>QRDG01000129.1:1089379-1689379 GCA_012064385.1 Puccinellia tenuiflora | reverse complement strand
GCATTGGAGTTGCCCTTAGTCTGCGTCCCTTGTTGTGTTCCTTTCCAAACAGATGAAGGATTTCTACAACTGGATCAATTTAATCGATGTAGTGGGAGCTAAAATTCGTGGTGCCTACTGCCTAGCTACCTTTGGTTAATGGTGTTAGCACTTAGCACACGCGTAGGGTGAAATGCAAGAGAAAGGTTTGCATGTCCCGTTGGGGCTAGCTGTACGATCTGGTCCCAGATGGTTAAGCGTACCTTGCAAATCAAGTTGTAGCTCGTGATCATATAGGTAGTGAAAACAAGTTTATATGTTTTCTCCCCCACAAAAAAAAGGTTTATATGTGTTTTCAGTTTTTGCGAGCTGCCTGCATGCAGTAGTGCTCCAACTTGTCGGAGACTGTTTCTCTTCGATCTTATGTGCGTGTAGTATATATGAAGCACGCGCGGTGCACCAAACATTTGCCCAGCGCGCACCAGCATATACACGAACGGTAGCACAATAAAAATGCAGGGCAACCGACCGGCCGGCGTTCTCCTCCTCCTCCTCCTCCTCGCCGCCCTTCTGCTCGCGGCGGCGGCGACCGCCTCTCCGGCCGCCGGACCGTACAGCGGCCGTGTAGTCAGGCACGCCGCGTCGTCAAGGCGGCTGGATAACGACGTGGCGCCGGAGCTGAGCTGGGCGGCCAGCCTCGTCGGGGGCGGCATCGGCGAATACGGCCTCAACCAGAACAAGCCGGTGTGCCTGCCAAATCATAATTGCGCGGCCAAATGTCCGGGATGTCCCTACACCCGGCCGTGCACGTACAAGGGTCAGTGCGGGCAATGACGGTCATCCGATCGACCCATGCACTGATGGAGGTAGTATCTACCACGATATATACATTTCAGATGTATGTGTTCGGATACTGAATAAACGCAGGCCCGTCACTCGCAAATTGTCTCTCCATTTTCCCACACGTTCAGTCGGTATCAGGTATGGAATAAAAATGTGCCGCGTACATCTCAACCTTCTATGTACGCGTGCATGATAAGTTTCGTGAAAAACCGATATTTTTCACAGATGACAACAAGCTTATGTGCAGTAGTGTGAGGGCTGGCCGATCGATCCATCGGTTACCACGCAGATGCATGAGTGTCAGCAGCCAGGCCCCACCAGACAGTGACAAGGGCGACAATTCCGAAGTGAGTCAAAGCCTGGCAACCAATCAGGGGAGAGCGCCACGACGCAAGCGAGTTCCAGGTTGGCTTGCCACTGGCGAGTGGGCCACCTGAGCCATTCCAGATAGGAGTGACGCGAGAGTGATTTAAGGAACCGTAGTGCCCTCGTGAGAACTCGGCTTGTATCAGATTGTAAAGGGACGGCAGTGCCGTATGAACCTGGCCTAGCCCGGTAGGTGGTAGGGTGGATCCGGCTAATTCAATCCAAATTTCCCAATTCCTTGTGAGATCTCTAGCATAGTTCATCTAGTGCCTTACAATGAGTGGCTTATCAGATGTATGTGTTGGTATCCTGAATAAACACAGACCACCTCGACGTATTGTGTTGTTCTTATTTATGTAGAAAGTAACTAACGCCTACGTGACAAGGTAAATATCATGCAGGAAGCCATGAACATGTTTCAATTTATTGTAATATGTAGCTCAAATATCGTGGAGTACACAGAGCAAAAGATTATTGATTGAACTATTAACCACGATATATAGCAGAATATCAACTGAAGGTGGTTCTGCATAATCGGTTGTTCGTACGGAGCAATTGCTTGTGGAGTGGAGGTTAGTGCTCATCATCAACTACCCAGGTTGCATATGCAACTTGTTGGTGCAGTCTTTCACTTTGCCTCTGAACCTCCATCTATCGTTAGGTCATGTTCATATTTTTAATAATTTAATTAGAACCACCAAGTGAGCTTTAATTAACTCACATGCTTATAAATAAAAGGTATACTCAAATCTCCCTTAGAAAAGAGAAAAAAAACACCGGGATGAAAAAAATACTAACCGGAACATTATAATTAGTGCAAGACACCCGGTTATCAGATTAGAAGAACATTATGCAACTAATGAACCATGCCAAATTGTTTATTTAACGAACATGGATCAGGCCGACCTCAACAGATCAGGGATCAGGTTGTAGTGATGTACCTTGTCGGTGGTCCTTATTGGGTAGCGCAGTCTCCTAAATCCTCGGTCACTTGCAAACCGCTGTAAAACGAGTTTCAAATTAGCAGGTATTTTTGTTTGCTTTTTTCAGAGAACAAATCACTATTCATGGCCACATTACCACATTAATGATTTTGAGTTTGCAAATAATATTTCACATAGAAAGGGGAAAATCAGATAGAACGTATTTGTTATTTTTTTTATCGGAAGAACATGTCTGGTATTGCCACAAAAAGATCCGAAATAGCTAGCATTTAGTTTAAACATTACAATGCTATGGTTTCTAATTAAATTGTTGTGGGTTCCTTCTATTAGTGTATTGGGTATGAGTAAGAAGATATTGAGTACTGAAAGTCAACAAATAAATAGTAATAAAAAAGAAACTACTATTAAAATTTCATGTCCACTTCATAAGCAATGATAGTGAAGAAGAAATGTGGCCTTTAATCAAATGCGAAGAGGCAGCCATGTTCGAATTATAAGCATGAAATTGTATGTTGTGCCACTTGAAGTGATCTGTAATTCTTTAGCGATTCTCCCTCTTCTCGATATTTTGTAGCGACAAAACAAACATCGTAAGACACAACCTAATAAACTATAATAATTTGGGAATAAAACACACCACCTCATGCTTACTCAAATCCAAAAGTGCAAAAAAAAAACATATAGGATGGATCAAGAGAGGAGGTCGTGGACTTTTATATATGCATCAAAAGCTATTCGGCATCGCCCCCCCCCCCCCCCCTCCAGTGG
Organism: Puccinellia tenuiflora; assembly: GCA_012064385.1. Lineage (NCBI taxonomy): Eukaryota > Viridiplantae > Streptophyta > Magnoliopsida > Poales > Poaceae > Puccinellia > Puccinellia tenuiflora. The sequence continues at coordinate 1,686,479 of QRDG01000129.1, read as the reverse complement.
CAGCCTTGGCCCCGCCAACGTTGCGAGGGAACCTTCATCTGCGACCACACCTTCGGGTGGAGCTCCGCACATCTTCGCCTCGAGCTCTGTGACAAGGCGGGTAAGAATTTCCGCCTCACTTGTGTGCATCTCCGCCTTGAGCTTTGTGCAATGCTTTAGTGGTTAGCTGGTTGTATCGGGTGACCTTCTGGCGAGGCATGGTGACGGCGCTGGTGGAGGCGGACGAGGATGGGAAGGGAGGGGGCAAGCTCGTGACGGCGTTGATGGGGAGGAGAGGAAGTGGGTGACTAGGATTTAACTGGCCGGGTAGATATAGTTGTAGAGAGGCTCCTCGGGCATGGGCAGGTCCACCATGAATGCAAAAGAGTGAGCGCCGCTCAGTCTCCCACATGGGTCCGCCCTGTCACTCTGACATGGCGATCACGTCTGCCTCCCCCCCCCCCCCCCCCCCCCCCCACAACCCCCCGCACACACACACTCCTACCCATATGGGCTGGATATGAGGGTTGTCAACGCGCGCGGACATTTGGAGTGAGTATGGGGGATCGGTTGAAAAATTTGTGTGCATCCATTGGATGCAGAGGCTGGGGGTACAACCTTCTTTTCGAAAAGAAAAATGGGGGGTCAGTTGAATGACTATTTTGTATGGACCATGTCCGTACTGTCCGTCTCTCGTTCATGCACCTGTCCGTCTGGACGTATAGGGAAGTGAAGATAAGCTAGAACATCAACTTACATTACATTTGAATATCATTTGGACAGACTAATGTGCCTTTTGGAAGTCTCTTCTAATCATCCTACATTGTTGCAAATAGACATGAAAGATACATAAAGAACAAGTACTCGTGATCGGTTCACCAAGGATTCCCATGTTTTTTTAATATAACTAGCAAGGGGGCCCTCGCAAATGTGAGGGCATTATATTTAGCATATTGAATATATCCACAAATTTAATTTTAGTAAACTAATACCTATTTGGCTAATTGTTAGAAAAAAGATTGTGTTACCTAATATTAATTGCGACGTCCCCCAAAGTGCCACGTCACCATTTTATAACGTAGAGCAGTAGTATTTTGACTTACTTTAATTTCCTCCCTATTGTTCCTCACTCTTCAATCGATGTGATCTATAAACTCACTCACATATATATGTGTTTCCAGTCACATGACTACGTCATGAAGATTGATCGTTATTCAAAAAAGATATTCACCGATTTAATACATATCCTGAGATAATTAATCCCTACTATTTCAAAGGCACCACGAAATTCTTCTTAGTGTAACATCAACACTTCTCGATAGCATCATAATTATAACCCAATACCTTAGGCCAAAAATTTTAATTTCAGTTTACATGTGATCAGTATAGAATCATTTTTAAGATATATCTCGATACAACTAATATTCTTAGAAATCATTTTACAATTAGTTTTATCATGAAGTAAATAGACATACATTGCGTGTACCTTGTTGAAACCTGATGGATGAATTGTTACCACAACAATCACATATGTTGGTACTGATATGTCCATAGTAGAAACACCGTTCTGTCTAATTGTTAATCATCATCTCTATGCGCATCTTGCGCTTAGTTTCAATTTTTTGTTGACACCAACTGTAGTAGAAGGTTATGAATGATTTCTATTTTTCATCACCTGGTATTTCGTTAAGATATATCCAAATAACCACTCGAGACATACCTTAGGACTTTCTAGGTCTATTGCACGTTTCAAAAGCTTTAAAAGAATATTCTGATCACTATTTCAAAATTCTATATTAATCGTCATGCTCTAATTATATGTTTGTGTTTTATTATTTTGTATACCCCGGTGACGTGAACGGAGAATATAATGCTATTTTTTAGCTTATAATGCATTTTCCTTGCTACATAGTGTAGTGGTTAACTTTCCGTACCAGTATGGACACACATTTTCCAAATTAAAGTATAACTCTATCGATTCATTATGGGTTTTACTTTCACACGTATATTTGAGGCATGCTCAATCTCTTTAGATTTTGACAAAATGGATTATGATTTCTCATTAATTATTTCACTATATCCTAGCCATCAATTATGTATCTAACTATCTACATAATTTTGGTGATGCCGATAAACGTAGTTTCTCTAAGAGTGTTCCATGTTGTGCTTGCACTTGCATGGGCAACTTCTTAATCATATGTTACTTATTTATATATAAAAAATGTAGTAACCTCATATCGGTTTATAGGACATGATTTATAATCATTGTTACTACTATAGTGTAACTCTCTTCTACAAAATAAATAGAGTTTGCAATAATCATATTATATCATTTGATTCACGAAAGTTTAATTAAGTTTGAATATTAAGTTGATATCATAGAGTTCAGGATTATATTTCTAAAGCGGCATATATGCATATATGGATTCAACGGTTACCCTTTTAAGTTATCATGTACGATTGGTTAATCCTAAAATGTGTGATACACGCGGAATCAATTTTCATGAGGAACAGGCTAAACAACTTTTTCACATATTGTATATATTAAGTTCACTATATGCCCATGGAAAAATTATATATGTTCTGGGCAATATTCTATAATCATTTATATCATTTTATCTTCGTGCAAACATAATAGATAATGGATATGTAGCTGCATTTGTGATTTCACTAATATCTCGCATTACACAGTAACTTGCCTTTATCTCAATAAAAACATTCACCCGCTCACCTCATAAAAAGCTGGTAACAGGGTATAAAAATTTAATTGAAGATTACTTATAATTTAATACATTATTTTATTCATAAACACCATTTTTTATTAATTGTAAAAACATATAAAAGAGTCAATATAGAGCTAAATTCACAGATTAAGTATTCTCACCGTCTTACTGAATGATTTATAAACATGTTTTTTTAATATATATATATGGTGCCAATGTGTGCACCATTATCTGGGTTTCTTGATGATTCTTAAATTATTTTCGTATGGATGCCTCATATGGTTTTATTCGATGTCATAAACCAAAAACCTGCCAATTTCAGCCACTTTCGGCAAATACGCCGATGTGTACCTATTGATCTCAGCAGTTGTGTTTTTCTTTGGTGGAATGCCTTTCTGGAGCGGAGCTGGGACCAAACTGATCAGGGTGCACTACTCATGGTCTATTTAGAATTTTGGACAAATTTTGTTCATAGGGGTGCACTAATTATAAGCAATAGGGGTTCACACACTAACTTTCAGGATAATTGTAAGGTAAAAAATCCTATCTGAGTGCATGTCTTTGGAGATTTGATTTTGTCCATATTCGTCTCCATTACGTGCACTTTGTAGAGTCGAGGGGACTTGACAGAGCTTTAATTTTTAGCTGACATCCTTTTTGTTTGCCTTCATTTCGTCATTAATTTTGAGGGTACATGACAGAGCTTTAAATTTTACTGGAATCTTTTGTTTTCGTCTCATTTTGGTTTTTCATCTATCAAATATTTTTAATGGATCAATAAAGCTAGATTAATGTTAAAAAAATAAAAGGTGTGTGCACACTCGAAGAGAGCATTTTATGAAAAATATATTAATTTTTTTTATTACTCTAATAATAGTAGAGAAGACCCCTACTACATAAACATATAAAATTTTGGAAATACTTTATAGATTCACGGAAATTCACTACTTGAAGTCTACAAACTACAAAGTAATATAGTCCATCCTCGACTTTTTCCGTATAATCAGTCATGTTCGCGTGCATACCGGTTCGTATTTGTAGTCTGGCTAGCATTTTTTTTCCTTGGTATGTACGTGTGTAATAATTCCCTTGAAAAAGTCCAAATGTAACACATACTAAAGATCCGAAAGGGCGTGGGTTTCCCTATTCTCTCCGATTTTTGATGGTCACGACCCTATTTCTCTGCTTGACATTTGTCAGCGCCCGGTTGTTTCGCTGCCGTCGTTTTGTGTGCGCTTCGTCCTGCTGGTTCGTCCTCATCCACAGCCGCTTCGCGTTTGTCCGTGGGACAGGCCCCACTGCTCGCCTCGGTTTGGGCGTGTCTGTGGGTCAGGTCTCCGTTTCCTGGCTGTGGTTGCCACGCTGGTGCCGTTAGTTTCGTATTTTGTCTCACGTTGATCGATTCTTGCGGGGTGGATTTGGTCTCCTGGCACCGCTTTGACCTTTTCATCTTATTTCTTTCTCTTCTCTTTTGTTCTAGAAAGTTCCCGTGGAGTCCCATGCCCTCCTACATCTTCCTCTTCCCACGCTACCTCCACCGATGTCCTCCTGCCCCGAGCCGCAGTCCTGCTCCATACGCATGAGCCTTCCCATGGCCGACGTCCTCCGTGGTCGTCAGCGAGCGCTACCGTCGATCCCCGCTTCAGCTTCCCAGCCGTAGCCCCGGCCCTACCTGGACGGTGGCCGTCGACCCGGCCGTCTGGTTCGCGGGGTGGGCGCACGACGCCAGCAGTGCTGGCGGCTCCTCCGTACCATGGCGCACGGTGTTGCCTCGAATCGGTCCTGCCCCGGCCGACAGCCTGCGTTCCGTCCACTAGCTCGCAGGTTAGTTCCACTCTTTCTTTCTCTCTTCTCCCCATCTCCTTCCTCCGTCTTTCCACTTCTCACTTGCCATGCACTGCAAGAGATGCACGCAGTTGCCGTCTCCGCTGAGCTGTGGCGTTAAGGCTCAAGGGAAGGGCTGGCCGACACAGCAAGGTGCGTTTCGGCCGCCTGCCATCAACTTCTCTGGTTGATTTCTTCCTCGCTGGCTTGCTGCTGTATGCCTGAGTTGCTATGTTGCTCCTTGGCTTGCTGCGCTCTGCCTCTCCCTTACTTCCTCTTCTTCTCCTGTATGTCAGCAAAGGCTACAAATTTGTGGAGTTGGAAGCTTACTAGAGGAGTTAATGCAGCCCAGATGTGTGCAGGTATGGTTTTTTTCTTCCCCATGAAGCCTTTCAGTTTACATCTAGATTTTGTACAGATATAAAGTGGTACTGCTGGCTAACGACCAGTTCTGATTTGGTACAGTTAAAATGTTAAATTAGCAAATGTTGATCACTGATATTTGGTGAAGGTTGTCCTTTAAAATATTTGTTGACTTCAAAATCGAAGATATCCTTAATTAGCACTTTCGTTTATTTCACGCTCCTAATTAACCCTCATATGTGAGCTGGTATGTCTTTCAAAAAGAGTTCACCGTTTCAAATGGAATGCACGATGAATTATCTTCTGATACTCATATCCGTTTATGCTGGTGTAGTACAATGGAACACATACAGCATAGGCTTGCATTTTTTATTACTCATTTTTTCTGTTCCATCAGTTGAGCTCCAAGAGAGGATTGAAGCAGCAGCTCTGGTTAGCCTGAAAAGAAGACTTCCTCGTGTAAGTTACTCCCATCATAAGATCATCTTATTTGCAATACCATACTTGTATAATTTTAGTTAAGTCCACTGCAATATTACATTTTTTGATAATGACTGCACTATTACCGAACTGAATCTCCTTCCATTTTATAGAATTATTTGTCTGTGGTTGTAAGGAACTCAATTTGCTCACCTGAGTTACGATGGAAATTGCTCCTGTATGTTGGAATGTAATTCACTAGCGTGCTGCTGCTATGGATGGCTGGGTAAGTGTCCTTTTTTTTTTTACTTTGATGAGAGTATTGTAATATCTAGCCAACTCATTCAAGTGCAAGCGTTTTTTTGGTCTCCCAGACATGCTCATTCTACTTTTTGTGCAACATGTAGCTTATTGGTCATTAATTTCCTTCATGCAGTTTAATTTCACGTATTAGTTCTTCACTTTATCTTAATCCATTCCTTTCCCGGTGGAACACACAGCATAAAATATTTGTTCTTTATCAGATTGAGATAAAAGTACCATCTGGCTAGGATGTTCGCCGATTCTTCCTCTTCTTTTCTCTCATAAAACTGGGGATACTAACTTCTAATCTGCATATTTTAGAAAATCCTTATCCATTTTGATTTATGAATTTCCAAAAATACTTAGATATGCAATTCTTGCAAACTTCAGAGTGTCCATTATAGAGTGATGCCATTTCTTGATAATATTACTGGCTATAGTGTCTTCAACCTCTTCTAATTTTTAGTAAGTGATCAGAGTCTTCTCTCTTTCTTATGTCAAAGGAAGTTGCATAGCAAGCTCCATCTATTTATGTTTTCATATAGTGCATTTGTTCCCTGGAGTACCAGATCATTTACAAGGAGCATTCTATTAACATTCCAATGTATTTACCTACTAAGCACTGTAGTTAATTATTTAACAACTAAGAGCTCCCTTCTCTCTGTTTGGGCCAAAGGCTGTATATGGTTGCCTTTTCTGATTATTTATCTACGGAAATGGGGAAAGGAAATTGTACGAAGTAAGCCACAGAGGTCCTACAATTATTAATAGGCAATAAGATTTAGTCGAAACGGTTGTTCCAGCTTCCTGTAACCATAAATAGACTATTTTTCTTCCAATATACCTAGAGTATTTCGTATTTGTCTTAAAGCATTAATTCTTGATGGACACCATAATTGTAACCAGGTATAGACGTAGAGTCTACATAATACATCATTTGTTTTCTAATTATGCTGCGATGTGACTCTTTGTTGAAGAATAGATAGTGAAGGTGTTCACTATTGTTTGGATAATCTCATTTTCGAGTTGTAGCTAAATTACAGTAGTTACAATAATTAGCACATTTTCAGAAACCGGCTGCTATATTTCTTTACATTTTGTTTTTAAAATCATGGAGCACATGGTAACTATTGTTTGTGTTCTGGCTGTGACTAATCAAACTGCAACGATTAACTATGTTCCATACCTACTAGCGTCCATTCTTATAAAATGCATAACACTTGCATCTGGTTGACATATTATTACAGTACAAACTGCTTCTCCATCCTGTTTGGATTCTTCTAAATTTGTCTAAAATAGAACTTCATAAAACGTTGATGAACAATTGAACACAAATGAGGTATTAATTAGTTTTATCTAGAATGAATAAATTAATAATGAATTGTCTTTCCTCCTGGTAATTAGTTTCCTAAGGGAGCAAAAGTAGCAACTAAAATCTCTTATTTTACGACATTTTGTATGTCAGGTATGGAGAGTTCAGACTGCAGGGTTTGTTATCTAATTGTTCTCTTCCAGTCACAGGTTTAGTACTTGGAAGTTCTTGCACCTTACAACGGTGAATTTCTTTCTTCTCAATCAATTCAACAAAAAATATCTCTTTTAGTGTCAGCTGCACTAAGATCTAGGTGTCGTAACACCTTTGTTTCAGGTGATTTCGCTATTGTACATTACAGTGCTGCTATTGATGTTATTTTCCTTCAACATGTACATTTAATCACAATTTCTTTAAAGGGAAGCTAATTACCACCTTTATTACAGGTGTCCCTATGGAAAATCAAGACTTTTTGCTGTTGTAACCACCCTGTCTTTACAGTTAGTTGCAATTTCTTGAAAGTGAAAGAAAAGATGGATGCAAGCAACGTGCCAACATATAGTTCTTTGAAGGTGATGAAGTCAATATTTCTATATCTATAAAGACTATTAAATCTATGGCATGAAGTAGGTAAAGAAAATGTGTTGCAATTTTGCTCTATATTTTATAGCTCTATATATTATTATTCGTAAATGAATTAGGTTGTTGGAGCCATCTCTTTTTCTTTGTATAAAGCATGTAAGGCTCTAAGCCTTTTCTCTAATTTTTTTTGACCAATATGCGTTAAGCTATTGCAGATCATGACAGGATGTATTCTCACACTACATCCTGGAATCTTTTCTTTTTACTAGCAGTAATCATGCATATCCGTTGAAGATGAAAACTACGGCTTCCATTAAATCATAGATAAATATAGGATTTTTTGTCATTTAATTGCATGAATCAATCATCGTACTATAAAGTTTTATTAATGTATTTTTCTTGCCTATTACATCTTCCATTGTAGCTCGCAATCTTTACTTAATATATCTTTCCCTTACCATTTTTCTTGCTCAATACAGGCGAGCACCACCGACAATAAATATTATATTGGCGCTTTGGTTCATATCACAGCAGTTACACATGATGTGATTATTTTTCAGTAGTCTGCAACACCACAGACGTCCAATTCTCTGATATCATCCCTTTCGGACCCTCGAGTACAAGTTATCAGAGTATGGCCAGCTCCACTTCGCCAGCGACTAGAAGAACTAGCCACAGCCGCCCGCAGCTTCATCACAAATGCGAGCGCTGAAACCTGGCTTGACGGTCCACCACATGAACACTCAACCGACCTCAAGACCGAACAACGACAACATCAAGCTCTAATAAGGCTGTACTTACGTAGAGTACTAAAAACCAGCCATTCCACTACCTCTGTATACTACTATTTACTTACGGACTACCGTAGTTTTCTACTTTTCCTTACAGTTTCCATGTCACTGTGTACCTAAGCAGGAGCAAAAACCACAAACGCAGCGCGGCGTGACGCCGCGCCGGCCTTGGCTAGTAGTAATAAAGACCAATGCAATGCTCTCCTAGACCGGTCATAATTTGAAGCTGCTCATATCCAGGTCCGATGTACAAACGTGCGTGACAAGGACTTCTTTATTAACACGTGTTTAGCACAGGGAGTATAGAAGCAATCTCCTCGAATAAAATCACGTGACGCTACGTGACTTATGTCTTCTTTTTGGGCCTTAATCACAACCAAATCTAATCGTGTATTGAGCCCTTTTTTTACAACTATCACGATTCAGCCGGGAAGGCTACCAAGTCCATGTTTCAGACGTGACCATCTGAAGATAAATCAAGTCGATCGGTTAATTACGTGAGTAATGCATTTTTTTAAATCTTAACCGTTTATTCTAGATCTAACTATCGAAATTAATTGAGGTGATGTGGCTTAACGTGGTGTCTCTATTTTAGACCCCGTATTGTGCTTTTAGTATATAATAGATTGGCATCACATAGACCATATGCATGTGAGGTACATGCTGGTCCGTGACTTATTTTTGGAATCTGGCTGCCCAATGTGTGTGTATGTTGTCGTACATCTATTAGCGGAGATTCGATCCAAGCCACAAAGTGGAGAGGTGGCCGGAGACGAAAGTGAAAGAAGGAAGTTAGGTATGCGTACGTGCTGACAAATAACTCCATCACCCGCACAACTTGTGTGTGCAGTATATATACGTATATAAGGAAACTCAAGGAGCAGCACCAGCGCGCGACTGACCAGCATATATCACATTCACGATGCAGGGCGACCAACCGGCCGGCGTGCTCCTCCTCTTCCTCCTCCTCGCCGCCCTTCTTCTGGGGCCGTCCCCCTCTCAGGCCGCTGGCGCGTCGGCATTGACACTGAAGAGGCGGCTAGAGGACGACGTGGCGCCGGAGCCTAGCTGGGCGGCCAGCCTCGTCGGCAATGGCGTCGGCACATCCGGCCTCGAAGCGAGCAAGCCGGTGTGCCTGAAAAGCAACAGTTGCGCGGCCCAGTGTCGAGGATGTTCCTACACCCGGCCGTGCATGTACATTAATCAGTGTGGCCAGTGACGGCCGGGCGATCCGATCCATCCATCAGTTACCACGCCGGCACGCAGCCATCCGATCGGTCCACCGGTGGAGGTATCTAACACAGTGTTATCAGATGTAATACATGTTCGGGTTTTCAATAAACGCAAGCTCTCAATCAGAAATTGTCATTTTTGCGAAAATGGTTATAACTCCAACAGAATGATCTAAGTTTTTGTTCGCACTAGTAGAAAAATCACTTTCGGTTCGGACCTTTAGTCCCGGCCATTATTGGAACCGGGACATTAGTCCCGCTTCCAACGGCTAGGACGCCGGTCAGCTCTAGTCCCGGTTTGAACCGGACCTTTAGTCCCGGTAGGTGATACCAACCGGGACTAAAGGGGGTGCGGCAGCTAGCCGTAGTGTGGTGGCCAGCGCGAGAACCTTTAGTCCCGGTTGGTGAAGGTGCCCCTATATCATCTTTCACCCCGAGCCATCCATCTCTATTTTTCCTGCTCAAGTTCATCCTCATTTTCTCCTCTGTTTTTACTCTCCCGAGTTCGAGTTCACCCCCCATTTTTTCCACGATTTGTCAAGATTGGCGGCGCTCCGTCTATCGAAGGGTTAGCAACTTCATCCTTCATCTGGCATTGCTAGTTTAGCCCATTTCATTGCTACTTTAGCTCATTTCATATTTCTAGTGCTAGCTAGGTGTTTGATGAAATGGCTAAGCTAGCTGGGAGTTTTTTTTGTTATATATGCAATTTGATCTCAAATTAAAGTATGATTTGTGGATTTTAGTGTCGTCCCGTCCCCGTCCTCACCGGCGTCGAGCATCCCGTTGTCGGCACCAACTTGATGAGCCTCTTGTTTTTATCTTATTTTTATATGATTGTTTGTTATATGTATAGTGCCATGGTTTTGATATCCGTCCCCGTCGGCCCTCGTCCGGTCTATGATTCGGATGTGGTATATTACCTTTTACAACTATTTGTTTCATTTCGTGTTTATGATAATTATATCGACCAACACTTGATATAGATATTTTTATCTAGGAGGTATATGAACTGGAACTTCCAACCGACCCTCTTATCGAGAAGTTAAATTTAATTGAAAAGGAAAACGATGATTTGAAAGAAAAATTGAAAAAAAATGAAGAAGAGAAGATGAAATTGGAGTTGTATCTTGCCGATGTCGTCGATGATCACAAGATCAAGATGGATGCAATACGCTTGAAGATTAGAAAGATTATAAAATATGGCATTGATAAAGAGGCTTGGTATCATTAAGGCGTTGGATCAATGGTTACCTTAGTTGCGATTTCGATCGCATTTATTGTTGCATTTAAATACATTAGATAGTTGTATGTTAGTTTCAATGTATGTTTTATGAGAACTATGTATTACATTTGGTCACTACTCTACTTTGGTTTTAATGTGATGAACTTGTATTAATTAATTTGGTCACTTCTCTATTCATGATGTAGTGTAATGGTTTTTGATATACTTATATAATGCAGATGAGCCGGCAATGGATGTACGGTGACCGACGCAGTCCCGAGTTCATTAATGGCATGCATAATTTTCTCCGTGTGGCCGAGGCAAACATGCGGAATGGTTTTATTTGTTGTCCATATAGGGTCTGTAAGAATACGAATGATTACTCTTACTCAAAAACCCTTCACTTCCACCTGTTGCATTCCGGTTTCATGTCCGGTTTTATTTGTTGTCCATATAGTGTTTGTAAGAACACGGGAAAACAATGGAAGACGATGAAGTAATTATCGGCCTATATCGCACTATATCGGCCTCTTTCGTTAATTTCAATCATTATCGCACTATATCGGCCTCTTTCATTAATTTCCTGATATCAAGTAATTAATAACTCTGTAAGGATTCTGAGCATCTTTTATGGTTAGGCATGACCAGAAAGGAAACTTGGCCCAGGGTACATCAACCCGCAAACCTCCAAAGAAACTCCGACTTGGCAGCCCGAAAATAGAAAGCGCAGTCCAACCCAGTCTAACCCCCCGACGGGCCTATCACCGTTACTGCACAAATTTTCCGTTCCAGGCAGCTTCCCTCGACTCGTACGGTTTTCCTTTCTATTTCTACTCTGTTTTCTTTTCTTTTCTATTTCTTTTATGTTCTTTTTCTTTTTCATTCTTTTAATTTTATTTTTATTTTTCTTTTTCATTCTTTTCTGTTCTGTTTCCTTTTTATATTTCGTTTTTCTTTTTCTTTCCTCTTTTTCCGTTTCTTTTCTGTTTCTGTTTTTGTTTTCGTATTTCTTTTTTCTTTTTGTTTTTCTTTTTTATTTTTCTTTTTCGTTGTTTTATTTTTTCTTTTCAATATTTTCTTTTCTCATTTTTTCATATTTTTATGATTTTTGAAAAATGTTTCAGAAAATGTTCAAATTTAAAATTTGTTTTATTCAATTATTGTTTATTTTTTAAATTAAAAATGTTTATTCATTTTCGAAAATAGTTTCCATTCACCCAAATTTTTCTGTTCACTTTTAAAATCGTTCAAACAATAGTTTCCGTTCACCGACATTTTCTGTTCACTTCAAAATCGTTCGAAAATAGTTTTCGTTCACCGACATTTTTCTGTACACTTTTAAAATTGTTTAAAAATAGTTTTTGTTCATCGACATTTTCTGTTCACTTTTCAAATCGTTTCAAAATATTTTCTGTTCACCGACATTTTCTATTCACTTTTAAAATTGTTCCAAAATAGTTTCTGTTCACCGGCATTTTATGTTCAAATTTTGAAAATTATTTTGCGCTGAAAAATGTTCAAAATTAAAAATTATTCAAAAATAGTTTCCGTTCACCGACATTTTCAGTTCACTTTTAAAATCGTTTAAAAATAGTTTTGCTCACTTAAAAATCATTCAAAATAATTTGCGCCAAACCTATTTATATTCAATTTTATAAACGTTCAAAAATAGTTTTCATTCATAGACCTTTTTTTCACTTTTAAAATCGTTCAGAAGTTAGTTTTCATTCACTGGTTTTTCTGTTCGCTTATCAAAATCGTTCAAAAAAGTTTCCGTTCAACACCCTTTTTTGTTCACCTTTTTCAAAATGGTTCAATTTTTTTCGTTCATTTTCCTTTTTCTATTCACTTTTCAAAATCGTTCAAAAATAGTTTTTGTTTACCGGTATTTCCTTTTTCTATTCACTTTTCAAAAAAATGATATTTGATATTTACTCCTAAAAAACAGCTAGCTAGGTCTCTTGGCTTGAGTGATCGTGGGAGCTCGCTAGCTAGCTGAAATTATCGCGATCGATCCAGGTACAGTCCAGCGTACGATCCGTGCGAAGGCCGGCCCATTTAAGTGATGCTTCAGGCGACGCGGGCAGGACTCGTCGCCATAAGGCGATGTATATCATCTCCCTTCCAGACGAAGTACGGTGGGGCGGTTCCTTAACTGTTCGATATTTCTTTTCATTTGATGGGTCACAACCTGAGGGCGGGGCGAGACGGTTGGCTCCTTCTGCTAAACGTTCAGGTCCTCTACTCCTGTGGGCTGGCTTTGCAGTGCTAATACTTGTTGTACATCGATCACATGAGCACCATAACCCTTGAACTCACTTTTTTTATATACCACAAACAGGTCGTACTTATATATATAGCTGGTCAATTCCCCAAAAAATGGATAGCTGGTTAATCAAGTGATAAATGCTACACTTACGATAACGTGCATATCACGTAAATAGGTATTTCTGTACTATATAAGATTAATCTGGGCAATATATTAGTAATAGAAAGATTAGGCAATTTGATAGGGAAAATACAATTCTGGTGATGTTATATTTTCAACGCCTCCGTCTTTTTTTTTTATTAAGTATAAGAAAGAGATAGCTTCCCACAAAACTAACTAAAACACTAGCACAACCATGACCAAGCCATATACGACTAGGGGAAACAAAAAACATCGTAAGAAGATATGGGAAAATTTGCCATGATCGTCCACATCTATGTGTGCTAGAGCGTCGCCATGATTGTCACTGACGACTGACGCTGTGTCACGCCCGTAATTATCGAATTGGCATCAAGGTCCGGCGCCGGACGTGCGGGCGACACCAGGCTGTACGTGTGCGGCTCCGTCCAAACAGCGGCCCGTGTTCGGAGACGAGTTATCATAAGTCGTGTTGGCCTCGCCGAGACATGGCTACGCGGCGACCTCTTCATGGTGATCGGATCGATTATCGTTTCCAGTGCATACGTTGTTTTCTCGCCTACATTTGCGCCTTAAAGTGCAAATGTGAGGAATAAATTCTCTTACACTAGTTCAAGGTATACATGCTCTTCATGCGATACCAAATGGGTCTCGTACATGTGAGTTAAAAATGGGTTTAAATGAAAGATGCAAGAGGTGAATACTTTTTTGTTCAAATAGATCATGTTTCAATCAAGCTAAAAAGGAGCAAGGTTGCAACACGAGTTACCTTATTAGTTGCCATGAACAGTGCTCAGTGTATAATCAAACGTCTCATCAATGTTTGTGTCGTTTGGTGATGCCTGATTGGCCGTCCGGTCGTGAAGGTCTTGTTCGGCACATCTCCTCCTTAGTGCTCGTCATCAGAATCGAAGCTGCCAGTCTTCTAGGCGAAGGGTCGATTGTCTCACATAGGCCAATGTGGGCTTCACGAGGCCGTTATGGCAAGAACTTCTTAGGTGGTCGCTACTTGATGAAGTCGGAGTCTTTGACTCGTGAACGAGTGATGACGATGGGCACCGGAGACGGTTGCTCTTATTTAAGGATAACGATGGTTCGTGTAGAACGGAACGGGGCTCGCAAAACCGGAAAACTTTCTCTCTCCAACACAGGCGCTACGCTGTAGTGCTAGGAGCCTATGCCACATGATTTTTAGAACCACATCGGACCAAAGGGGAAATAAAACCGGGCTGCTAAAAAATCAGCAAAAGAATAGGAGGGAAAGTTTGGACCACCTATGAGCACAGATCGCGAGGGTAACGAAGGGCACAGATTACTACTTCTCCAATGTGTGTTCATTTTCTTAATTTTGGCTATGTTGTTTCCTACCAACGGACCGCCTACGAGCAATTGATCGAGAGGTCCTATATATTTTATTTTCCCAAATTGTATAAATATGTATGCTTGAAAGAGAAATTATACTATATATGCAACGACGTGTACAGTATGTAGTGGCACAGAATATGTATACGAAAATTTGTTTAAAATGAGAAATAATTGAATGAAAAACACAAAATAATTGAATTAAAAATGCAAAAACCGAAACCCACCCTACCCTGAACCCTGGCCTAAACCCTAAAAAATAACTGAATAAAAAGTAAAACACAAATCTTTAGTCCCGGTTTGTAACTCGAACCGGGGACTAAAGGTCCTGCCCCTCTGAGCGATCGGCTATGCCGACGTGGAGGGTCCTTTAGTCCCGGTTCGTAACAAACCGTGACTAATTTGTTAGTCCCAATTTCTTAGTCCCAATTTCTTTAGCCTTTAGTGCCAATTTCTTAGTCCCGGTTGGGGAACCGGGACTAAAGCCCCTTCCTAACAGGGACTAAAGGTCGGTTTTCTACTAGTGTCGTTTGAGTGGCCATGCAAATATGTTTCCTGCGTTTTTGGCCTTTCATAGCCATGGCACTTAAGGGGCGACCCATTTGATCCGTCGTGTTCTTTTTTTCATTTTGCATCATTTTAACATTTTCTCATCAAAATTAGATAGAAAGTAAATCTACTAAATAATAGCAATATATATTCGCAGTTACAATTCAACTTATACCATGCCGAGATACAACATTGTACAAAAAATATCGCACGAGCCCTCACACGTGGCCCGTCCTCATAGTTCATGCAAAACACACAAGATGATCACGCATGAAATCTTGCTTCTTGTGAAACAATGCCCTTTTTATTGGGGACATGTTGCCCAAATCAGCCGTCATGATCAGGGCCTCCCCAGTGAGTAGTGCGACCTCTAGTTCCTTGGCTTTTTTCGAGAAAACTCTCGAAGAGGGCAGGGCGCTCCTGTATTCCTTATAGATAGAATAGAGGTGGCCACATTTATAAGGAAAACCAGGCCCAAAAACCATACAAACTATACAATGCCCTGTTTATGAGGAAAACAGGTGATGGGGGATACTTTATAGGTAGACCCGTGGACCCGGAAAGTAGACCCGCCAAGACCAAGAAGGCCAAAGCCGAGTCATGTATCAAGTCACATGGGCTGGGCTGGAGACAAGCCGACCAAGACCAGTGACAAAGAAGGGACCTGCCAGAGTGGAGTCCTAGCACAACCCGGAGTTCTAACTTGGAAGGACAAGACCTAGAGTAGGACTCCGTGTCCAAGTGTGACTCGGTGCATGTTGTAAGTCCAGGGACCCGACCGCCTTTATAAGGAGGGTCCTGGACCTTAGATCGACCAAGCTTTAGAGGTTCTGAGAGGTCTGAGAAACCCTAGCAACACCAGAGAGAGAGAAGTCGCCGACTCCTGAATTAGAGGAGTCGGAACCTTGTAATCGAGATCAAGTATAAAGCAATAAAGCCGAAGCAGGAAGTAGGTCTTTACCTCTATCAAGAGGGGCCGAACCTGGGTAAATCCTTGTCCCTTGGCGAGATTAACAACTCCTACGTACTTCGATCGTCAATGGCCCCGCAACTCATCTTCCCTGAGGAAGAACTCGCCGTGACAACCCCACGACAGTTGGCGCCCACCGTGGGGCCTATGATGAAAGGAGTTGAGATCGTGGGAGCAGCTCGCCGAGCCATGGAGAAACTCGCCATCGGGCGAGTCTACACTGATGACCATGGAGAAACCGAGATCGATGACTCCGGTTGGACTCCAGAGATGCAGGAAGTCGACGAGGGCTATCAGTTTGTCTTCGGAGGAATCAACGTGTTCGTTGGCATGGTTTGCACGTCAGGAGTTCGTGCTAACTCGGAGGAATCAGTATCAGAACGTACAGTTGTTGTTGAGTCCGACGGCGAGGAGTCGGTCGGCACATCAGAAGTCGGCATCATCGCCGAACCAGAGGAACAAGTTGTCATCAACAATGAAGAGGAGTCGCTGGCAGAGCCACGTATGGAGCCGGATTACGACGCCGATTCAGAATCCATCTTGCCCTTGTTCGAAGATCGGCTTGGGTATGGTATCGAGGAGGAGGATTATGCGGAGTCGCCAGTACGCGCCCACGTCGTTGGAGTCTACATGTCTGGAAACGGCGGAAATTAGTTCGATCCGACTCTGCTGACGAAGGAAATCAACGCAAGTAACGCAGCAGAACATGCGGCCGAGTTGGCCAGCGCTCGTGCTGCATTAGAGAGACAACTAGCAGAAGTCACAGAGGCAAATCGCAGATTGGCAGAAGAGCGGGCCCGAGTCCAAGCTGAGGCCCAGGTTGTGCGGAGTCGCCGCGAGGAGCTCACCTCAATTCAGCATCGCAGAGCCAGGAGTCGCCTGCATGAAGGAGTCAATATAAATCCAACCACTTTGTTCAACACACCCAATGGTTCAGGCACAGGAGCCGGGCTAGGGAGTTCAGCGGCTGCAGGAGGCGCCACAGGAGGAGGAGCACCACCACCACCACCACCACCCCCACCCCCAGAAGGACCCGGGGGCAATGGCACCAACGGACCACCACCTGAAGGAGGAGTCGGAGGTGGAGCAACGGGTGGCATGGGACCTCAACCTAACAGATTTCATACTCCAGAAGGACATTATTCCAATCCAATGGACAACGTTCATGCGGCAACTATGAGATTGGAGAACATCGTGGTACCAGAAGGACCGGCGGGTCAGGAGACTCGCGAGGCTATAGAGATGCTGAAGACAGCATTGACTCAGCAAGCTCTTTATCCAGCGTTTCCAGATGCAAGTAGGCTACACTCAACACCATTCAACTCAGGCACGAGGAGTCGGCACGGCGAGTCCCACCCGGCCAACTCCACAAGCGCAAGGCGCCGTGAACAAGAAAGGAACAGGGCAAACAGACCAACTGCCTCACGAGCTCAGCTGGTGGTTGATGAAGCTAGACAACGACGAGAAAGGGAGGCAGCCAGGGCTCGGGAGGCTGAAAGGGACAGAGCGCTAGCTGGTGCGGCTAACCCGCCTCAGCCAACCCGGGTGCACACAGAGGTGACTTCTCCTGGTGCTTCTCCTTCACTAACAGGACCAGAGTGCCTGTCAGATGCCATCAGGTCCGAGTCCTTCCCCAGTAGCTTCAAGGAGCCGTGCAAGGTTCCAAATTACGAGCCCAACCAGGACCCGACTTCTTGGTTAGGTACCTATGAGATGGCGATGAGTATTCGCAATGCCACGGGTAATCTGTGTGCTAAATTCATGTATCTTATGATGGAGGGAGCAGCCAAAGTTTGGATGCGTAATTTGCCTCCTAGATCAATCAATTCTTGGGAGCAGTTGAAGGCGGCTTTTATTCAGAACTTCCAGGGAACATGCAAAAAGCTTAGTACCATAGAGGACTTGGAGCGGTGTGTTCAGAGGAAGGGCGAGTCAGCAAGGCATTGGATGAAGCGGGTGTCGGAGATCATCAACTCCTCGCAAGGACTCCCACCAGTTTCAGTGCTAATGGCAATGGAGAGAAATTGTAGCTACAATCCCTTGAGTTGGAAGCTGGGTCGCATGAAGGAGAGCCTGAATCAGGGTATTCCCCTTACAATTGGCGAAATCATGGCGGGTGCTAATAAGCACGCTGCCACAGACAAAACCAAGGACCAGGAGGAGGGAAATAAAGGACATGGTGGCAATGGTCAGAATCAGGGAGGTAACAAACGGCCATATGGAGACAGCTCTGACCTGGTAGCTAATACAAATACTGGGGTCAGACGCAAGGACAACAACTCTCAAGGATATCAAGGGCGTAGGCCAAGTACAGAGGAGGTTTTGGCGAGTCCATGCCCTAAACACGCCAGAAACGGGAAGTGTGGTCATACCTTGGGACAGTGTGTGGATCTGCAGCATGGCAGGTTCGTAGGACCAGGAAATAGGAACAACAACGGTGGATATAGAGGAAATAATGGTGATGGAGGACCCGGTAACCACGGCGGAGGAGCCGGCAATAATCCCAACCTACCTCAAGGAGGAGGTAACCAGCAGGGCGGGTTCCAGCAGAACCCGAAGCAGCTTCACGATGGTAATGGGCAATACTATGTCACAACTCGACAGCAGAACCCGAGTCGTGGCAGTTATCATGTCTTCACCACAAGCACATCCAAGCGTGCCAGGAAGTTAAAAGTTCGAGTTGTTAATGCAGTGGAGCCAGCAATCCCGCAGTGGCTCAGGTGGTCAGAGCAAACCATCACATGGAGTAGGGCAGATCATCCACCAAGAGTCGACGACCCAGGGCAGCTAGCCTTGGTGGTAGCACCTCAAGTTGGGGGCTACACATTGAACAAAGTCCTTATGGATGGTGGAAGCAGCATCAACATCTTATATTATGATACATTTAAGAGGATGAAGCTGCAAGACAGGCAGCTGATACCAACTGAGACAGTTTTTCATGGGATAGTACCAGGGAAGTCAGCCAAACCCATTGGTAAGATTTACCTTGAAGTTGCTTTTGGCACAGTGGAGAATTTCCGTTCAGAAATTATGCCTTTTGAGGTAGTGGATCTTAAGAGTCCATACCATGCCCTTTTTGGTCGGCCAGCATACTTTAAGTTTATGGCCAGACCATGCTATATTTACTTGAAGCTCAAGATGCCAGGTCCAGCAGGAGTCATTACAGTTAATGGTAGCAGTCAAATGGCATTAGAATGTGAACAGGGAGACGCAGCTATGGCTGAAGCAGCTTGTGCTCAGGAGGAGCTGAAATTTTACAAGGCAAACGTTGACCCGGAGGACAACTCAGTCCTCAAGAAACCGGCCACAGAGGAGAAGATGAAGTTCAAATCAGCTCAGGATACCAAGTCAGTGGATTTCACCCCAGGCGACTCCTCCAAGCAGTTTGTCATTGGGGCACATCTATCTGATAAATAGGAAAGCGCGCTCATCGAGTTCATCCGTGAGAATCGGGACGTCTTCGCATGGAAGCCAACTGACATGCCAGGATTCCCGAGAGAACTCGCCGAGCATTGCTTACATGTTAACCCTAATGCAAGACCAGTTAAGCAAGGTCTGCGTAAGTTTCATGATGATTGGAGAAAAGCCATTGGAGAAGAGGTGGCTCGGCTACTTGCAGCTGAGTTCATCAAAGAAGTCTATCATCCAGAGTGGGTGGCCAATCCAGTGTTAGTTCCAAAGAAAACAGGAGAGCTGCGTATGTGCATCGACTTCACGGGTCTTAACAAGCATTGCCCTAAGGACCCGTTTGCTTTACCTCGTATCGACCAGATCATTGACTCCACAGCTGGGTCAGAGTTACTTTGTTTCCTGGATGCTTATTCAGGATACCATCAGATCAGACTCAAGAAAGAGGATGAGCTGAAGACATCTTTCATTACACCCTTTGGAGCATTTTGTTATATGACAATGCCTTTTGGGCTCAAGAATGCAGGAGCTACATACCAGAGGTGCATCCAGAACTGTTTCAAGGAACAGATCGGAAGGAACGTTCACGCTTATGTGGATGATGTGGTTATCAAGTCTTAGAAAGCTGACTCCTTGATAGCAGACCTGACAGAAACCTTTAACAATCTGCACGACTACAAGATGAAACTCAACCCTGCCAAGTGTGTTTTTGGAGTCCCTGCAGGCAAACTCCTAGGTTTCATTGTTTCAGAGAGAGGCATTGAAGCAAACCCAGAGAAAATCAAGGCTATTCATAACCTGCAGAGGCCGACTTGTCTAAAGGATGTTCAGAAACTCACTAGTTGTGTAGCAGCTCTAAGAAGATTCATCTCAAGACTCGGAGAGAAGGCGGGTCCTCTCTACCGACTCCTGAAGAAGTCAGATAAATTCCTATGGGACGAAGAAGCCGACCGTGCCTTCGAGGAGTTGAAGAAAACCTTATCAACAGCTCCAGTACTTGCAGCTCCTACAGATAAGGAGCCCATGCTATTATATGTGGCTGCCAATGAGAGAGTTGTCAGCGCAGTAGTAGTTGTGGAACGTGCTGAGGAAGGAAAGGAGTATCCAGTGCAGAGACCTGTTTACTACATCAGTGAAGTCCTCACAGATTCAAAGCAAAGGTACCCACAATGGCAGAAGCTAGTTTATGGAGTTTTCCTTGCAAGTAGGAAGCTTAAGCATTATTTCCAAGAGCATCCAATCAAGGTGGTGAGCTCAGCACCACTAGCTGACATCATACGCAACAGAGATGCAACAAGGCGAGTCGCCAAGTGAGCAATTGAATTGGGTCCTTATCATATCACATATGAGCCTAGGACAGCAATCAAGTCTCAAGCTTTGGTCGACTTCGTTAATGATTGGACAGATTTCACGTCCTCACCAAGTTCACCCTGCACCAAATATTGGACAATGCACTTCGATGGGTCCAGACAGCTAGAGCCGGCGTCGTTTTAACTTCACCAAAGGGAGACAAATAGGAGTATGTCCTTCAGTTGCATTTTGATTGCACAAATAACATGGCAGAGTATGAAGCTTTGCTACATGGTCTACGTTTGGCCAAGGAGATGAACATCAAGCGTATTAGGTGCCTTGGAGACTCGGATCTTGTAGCCCAGCAAGTATCTGGAACCTGGGACTCGAAGGATGCAAACATGGCGGCTTACAGAAGAGCAGTCGAACAGATAGCCGGGTTCTTTTCTGGTTATCAAGTGGATCACATTGACAGACGCAAGAACGAGGCCGCCGATGCATTATCACGACTCGGCTCTCGTCGAGAGAATGTACCTCCTAACGTATTCGTGGATGAACTCCATCATCCATCAGTCAAGTTTCCTTCAGAGGAAGAGTTAGCCTACCCAGACCCGGAGTCGGCGCTTGTGGCAGCAGTACGGACAATACCAGCTTGGACAGAGCCCTACCTTGCATATCTCCTCAGAGGTGAACTCCCAGAGGATGAAGTCAAACAGAGACAACTCATCAGACGGTGCAAGTCCTACACAGTCATTGACGGCGAGTTGTACAGAAGAGTCTACCAGAGATGTGTGTCTCCAGAGGAAGGCAGGCAAATCCTGCAAGAGATTCATGCAGGTGATTGTGGTCATCATGCATCCACTAGATCCTTGGTGTCAAAAGCTTTCAGGCACGGGTTCTTTTGGTTAACAGCACATCTGGACGCAGAAAAGATAGTGCGAGTTTGTGATGGATGCCAAAGGTACGTGATGGGGGGATACTTTATAGGTAGGCCCATGGACCCGGAAAGTAGACCCGCCAAGACCAAGAAGGCCAAAGCCGAGTCACGTATCAAGTCGCATGGGCTGGGCTGGAGACAAGCCGACCAAGGCCCATGATGAAGAAAGGACCCGTCCGAAAGGAGTCCAAGTATAACCCGGAGTCTAAACTTGGAAGACCAAGACGTAGAGTAGGACTCCGTGTTCTAGTATGACTCGGTGTAAAGTGTAAGTCCAGAGACCCGGCAGCCTTTATAAGCGGGGTCCTGGACCTTAGATCGATAAGCTTCAACCAGTAGAGAAACCCTAGCCACCAGAGAGAAGTCGCCGGCTCCTAAGTTGTGGGAGCCGGGTCCTTGTAATCGAGATATATCAAGAGCAATAACATAGAAGCAGGAAGTAGGTCTTTACCTCTAATCAGAGGGGCCGAACCTGGGTAAATCCTTGTTCCTTGGCGAGATTAACCGTTCCAGCGTACTTCAGTCATCAATGGCCCCAGAACTCATCTTCCCTAAGGAAGAACTTGCCGTGACAACCCCACGACAGTTGGCGCCCACCGTGGGGCCTACGGTGACGAAAGGAGTTGAGATCGTTGGAGCTGCTCGTCGAGCTATGGAGAAACTCGCCATCGGGCGGGTCTACACTGATGAGCATGGAGAAACAGAGATCGATGACTCAGGCTGGACCTCGGAGATGAACGAAGTCGACGAGGGATATCAGCTTGTCTTTGGAGGAATCAACGTGTTCGTCGGGATGGTGTGCGCGTCGGGTCTTCGCGAGAACTCGGCGGAGTCAGTACCAGAGCTAACTGTCATCGTCGAGTCCGACGGCGAGGAGTCGGTCGGAACTTCAGAGGTCGGCATCATCGCCGAGTCTGAGGAACCCCTAGCTGAGGAACCAGAAGTGATGCAAGAGTCAGATTCAGATTATGATGCAGATTCAGAGTCCATCCTACCCTTGTTTGAAGATCGGCTTGGGTATGGGATAGAGGAAGAGGATTATGAGGAGTCGCCAGTACGCACTCGTGTTGTGGGAGTCTACATGTCTGGAAACACCGGGAATCAATTTGATCCGACTTTGTTGACAAAGGAGATTAATGCAAGTAATGCCGCAGAGAGGGCGGCCGAGTTAACCAACGCTCGTGCTGCGTTGGAGAAGCAATTAGCTGATATCACAGAGGCAAACCGGAGACTAGCTGCAGAGCAGGCCCGAGTCCAAGATGAAGCTCAGGTCGTGCGGAGGCGCCGCGAGGAGCTTACTTCAATTCAGCATCGCCGAGCCAGGAGTCGCTTGCATGATGGAGTCCACATCAATCCAACCAATCTATTCACCACACCCAATGGTCCAGGCAGAGGAGCCGGACTAGGAGGCTCAGCGGCAGCAGGAGGCGCCGCAGGAGGAGCCGGAGGAGCACCACCACCACCACCACCACCCCCAGAAGGATCGGGAGGCAGCCGTGCTAACGGACCACCGCCTGAAGGAGGAGTCGGAGGAGGAGCATCTGGTGGCTTAGGGGCACAGCCTAACAGATTTCATACCCCAGAGGGACATTACTCTAATCCCATGGACAACGTTCATGCGGCGACTCTGAGATTGGAGAATATTGTGGTACCAGAGGGACCAGCAGGACAGGAGACTCGCGAGGCTATCGAGTTACTGAAAACAGCTTTGACTCAGCAAGCTTTGTATCCAACTTTTCCAGATGCAAGTAGACTACATTCAACACCCTTTAACTCAGGTACGAGGAGTCGGCACGGCGAGTCCAACCCGGCAAACTCTACTAGTGCAAGGCGTCGTGAACTAGTGAGGAATCGTGCAAACATACCAACCGCTTCACAAGCTCAGCTAGTGGTTGATGAAGCAAGGCAACGACGAGAGAGAGAAGCAGCAAGAGCTCGGGAGGCAGAGAGGGACAGAGCGTTAGTGGGTGTAGTTAACCCGCCTCAGCCAACCCGGGCGCACAAGGAGGTGACTTCTCCTGGTGCGTCCCCAGCATTAACAGGACCAGAGTGTTTGTCTGATGCCATCAGGTCCGAGTCCTTCCCCAGCAGTTTCAAGGAGCCGCGCAAGGTTCCAAACTATGAGCCCAACATGGACCCGACCTCTTGGTTGGGTACATACGAGATGGCAATGAGTATTCGCAACGCCACAGGTAATCTGTGTGCCAAGTTCATGTATCTTATGATGGAGGGAGCAGCCAAGGTGTGGATGCGCAACTTGCCTCCTAGGTCAATCAACTCTTGGGAGCAATTGAAGGCGGCTTTTATTCAGAATTTCCAGGGCACATGCAAGAAACTCAGCACCATCGAGGACCTAGAGCGGTGTGTCCAGAGGAAGGGCGAGTCAGCAAGGCACTGGATGAAGCGAGTCTCAGAGATCATTAACTCCTCACAAGGACTCCCACCAGTTTCAGTGTTAATGGCGATGGAGAGAAATTGCAGTTACAATCCCTTGAGTTGGAAGCTAGGTCGTATGAAGGAGAGCCTGAATCAAGGTATTCCCCTTACGATTGGTGAGATCATGGCAGGTGCTAATAAGCACGCTGCCACAGACAAAACAAAGGATCAGGAGGAAGGAACTAAAGGGCAAGGTGGCAATGGACAGAATCAGAACCAGAATCAGAACCAGAATCAAGGTAGTGGCAAGAGGCCATATGGAGACAACTCTGACCTAGTGGCCAACACAAACACTGGAGTCAGACGCAAGGACAATAATTCTGGTGGGTACCAAGGCCGCACTCCAAGCACAGAGGAGGTCTTGAGAATTCCATGCCCTAAACACGCCAAGAACGGTAGATGCGGTCATACCTTGGGACAGTGCGTAGATTTGCAGCGCGCCAGGTTCCAAGGGCCAGGAGGAGGTAACAACAATGGTGGATATAGAGGAAACAATGGAGCCGGAGGACCCGGCAATAACGGTGGAGGAGCCGGCAATAACCCAAATCAACCTCAAGGAGGAGGTAATCAGCAGGGCGGGTTCCAGCAGAACCCGAAGCAGCTCAATGATGGCAATGGTCAGTATTATGTTACAACTCGGCAGCACAACCCGAGTCGTGGCAGCTACCATGTCTTCACAACTAGTACGTCCAAGCGTTCCAAGAAGTTGAAAGTCAGAGCAGTTAATGCCGTAGAGCCGGCCCTTCCACAGTGGCTCAGGTGGTCAGAGCAAACCATCACATGGAGTCGGGCAGATCATCCAGCAAGAGTCGACGAGCCAGGTCATCTAGCCTTGGTAGTGGCACCTCAAGTTGGGGGCTATACATTGAACAAAGTGCTTATGGATGGTGGAAGCAGCATCAACATCTTATATTATGACACATTCAAGAGGATGCAGCTGCAAGATAGACAGCTAATTCCAACAGAGACAGTGTTCCATGGGATAGTACCAGGGAAGTCGGCTAAACCTATCGGTAAGATCTATCTTGAGGTTGCTTTTGGCACAGTGGAGAATTTTCGTTCAGAGATTATGCCCTTTGAGGTAGTGGACCTTAAGAGCCCATATCATGCTCTTTTTGGTCGACCTGCATATTTTAAGTTTATGGCCAGGCCATGTTATGTATACTTGAAGCTCAAGATGCCAGGTCCAGCAGGAGTCATCACAGTTAATGGCAGCAGACAGATGGCATTGGAGTGTGAGTTAGGTGATGCAGCTATGGCTGAAACAGCTTGTGCTCAAGAGGAGCTGAAGTTTTACAAAGCAAACGTGGACCCGGAGGACAACTCGGTCCTTAAGAAGCCGGCCACAGAGGAGAAGATGAAATTCAAGTCAGCTCAGGACACAAAGCAAGTCGACTTCACCCCTGGTGACTCTTCCAAGCAGTTCACCATTGGGGCACACCTCTCTGATAAATAGGAAAGCGCGCTCGTCGAGTTCATCCGTGAGAACCGGGACGTCTTTGCATGGAAGCCATCTGACATGCCAGGAGTCCCGAGAGAACTCGCCGAGCACAGCTTACACGTTAATCCTAATGCAAGACCAGTTAAGCAGGGTCTGCGCAAGTTTCATGATGACAGGAGGAAAGCCATAGGAGAAGAGGTGGCTCGGCTCCTCGCAGCCGAGTTCATCAAGGAGGTCTTTCACCCAGAGTGGGTGGCCAACCCAGTGTTGGTACCAAAGAAGACAGGAGAGTTGAGGATGTGCATTGACTTCACGGGCCTGAACAAGCATTGCCCTAAGGACCCGTTTGCACTACCTCGCATAGACCAGATCATCGACTCCACAGCGGGGTCAGAGTTGCTTTGCTTCTTGGATGCATATTCAGGGTACCATCAGATCAGACTCAACATAGAGGATGAGCTGAAGACGTCCTTTGTCACATCCCGAAAATTCGTCCCTAATGTTAGTAATGTTTTTCTCCCGCCTGAAAAACTTTTTCTGTTTCCAAAATATTTTCTCCCACTTGTTGGTCTTTGAATTAACTTTGGTTTTGCTCACTTGGAGATTTCCCAACCGACCTTGAGCTTATCAACCTCCCCCATATCTCGATGTCACTATTTTAGTTGTCACACATTGATGCCACTCCAGTGTTCCAAAACCCTTCCGTCTATCCCACCAAAAGCCACCACCACAATTGTATCTTAAGAGGAATTCTACCAAGCTACCATATAGTTCCCTCATACATATAGGTCACTCCCATGGAAAAATATTTCCTAGTCCCCTGCAATAGTTCCAAGTTTATGAATATTCTCTATTATGCCATTTCCAGTCCAATAAATGTTTAGACACCTTCCACTCATCCAAAAATTCTGAAATTTTGGTGAGGTGCATGATTCAACCTCCTGAACATTTCACTCCATTGTCCCAACCTCATTTGAGCAATATTTGGGGTACTTCCTTTGTAATGCTATTTCTATGCCTATTTGCTATTTCCAAAGCAACCCCTAGCTACAAAAATCCTTTGGCCTTGATACTTTTCCAAATAGAAAACCATCCATATAGGACACCATATCCAGAAGATCATGTCGAGATCATTTTAATTTGGTTTACCCGGCATGCCCATGCCATTAGGGCAATTGTGGACACCAAATTATTTAACCCCCTTCCAGGTATCCAGTTGAGCTCAAACTTCGCACACATACTATATACACCTGTTCTAGCCTACTGTGAATTTGGGGATTTTTCTGAGATGCGCAAGACCCTGATCATTTCATCGAGCACCTGGTGCCCCCTAGGTTTTCTGAATTTTTGCTTAAACAAAGTTGCAAACCAGCTAAAACCTATAACTAGATAGTGGTAGGGCTTTAAATTTGGCACAAGGTGCCACGAACCATTTTCAGTTTGGTGCCCCGAGTCGACGGGAACGCGACGATACCGCTCGTGGCACGCTCCGAACGCCAGCGCGGGCACGACAGCGTACTGTTCCCTGGGTCTCCACTGTTCCCCCTAGCCCCAACCAAACCCCAACTGTAGTTAGACCCCGTCCTGCTCCCCTGGCTCGGACCGGAGTCGATCCTATCCTCTCCCCCTCACCTCCATGGCAATGGGCACGTGCGTGGCCACCCTGCCATCACCGAGCTTATCCGCGACCCCGGATTTCCCGTCGTCAACCTTGTACGGTGCCAGCCCGACGACACACCGCCCGCTACACCGACGACGCCGTGCCCGTCGACCCACCACTGCACCCCGGACACCTCACCCGCTTTCCCCCGCCGAGCCATCATGGCGGCCTCCTCCTCAAGCCCTATAAAAGAAGCCCCCTGGCAGCCACCCGCGCACCACACACTTCCCTCTCCCCCTTTGGGACGCGTCTGCTCTTTTGGTCGCGGAACGGCGGAGCTCCGCTCCGATTCGGCCGAGGTCATCGCCGTCGGTCCGTCGACCGTGGCGAGCCCTAGACCGAGCCGTTCTTCAATCAAACTTGCAGAGATGTTCCTATTGATGCCCTCTACCTCCCGGACAAATCAGTTTGCGAAATGGTGCGGCGTGGCCTCGACATCGTCCTCGACCACCGGTGGCGAGCTCACGGAGCACGGTGGCCATGGGGCACTCCCTGTGACCCGAGCCCGAGGCCACCATCCCTGGAGGCGGCACGGCGGCGCGGTCCCCCGCCCGCACCCTGGCGGCCTGCGGCGGGCGCCACGGCGGCGGCGGTGGCCGGCGGCCGAACTGACCTGCACCGCGTCGGGCCATCCCGCGTCGGTCGTGCACTGCGCGGGGGAGACGACCCGCTGGCGCCAGCGTGGCGTCCCGGTCAAGCCGACCGGTGGGCCCCAGCCTGGCCCGGCCCCACGGTCAGGGTGAGTGGAGGCGTAACAGACGTTTTACGTCTTCCCCACTGGGAGACGTATTGTTCGAGGATGACGCGACCAGCCCAGCCCGGTTCAAAATCGGCCCGTCCTGTTTTTTTTCTTTCGAAGCAAGCAGCAGATAGTTAAACATCGCACGGCCATATCTTTTGAACCGTAGCTCCGTTTGAGGTGATTAAAATTTGTAAAATTTTAGTTTGAAGAGCTCTATCCAACGGTATAGGTTTTACATTTTTATAAAATGGTTATATACTCAGCACCTATGTATGCTTGTATAGGTATTCCCCGGTACCGGCAAACCGATACCCTAAACCGCGAAGTGTCCGTGACCCTCAAGACAAATGGCGTCGACCTCCGGAGGCAAGCTAACCACTTGCTATGAACACTCAAGCGGTGTTTATTTGTTGCATATTACCCTGTCATATCGGTGCATTTTATTGCTTATTATCGTCTGTCAACTGTGCGTCACGAGATATCGTGGCTTTGTTTACCTCCTGCCAACTGTGCGTCACGAGATATCGTGGCTTTGTTTTCATTCCTGTAATACGATAAACCCATCAAGTGTGGGTTGAGTTCCGGCCGGCGACTAAATACATGTTGGGCACCGCCCACGTGGATTGAATCTCGCCTACTTTCAGTATTATTATTTCATGTACCTTTACTTTCCTGCAATACGATAAACCCATCAAGTGTGGGTTGAGTTCCGGCCGGCGACTAAATACATGTCGGGCTCCGCCCACGTGGATTGAATCTCGTCTACTTTCCGTAGAGTGGGGTGTGCGTATTTATTTACTCAACCCGTGGCTGCAACTGGCCGGAGATATCTCCGTCCTCGCCCGGTTGATTTTGTTATTTTCTTTTACTCAACCTGTGGCTGTCACTGGCCGGAGTTACTTCCGCCATCGCCCGGTTGAAACTAACCACTGATTGAACTAACCACATATTGCTTGAACTACTGGGTGCCGTTCGTTTCTGTTTCATGTTGATATGATATTATTGTTTTGCAGTGGACTAATCTGTTTCATGTGGATATGATGTTATATTTATTGTGTTGGACTAACCCTCTGTTGTTGGAATTGTTGTTGAAATAAACTGGATTAAATAAACCAACCCTCCAAACTTCGATGTGGTCAGTCCATAGTGCCACCAATCTGAACCTTGAACGCACTACCACTGTCGCCCAAATGGGAGAGCCATAACCTATGTAACCTATCAAGCCTCCTTTGATGCTACCCACTTGGCAAGTCTAGTCGGTTACTGCATAGTTGTGGTCGGGGCTAGTCTTGTGAAGGTTCCGGAGCAAGGCGTCGCTCATGAGTTGGGGACGTGCCGGATTCACTTCGTCCTAAGACATAGAGTTATGTCGGCAGCTATACAGGGAGTGTCTGGGTAGCGTGAACGGTTGTGTAAGTGCATCTTGCCGTCATGAAGCAAGGTGCATTTAGATGAGTGGTAACTGCAACCTCTCGAGAGTGTATCAACTAGCAGCTAGCCTTGTTCCTAGGTTATGGAACAGTTCAGTGTCGGTCACACTATTGTCCTTTGTCGAGTCCGGAGGTTAAACTTAAGTTCGGTGTGAAAGAAAGATGAACCACCCGATTTCACCAAAGGAACGACAAGCTGATGCAGAAAATGTCACTCGGGATGAGTGAAAAGATGTGGCCAGTGGGCCTAAAATTGACAGATGTGGTAAGGCTGTTGGGCCTAGCTGTGATAACAGGTGATGTTAAATATTTGGTACCAACGGGTACACTCGTTATTCGTCACAGGTAAGTTCTCTGGTATGATCACCGGTATACGATCCAACCCCACCTGGCTTGGACTCTGTACTGGTGATACCCCTATTTGCTTATGCCATGATTTTGTTGTGCTGCCTTGTTGCTACCCACTTGGACTGCTGTAAGTAGACACTTGCCATGTGTAGATTATTTCTGTTGCTAGCTACTTGTTGCCTGATGGCTTGACTGTTCATGTCTTGTGGTTGTTTCTTGCGAGTACGTCACCGTACTCAAACTGGCTTTTCATGTGGCCAGACATTGAGAGGATTCATCTTCTACTATCGCAAGGAGATGGAGCAAGAGCGTGCTAGGATCAGTAGCCCAGCCAGATGCCTGTGGAATGGAGTCCCTCCAAGCCGTTGCCGAATCTATGACTTCCGCTGCCAGTTAAACTCTGTCCCGTGCCACACTTGGTCATGATAATCTTTCATGCCTTGATGGCCATGTAAAATCATTTGTAGCCCTCTGGGCCTGATTGTGTAATGATATTTCTGCTATGTTGCATTGTCGTAACGTGCGTCCGGATATCCTGGGCTGGCGCACGGGGCGACCGCCTCTCTGGCGATATGTGTCAGAGGGGGGTGCCACAGAGCATGGTATCAGAGCACCAGGCTGGCTGTAGACTACCCTAGCATAGAAAGTCCACCCTTCCTTTATCCGACAATGACCCGATGGATTTGACCCCTTCCTGCCTAACCGACATGGCCGGTGTTGGTCAACAGTTGTTACAGTAGGGCTTGTCCCAATCTCCTTCCCCAACAAGACGGCCGGCTTCTTCCATGAGAAGCAGCCGACCCTACCCAGTGAACTTAAGACCCAGTCCTAGATGCTTTATAACCCACCCTCGCCAGCTCTCCCTAGCAACCCAACTCTTTTGAAGTAGAATCCCATAGAGGAACCTCGCATCCTTATCCTCTCCAAAAATCTAGAACCCCAAGAAATTCCGATGGCGACCTCTAAGGCCATCATGGAGACCACCGCCGAGGATAGTTCCAACTTCCCAATGATTCTTTGGAGGGTCGTCAATGTTGCCCTCGGAAGCTCCATTCGCCCCGTGTACGTGGTGTTCAAGAGATTAGTTTCTCTCGTGGGGAATGAATTCCGGGCAGAGGTGAAGATCAGCCCATGTCCTCGGGGCACAAATCAGCCCTATGTGATTCAAGGTGGAGGCATGCCTACCATCGAGCTAGCCATCCAGGTAGCAGCCTGGGAAAGTCTCGTCCGTCTTCGACACTCGGAAACTGTGTTGTCCAGCGACCGAGATTTCTACTTCCTCCCAGCCAGACCTCGGCCTGGTGCGGAGATCGTCCAAACCCCTGTCTGGGAAGAACCTGACCCAGCAGTGTTCAACCTAGTCGCTTACGCCTCTGCAATGACGAATCTCACGCGCTTCTTGATGGAGGAACTCGTGGCTTCAAGAAGAAATCTTGGTTTTGCCCGTCTGCAGCTGTCTCTAGGGAAGAACCCACCTGCCCCCACCAACAGGGAAGCTCGAAGTAACAGACCTCCACTCCCAGAGCCCGGCCCGTCCCAACAAGTCCCAGAGCAGGGTCCGATCCTCGAAGGTATTCCTGTGTTTCTCGACCCCGTGGAAGAAGGGGACGTGGACACTACTCTCCGGCTCGGCCGCACTCCACCCTCGGGGAAGGACCGTCAAGCGGAGTAAGATCTGTTTAGTTTAGCCTGAGTGGCGCTTATGAGTTGTGGGTTTGGTTGTAATTCCTATGGTTGCCTGTACGCGTGTTTGCGTTGATTGCCTTTCTGCTTGGTGTGAGCCAACCCTGTATAAGACCCGGTGTTTTTAACCTCTAGTTAACCACTTGGTTGACACTTGATGGAATATCATGTTGTTTCCTTAGATTTAAAAGTATTGTTGGGGGTTTAGTAGTCGTTACGTGCTTGTTAGCCAGTAGGGTTGAAATGATTGTGCTATGCCGCTTCAAGTTTTGGGGCCATAAAATGCAGCACTACTACCTAAAATGATGTTTTTCCCGAGTAGAAATTTCTACTATCCGTGTGATAGTGCCTATGCAATTCCCTCTGCTGCAAGAACAGATCGGTGACAGCTAAGGAAAACCTCAATAATACAAATCTGGATCCAAACCATGAGAGGAGCCAGATTGGATACATCAACTGAGTTCAGTACATAAGGGAAATTTCGGAAACAAAGGATACGAGATCTACTCCAACATAGAACACTACCACTACCTCAATGCAGATACAGAAGAGCACCCCAGAAAGAAAATCCTACTCCCTCTCGCGCTCAGTGGCGTCACCTGGAGATGAACCAGACTCATCCGAAGCCGAGACTCGAGCTGGGCGACGATAACGACGGCGGACCGCTCGAGCTCCCAGCTCATCCCCCACCAGAGGAGCAGCCGCAGCAGCCACCGGGGGCGTCCGCCAATCTCTCACCGGAGCCACGAGGAACTCGTCCACCGCCGCCGCAGCACCCCGACAACGCCATACCACCAGTCGTGCAGGTGGCAGGCTGACCAGACCACCACCGTGAGCAGAATCACCAGCAGCCCCCCGATGGTCAACCCGAGCCACAGCACACAGAACAGGTGGTCGAGGAAGCCAGCTCGCTCCGGACCATAAGTGAAATCACAGAGAAATTGAGAGAAGAATCCCATGCTGGCGATAAGGAGAGAATCACCGAGGCCGCAATTTATAGCCTCAGCTCAGCCTCGCGCGGGAAAAGAGGAATCGCGCGCAATGCTCGGCCAAAATTTGGTGCGCGACCGTCGAGGCGCTGAAAGCCGTAATGGCCGCTGCGTAGATGGACCGCACGCGCAACAGTGCCGCAGTGGAGTGCTTCGCGCACTCAGGGCCAGCCGGGTGCGGATGGAAATGCAGCGAGGAAGAAGAAGAAGAGAGAAAGAAAGAGGGGAACTGACAGGTGGACCCCGGTCCCACATGTCAGCAAGCAAGAAATAACCCTCTGTGTGTTTCTATCCTTTTCTCAGGAGATCAGTCCTCGTCTCTCCAGTGTTCCGTGGGAAAATTTTTGACCAAAATGATTTTGGGGATGGCCCCACCCCACAGTGTCTAGAAGCCAATTAGTGGCGACACAGATGTTTTCTTTAAAAAAAAAAAAAAAAAAATGAAACCCTGTTATTTTTTTTCCAAACCTGTGTATACTTGAAAAGGTATATACAGCTTTTCAAAAAAAAAAAAATAAAAAAAAAATCCAGACCAGGGACATGTTTAGCACATCCCTAACCTTTTGTTTTCCCGAATTGGGAAATTATTTGTCCAAGTTAAATCCAGGTTATTGCGTGGCGATCTGTGTGTAGAACTTGTTTGATATTGCCATGCTTGTGTTTGGTTGAACTAAAACCCTAGGTATAATTTTTTTTTTACCATAGTAGCAAATCCTATATCGATTGATTTCGTGAGCCCCTGCCATGCCATCCTTAGAATGCATTGAGTGTGATAAAAATATCATGCCTTGATAATGTTTGTTTTAGGAAATACTCCGCCAAGTGCTAACCCTTTTGAGTGTTAAACCCTAGTACCGTGTAGAAATTTTTTTTAAAATATTTTAAATCTAGGGGTGTAATAAACCATACAAGAAATATCTTGTATAACCCCGGGAATCTTTATTAGTCTCCGAATCTCGGGACGAGATTCTTTTTAAGGGGGGAAGGTTTGTCACATCCCGAAAATTCGTCCCTAATGTTAGTAATGTTTTTCTCCCGCCTGAAAAACTTTTTCTGTTTCCAAACTATTTTTTCCCACTTGTTGGTCTTTGAATTGACTTTGGTTTTGCTCACTTGGAGATTTCCCAACCGACCTTGAGCTTATCAACCTCCCCCATATCTCGATGTCACTATTTTCGTTGTCACACATTGATGCCACTCCAGTGTTCCAAAACCCTTCCGTCTATCCCACCAAAAGCCACCACCACAATTGTATCTTAAGAGGAATTCTACCAAGCTACCATATAGTTCCCTCATACATATAGGTCACTCCCATGGAAAAATATTTCCTAGTCCCCTGCAATAGTTCCAAGTTTATGAATATTCTCTATTATGCCATTTCCAGTCCAATAAATGTTTAGACACCTTCCACTCATCCAAAAATTCTGAAATTTTGGTGAGGTGCATGATTCAACCTCTTGAACATTTCACTCCACTGTCCCAACCTCATTTGAGCAATATTTGGGGTACTTCCTTTGTAATGCTATTTTTATGCCTA
The DNA here is from genome assembly GCA_012064385.1 of Puccinellia tenuiflora. Lineage (NCBI taxonomy): Eukaryota > Viridiplantae > Streptophyta > Magnoliopsida > Poales > Poaceae > Puccinellia > Puccinellia tenuiflora. The sequence continues at coordinate 1,652,536 of QRDG01000129.1, read as the reverse complement.
TTTGCTATTTCCAAAGCAACCCCTAGCTACAAAAATCCTTTGGCCTTGATACTTTTCCAAATAGACAACCATCCATATAGGACACCATATCCAGAAGATCATGTCGAGATCATTTAATTTGGTTTACCCGGCATGCCCATGCCATTAGGGAAATTGTGGACACCAAATTATTTAACCCCCTTCCAGGTATCCAGTTGAGCTCAAACTTCGCACACATACTATATACACCTGTTCTAGCCTACTGTGAATTTTGGGGATTTTTCTGAGATGCGCAAGACCCTGATCATTTCATTGAGCACCTGGTGCCCCCTAGGTTTTCTGAATTTTGCTTAAACAAAGTTGCAAACCAGCTAAAACCTATAACTAGATAGTGGTAGGGCTTTAAATTTGGCACAAGGTGCCGCGAACCATTTTCAGTTTGGTGCCCCGAGTCGACGGGAACGCGACGATACCGCTCGTGGCACGCTCCGAACGCCAGCGCGGGCACGACAGCGTACTGTTCCCTGGGTCTCCACTGTTCCCCCTAGCCCCAACCAAACCCCAACTGTAGTTAGACCCCGTCCTGCTCCCCTGGCTCGGACCGGAGTCGATCCTATCCTCTCCCCCTCACCTCCATGGCAATGGGCACGTGCGTGGCCACCCTGCCATCACCGAGCTTATCCGCGACCCCGGATTTCCCGTCGTCAACCTTGTACGGTGCCAGCCCGACGACACACCGCCCGCTACACCGACGACGCCGTGCCCGTCGACCCACCACTGCACCCCGGACACCTCACCCGCTTTCCCCGCCGAGCCATCATGGCGGCCTCCTCCTCAAGCCCTATAAAAGAAGCCCCCTGGCAGCCACCCGCGCACCACACACTTCCCTCTCCCCCTTTGGGACGCGTCTGCTCTTTTGGTCGCGGAACGGCGGAGCTCCGCTCCGATTCGGCCGAGGTCATCGCCGTCGGTCCGTCGACCGTGGCGAGCCCTAGACCGAGCCGTTCTTCAATCAAACTTGCAGAGATGTTCCTATTGATGCCCTCTACCTCCCGGACAAATCAGTTTGCGAAATGGTGCGGCGTGGCCTCGACATCGTCCTCGACCACCGGTGGCGAGCTCACGGAGCACGGTGGCCATGGGGGCACTCCCTGTGACCCCGAGCCCGAGGCCACCATCCCTGGAGGCGGCACGGCGGCGCGGTCCCCGCCCGCACCCTGGCGGCCTGCGGCGGGCGCCACGGCGGCGGCGGTGGCCGGCGGCCGAACTGACCTGCACCGCGTCGGGCCATCCCGCGTCGGTCGTGCACTGCGCGGGGGAGACGACCCGCTGGCGCCAGCGTGGCGTCCCGGTCAAGCCGACCGGTGGGCCCCAGCCTGGCCCGGCCCCACGGTCAGGGTGAGTGGAGGCGTAACAGACGTTTTACGTCTTCCCCACTGGGAGACGTATTGTTCGAGGATGACGCGACCAGCCCAGCCCGGTTCAAAATCGGCCCGTCCTGTTTTTTTTCTTTCGAAGCAAGCAGCAGATAGTTAAACATCGCACGGCCATATCTTTTGAACCGTAGCTCCGTTTGAGGTGATTAAAATTTGTAAAATTTTAGTTTGAAGAGCTCTATCCAACGGTATAGGTTTTACATTTTTATAAAATGGTTATATACTCAGCACCTATGTATGCTCGTATAGGTATTCCCCGGTACCGGCAAACCGATACCCTAAACCGCGAAGTGTCCGTGACCCTCAAGACAAATGGCGTCGACCTCCGGAGGCAAGCTAACCACTTGCTATGAACACTCAAGCGGTGTTTATTTGTTGCATATTACCCTGTCATATCGGTGCATTTTATTGCTTATTATCGTCTGTCAACTGTGCGTCACGAGATATCGTGGCTTTGTTTACCTCCTGCCAACTGTGCGTCACGAGATATCGTGGCTTTGTTTTCATTCCTGTAATATGATAAACCCATCAAGTGTGGGTTGAGTTCCGGCCGGCGACTAAATACATGTTGGGCACCGCCCACGTGGATTGAATCTCGCCTACTTTCAGTATTATTATTTCATGTACCTTTACTTTCCTGCAATACGATAAACCCATCAAGTGTGGGTTGAGTTCCGGCCGGCGACTAAATACATGTCGGGCTCCGCCCACGTGGATTGAATCTCGTCTACTTTCCGTAGAGTGGGGTGTGCGTATTTATTTACTCAACCCGTGGCTGCAACTGGCCGGAGATATCTCCGTCCTCGCCCGGTTGATTTTGTTATTTTCTTTTACTCAACCTGTGGCTGTCACTGGCCGGAGTTACTTCCGCCATCGCCCGGTTGAAACTAACCACTGATTGAACTAACCACATATTGCTTGAACTACTGGGTGCCGTTCGTTTCTGTTTCATGTTGATATGATATTATTGTTTTGCAGTGGACTAATCTGTTTCATGTGGATATGATGTTATATTTATTGTGTTGGACTAACCCTCTGTTGTTGGAATTGTTGTTGAAATAAACTGGATTAAATAAACCAACCCTCCAAACTTCGATGTGGTCAGTCCATAGTGCCACCAATCTGAACCTTGAACGCACTACCACTGTCGCCCAAATGGGAGAGCCATAACCTATGTAACCTATCAAGCCTCCTTTGATGCTACCCACTTGGCAAGTCTAGTCGGTTACTGCATAGTTGTGGTCGGGGCTAGTCTTGTGAAGGTTCCGGAGCAAGGCGTCGCTCATGAGTTGGGGACGTGCCGGATTCACTTCGTCCTAAGACATAGAGTTATGTCGGCAGCTATACAGGGAGTGTCTGGGTAGCGTGAACGGTTGTGTAAGTGCATCTTGCCGTCATGAAGCAAGGTGCATTTAGATGAGTGGTAACTGCAACCTCTCGAGAGTGTATCAACTAGCAGCTAGCCTTGTTCCTAGGTTATGGAACAGTTCAGTGTCGGTCACACTATTGTCCTTTGTCGAGTCCGGAGGTTAAACTTAAGTTCGGTGTGAAAGAAAGATGAACCACCCGATTTCACCAAAGGAACGACAAGCTGATGCAGAAAATGTCACTCGGGATGAGTGAAAAGATGTGGCCAGTGGGCCTAAAATTGACAGATGTGGTAAGGCTGTTGGGCCTAGCTGTGATAACAGGTGATGTTAAATATTTGGTACCAACGGGTACACTCGTTATTCGTCACAGGTAAGTTCTCTGGTATGATCACCGGTATACGATCCAACCCCACCTGGCTTGGACTCTGTACTGGTGATACCCCTATTTGCTTATGCCATGATTTTGTTGTGCTGCCTTGTTGCTACCCACTTGGACTGCTGTAAGTAGACACTTGCCATGTGTAGATTATTTCTGTTGCTAGCTACTTGTTGCCTGATGGCTTGACTGTTCATGTCTTGTGGTTGTTTCTTGCGAGTACGTCACCGTACTCAAACTGGCTTTTCATGTGGCCAGACATTGAGAGGATTCATCTTCTACTATCGCAAGGAGATGGAGCAAGAGCGTGCTAGGATCAGTAGCCCAGCCAGATGCCTGTGGAATGGAGTCCCTCCAAGCCGTTGCCGAATCTATGACTTCCGCTGCCAGTTAAACTCTGTCCCGTGCCACACTTGGTCATGATAATCTTTCATGCCTTGATGGCCATGTAAAATCATTTGTAGCCCTCTGGGCCTGATTGTGTAATGATATTTCTGCTATGTTGCATTGTCGTAACGTGCGTCCGGATATCCTGGGCTGGCGCACGGGGCGACCGCCTCTCTGGCGATATGTGTCAGAGGGGGGTGCCACATCCTTCATCACGCCCTTTGGAGCATTTTGTTACACAACAATGCCCTTTGGACTCAAGAATGCAGGAGCTACATATCAGAGGTGTATTCAGAATTGTTTCAAGAAACAGATTGGAAGGAATATTCATGCCTATGTGGATGATGTAGTTGTCAAGTCTCAGAAAGCCGACTCTCTGATAGCAGACCTGACAGAAACGTTTGAGAACCTACGCAAGTATAAGATGAAGCTCAACCCGACCAAATGTGTTTTTGGAGTCCCTGCTGGCAAACTCCTAGGCTTCATCGTTTCAGAGAGAGGCATTGAGGCAAATCCAGAGAAAATCAAGGCTATCCATAACTTGCAGAAGCCGACTTGTCTGAAGGACGTTCAAAAGCTCACTGGATGTGTGGCAGCTCTAAGCAGGTTTATTTCCAGACTCGGGGAGAAGGCGGGTCCTCTCTACCGACTCCTGAAGAAGTCAGACAAATTCCTATGGGATGAAGAAGCTGACCGTGCTTTTGAGGAGTTGAAGAAAACTTTGTCAACAGCACCAGTGCTTGCAGCTCCTACAGATAAGGAGCCCATGTTATTATATGTAGCTGCCAACGAGAGAGTTGTCAGTGCAGTAGTAGTTGTGGAACGTGCAGAGGAAGGAAAGGAGTACCCAGTGCAGAGACCTGTCTACTACATCAGTGAAGTCCTCACAGAGTCAAAGCAAAGGTACCCTCAGTGGCAGAAACTAGTTTATGGAGTTTTTCTTGCAAGTAGAAAGCTCAAGCATTATTTCCAAGAGCATCCAATTAAGGTGGTGAGTTCAGCACCGCTAGCAGATATTATACGCAACAGAGAGGCAACAGGGCGAGTCGCCAAGTGGGCAATTGAGTTGGGTCCTTATCATATCACATATGAGCCAAGGACAGCGATCAAATCTCAAGCTTTGGTTGATTTTGTCAATGACTGGACAGACTTTACATCTTCACCAAGCACCCCTTGCACCAAGTATTGGACAATGCACTTTGATGGGTCCAGACAGTTGGAAGGCTCAGGAGCCGGCGTGGTGTTAACCTCACCTAAAGGAGATAAGTTAGCATATGTCCTTCAGTTACACTTTGATTGCACCAACAACATGGCAGAGTATGAGGCTTTGCTACATGGCCTGCGTTTGGCCAAGGAGATGAACATCAAGCGTATCAGGTGCTTTGGAGACTCGGATCTCGTAGCTCAGCAAGTATCTGGAACTTGGGACTCGAAGGATGCAAACATGGCAGCTTATAGAAGAGCAGTCGAACAGATAGCCGGGTTCTTTTCTGGTTATCAAGTGGAGCATATTGACAGGCGCAAGAACGAGGCTGCTGATGCGTTATCACGACTCGGCTCTCGTCGAGAGAAAGTACCACCAAACTGTGTTCTTGGATGAACTCCATCATCCTTCAGTCAAGTTGCCCACAGAGGAGGAGTTAGCTTTTCCAGACCCAGAGTCGGCACTTGTTGCAGCAGTACGAGCAATCCCAACATGGACAGAGCCCTACCTAGCATATCTCCTGCGGGGTGAACTCCCAAAGGATGAAGTCAAGCGAAAGCAACTCATCAGGCGATGCAAGTCCTACACAGTTATTGACGGCGAGTTGTATAGAAGGAGTGTTACTGGAGTCTACCAGAGATGTGTGTCTCCAGAAGAGGGCAAGCAAATATTGCAAGAGATTCACGCAGGAGATTGTGGTCATCATGCATCCACTAGATCCTTGGTGTCAAAAGCTTTCAGACACGGGTTCTTTTGGTTGACAGCACATTTAGATGCAGAGAGGATAGTTCGAGTCTGTGATGGATGTCAAAGGTACGCAAGGCAAGACCACGTGCCAGCTCAAGAACTCAGAACCATCCCTATCACTTGGCCATTTGCAGTTTGGGGACTCGACATGGTGGGCCCTTTCTCAAAGTCGCCTTGTCAGAAGACCCATCTGCTAGTAGCAGTCGACAAGTTCACCAAGTGGGTGGAAGTGGAACCCGTCAGCAGAGTCGACGGTGCATCAGCTGTGAGATTCTTCAAGAAGATAGCAACACGTTTTGGGTATCCTCACAGCATCATTACAGACAATGGTACCAACTTATCAGTTGGGGAGATGGCCAAATTTTGTGGTGAGAACAACATCAGACTCGACCTAGCCTCAGTAGCACATCCACAGTCCAATGGACAAGCAGAGAGGGCAAATCAGGAGTTGCTGAAGGGAATTAAAGCCCCGGCTCCGAGTCCCTTTGCTAAGAGCCGCCGGGTCTTGGGTTGAGGAGTTACCAGCAGTACTTTGGAGCATCAGGACGACTCCTAACAGATCTACTGGCTTCACACCTTTCTTCATGGTGTACGGAGCAGAAGCTGTCTTGCCAAGCGACTTGTTGCATGACTCGCCACGAGTCGCCAATTATGTGGAGACAGAAAACGAACTCGCCCGCCAGGACTCGGTCGATGCACTTGAGGAAGCAAGGGAGCTAGCCCTTGAGAGATCAGCAGTTTATCAGCAGGACCTGCGGCGATATCACGCACGCAGAGTCAAAACCAGGACTTTCCAGGAAGGAGACTTAGTGCTTCGCCTTGTCCAGAGTAAGGAAGGGATGCACAAGTTATCGCCACCATGGGAAGGACCGTTCGTCATAAGCAAGAATCTGAACAACGGATCGTACTATCTAATGGATGTGCGAGAGCCGGCAAGTGTAGGCAAAGGAGCTGACACAGCTCATACTCTAGATCCTTATGCAGAGGCAAAGAGGCCTTGGAACATAGCTCAGCTACGTCCATATTATACCTAAGTTGTAATAGATTCATGAGTTGAAAGGCAATGAGCCCAGTGAGCCATGCCTAGATGTAATCAAATTATTGTGATCAAATGAAATAAAGCCGGCTTTTGTGAACATGAGTCCTTTAGTCGAGTCACCCAGTGAGTGCGCTTTGTTCTTTAAATTTTGATCATCAGGTTCTTGGGGGCTTGCTTTTCAGTGAAAAAAGTTAAGCTTAAACTCTTGGACCCGGCACAGTAGCCAAATTTTCCTAGTTTTCTCGCTGGTAAGTCAGATGCATCCTGCACAATATGATCTATCTACAGGCATGACTTGTTTCTCTCTCTTATGGATCCTAAGGAACATATGAGTTAAGAACCTGTCAGCATAAACTGTAAGAGAAGTCATGCAGGGCCTACTTATTCATCAGTGAAAAACTAGACGGGTTATAAGAACCAAGCCGATTGGCACAAATTTTAAATAGCTAAACAAGCTCAATTATTTAAAGCACCAGTAGTGCATCTTTACAACTCAAAAGAGCTAAACAAGCTCAATAGTTTAAAAAGCACCAGTAGAGCATAATTACAAAGTTTCAATAGTAACACAGCATTACATAATAATCAAAAGTCATTCAGAGGGTTGTCTTCTAGAGGAGCCGACTCCTTCGCCAGAGTCGAGGAGTCCTTCTCAGCAGATGACTTGTCCTTTGATTGAACAGCCGAAGTCGAGGAGCCCTTTTTAGCAGGAGATTTGCCTTGTGCTTGAGCAGCGGAAGAAGGAGCCGGCTTCAATGGAGGCTTGGTGGCGACTCTCTTCGTTTGAAATCCAGTACCCTTGGGACTCTTCATATGCTTAGCAAGATCTGCTTGTTTCTGAGCGTCTCCAGAGACAGCTCTAGAAGGAGTGGGCGCAGCAGGAGTCTTCAGGGTAGGCTCAGCACTTGGAACAGGAGCCGCCGGTGACGAGGAACTCGGACCGGCAGAGGCAGAGAATACACCAGATGGGTCCTGTGATGGGCGGCCAAAATTTACTATCTCAGGAGTTACTGGAGTAACTCTCTTGTTCTCCAAATCATAATGATGAACCCATACCTCAGGGTCCATCTTATTGGCAATCTCACAAGCATATGGCCGCACCAGCTTTTCTTCGGCTATGAAATCATTCTGAGTAAAAGGTTTGCCATCCTCATGCTGCTCAGGCTTCCCCATTGTAAGCATTGCTGGCTCAAGAACAGTGGGATAGTAGCTGTGGGCTAAGGCCAGGATCCTGATGGCAGATCTCCTCATGGAAGATTGTTTCCACAGACGTACATAGCCTGGTGCTCTGGACAACTCGTCCACCAGACGTTCAGGCTCTTTGGGGCACTTGCCTTTATGATTCAAATACTTGACCACAGAACGGGCTCCCTCTTGTAGCCCATGACAGTAATCAAGCATCTCAGACAGTTGCTTGCTTGTTGGCAATTTAAGCTTTGGGGAGTCAGCCCCTGCAGAAAGGAAATCAAGGAGTCATTGTCAGTTGAAAAGCAATTCAGAAAGGTGCAAAAGGAAGCAAGCAAAAGTCATAAACTCACCAAATATATGCTGACACATTGCACCAATGCCCTTCTTGCAAGTGTCGAACACAGCTTTCAGGTCGTTGTGTGCCTTCTGGGCAATCTTTTTGGCCTCAGCCGACTCTTTTTTCACCTGCTCCAGTTGAGCAGCTACGGCCTTCAGATCCTTCTCAAGCTGAAGGGAGTGTTCTTTTTCGGCCATGGCAGATCTGGCACTGGCAGCTGCCTGGTCCTCAAGTTCTTTCATATCTCTCTTCATCTTGGAGACAATGCACTGCAATTACAAGTCATAAAGTACAAGTGAGCTCCACAAGTTACATAAAGAACTCATGAGCTCCAAGTCGTCACAAGTTAACAACTTGGCGCTTGGGGGCTACTCAGGAGTCAATTTTTCATCAATGTCAAGCAAGCATGAGTCTTAGCTGACAAGTAATAAGCTCCAAGTCGCCACAAGTTAGCAACTTGGCGCTTGGGGGCTACTGGCAAATCAGAATTTTTTATCAAGTTAAGTATGAGTAGAGTGGACATATTTGCAGCTCCAAGTCGCCACAAGTTAGCAACTTGGCGCTTGGGGGCTACTCGCAGAACAGAAATTTTTTCTTCAAGTAAGGTATTAGTGAGTAATATATATTGGTAGCTCCAAGTCGTCGCAGGCTGACAACTCGGCGCTTGGGGGCTACTCGTGCGAAAGTTTTTTGGTCTAAGGACCCGGCAGACAGTAAATTATCAGCCCCGAGCCCTAGTAGAGCTAAGGACTCAGTGCTTGGGGGCTACAGTGTGCAAATTTTTTTCCATATAAGCAATTGAGTTCAGTATCAAATCAAAGCACCTATCCTAGTCACAAGTCACCACAGACAGGTGCTTGGGGGCTACTGAGATAGGATGATGCCAGAAAGCATGAAAGGAGAAGTCAGAAAAGCTTACCTCATGAACCATGAGAAGAGACCTAAGAGCCGCTTGCTCGTCGTCCTTCAGCCTAGCAGCTTGATCGTTCAAGTCGACTGCTTCAGCATAGGCTTCGGAAAATGACATGTTATCTGCCACCCGAAGTCGACTGTAGTCAGTAGATGACTTGATCTTGATTGATGGAGAGGCTGCAGGAGTCGGCTTGACAGGAGCCGGTTGAACTGGAGGCGCAGAATCAGGAGTCGCAGCACCAGAGCTGGGCTGGACTGTTGTTGGAGTCGCCGCTCGAGCCTTTGAAGAGGACTCGGGAATGGTAGGAGTCGTGGCTGCGCCAGCTGATGCAGCGATGGAGGGACCTGTCCTCGTACTGGTTGTCTGAGAAGTCGATGGAGGGGCAGGTCCACGCCCAGAGGAGACATCAGCCATGCCTGGGAGTTTTGTTACCTTGGCACAAGGCCGAGCCCTGAAATATTCAGAGACAGAAATCAATAAACCTAGTGAAAGGAAAGATCAGAAGTCATACAATTGCAAGTACAGAGACAAAAGAGTCTTACCCAATATTGGTCTCCAGGTCCAAGGCGGTCTGAGAGTTTGAAGAAGGCATTGACAAACCAGAGTTGTAAGAGTCGTCCTTTTGGGGAGGAGAGGTCGATTTCCGTTGGTGTGAGACTGGCAGAGGCTCAGGAGCATCTGCAGGCCCATCGGAACGTAGCTTCCTCTTCCTAGCGGCGATAACACTCTGCATTTGCTCTTCAGGCTTAGTGGGGGAGCGAGAGGACCCAAGGACTCGTGAGAGTGGTACCTTGGGAACAGCCTCTCGAGAGCCATTATTGTGTGAGGCTGGAGAGGACGAGGAGTGACTCCTAGCAGAGGACTCTGCAGATGGAGATGGTTGAGCAGCAGGCAGAGGCAGTATCAGTTTGCCTAGCAGTTGGAGCCTCTGGAGAGGACTCGTCATCGTCGGTTTCTTCCACGATGAGAGCCTCTTGAGAGGACTCCTCTTCATCAGCATTCTCAGTTGGAGCCTCTGGCGAGGACTCCTCATCGGCAGCACCATCATCAGCAGGAGCCTCCTGGGAGGACTCCTCATCCGCATCATCAGTGTCATCTGCCACAGTGGTTTGATCTGTGGCAGGAATTTCTTCTTCAGCCTCAGCCTCAGCTTCAGCTTTATTCTTAGAACCAGCTCCAGAGGCCGGCTTCCAGAAGGAGTCGGTGAGCTGCAAAAGAGTTAGTAAACATGAGTCAGCAAGCAATACAAGTGAAGTCAAGGTTGAAATAAAGTAGAGAGTAATGCTTACATCAGGAGCTGGGTTGGTCGAGCAGAAGGGTTGGAGCCCGAAATGAGCTTGATCCTTCACCGGTTTCCCAGTCAACTTCTTGATGAGTCGACCAAGTTCGGGTCCATCAGACAATTGCTCCGTAACCCGGAGGTCATCACCAGCGCATCTGGTATATGAGCAGATCAGACGAGTCCTAGGACTCAGCGGCTGGATTCTCCAAGTTGTCCAGCAACGGACCAGATCCATATTTTCCAAGTTGTGGGACAAGAGGGCCCGGATGCGAGTGATCAGAGACTCGACCCTTGGCCGGTCGGCCTCTGGGCACCTGGCTTTCATCAGAGGAGTCGCCCGGAGGCGTTCCTCAGAGAACAAAGGAAGCTTAGGTTCATTTGCAGGGGAAGTGTCCTTGCAATAAAAGAAAGTTCTTTGCCAGTCTTTGATGCGATTTGGGAAAACAGGCTTAGGGAAGACGGAGTTGAGGCGCCGTTGAAGGGCGACGGCGCCACATTGGAGAAGAGGGCCCCCAGAGGTCTCGGGTTGAGGTTGCAATAGAAGAGCTCGAGCCAGAGGTTGATGTCAGGTTTAATCTGGAGGTAATCCTCACAGAGAACGACGAAATTAGAAAGTGTGAGGATGGAATTGGGAGCAAGATCGTGAATCCGCAGCTCGTAAAGCTCGAGGAGCTGGCGGAAGAAAATATCGCCGGGGGGAGAAAAGCCGCGGAATAGGTGCTCCACGAAGACAACTACTTCATCCTTAGCGGGAGAGGGAACGATCTCATCCCCTGGGGCCCGAGCTTGAGCACTAGAGGGGATCAAACCTGAGAGCCTGTGGGTCTTCAATTGCTCCGCCGAGACCACAGATCCACTCCAATCGGCGGAGATCGATCGCTTGGAGGAGGGTTTGGCGGCGGCGGCGGCCGCGGCGGCAATGTTCACCGTCCTGCTCGACGTGGTTGCCTTGGCCTTCGATGTGGTCTTTGAGCGCTTGGGAGCCATGGCGTGCGGGCGATGCGTGCTGGGCGCGGGAAGAGATGGGCGCGAAGAGAGGAAGGAGAGGTTTTGAGCTGAAGGGGCAAGTGAGGTTTAAAGCCTAACCCTCCGCGATTTATAAAGGGGGGTAAAACCCTAGAAAGTCAACTGTGGATAACGCTTCAGTAAAAACGTTCCAGTGGCTAACAAGACAGATAAGGAGTTATAACAGAGAAAGGTCAAAGGTCACAGATGTGGAATGAGCCGGCTTGTCTCAGAATGACGAGTCCTGTGACAGTGAAAGCAATTTATCCAGCCCTTGTTTGCAAGAGTCACACCAGAACCCGGCCTGATAGTACGAGGGCAGGAGTGGTGGCTTGAACAAGGGATAAGAGTGGACTCATTTTATGTATGTATTATGTTTTTATGCAGGAATTCATCTTGGAGCTAGCAGCAAGTGGCTTTGGAGCCATTGGCTCAAGTGGAAGGAGTCGACCCAGAGAGTCGAACCAGCAAGTCAGAGGAAGCCGCCAAGCTGCGCCCAAGATAAATTCGGGGGCTACTGATGGGGGGATACTTTACAGGTAGGCCCATGGACCCGGAAAGTAGACCCGCCAAGACCAAGAAGGCCAAAGCCGAGTCACGTATCAAGTCACATGGGCTGGGCTGGAGACAAGCCGACCAGGGCCCGTGTGGAGAAAGAGACTCGTCCAAAGGAGGAGTCCAAGTGCAACCCGGAGTCTAAACTTGGAAGACCAAGACGTAGAGTAGGACTCCGTGTTCTAGTATGACTCGGTGTAAAGTGTAAGTCCAGAGACCCGGCAGCCTTTATAAGCGGGGTCCTGGACCTTAGATCGATAAGCTTCAACCAGTAGAGAAACCCTAGCCACCAGAGAGAAGTCGCCGGCTCCTAAGTTGTGGGAGCCGGGTCCTTGTAATCGAGACATATCAAGAGCAATAACATAGAAGCAGGAAGTAGGTCCTTACCTCTAATCAGAGGGGCCGAACCTGGGTAAATCCTTGTTCCTTGGCGAGATTAACCGTTCCAGCGTACTTCAGTCATCAATGGCCCCAGAACTCATCTTCCCTAAGGAAGAACTTGCCGTGACAACCCCACGACAAGACCCTTGGCTCCCAGTTGGCCCTAGGCGTTCACCTACGTCAAGACAAGGCAATAGTCTCATTACTAGAGTCGCTGAGCTGATTGATCCCACGACTGGTAATTGGGATGTGCAGCTGGTAAATCAAACGTTCAATGCCGCAGATGCTGCAGCAGTGCTTTCTATCCCAATTGTTGATAGTTTTCAATTCCTGTAGGATTCAACTTGTCATGCCACTCCAACCCTATACTTTTCCTATCCCTACACTTTTCCTACCCTTTGAATCAAACAAGCCCTCAGTCACAATAGCCACCCTCTTCGCATGAATATAGAGAGAAGGGGCGTGGAGCTTGACACCAGGTGTGTAGTCTGTAACAAATTATTTGAAGACGGTGGACACTTGTTTCTCAGGTGTAAGGAGGTGAAACCATGCTGGCGGGCGCTCGGCTTAGAGGAGACACGCACTGTGTTGTGTGCTTGTCTTTCTCCACTGGATCTGCTGGAGAAAGTTTTTGCGCTCCCTTTGGACGTACGTTTACGAGTGATAGCCCTTTTGTGGTGTTGGTGGAGGGAGAGAAACAAGGCAAACCATCAGGAGCGTCGTCTCACTGTTGATGAATTTCAGTTTATGATTGTGCGTTATGCAGAAGAATGGAAAGAATACATGATGAAGAAGCAAAACCAGTCATATGTTCTGAGCAGCATTGGAAGTTGCCTCCGCCTGATGTGATTAAAATAAACATTGATGGTGCTTTCTTGAAGGAACCCAGGCAAGGAGGTTGGGGAGCTATTGGTCGTGATCACACAGGTGAACCTGTCTTTGCTGCTTGCGGCAATATTCCTCTTGCTACAGATGCTTTACATTCAAAACTGTCTGCACTGGTTCATGCCATCCATGTTGCTGAACGGCTGGGAATCAGTCGAGTGCTATTTGCCACGGACAGTTTGCTGCTTAAACAGGCGATGGAGTCTACATCTTATGACCTCTCCAGACTAGGACCTTTATTTCTACAGGCTAAGTATTTGCTTCGGCTGGCTTTTTCTGAATTTACTTTTGAGTACTGTCCACGGGAATGTAATAAGCCAGCTGATAAGCTAGCTACATTAGGTGTTATGTGTACCCAGACTAGTGAAGAGCTCTGGCTCTCGAACTTTCCACCTGATGTAATGTGTTTGGTGGCCAACGACCAGGTTGTGCCTTAATGGAAATCAGCGTTCCAATCAAAAAAAGTAGCAAATTATTTTACAAGGTCAGGTCATTGCCACTCTGGGCTCAACTAGATGCAAATGAGAGTGTGAGATTGAGAAGATACTATTATCCAGAGTGCTTCTCCTCCAGATTTAATGTCTGATGCCTTCCCACTAGTAGGAAAAGGTTTATAGGTGGGTTCAATAGCCGTAACGCGGCACCATTTTGGTGCGCCACGGGTAGCGCACCAAAATAGTTGTGCACCACGGCTAAGTGCAGGCTGGGTTGGCTGGATGGCACCCTCCTTACCCGTGGCGCATCAAAAAAATAATGCGCCACGGGTAAAAATATAGCGTTTCGCACCATATTAAAGTCTCACTAGTATTGGTGGTTCTAGATGTCTATTTTTAACCCCATATACTAGTGGCGCACTGGGATATGGTGCGCCACGACTAGTTTTTTTTAGCCGTGACGCACCATATTTGGGTGCGCCACTAGTATACGTGTGCTGACAGGTACGAAAAGATAGCTAGATTTGTTTATGTAATTAATATGAGGACACACGGATCGTGTGTTTGTTTCGCGCGGCGCGAACCGTTAGATCTGGCAGATCAACAGACGGAAACCCGCGTCCACGCCCCCCACCCACGCACGCCCCCCACGGCCCCACCCACGCACGCGTCCACCACGCCCCCAGCCATGCACGAAGCATTGACGATTCCTGCTATCGATCTGGATCTCGTCGCATGGTGCTTCCCCGTCCTTGACCTCATACCGCTTCCCCGTCGCACGGTGTCCAACACAGCGAGCAAGCCGGGGCGGGTCCCCGGTGCCACGGCCGACACGGGCGACGTCTCCAGCACGGCCACGGGGTTCGCAACGGCGCCGAGGAGATGGGAGGAGAGCACCGCGAGGCGGGCGCGGGCGGGATCAGCGCGATCGCCACAGCGGGATGGAAGCTCGCGGCCGTGTCATCGATGGAAGCTCCCCGCAGGAGACGGAGCCCCACCGCGTCAGCCATCTCATCAAGGACGCAAGCGCCAGCGCCATGGAAGGAGGAAGTCCCCCGCTGTCGTGGTGGATAGCACGGCATACCCACCAGAGATGGGGAAGATTGTGGAGCAAGGCAACGATGGTGTTCGCGCAGGATTGGGTCACAAGCACGCAAACACACGCGATGTACCCAGGTTCAGGGCCCTCTTGTGGAGGTAACACCCCTACGTCCCGCTCTTCTGGTTTCTTATTGCTAGATCACAAAGTTTGGGCTACAATGGTGCTCCTGGAGCTGTTTCGGGTGGTGGCCGGCTGGGAACTCTAGCCGGCTGGAGGTTGACGATGATCGTATCTATGTGTGCATGGCTCTCCCTAGAACTTGCGTGTGTGTCACTTCCCTCTCGAACTTACCCCTCGTAGGGGACTCTAGCGCGCTTTATATAGGCAACGAGCTAGGGTTTGGGGTTACAAGGAGATTACATGATTGCCCCTATGACATCATCTACTTTATAGTCCGACTGGAGCTGGACCATCATGATGCTGTAGAGGAAACGCCCGACAGGAGGTACTGTTCACAGGCGACGGTTGCGTGAGGCTGGCCCACTGGTACGGACCGGTCGGTTGGTAGGTCCGGCTTCATCCCAGCCGGACAGATGTAGCCGGCTTGAGCAGTCCGAAGAGTGAGAATCTTTAGGGTATCCGGGGGTCATCTCCCCGACACTAGCCCCCGAGCCCGTGGAGTCTTGTCTGCTTGCTGCGAAGGCTTCGCGAGCTTTCCCCGATTTTTGTTGTGCGTTGTTGAGGTCGAAGGGTCCGACTTGTGAGTAGCCGACTTGCGTGGAGATCTTGAAGACGGCTCGTCCGGCTGCGAGAAGCCGGAAATTGAAGACTTTGACGATTTTGCTTGAACGGCTTGAGGGTTTCGATCGTGGCCCACGTCAGCCATGTTCCCACGTCTTGTTGATGTTTTCTGATGCCACGCGAGCGGACAAGCGCGGCAAGACCACGGAGTCATCTGATGCCGATGTTGATGTTGACGTCGTTGGTGATGGCGATGGCGGTCATACCGCGACGAGCCCCGCTCGTTCGGCCGCCTCCGATTTCGACCCGGACGACTATGAAGATTCGGAGCTCGAGCGTGATGCTCCCCCTCCGGTTCCGTCGTCCCGCGATAAGTCTCTCGTGCCTGGTGTCGTCGAGCAAGTTGGCGGCGGTGCTCACGTGGTTGTAGATCTCTCCAGTGGTTCCGATCCGGACTCTGAGGGTTCTTCTTCAGTGCTAGCCTCCAAGCGGCCCGTATCCACCCGTAGAACCAAGGTGCTGGAGGCGGTCGCCCGGAAGGATCAGGCGATGCCTTCCCCCCAGATTGTGAAGGAAAGGCGGTCGAAGGCGGCCGCCGACTCGGACGCGGGCAGAGTCATCCGCAAACGAGGTGGCTCTTTCATGAGGCGGGGTGCGCTGCCCGCGAAGAAGTTGTCTTCGGTGTGGAGCCGGCCGACCACTGCCGGCTTGGCGCCTTCTGGGAAATCGGTGGCGGAGAAGAAGGTGGACGCAATCGAAGCCGAAATCAGGGCTAAGATTGCTGCAGATGAGGAGGTGGAAGAAAAGCAGGAGGCTCCTGCTGGTGGGATCAGCACTCAGGTGATTGGCCACGCTCTTTGGGCCGACCCCAATTATGAGTTGAGTCTTGGCGATTTGAGAAAGGCTTTTGACGCGTGTATGGCGCAGGCGGACTTGGCCATGGAAGCTATGAATGCCAACATGACTGTGGAGCAGTTGGTGGCCTCCAGGGAGGCTGAGGCGAAGGAGAAGGCGGATGCGTCCGCCAGCGTGACGACGAAGGCCAAGGCTGGAGATGTGGCGACGCCGTCTGCTCCGAAGCAGCCGGTTGATGACCTTGTCGTTCCCGCGAAGGCGTGGATGCGTCCGCTGGTGGCACGAAGCGCCCGTAGGATGGCGCACCGGCTCCGTCATCGAAGCGCGCAAGGAGGAGGAAGCCGGAGGCCTTAGGCACGCGTGATGGGTAAACCCTTGCGCGGAGACAATAATTCTCGTAGTCCATGTTTCTTGTCGTGACGTTTTCGTCGTTGTGCAGGGAGCCGCTTGCGATTGGTGGGGCGAAGCCTGATGCTTTGGTCAAGCCCACCTCCGAGTCGGCTCATGAAGTTCTTGAGGTGCAGGCGGCCAATCCGCCTCCAGAGACGGCGAGAGCGGAGACGAACGTGGCGTCGGGTGGCAGGGTGCCGCCAGACGCAGCTCCTCTTGTGGCGGACCTCGATCCCTCGGCTTCCGGTGGCGGTGACGAGGTAGTGGCGGAAGCCTTCAAGGTAGTCCCCCGGCCGCCCGCGGCGACTGGGGATGGAATCTTCCTCCTTCCTTCCTCGTCCGTGGCCGAGACGGCCAAGGACAAGGCCATGGCGGTGGCGACGGCTTCGCTCCCCGGCCCGCGCCAGTCGACCTTGGAGAGTACTCCTCCGTACTCTGGGCCAGTGTCGGTCAGGCTGGATGCTTCTGGGGAGTTTCCGCTTGCAGTGTTGGCGGAGAAGAGAGCGAAGGAGCAGCTGGCCGACATCTCGCTGCTTCGTTCGTCTGTGGAGTACGCGCTTGCCGATGCATCCAGGGAGATCATGACCCTCAAGCGGGAGCTTGACGCTGCCAAAGGTTCGATTTCCTCTTCTTGCCGTATTCCGCCTTGGAGTCTTGGCTTTTCTTTTGATTGCTTGACTTGGCGACGATCCCGCTTCATTAGGCGACTCCACTTCTCGTGCTGGCTTGGAGAAGCAACTGGCGGCTTCGGTCCCTCTCAAGGTGCTCAACGACAAGCTAAAAGAGAGGGACGCCGCCCATGCGCTGGCTGTAGTTGATCTCCAATCGGCGGCGAAAGCGATAGAGGAGCGCCGCCTTGAGGCTGTCCGGCTGGCGGAAGAAGTGAAGCGGTTGCAGGAAGCAGAGAAACAGAGGCTGGGCGAGGTCGAGACCCTTCAGAAGAACGGGGAAGACCTGAGACGCAAGTTTAAGGAGCACGTGGATGCCCATGACCAGACTGTCTAGGCGACCAAGGAACGCGAGCTCGAGCATGAGCAGCTAGTGCGCGGCCTGGTTTCAGAGGTGGAGTGCGTAAATGAAGTTATCCTTGGCGTGGGACATTTTCTTTTTCTTCATCTTTCATTTGTAGTTCCCTTTTTGATCTCATCGGCTTGATGCGTAGGCTTTTATCCTGAGGTGGACGCACAAATCTAGAAGGCGGCTGCCTCTGAACACGCGCTACCAGAATCTTCTGGCACTGCTGTTGGAGCCATGCCGTCTGCTGCCTCCCGTCTTCTTCAATTTCGCCAAGAGTTCAAGTTCCTGAAGGATGCAGCCGGAGGTGTCCTCAAGAACCTGTGGCCGGATGCTCCCGTACCTGATGCTCTCCACGATCTGTCCGTCCGGCTTGACAGGGCGCCTGCTGGCATCGACGAGCAGGTGGAGATGGCGGCTAGAGGAGGCACCGACATGGCGTTGGCCTTGGTGAAGTACTGGTACCCTGAGGTGAAGGTGGATATGCTGACGGGAGGGGGGGGGTTTCCGCACAGGCACATCTCTTGAAAGCTTGCGCCCGGAGATTCTGATGGCTTCAAGCCGGATCGCCAAGGCGGTTGATGTCGGGGATATACCCAATAGGGGTATCATCGACATGTACATATTCCAGTATACCAGGGTGGCACACAGGTGGTAATGCCGGCTGGCATACCCAATATGCTGAAGCGCAAGGAGAAGGCAAAGACGGCTAAGGAGGATCCAAGACGAAGGCCCAGTAACCATCCGGCTTGGTGAACAAGACGAAGACAACAAAGCCGTGTTAGTCTAGGACTCCTATTACCTTAGTCGGTGCACCTTCCTTGTAAGCCCTAGGTCCGGCCGCCTTTATAAGCCGGCCTATGGGACACCTTAGGGCAGAATCTCGGATCCTCACAACCAAGCCTTTCAGGCTATACACACATCATTGTAATCGGCTCATATTGCCTTATAGTGATTTATAGCAGCACGTAGGATCACGCCACCGTCGTGTGATCCAAAGCTGGGTAAACTGTGTGTAATCCCGTCACCGGAATCCCGCTACGTTCCTGCCCCCACATCTTCTCTCTACCGTCGGCGTGTATACCTAGCCGGATGGCACCCCTGCCGCGGCTAGATTCGACAATATCACAACAGTTGGCACCCACCGTGGGGCGAGAGGCGTCAAGGCGATGATCTGGGCGGGATCAACATCATCATTTGCCAAATCAATCTGGCTCATTCATTTCGGCTCGCTGGATTTGTTTATCAACAATGATTGCATCTGGTCGACATATTCGACTCGGCGCGATCATCTTCATCGTCATCAACATCAGCTAGATCGCATCTAGCCTGATCGTCTACATCGACGGAGTCATCTTGGGAGTCCACTATCATGGTTTCCGCTGCTCTTGATGGTTCTAACAACATCACTTTGGCATAACTACCACATACACGTGATCCATCGAGTCGGCGTGTTCAGAAGCTGGATCGCTTTTTGGTGGAGACCCGTGCAGATGCCGAGACCGATTGGAAGACGATGACCAACCAAAGCCGTGCATGCTTCCAAGCGATTTGCCGCACAGTTGTTGGCACGCGTACCATCGTGACTGCAAGCCTTCGGATAAGCTGATGTTGACGTTGCTCCATCAAGGAAAGACAAGCACTGATTCACGTGGTGACCAAATTCGTTTTGGTTGCAGTCCAAGTCCTAGTTTAAGAAGAACCTGAAGAGCATCACATGAGGATAATCAATCAAGACGTGCATGGATTTTGCGGCCGGAGCCCTAATCACATGCATGGGATTGCAACTAGCAACTCATGTAGACGGACTCAAGGCGGATGACACATGTAGTTTCGGCGTACATATCATCGCGTTCCGGCTTAATCGTCGCCGCGGCATGTTGCCTTTTCGGCGAAATTGTCGTCGTGTTCTTGCCTACCCGTCATCGCGTTCCGGCTTAATTGTTGACGCGGATGATGTCTTTTAGGCATAATTATTGTCGTGTCCAGCTTAATTGCTAATAGGACATGATACACTTTTCGGCGTACTTATCGTCGCGTTCCGGCTTAATCGCCGACGCGGCATGTTGCCTTTTGGGCGTACACAGGTGACGTCTTTTTGGCGTATCCGTGGTTGCGTTCTAGCTTAATTGCTAACGCGGAACGATGTTTTCTCCGACATGCTTATCATCACCTTCCAGCTTAATTGCTGACGCAGTAAGACGTCTTTTCAACGCAATTAGTCTCGCATTCCAGCTTAATTGCTGACGCGGCAAGACGCCTTTTCGGCTTACCCATCGTCGTGTTACGGCTTAATAGCCAACGCGGCATGATGTTTTTTCGCGTTATAGCTTAATTGCCAACGCGGCACAATGTTTTCTCCGGCATGATTATCGTCGTTGTTCCGACTTACGCGACAACATGGCAATAGTCAATTTTTTCTCTCTTTGTCTCGGTTTAGACGAGTTCATCACCATCTACGCCACGTCCGGCTTAGGCGGATCCGTCGTGGTTTACTCGTCGTCGCGGTCCGGCTTAATTGTCGTCGCAGCTTACTCGTCGTCGCGGTCCGGCTTAATTGCCGTCGCGGCTTACTCGTTGTCGCGGTCCGGCTTAATTGTCGTCGCGGCCTACTCATCGCCGCATCCCAGCCTGCGCGTCATCAACGCCAAGAGCACCAAAAAGCTAAGTTTTCAGCAATTCTCTCGTTAACATTATATATGCTCATGAAATAAATTCTGGTTCGCTCTTCGAGATCATGCCATCTTTTATTTCCCGATGATCATATATACTAAGCTATCAATGTCAACCCGAATTTGCTTCGTGCTAGTGGTTATGTTTCTGATGCTTTTTTGGCCATGTCGCCTGACAAACTAATGTTTTGTCCGCCTAAAGGTATTCATCTGATCGCTTATGTGCTGGGTCGCCTAAGTAGGTGTTTTGGCACCAAAAGTCGGCATTTGTTCTGGGTCTAAACAGCTTGGTATTGCATCCCTGTTGCCCAGCAGACGTTCCGTGCTGGAGGTTTGATAACACACGAAATATGGCTAAAGTGCATAAGCCAGAAAACTTAAAGGCGGACCGCAGATAATCTGCAACCCAATGTTTTTGTTGAAAAAACTGTCGGCTTAGGCCTTATTTGTTCAGCTTGCATTAAAAGTACAGCTTAATGCAGTTATTGTTTATTCTACAGGTGTTTATGTTGCCGCTTCATCAAGGACGTCAACTGCAAGACGACTTATCTTTAGCCGCCTCCTGGGTTTTAAACAGATTGGCATTGCCGCCCGGTGAGATGTATTCATCAAGCCTCATGCCGCCTTATTTCATAAGGTCGACATGAGCCTCGGGGGCTACAGTCCGTCGGAACTTGCAGTTTTGATGGATAGCTCAGGGGCTGCGTCGAGTCTCATGCCGCCATAATTCATAAGCCGACATGAGCCTCAGGGGCTACAACCATTGGATCTACAATGACGCAAGTTCTGCTGAGCATCGACCCGACTTTCAAGTACTTCGATTCGATGCTCGGGGGCTACAGCCATCGGATTTTTTGAGTCTCATGCCGCCTTACTTCATAAGCCGACATGAGCCTCGGGGGCTACATCCACCAGGACATGGAAGCTTTTTTCTTCATCCACTGTTTGGAATAAACTTGATTCAGAGATATGCAAATTGACTGTGTTCCCAATGGACAATAAAGCCGGCACCAGCGGGCACAGCTCAATTCTGAAAGCAGACCTGATGCGGTCTACTTCAGAAGCATGGAAATCGGACGAGTTCTACTGGACACAAGTCGGCACGATAAAAATCGATCAGCCCGGACGTCCTGGTCAATCCGTCTTAAATGATAATTAAGACGATGGCAGTTCGGCAGTACATGTCAGATTATTTTCTTCGGCAAAGTTTCAAATTCTACATCGGTTTAACCAAGACAAGACAATAAAGGCGAAACTTCTTCAAGCCCATCGAAGAAGCCGGCCGCCGGAGAACTCAAAACTTTCCGGGGGCTAATGTCAGGGATATACTCAATAGGGGCATCATCGACATGTACATATTCCAGTATACCAGGGTGGCCCACATGTGGTAATGCCGGCTGGCTTACCGGGCGGCCCAGTATGCTGAAGCGCAAGGAGAAGGCAAAGCCGGCTAAGGAGGATCCAAGACGAAGGCCCAGTAACCATCCAGCTTGGTGAACAAGATGAAGGACAACAAAGCCGTGTTAGTCTAGGACTCCTATTACCTTAGTTGGTGCACCTTCCTTGTAAGCCCTAGGTCCGTCCGCCTTTATAAGCCGGCCTATGGGACGCCTTAGGGCAGAATCTCGGATCCTCACAACCAAGCCTTTCAGGCTATACACACATCATTGTAATCGGCTCATATTGCCTTATAGTGATTTATAGCAGCACGTAGGATCACGCCACCGTCGTGTGATCCGAAGCTGGGTAAACTGTGTGTAATCCCGTCACCAGAATCCCGCTACGTTCCTCCCCCCACATCTTCTCTCTACCGTCGGCGTGTATACCTAGCCGGATGGCACCCCTGCCGCGGCTAGATTCGACAATACCACGACAGTTGACCTGACGCAGCTTGTCCCTGCTGAACCATCTGCAGCAGTGCGGCCGACTGAAGGTGCTGAAGCCGACGACACTGATGCTGCGCTTCCTTGATTCGCTTGCTCCCCGGGATGCCGGGCGTATTTGTATAGCTATTAATTTGGATTAATGCCTGGCTTGAACTATTGCTTGTTGTGATGTGGATCTGTTTCCACTTTGTCAACTGCTTCCTTTGGAAACATCGCCTTTGAAACTGTTGAGCTTTTGTGTCAGAATTTGTATTTGACTTGGTGATGTGCACCATGACTAGCCCCCGAATTTCGGCGGCTTGAGTATCAAGTCGGGTCGAAATTTTATGCTTCTCTTCGTTTTGTGTTTCTTGATGCCGTTCCGACGACGTAGCAGCCCCCGAGTCTCTGACTTGGGGTGGCGTAGATGTTCGTCCGGGTGCGCGGAGCCGGCTTGGCGGCTACGCAGCCCCCGGGTATGAATTTGCTGCCGGCTGACGGCGTGGCAGCCCCCGAGTCCCTGACTCGGGGTGTTGTAGATGTACGTCCGGGTGCGCGAAGCCAGCTTGGCGGCTGCGCAGCCCCCGGGTATGAATTTGCTGCCGGCTGACGGCGTGGCAGCCCCCGAGTCCCTGACTCGGGGTGTTGTAGATGTACGTCCGGGTGCGCGGAGCCGGCTTGGCGGCTGCGCAGCCCCCGGGTATGAATTTGCTGCCGGCTGACGGCGTGGCAGCCCCCGAGTCCGTGACTCGGGGTGTTGAAGATGATCATCCGGGTCTGCGGAGCCGGCTTGGCGGCTGCGCAGCCCCCGGGTATTTTTGCCGGCTTGCCGCGTGCAGAGGCCACGTGTCGGGTTTGTTCTGGCTAAATTCCTGCGCAGGTACTGGTTGCCTCCTCGGCTTCTCCACCTCGGATTTTCTGTGGCTAATTGACTGTCTAGATCCTTTGCGGTTTGCGTCCTCCGCATTAGTGTCCACGTGTCACCTAGGGATGCGACGGTGACGATTGGGTTGCTCTTCCGCTTTTGCATAAATAGCTGTGCGGGCACGTTCGCTTCGCTTCATATTTTCTTCTTCTCTTTTCGTCTTCTTTAGCTATGGTGCCGAAGAAGGAAATTGGAGAGTCCTCGAATGCGTCGGCGAAGCGTGGGAGGGGTCGCCCACCGAAGCGTGTTCGTGGCGGTGGCGGCCGTCGCGTTGGTGGTGGGCGTGGTCGAGGTCGTGGTCGAGGCGCCGGCGGTGATACCGCGGATGCGACGGGTGAGGGTGGCAGGAGCCCTTCTCCTGCTCGGTCTGACTCGCCGGTTGGTGGTTTCTAGGATGAGTTTCCCATCTCTGAGTTCGTGTTGACACTGTATGAGCCCGTCAAGCGTACTCAATGGCTTCCTCGAGCTGTTGCTGATGCGCTGGAAGGTGATGGTCCCTTCCGGTTTCTTCTTCATCGAGTTGGGGCTCGCCAAGGACCTTGGGAGGTGTTCGCCCGGGTCGTCATCAACCATGAAGGTGGAGAGGTCCGCAGGCGGGCGGAGTTCTACAGCGGCTGGAAAGGCTTCGCCCGATTTTACCGGCTGGCTCCTCCTTTCATCGTCTGCTTTCAGCTGAAGCGCCGGACTGGAGTCTTCTACATCAAGGTCTTCGACGGTTCTCTTTGTCTCAAGGAATGGGAGGAGAGCGATGACGGTATGACGCCGCCTCCAGCCTAGGTTTAGATTGCCTAGTAGCCGGCTTCACCTGTGTGCGAGGATGTCCGCCTGTGGATCTCCTCTTTTTGGTTCATGTATTTTGCTTC
Organism: Puccinellia tenuiflora; assembly: GCA_012064385.1. NCBI lineage: Eukaryota > Viridiplantae > Streptophyta > Magnoliopsida > Poales > Poaceae > Puccinellia > Puccinellia tenuiflora. The sequence continues at coordinate 1,628,654 of QRDG01000129.1, read as the reverse complement.
GTCTCGTAGTTGCTTGTAAGTCCTTGAATCTACTGCTGTATTGCCAGTTCAATGCTTGAAGTTGGATGCCGTTGTTTGTTCTGTCCTTGTGTCAGTGTGCTGGAGGTCGGCTTCGGGTTTTCTGCCATGTTCTGCGTCCGGCTTCCGGGCCTCCGCAGCCGGCAAGCGGCATTTTTGTACAGAGAGCGGATGACGAAGCGGTTAGCTTGCTCAATTGATTGTAAAAGCTGCATTTATTTTGTTGAGCTCAATTATCCACTCGCCTGTAGCCATTCCTGCCGTGGTTCGTGTGCACTTCACGGTCAAGCGGGATCATGCACAGTACTATGACGTTAGGGTTTGGGTTATTAGGCCAGGGTTTTTTCAGCTGGCAACGAGTTCTATTCTTACGTCTTTCGCATACAGGCAGCCTCCAGCTTATTCTCTTGCCGGCCTTAACCGGATTCGAAGAGTTAACCGTTTAGCGTTGTGTAGTTAATCGTCCGTAATAGGAGAAAAAGTTGCCGACTGCCGGCTTGGCCGAGTTTGCAGAATGATGTTTTTATCAGCCGGCACTACTTTCCTTTAAGCGTTTTTCATGTGTTTGGCATCCTCCAGCTTATTCTCTTGCCGGCCTTAACCGGATTCGAAGAGTTAGCCGTTTGGAGCTTGTTCACGCTATAGCCGCGGGAGGGAAGTTTGCCGACAGCCGGAGCAGCCGGAAGAAAAAAGGAGAAGCAAAAAACTGCGAAAAATTGTCTCATGTACTCATCATTTTCATTTCTTTATTGATAGCATGGATGGTACATACATGGTACTTGCTCAAGTGTAGAATCGGCGCAAGAGTGAGGCATTCCATGGCCTTTCCGTTTCATCGCCTTCCTTGTCCATCTTGTCCTCCTTGTGCTCGCGGGTGTCGATCAGGTAGTAGGCGTTGTTGATGAGTGCTTTGCTCATGATGAATGGTCCCTCCCAGGGTGATGACAACTTGTGCATGTTCTTGGTGTCTTGGATTAGCCGGAGCACGAGGTCTCCTTTGCTGAAGCGGACATGCCTGACTCTCCGGCTGTGGTAGTTGCGCAGCTGCTGCTGATACATTGCCGACCTTGATTCGACGAGTTGGCGTGCTTCCTCGAGCAGGTCCATCCCGTCTTCGTAAGCTTGTTTGGCCTCCGCTTCCGTAAACAGGACGATCCGAGGTGCGTCGTGCTCGATGTCAGTTGGCATGACGGCTTCAGCTCCGTGGACGAGGAAGAACGGGGTGAAGCCGGTTGAGCGATTCAGAGTTGTCCTTAGGCTCCAGAGGACGGATGGTAGCTCCTCCAGCCATGCACCGGCTGCTCGTTCAAGCGGCTCGAGTAGCCGGGGTTTGATGCCGGACAGGATGAGTCCGTTTGCTCGTTCGACCTGCCCCTTTGATTGTGGATGCGCGACGGAAGCGACGTCAAGCCGGATGCCGGTTCTGCCGCAAAACCTGGCGAATTCACCCTTGCCGAAGTTTGAGCCATTGTCCGTGATGATGCTGTTGGGGTAACCGAAGCGACAAATGATGCTCTTGAAGAACTTGACCGTTGTTGGACCATCTAGCTTCTTGATCGGCTTGGCTTCGATCCACTTCGTGAACTTGTCGACGGCTACCAGTAGATGGGTCATGCCACCACTTGTCCTTTTCAATGGGACGACCATGTCTAGCCTCCAGACAGCAAACGGCCAGGTGATGGGAATTGTCTTGAGTGCCGCAGCCGGCGTATGCTTCTGCGTTGCGAATTGTTGGCAGCCGTTGCAGAGTCGGACTAGCTGGTTTGCATCCGCCAGCGCAGTCGGCCAATAGAAACCGTGCCTGAACGCCTTGGCGACGATTGCCCTTGATGATGCGTGGTGGCCGCATTCGCCTTGGTGAATTTCTTTGAGGATTTTGATTCCTTCTTCTTGGCTTACGCAGCGCTGGAAGATGCCTGAAACGCTGCGCTTGTACAGCTCATTGTTGATGATGGTTTAGTCGCTTGCTCGACACTTGATTTTCTTGGCGGAGAGCTCATCCGCCGGAAGCACGTCGTTGGCGAGGTAAGCAAGGAAGGGTGTTGTCCATGGTGGAGCTTCTTCGATGACGAGGACCTCGACAGCATCCGTCTTGTGAACAGCCGGCTCGTCCGGCTCCACGCCTTGGGGCATCCGGATGGAGTCAGAGCCAGGGCACGGCGTGATGGACGGCTTGTACAGCTTTTCGAGGGCGACGCCGGGTAGAATTTCTTGCCGGAGGGAGCCGATGTTCGCCACTGTGTCAGCCGCCTCGTTGTTGGAGCGGTGAATGTGGTGGAACTCGCATCCGTCGAAGCATCCCGCGAGTTGCTGGACGTAGAAGCGGTAGGCGGCATTGTTGGGGTCCTTGGCGTCCCAATGCCCGGTGGTTTGTTGGACCACCAAGTCGGAGTCTCCGTAGCAAAGGATCCGCTTGATGTTCGTGGCCTTTGCGAGCTTGAGGTCGTGCGCGAGTGCTTCATATTCAGCTACATTGTTGGATGCCGTGAAGTGGATTTGTAACACGTACTCGAGCCGGCATCCCTTGGGAGAGGTAAGGACAACTCCGGCTCCGAGTCCCCAGTATCTTTTGGAGCCGTCGAAGTTCATGAGCCAATGTTGGCCGGAATCGAGAGGTGGCGGTATATATATGTTCCGTCTCTTTCCAGTCGATGAGGAAATCGGCGAGCACTTGTGATTTGATTGCTGTTCTCTTGTCGTAGTCGACTCCGTGCGCCGTCAGGTTGATCGCCCATTTCGCGACCCTGCCGGTTGCGTCTTTGTTGCATATGATTTCGGCAAGTGGAGCCTCGTTTATCACCTTGATCGGGTGCTCTTGAAATTAGTGCTTCAGTTTTTTAGCCACCATGTATACGCTGTATGCGAGCTTTTGGTAGTGCGGATAGTTTTTCTTCGATTGCGAGAGCACTTCGCTAAGGTAATAGACAGGCCGCTGCACCAGCTGCTGCCTGCCGGCTTCTTCTCGTTCTACCACCAAGACGACACTGACGACTCGGTTCGAGGCGGCAATGTACAGGAGCATGGGCTCCTTCGGGGTTGGAGGCGCTAGAACGGGGGTGGTGACGAGTGCGCGCTTGAGCTCGATGAAGGCGGCGTCGGCTGCCTCGCTCCAGACGAACTTGTTCGTCTTCTTCAACAGGTGATACATCGGAAGAGTTTTTTCTCCAAGCCGGCTGATGAAGCGGCTGAGGGAGGCCAGGCAGCCGGTGAACTTCTGGATGTCCTTGACGCTCCTTGGTCATCGCATGTGGCGGCGATCTTCTCCGGGTTGGCTTCGATTCCTCGCGCCGATACGAGGACACCTCCGGCTAGACAAGGGCGAACACCGTGGTCAAACACGTGAGAACCTCCTCTGGGTACTCCTTCGTAGTGACGGCGACGTAGACGGGGAAGTCGCCGAAGGTGATGATGACGCCTCCGCTGGTGAAGCCCACGTCGGCGAAGCTCTTGGTGTTGTCGATGATGCAGAGCACGAGGCCGGAGACAACGCGCCGGTCATCAACAGAACGGGATCCCGCGCAGAACATGACTCCGCTAGTCGCTTGCCCCATGGTGGGCGCCAAATGTCGTGGTGGATAGCACGGCATACCCATCAGAGATGGGAAAGATTGTGGAGTAAGGCAACGATGGTGTTCACGCGAGATTGGGTTACAAGCACGCAAACACACGCGATGTACCCAGGTTCAGGGCCCTCTTGTGGATTTAACACCCCTACGTCCTGCTCTTCTGGTTTCTTATTGCTAGATCACAAAGTTTGGTCTACAATGGTGCTCCTGGAGCTGTTTCGGGTGGTGGCCGGCTGGGAACTCTAGCCGGCTGGAGGTTGACGATGATCGTATCTATGTGTGCATGGCTCTCCCTGGAACTTGCGTGTGTGTCACTTCCCTCTCGAACTTACGCCTCGCAGGGGACTCTAGCCCGCCTTATATAGGCAACGAGCTAGGGTTTGGGGTTACAAGGAGATTACATGATTGCCCCTATGACATCATCTACTTTACAGTCCGGCTGGAGCTGGACCATCATGAAGCTGTAGAGGAAACGCCCGACAGGAGGTACTGTTCACAGGCGACGGTTGTGTGAGGCTGGCCCACTGGTACGGACCGGTTGGTTGGTAGGTCCGGCTTCATCCCAGCCGGATGGATGTAGCCGGCTTGACTTTGCCGGCTTGAGCAGTCTGAAGAGTGAGCATCTTTAGGGTATCCGGGGGTCATCTCCCCGACACCCGCGGCGGCCATCATCGAGCTGCCGAGCACGGGGCGCCCCGTGTCGAGCCGAGCCGCCGAGCTGTGGAGGATGAAGCCCTCCCGGCGGCCGTTGTCCTGTGAGCCGTGGAGCCGTCTCGTGGCGGTCGTCCTCGAGCCGTGCCATGGAGCACGAGGCCCCCTACCGTAGCGGAGCTGCGAAACCCCCGCCGTGCTTGTTCCGCGGCGACCGCCGTCCCGTGGAGCACGAACCCCCCGTGGGTTTTTTATTTATTTTATTTCCTAGATGCTTAGCAGTGGCGCACATCGGTCGTGTACTCGTGCGCCACGGGTAGCACTGCCATACTAGTGACGCAGCAGACCAGTGCGCCACGGTTAATATATTACCAGTGGCATGGCTATTAGTGGCGCAGGGCCATACGCCACGGGTAACATATTTAGGTGCGCCACGGCTAAGTGTTTTTCTACTAGTGTCCATCTTGTAATAGATTGATACAAAGATGTACTCCGCCTCCCTAGATTTATTTTCATTGTTCTTGCTACATATGGTGATATATATCTTCATTTATATGCATCTCATGTGTTTGTCGTGTAAGGCTTTTTTTTACACTTTTAATAATATTGTCCCAAACAATCTGGTTGAAGGATAGTGGTAATGACTGCATTTATATTTAAATATAGATGCACATATTATTTTAAGTAGAGACCAAGATATTAAGGTCAACAAATAGCTAGCTGACCTTGCACCAGGATGACTAAAAAACAAAATGTACCAGTCAATAAATAGCTAGTTGACCTTGCATCAGGCTTATATTATGGAACTGAGAAAGTAATTCTTTGTTGCCTGAACAATTGTGTGTTATCTACTTTCACAATTATGTTACGAGTCCTCTTCTGATGACCCATGTTGCTTAGGTATGTAGGATCGAGATGGAGGCAGGTCACGTTGGACCACTACTACTTGGTGCTGCTGGTTGCCACCCAAACAATGCCCTCAAATATCTCTGGAAACAAGCGAAGATTGAAGATTGATGGAGCGCCAGCCGTGGTCCAACGTACAAAATCAGCTAGCTAACTATGATCTGGTATCGATCAGCTAAGCGGGCAAGCAGCCACCTGCGAACTGAGCCTAGCTCAACTGGTTTGGTTCCTTGTGGTGGAACCGACCCACCCAGGTTCAAGTCCCAGACTTGGCATGGGTGCTCGCATTTTTCTGGATTTTCCAGGATTTAACCGGCGCTATGCTTTCAGTGGTAGGTGACGTGCCCGTCAACAGCGAGCCGCCCGTGGTGACTTCGTCAACCTCAAGATCTGCCGGATCAGTCTCTCGGAGGTGCTCATAGGGGTAGGGTTTGCGTGCGTGCGTTCATAGGGGTATCTGTACGTGCGTGTTTGTGAGCGTCTGCGTCTGTACTGTGTTTCTCAAAAAAAAAGGGCAAGCAGCCACCTCAATAGATCGATTTGCTAGCTACCTGGCTATGCGTGTATGTAAGGATGGCAATGGGTAGGGTATCGGCAGGGTAGACCAATACCATGCCTATACTCATATAGTTCATGGGTCCAAAATTCTATCCATATCCTTACCCGCAGGGATGAAAGTATACCCATACCTATATCCGGTGGGTATCCGGACCCATTGGGTATATCAAATAGTACACAAATTATTTATAATTTTACATTTGTTGGTAGTACATTTGAAAAAAAATTAATTATCTCAATACAATAACAGGTATATAAATACATGACAATTATCTAACTTTAAAAATTACAATAAATACATGACAACATGCCCCTTGCGCTACTAGCCTGGTGCATGGAATGTTGGGCTGCATAGGGTGAGATTTGAATGTCATATGTCAGTATAAATGGGTAGGCTATGGGTATACCCACGGGTATAGGCTTGTAACCATGCCCTACCCACGACTTGGCGGGTAGGGTATGGGTATTACCCATGGGTATAAAAATATGCTCATACCCTCCCCATACGGGTACAGTACCCGTACCCATGGGTAATATTGCCATCCTTACGTGTATGTGGTATCGATCCATCTGCTATGTCGCCGTCGTCCCACGATGCAGCTCTGCTGTTGCTCGACTCCCGCGTCGTCGCTGCTGCTCGTCCCTGCTCGCGTGCGCCGCCGCCGTCGCTCGTCCCTGTCGTCACGGGCGCTGCTCGCGCCGCCCGCGTCGTCCTGCTGCAGCTCGCCTGCACGCCGCTAGCCACCGCCCCTGCTGCTCCCGCCGCCTCGCAGCTCCCGCGCCGCGCCGCCCGCTCCTACACCACCCCGCCGAGAAGCACGCCGCCCGTCCACATGCTGCGGGAGAAGAGAGAGAAAAGGGGAGAGAGGAAAGGGGGAGAGAGGCTGCCTTGTGGGCCAGCGAGCGGAGAGGGGGGAGAGGGACGCATGAAAATGGAGCTCCGCGCACGTCCGTCTCGACCCAAACCTGTCCCAAATTTGGGGCGGAAATGGGTCAAAACGGACACAAAATCCGGCCCATGTCCGTTTGGGTCGTAGCGTTGGGTGCTGTTTTTTACCCAACGGACAAAACTGGACAGAAACGGACGAAATGTGTCGCTGCGTTTGAGTTGCCCTTAGAGGGAGATCGACAATTAAAACACACAAGTTGAGTAAATCACCCACCACGTCCGGATCTTGAGCACACTCCCTGTATGAATGGACACAAGAGGGACCGGTGTAACCATGCAAGTAATGTTGAATGAGTAACATACATTGATATTGCAGTAAGTAGCAGCGTTGTATGATTATATAATATATTGGTCATGTAAAAAATATAGTTTATATATGCGCTTGTGAGCAGAGTCAGTTCATAGGCCGGGCAAGAAGCGCAACCGCCAGGGCCCCGAGAAAGAAGGGACCAGAATGGTAAATTATATATTAACCACCATGCTATTATACATTAGACCCAATAAACTATTTGATAATTTCTGTAAAAATATTAAATCATGTATGACTTTTTCTGATACAAAACGCAAAACTTTTACTTGGATTTTCACTTATAGTATGTCTAAAATAATAGTATAAATATTTATGAGAAATAATATGATTCCACAATACAAAATGCAACAATGTAATATATGCAAGCTCAATCCACACGTCGTAGTATATATTAGTGGTCAATAGTATGAATTAAACGTGGTCAATAGTATGAATTAAACGTGGTGAAAATCATGTGCGTCTTAATTTTGGGAGTCTTAATTATATTTTGGGACGAAGGGAATATATTAACATAAATAAAATGGTTACTTTATTGGAAACAAATACAAACCAATGTGAGCAGAAAACATAGTATACCGTCTCTTTCTAGTGTCAAGTCATGTAGGTTTTACGGAAATCTTCGTAATAAGATTTTCATATTGAATTTTGTGCGGGACTTTTATTTTTATAACTGATGGGCGACTTGTATATCAAATGATAACATGCAAATTGCATAAGAGCATATAAAATAAATAAACTTACATATGCAAACGTATTAGAATCCACATCATCTTATGTTCATTAATTGGTTATTAGTCTAAGCAATGTTATTTGAACAATAAGTACTACAAAGTATAAACACTTTATTTAATTTTGAATACTAGGCAATTTTGACCACATAGAAAAAGGTGTAAACAATAATGATATCGGTTCATGTTTATACTCTAGAAGTTTCTTTAAATATGCTTAGTTAATCATATACTACGAACAACTATTGATATATTTGACTATATGTATGTACAAATTATCCATTGTAGAAAAAAATAGTTGATGAATAGATTTTTGTTATAGAATACATCTTAATATATTTTAACGATATTATACACAAACAAAGAAAACACAACCTAACATTTAGTAACATTATCCAATATGTGGCTAAACTATATAAACAAATGAAAAATTATACCTATAATAGTAACACACTAAACATAAGGTCGAAATAAGTATAAAAGTTTAGTACAAACTGTATTTATTTGATTCTCCCTAGGCCACAGTTTTCATTGGACCGGAGCTGATTGATACACGGGCACAAATCAAACTGAATTTGTTGATGCCGCTTACCACGATCATGTCGGCGGCGTGGGAGTGGGGGTCTTCTCCTTCGCCACCTCAGGGATGGGAGGGGAGGGCCGGGGTAGAGGGCGGGGTCGTGGCCCATTCCTCTTCTTGATCTGACTGTTGTACTTCTGGTAAAAATCCTTCAATCGGTTGTGGTCCGCCAACACGTCCTTCACGACCTTCCAGCGCGGCCGGGGTCGATGAATAATGGTCGGTAGAATGAAGCGAGAAGACTCCTCTGCGAACATCTTCCTCTAATAGATGACGACGCCCATGGCATCGGCACCACGAAGTCGCTAGAGGACCGGGCTTTGGTCGATTGTGGGGAGCTCGGCGCAAAGTAGCCGTATCAGCCCGACGGAGGCGGGGCAAACACCGGCGAGCTGCTTGTTGGGCGGCCGCATCAGGCGGAGGAGGCAGGGCGGACTACGATGAGGTCGACGCGTATAGATGAGGAGGTGGGGCGAATGACGGCGAGCTGCTCACGGAGCAGCCGCATCAGGGCGGCGAAGGCGGGGCGGACCGAGGAAAGCTCGTAGCATAGAGATGAGGTGGATCCAATGACGTCCCGGAGTCTCGCGTTCCTGGCGACCACTCCGGTGAGGAGCCGCTTCCACACTAACATGGTGGTGGTGGATGTGCGTGGAGGTGATGCACTAGGGTGGAAGAGGACAGAAGCGAACGAGGCCCTTCGAGGGAGGGAGAAGAGGATGTTTTATGCTGGATTCAAGGAGAAGGGGGAGCGAACGGTGAGCCAGGCCGGCCCTATGACAGCTGAAGTTTGTTACGACGGGCTCGCGGAGAGGACGCAATGAGCTGACGGGCTCGCCGGCTGCTCTGCAATCCGAAAGCCGGTAGCCGCCGCAAGCCAGGTACATGTTTAAAATAGACGTCGGTTGGCATTGAGATTTGGACAAACTGTTTTTCCACAATAAGGCTAGTTAAGCGAAGTTATTAATCACTCTGGGTGATATGTCCAGCTGGTTAGTTAAGTCGAGGTATCTTCCGCAGGTCTAAGTGTTGGAAATATGCCCAAGAGGCAATAATAAAGTTGTTTATTATCATATTTCTTGTTTAAGTGAAATATTTATTATCCATGCTATAATTGTATTAACCTGAAACATAATGCATGTGTGGAATATAAACAACAAAGTGTCCCTAGTAAGCCTCTGCCGGACTAGTTCGTTAGTCGAGAGATGGTTAAGGTTCCCTAATCATGGACTTGTTATAGTCACTTGATAACGGAGTCATATCATTAGGAGAATGATGTGATGGACATGACCCCGTAATAAAGAGTTGCAATTGATCGTGTCACACAGTTTCATTGCCAACGCTTTTAGTATATGCCAAATATAGTTTCCTTAGACCATGAGATTATGTCACTCCTGTTTACCGGAGGAATACTTTGTGGACATCAAACGTCGCTTCGTAACTAGGTGATTATAAAGGTGGCTTTCAGGTATCTCCGATGGTAGGTTGTTGGGTGACATGAATCAAGAGTGGGATTTGTCCCTCCATGTGACGGAGTAGATATATCTGGGCCCTCTCGGTAATATAGCATCCGGAAGTTTGGAAACATGTGATTAAGTGGTAATCACGATGATACTATATTATGGACGAGTAAAGAGAACTTGTAAGGTAACGAGATTAAACTAGATATGGTGATATGATCATATCTTGGGCAAGTTAAATATCATGAGATGAAGGGAATCTTATACGAGATTAATTGAATCTCCGCCATCGTGGTTCAAATCGAAAAAGTACTTCGTTGAATGTGTAGGAGTCAATATGGGCATCCCGGTCCTAATATTGATTATTGATCGGATCATGTCTGCATGTTCTCGAACCCGTAGGGTCACACACTTAACGCTCCGATGTAGCTAGGGTTTGCGATGAGATAATTGATGGTATAAACGAATATAGATTCGGAGTCTCGGATGAGATCCTAGACGTCACGAGGAGTTTCGGAAGAGTCCGGAGAATAAGATTCATATATGGAAAGTGGTTTCCGGAGGTGTCGGAAAGGTTCCGGAATATTCTGACAGGGTACCGGAAGTTTCTAGAAGGTTCTAGAATATTCCAGGGTGGGACCCACCTGTCGTGTGGGTCCACATGGACCAAAGTGGTGGTGCGGCAGCCAACATGGGCTGGCCGCACCAGCCCACTTGGCCAACCGGCCACAAGGAAAAGGGGGGCCGAATCCCTAAAGGACTCGGCTTGGGGGCCAAGCCACCCATTGGCCGCCGCCTTCTAGAAGACAGGCGCCTTGGGGGCAAGGCTGCCCAGCCGGCCGGCCCTAATAGGGTTAGGGCATGCCCCCTTGGCCCCCTCCACCTATAAAAGAAGGGGTGCGGCACAAGGAGAGGGCTGCTCAACCCTAGCTGCCGCCCCCTCCCCTTGCCCTAGCCGCACCACCTCCTCCTCCTCTTCCTCTTGCTTGGCTTAGCGAAGCCTTTCTCGCGGAGAAATCCACCATCAACACCACCACACCATCGTGCTGCAGAGATCCATTTAGCCTCTTCCTCCTCGCTTGTGGGATCAAGGAGAGGAAGACTACATCGAGCCGAACGTGTGGATACCGCAGAGGTGTGATACGTCTCAAACGTATCTATAATTTTTGAGTGATCCATGCTAGTTTTGTGATATTGTCACATGTTTTTACTGTCATTTATATCATTTTTATGCATTTTGTCGGACTAACCTATTGACAAGATGCCAAGTGCCAGTTCCCTGTTTTTGCTGCCTTTTTGTTTCAGAAATTTACTTCTGCAAATATTCTCGGAATTGGACGAAAATTTACGAGGAATTTTTACTCGACGGAAGGCACCAGGACACCAAAGGGAAGCCCTGGGTGATGGGGTCGCAGCATGGAAAACAAAAATTTTCTACGCGGCAAAGCGGAATAAACCCCAAGGATCTAGATCTACGAGATGAAGATAGCGAAGGTGAGATCCAATCTCTTACCCTTGAAGATCAACAAACGCGTTTTGTCTGTGCAGGGGTTGGCTAGTCGATCCCCGCAACTAGACTCGTCTAGTCGCGAGGAGATGTATTATCCTCGAGATCCAATCCGGTGAAGTGCAGCAACGGGCAGCACCTCCGCGGCGTCCACACGTACAGCTCGATGAAGACGTCGACTCCTTGATCCCGCAAGCGAGAAGACGTGGCCTTGATGATCTCAGCAGCACGACGGTAGTGCCGGTGATGATGACGATCTCCGCGAGCAGGGCTTCGCCAAGCCAAGCAAGAGGAGAGGGAGAGGAGCAAGGTGGCGCAGCCCCTAGGGCTAGGGGGTGCGGCTAGGTGTGGAGGAGAGATGGCGGCAGCCCTTCGGGCAAGGGGTGCGGCTAGGGTTTTAGGGAGAGAGAGGGGGGTGCGGCTTAGGGCTGTGGGGCGGCTGCCTCCTAGGGTGTGTTGCGCCCCCCCCTCCCCTCCTTTATATAGGAGGCCGGCTAGGTCTAGGGCAGGGGGCCGGCCGGCCCCCCTTTTGCTTGCCCCCCAAGTTGGAGTCCATCTAGGACTCCTCCTTGGGCCCCCTTTCCTAAAGGGGTGGAGGGCCCAACTCCTAGTCCAACTAGGAGTGGGACTCCCCTCCTTTTCCCTTAGCCGCACCACCCATGTGGGCCTAGGTGGTGCGCCCCACCTAAGTGGTGGCAGCACCCCTTTGCACCATGTGGGCCCCATACAAAATATGCGGTCCCACTTCTAGACCCTTCTAGAACATTCCGGAACCTTCCGGTACCCTATAAATAATTTCCGGAACTTTTCCGAAACCTCCGGAAACCACTTTCCATATATGAATCTTATTCTCCGGACTCCTCCGGAACCTCTCGTGACGTCCGGGATCCCATCCGAGACTCCGAATCACCATTCGTTCACTTCATCATTTAATTCATCGCAAAACCTAATTTCATCGGAACGTTAAGTGTGTGACCCTACGGGTTCGAGAATGCATAGACATGATCATATCAATAATTAATAGCGGGACCGGGATGCCCATATTAATTCCTATACACTCAACGAAAACCTTTTCTCGATTGAACCACGATGCTGGAGATTCAATTAATCTCATATACGATTCCCTTTGTCTCACGATATTTTACTTGCCCGAGATATAATCGTTGACATCCCCATGTCTAGTTTAATCTCGTTACCGGCAAGTTCTCTTTACTCGTCCATAATATAGGATCCCGGTGATTACAACCTAATCACATGTCTGCAGACTTTTGATGCTATATTACCGAGAAGGCCTGGAGATATCTTCTCCGTCACATGGAGGGACAAATCCCACTCTCGATTCATATCACCCAACAACCCACCATCGGAGATACCTGAAAGCCACCTTTATAATCACCCAGTTACGAAGTGACGTTTGATATCCACAAAGTATTCCTCCAATGAACGGGAGTGATATAATCTCATGGTCTAAGGAAACTATATTTGGCATATTAAAAGTGTTGACAACAAAACTTTTGTGACATGATTAATTGCAACTCTTTATTTGGGTCATGTCCATCACACCATTACTCCTAATGATATGACTCCGTTATCAAGTGACTATAACAAGTCCATAGTTAGGAAACTCTAACTATCTCTTGATCAACGAACTAGTCCTGTAGAGGCTCACTAGGGACTCCGGGTGTTTATATTCCACACATGTATTATGTTTCCATTTAATACAATTATAGCATGGATAATAAACTATTATCATAAACTTGAATATGCTTAATAAACCATTTTATTATTGCCTCTAGGGCATATTCCCAACAGTCTCCCACTTGCACTAGAGTCAATAATCTAGTTTACATTTCCGCGATCCAACACCCATGGAGTCTCACTCATGAAGTCTCAGTGTTGATCATGTTTGCAAAAATTTGTAACTGTCACCTAATTTGACATTACTTTATCATCTCATGATAAACTTCCTATCATCCCATGATAAAACTCATTATCATATAATGCATATAATATGCTTGGTTATAGAGTGAGACATTCATATCCTTTTATGCCTATATGTATGATTAGTCAAATGGACTTTCTCATAACATATGCATCCGGAACTCACTCGATCTTGAAACAACTTTCTCAAACCAAAATATTATATCTTATTTCAATCCTTGAATTAATCATATACTCTTATATGTTGTAGACTTAACAAATCAACAGTGAACCTTGTCACTTTGATATTTCCGATCATGCTTTCGCTGTGCTACTCCGATATTAAGAGATCCCCAATTTAGTCTGGCTTTATGACTTCAACCAAGTCCACCATTTTCTAAATTTATCTCAATCTCATGAAAAATGACTCCTCATTCAACATGTTCTTACAATTAAGAACTTGGGTCACATATCGTCATATACAAACACATGGTTCTTATATGTTGAGACCTATGAACAATTCATATTGAATTCCAACATATCCTTCAACCATCAATTTCGTACTGAGTTCTCTAACTCAATGTTTCACCTATACGTTACAATGAGATGAACCATTCTTCTCTTGTTTTATTTTGAATTCCTTCAAAAATATTTAGGTTAAACATCTGACTTTAATGTTTATCAAACTTATCTATCCTCCATAGATACATTCATCTATATGAATATTTGACGTTCAAACTAACTTCATAAGTTATGCATTGGTCCATGACAACGTTTACAACATTTATGAAATCTCCATTTCATTCAAACACGATGTTGTAAACTCCCACTCAAATATACCTCATACACATATTAAATTGTGAAAACACTGTGGCTCCCACTCAGAAATATGTTATCCTTATATTTGACCATGATTAACTAGCTCCCACTCAAACATATGTCACCACATATTTTGATTATGGAAATTAATTTCTGCTCTAACTTAATATATGTCACCACATATCTTAATTAGATCTCACTCAGTTTCTTATGCACTTTCTCGACACTTTGGACTCCTCCAAAACTCTTAACTCTTTAAGATTCGAGAACTCATATACGAAACACCAGCACTTTGCCATCTCTAAGTTTTATTTATTCCACGCAAACTCTTTTGCAAAAATAAATATGTGAAACATTCTTTTCACAAAAACAAGTAACGATTACTTTATGATTTAAACTTAAAGTAGAATGACTCTTAGTCACTTTCGTATCTAAAGTTTCTATTTCTTCTTTTGTAGTTATGTAAGTATGTCTTGTTTCCCAAACATGACAAGTAAATCACGAATATTATTATGCAACTTTTGACAAAATTCATATTCTTGAACCCTACTTTTCTTTAGACAAGCTAAACCAACATTCAATGATCACCATCATTAAAACTTTTTATGTGTCAAGCCTTAACCAACATAGCACTTTACATATGTGCCACTTGATACATAAACATGCAAGGTTTAAGCTTTCTAAATTTATTCCAACAATTCCTTTTATCCATGAAACCATTTCACGATAAATCCACTAAAATACATAACACAACCAAACACATTGGTTTGTTCCTTTTAGTCTCACATTGTGGAATCTCTATTCATAATCTCATATGAATATTCTACAAAACTTTATTTGCTTTGGTTTTTAATTATCTCATAATTATCGAAACCACTATTTCACATAACTCATATGCGAAATGCAAATCATTAAATAGATTCTTTATTTAAACAGAGTGTTATCAAAATAAATCTAAATGATACAAATGAAACCTTAAAACCAAAAACCCTTCTTTATGACCACATAATATCAAATATAATGTGACTACAATACTTTAGGTTTATCAAAACACTTTTGAACAATCTCTAAATATTGTAATTTGTGATAACACTTGTCACAAGTCTCCATACTAAACAATAACTCAAATATTTTGTCTCTTTTGATCAAATCGAAAAGACTCAATTATCTTGTTAATCTAATATCCTTTACTTCCATGGTCTCATCATGACATGAATAAATACTCCTATTTACTCATTCACGATAAAACAATGATGTCTTTTATTTACTGAAAAATACAACCAACACTTGTGTTTATTTTCAGCAACTCATGGCATTTTCAGAAAATGGCATTTTTAACCACACTACTTAGTGATGCGCATCAAGATGCTCTTCAGCACTAATAGTACAATTAAAACAATTCTCATCATTAAGTATTGGATATTTTAGCATGTCTTTATTTTATAAGTGTTTAACTAATTATCGTTTAAATCTAGCAAAGGACAATAACCTCATAATCGAAACGTGATCTCCAAAAAGGATTACTCATGAAAACAGAACAACCACTTGTCTTTAACATGAATGACCGTCTCACAAACCGAGACACACTAATTTAAGATCACACTTAATTCGATTACAAAACTTATTCAAATCCTCTAATTTAAAACGATAAATGTAGAAGTGAAATGACGCCAGCATCAACTCCTTGATTGCCATCTCCCGCGAAATCCACTCAGTCCCTCCATGCACTTCTCAAACGGCAGGCCCTGTTTTCACAAAACAGCACAAGTATCAAATACTTAGCTCACCACAAGTGTAAATGGGACATTTAAACATTTATAACTAGTATATCAAAATATACCTTCTGCGTTGGCTCCTCCGCCTGCTACGGGATTCCTTTCGATCTGACGAAGTCGAGACATCAGTTCCGGATAAGTGATCGAATCCCTTTCCTTGACATAGTCTCTGACACAATTCTTGAATTTGGGATGAAGCGAATGCAACAACCCATCTATCGCGAATTCGTCACTCATCTCCATATCCCAAGCATCCATAAGAGTGTAATATATCCTATACATTTTCTTCAGATGATCCTCTAAGCGATCATTTTCTTCCATCTTAGTTGAAAGAAACACACCCAGACCTTCAAACCTTGCAATTCTCACTTGTGCTATGAACATTTTCTTTAGCTTAGTGACAGTTTCAATGGCACTCAAGTTCTTGAATTGTTTGGACAGGTCTGAATTCATGAAGACACTCATCAACCAATTGACTTGAATGTGAGTCTTACTCCGACTGAGCCAATCCATACGCTTGTTGTAACTCGCAGAAGCATCAGGTTTTTCTTCTAAGGGTTCATGTAACACGTAGAGCTGATCATTGGTTGATAGGACTTCTCTAAGACGTTCATACCACTCGATGAAGTTTGACCCATCGAGACGCAGCTCCTCAGCAAGAAACATACTACTGTAGTCGGCCATGATCTACAAGGATTTTGCAAAGACATCTTTAGGACACTTGTTTATGACAATTTTAGTTCAACTTAATCAAATTAAAGAACTTCCACTAAACTCAACATCTCTCCGGTTGATTAGTGACACACGATCCAAATCCACTACACCACCACCGATCATCACGTGAGATGATGTAGCTTCAATGGTGAACAACTCAGTGTTGATCATATCATTTATATGACTCGTGTTTAACCTTTCGGTTCCGTGTTCCCGAGGCCATGTCTGTACATGCTAGGCTCGTCAAGACAACCGTAGTATTTCCGCATGTGCAAACTGGCTTGCACCCGTTGTATGTGAACGTTGAATCTATCACACCCGATCATCACGTGATGCTTCGAAACGACGAACTTTCGCAACGGCGCATACTAGGGGAGAACACTTAATTATCTTGATATTAACATGAGAGATCACCTTATCATGCTACCATCGCGATCACATCTAAGCATAACAATAAGGTGCATAAAAGGGATTAACATCACATGCAATTCATAATTGTGATATGATATGGCCTTTCTTCATATGCTCTTAGATCTCCATCTTCAAAGCACCGGCAAGATCTCCATCTCCGGCATGATCTCCATCATCTTGGCGCCATCACCATGGTTGTCCACCAACTATTGCAACTACAACTAATGCTACTCTTAGCAATAAAGTAAAGCAAATACATGGTGATTCATTGACACGCAGGTCACATAAAATAAAAGACAACCATATGGCTCCTGCCGGTTGCCGTACTCGTCGACATGCAAGTCGCGAAATATTACAAACATGATCATTGCATACATTATCACAAATCACATTGGCCATATCACATCACTTGACCCCCTCTGCAAAAACAAGTTAGACGTCCTCTACTTTGTTTATGCAAATTTTACGTGGCTTGGGTCAACGAGATAGAACCGTTCTAATCTACGCAAAAACCACAACGGTGATATAATAGTTGCTTATTTACTCATCCTTTTGAAAGGCCTTCCATTGAAAATTGCATCTTCACTAAAGCAAGAGAAACAGACACCCGCCAGCCACTTATGCAAAACAAGTTGCATGTCAGTCGTGGAACCGGTCTCTCGTGCGTGGACGAGTAAGGTTGGTCCGGGCCGCTTCAATCTCACAATACCGCAAAGATGCAAAGTGCATGCGAGAAGGTAGCAACATAAAATATCAACGCCCACAACTCCTTGTGTTCTAATCGCACCAACATCTACGAATAGATCTAGGCTCTGATACCACTGATGGGGTCGCAGCATGGAAAACAAAAATTTTCTACGCGGCAAAGCGGAATAAACCCCAAGGATCTAGATCTATGAGATGAAGATAGCGAAGGTGAGATCCAATCTCTTACCCTTGAAGATCAACAAACGCGTTTTGTCGGTGCAGGGGTTGGCTAGTCGATCCCCGCAACTAGACTCGTCTAGTCGCGAGGAGATGTATTATCCTCGAGATCCAATCCGGTGAAGTGCAGCAACGGGCAGCACCTCCGCGGCGTCCACACGTACAGCTCGATGAAGACGTCGACTCCTTGATCCCGCAAGCGAGAAGACGTGGCCTTGATGATCTCAGCAGCACGACGGTAGTGCCGGTGATGATGACGATCTCCGCGAGCAGGGCTTCGCCAAGCCAAGCAAGAGGAGAGGGAGAGGAGCAAGGTGGCGCAGCCCCTAGGGCTAGGGGGTGCGGCTAGGTGTGGAGGAGAGATGGCGGCAGCCCTTCGGGCAAGGGGTGCGGCTAGGGTTTTAGGGAGAGAGAGGGGGGTGCGGCTTAGGGCTGTGGGGCGGCTGCCTTCTAGGGTGTGTTGCGCCCCCCCTCCCCTCCTTTATATAGGAGGCCGGCTAGGTCTAGGGCAGGGGGCCGGCCGGCCCCCCTTTTGCTTGCCCCCCAAGTTGGAGTCCATCTAGGACTCCTCCTTGGGCCCCCTTTCCTAAAGGGGTGGAGGGCCCAACTCCTAGTCCAACTAGGAGTGGGACTCCCCTCCTTTTCCCTTAGCCGCACCACCCATGTGGGCCTAGGTGGTGCGCCCCACCTAAGTGGTGGCAGCACCCCTTTGCACCATGTGGGCCCCATACAAAATATGCGGTCCCACTTCTAGACCCTTCTAGAACATTCCGGAACCTTCCGGTACCCTATAAATAATTTCCGAAACTTTTCCGAAACCTCCGGAAACCACTTTCCATATATGAATCTTATTCTCCGGACTCCTCCGGAACCTCTCGTGACGTCCGAGATCCCATCCGAGACTCCGAATCACCATTCGTTCACTTCATCATTTAATTCATCGCAAAACCTAATTTCATCGGAACGTTAAGTGTGTGACCCTACGGGTTCGAGAATGCATAGACATGATCATATCAATAATTAATAGCGGGACCGGGATGCCCATATTAATTCCTATACACTCAACGAAAACCTTTTCTCGATTGAACCACGATGCCGGAGATTCAATTAATCTCATATACGATTCCCTTTGTCTCACGATATTTTACTTGCCCGAGATATAATCGTTGACATCCCCATGTCTAGTTTAATCTCGTTACCGGCAAGTTCTTTTTACTCGTCCATAATATAGGATCCCGGTGATTACAACCTAATCACATGTCTGCAGACTTTTGATGCTATATTACCGAGAAGGCCTGGAGATATCTTCTCCGTCACATGGAGGGACAAATCCCACTCTCGATTCATATCACCCAACAACCCACCATCGGAGATACCTGAAAGCCACCTTTATAATCACCCAGTTACGAAGTGACGTTTGATATCCACAAAGTATTCCTCCGGTGAACGGGAGTGATATAATCTCATGGTCTAAGGAAACTATATTTGGCATATTAAAAGTGTTGACAACAAAACTTTTGTGGCACGATTAATTGCAACTCTTTATTTGGGTCATGTCCATCACACCATTACTCCTAATGATATGACTCCGTTATCAAGTGACTATAACAAGTCCATAGTTAGGAAACTCTAACTATCTCTTGATCAACGAACTAGTCCTGTAGAGGCTCACTAGGGACTCCGGGTGTTTATATTCCACACATGTATTATGTTTCCATTTAATACAATTATAGCATGGATAATAAACTATTATCATAAACTTGAATATGCTTAATAAACCATTTTATTATTGCCTCTAGGGCATATTCCCAACACTGGGGGCCACCCACAGGCCAGGGGCGGCCTGCTGTCGCGGCCTGGGGGCCACCCGCGGGTGGGGCCCGCCCCTGCCCATGGGGCACCTCCTCGGCCCGCTCCGACGCCTATAAATTTCTATCTGACCTAAAAACGTTGAGGCGGCCATTATTTTCCAGAAACTCGACCCCTACGCGCCGTTACCAAAAAACCTAGTTCGGGGTCCAATCTGAAGCTGATCCCGGCACTCTGCCGGAGGGGAGATCGATCCCGGAGGGATCTTCATAGTCATGCCTTCCTCCGGGATGATTTGTGAGTAGTCTCACCTTGGACCACGAGTCCATGGCAGTAGCTAGTTGGTAGTCTCTCTCTCTTGTGCTTCATGTCTTATGATCTTGTGAGCTGCCTAACATGATCAAGATCGATTATTGTAATGCTATGTGATGTGTTTGCTGGGATCCGATGGATGCTTTCGTGAACGACTTCACAACAGAGAAACTATCTAGTCCCTCATGACAAGCAAGGTTTTTAGACTTGTGAGAGCAGCTGGTTCTTAGAAGAGCGAGTACGCTCTTCTTTCTCCTTGGTTTCACCACTGTCCAATATTTGGGCTGATTTCTCAGATTTGCATTGCGCGGAGGAGAATTGTGAGTTATATTTATATTTTTGCTTAAGCTGCTCTCGGGTTGATTCAAGTGAAGACGTAATCCATCAACACCGGGTGAAAGGGGGGAAATGACCTCGCTTGTCACAAGTTATATCTAGCTCTCTACTGCTTCCTCATGAGCTTAAACACAGAGGCACAAAGAAGAAGTATTTTGAATTTTTAAAGGTAGCACATGAATAATTTACTTGGAATGGTAGGAAATACCATGAATAGGTAGATATGGTGGACTCAGCTGGCAAGAAAGTTTGGCTTTGGGGATTGGATGCACGAGTGAACCATACACTCAGTACGAATTTTTAGTCTTAGCAAAAAAAAGGTGTTTGAAGCAAACATCTAACAATAACCGGTAACAGAACAACATAAGACGTTTACCGGTCATAACCATAAAAACTCTACACCGTCTGCCTTGTTGACCAAACAATTCTTTTGATGGAAAGATTAGCACTATGAATTAACAACTGTGAAAAACCACACAATTTCAAGCTTTCAACCATATTTCTTTACTAATCAATTCCACTCAAATAACCAGCAAGTTTAAGCATTCAACTTAACATCTCAAAACAATTGAGAAGCATCAAGTATCCACACCATGATCTACAAAACTATGCAGGCTTTTCATTTTATTCTATCATCACACAAACAACATTTTGTCGCATTGACAATTCAAGCAATTTTTCAACAACAACTCTCCAACAAGTATAAGTGAAGAACAAGAGAGTTTAACTTAACAACTAGCAGCTCTAAACAAGATAAAAGCTAAAAGCGAGAGCTTACTAGAAAACAGACAGTAGCTAAGAATACTAAAAAAGATATAAGCGAAGCAAAGGAGTATTCAAACGAAAGAGCGGAGCGTGTCTCTCTCCCACACAAAAAAAGCTAGGATCCAACAAAGATATGACCAGCAAACAAACAAACAAAACTTAAAGTAAAAAGACACTCCAAGCATAGCACATAATATGTAAAGTGATAAAAACGAAGTTCAACGAAGACGACCTTATGATAGTCGATGAAGATGAGGGGATGCCTTGGGCATCCCCAAGCTTTGACTCTTGATAGTTCTTGATATGCAGAGGGGGTGCCATGGGGGCATCCCCAAGCTTGAGCTCTGATCCATCCTCGATTTCTTCATATTCCTCTCATTTGGAACTTAAAAACTCACTCCACACAAAACTTCTCATAATTTGATTAGAGGGTTAGTGCTCATAAATTAAAATGCACATGTGTTCAACTCATGACAAATTGCAAACCAACTTCATTAAACATTAGCTACTGTTTACTAAGCTTCAATGTGGCACTCCACCCCTAGAGTATCACATATGACGATGGTAAAGAGACAAATGCAAAATAAAAGCAGAATATGTCAAAATCTGAACAGTCTGTAAAGATCGAATTTTTCGAGGCACTTCTGCAGCTCAAATCAAAAAACTTAAAACTAACGAAAGATAGATAAAAGCATCAGGCTTTCTTTCAATCATTATCAGAAAAAGATAAAATTCTGGCGATTTTAGGATTTTCACGCAACAGGCACACAGAATCTGTTTTTGACAGCAACACAATACCTCACACTTTCAATGCATTAGAGGCTAAACTTGGCACAAAAAACCAAAAGAAAAAGATACAATGAAGTTTCTACAGAGCTAATAACTTCATGACTCAAGAAAATCAAAAATCAAACTGAAAATAAAAGATGGGTTGCCTCCCAACAAGCGCTTTTCTTTAACGCCTTTTAGCTAGGCGCAATGCCAAATATCAAGTTTTTTCGAAATCCATTGCAACTTTTCCTTCAATAAGCACTTCTTTCTATTTGAGGGGAAAGGAGAACCTGCCCCTAATGGGAAAACGAAAACGTATGCAGCCCTTTTTAACATCAATAAAAGCTCCCACGGAATGAAGGAAAGATCTTCCACAAATAATATTAGCTTGAGCTTTTGACTCAAGAACCAAGAAATCAACCAAATCAGTCTTATGTTTAAAAGTGACAAGGACTTCATTAACTCTTTTATAATTTTTTGAAGAGCTACCATCAGAATGAGAGTGACAAAAAGGGTAATCAAATAAGTCTCCAAAATTCATAGCATCGAAAACCATTTTAGGCATAGTTGATATCATAGAACCAATATCACAATAAGCAAGGAACCTTTGATCATTTATTTCAATAGGGATATACGGTTCCCAATCTCCATTTATTTCAAGGATTTGATAATCTTTAGAGCTCACCTCTATTCCATTTAAATTTAGATTACATAAAATATTTTCTATTTTATCTAATCTACCATATATTCCATTAGTTTTCTCATTGGTGGGAAAAACAACTAAGCCTTTTATAATTCTCAGGGATTCTAATTCATCAATTTCAAGAAAGTTTCCTCCAGTAATGACATCCAAGACATGCTTGCATGCATCATATAGTCCATAATAAAAGCATCTCAGTAAAACACACATAGCAAGTATGGGTTGGATCTTTTGATGTAATTCTGAAATTCTATCCCAAGCATTTTTTAAACTTTCTTATCCCTTTTGTTTGAAGGTAAATAACTTGGCTAAGAGAGGCATATCAAGAGTGGTAAAGATAGACATAAAGACAGGATAAAATAACAGGACAGAATTCAAGACTACACTAATTTTTTTTGGGTTTTAAAATTTTGAAACATGAAAATAAACTAAACGAGATATAAAGCAAGCAAGACAAAAACAAAGTAAAGAGATTGAGAGTATGAGACTCCCCTTTCTGTAGCTCCAAAGTCCCCGGCAACGGTGCCAGAAAAGAGCTTGCTGCTGTATTAAAATAAGTTGGGTGGTGCCCCAAGCGAAGGCGGAATTGCAGCTAGTAGCAGTTTTCCCTCGTTTAACGAAACGAGGTTTATCGAACAAGTAGAACTTTGAAATCAACAACGAGGTGAATGTTGAAGATCTCTGGCACTTGACCTTCAACAGACGTGGACCTGCACACACTCAACCAAAATACTTTGCCCCCAACGGCGGAAATGTTGTCAATCTTTCCGGTCTCGCAGAAAACAAAGCGGTTAATTGTATGATGAAATATGAAAAGTGACCAGAGGAGTAATAATGATTAAAAGCAAGTAAATGAGGTTGTAAACAATGTAAAAATATGGACCGGGGGCCATGGGTTCACTAGTGGAGTCTCTCAAGTAAATAAAATATGCATGTGATGGGTGAACGAATTACAGCTAGGCAATTGACAAGATCATGACACAAACCCAATTTAGCTATGACAAAAAGGACATGATAATATTTATGGAGGCATCACGACAAGGAACAAAGACCGTTGAGTCCAACTGCGTCTTTGTCTAAAAAGTCCACCGTGGGATCGCTATCCAGCCTGTCACCCAACGGTATTAAGTTGCAAGCAATAGACAATTGCATTAAGTAAAGTGCATGAAGTAAGCAATACTAATATCAAAAGAGACATTAACACCGCTTTTTTACCCTTAGTAGCAACAGCACACCCTTGCCCTTAGACGTTTCTGTCACTCGTGCCCAGGAACAAAAGGGGGCATGAACCCACTATCTAGCATAAATACCCTCTCTTGGAGATACACACAATCACTTGGCCAAAGTAACTACGCACATCGGAGAGCATGCAAGAACATAAATTACTCATATAAGAATCATGCACAATCTGAACATAACTTCATAATCCATCGGATCCCAGCAAACACATCACATAGCATTACAATAATCGATCTTGATCATGTTAGGCAGCTCACAAGATCATAAGACATGAAGCACAAGAGAGAGAGACTACCAACTAGCTACTGCCATGGACCCGTAGTCCAAGGTGAGACTACTCACAAATCATCCCGGAGGAAGGCATGACGATGAAGAGCCCTCCGGGATCGATCTCCCCTCCGGCAGAGTGCCGGGATCAGCTTCAGATTGGACCCTGAACTAGGGTTTTCGGTGACGGCGCGTCGGGATCGAGTTTCTGGAAAATAATGGACGCCTCGACATTTTTAGGGTAAAAGGCAATTTATAGGCGTCGGAGGGGGCCGAGGTGAGGTCCCACGGGCAGGGGCGGGCCCCACCCACGGGTGACCCCCAGGCCACGGCAGGGGGGCGCCTCTGCCCTGTGGGCCTCCCCTCCGGCTCTCCTTCGGACTGGTACTTTTTCGTGGCAAATAAAAATTGCCCGTAAATTTTCGTCCAATTCCGAGAATATTTGCAGACGTAAATTTCTGAAACAAAAAGACAGCAAAAACAGGGAACTGACACTTGGCATCTTGTCAATAGGTTAGTCCGACAAAATGCATAAAAATGATATAAATGACAGTAAAAACATGTGACAATATCACAAAACTAGCATGGATCACTCAAAAATTATAGATATGTTTGAGACGTATCAATGAATCTTTAGAAGATCAACCCAATGCTTCTGTAAGTCAAGATGATCACATGGAATGGCTCCAACAAAGGACCACCTACTTAAAAGTCTAGTGGATGATGTGCACCTTCATGAATTCTGACCTAAGTAGACAATTCAACAACTTGAGCGCAATTGAGACTGTTGATGAGCTGAAAGATAGGTTCATAGCACAAGTTAGAATTGCAAGGTTCGAATGTCTGAATGAATTTCTTTCAACTAAGATGGAAGAAAACACTTGCTTGGAACAACACCTGAGGAAGATGCATAAGATATATTATACTCTGGTGGATGTTTGGGACTACGAGATGGCTGATGATTTGGCGATAGATGGGGTGCTGCGCTCGCTTCCCCCCAGCTTCAAGAATTATGTAAGAGACTATGTCATGGGAAGGGATTCGATCACTTTCTGTGAGTTCGTGTCTCGGCTGCGTCATGTCAAAGTGGAACCCATAGCAGGAGAAGTTGTCAATGCAGAAGGTATATAGTTATACAAGTTATAAATGTTTAAGTCCAAAAAATTGCAATTGTGGCGGTTTTATTAGTATTTGATACTCATTCTGTTTTATGAAAACAGGGCCTGCTGCTTGAGATTTGCATGAAGGAACTAAGGAGACGTCGCGTGATGGTGGCAATCAAGCAGTTGATGCTAGCAACGTTCTACTTCTACATTTATCGTTTTTTATTAGAGGATTTGAATGAGGTTTTGTAATCGAATTAAGTGTGATCTTTAAATTAGCGTGTCTTGCTCTTGTGAGACGGTCATTCATGTAAAAGACAAGTGGTTGTTCTATTTTCATGAGTAATCCTTTTGGTGATCACGTTTCGATTATGAGGTTATTATTCTTATTTTAATCTAGACGATAATTAATTAAACATTTATAAATATGAAACATACTAAAAGATATCTAAAACTTAATAATGACAATTTTGTTTAGTCGTTCTAAAGTGTTGTGAAGAATAATTTGTTATTTAACACTTGCACCTCATTGAGGAGAATGACTAAAATGTCACCCTTTTGGAAGAGTGCCATGAGTTGCCGAAAAACACACAAGTGTTGGATGTATTTTTCAAGCAAATATTAGATGTCATTATTTTGTGCGATCCATCATAAATGAATGAGTAAATAGATGTATTTATTCGAGTTATTATATTTGATAAGATCAAATTCTGGATTAAAGGATATGAAATTAACAAGGAAATTGAGTCTTTCCGATTAGATCAAAGAGACAAAACATTTGAGTTATAATTTAGTATGCAGACTTGTGCAAAGTGTTTCATGAATTACAAATATTTAGAATATATCAAATATGTTTGATATGTCCTATAATATTGTAATCACGGTTTATTAAATATTGTGTGGTCTTACATATGAGATTTCTTATTAGGGTTTATTAAGAACATTTAGATATATTTCAATAACACTCTGTTTAGGATTAAGGGTCTATTTGTGATTCGCATTATCGATTCCATATGATTCATGAGAAGTCGAGGTTTTCTGTAATTATGAGATAATTAGAAACCGTTGCGAATAAGTATTTTTGTAGTATTTTCATATGTGACTATGAAAAGAGATTCCACAATATGAGACTAAAAGGGGCAAACCAATTTTTTGGTTGTGCTAAGTATTTTAGTAGTTTATCATGAAAGGGTTTCATTGATCAAAAGAATTGCCGGAATAAATTGAGAAACTAAAACAAGGTGGTTGACCTTACTTTTAATGTATCAAGTGGCACGTTTGAAAAGTGCTATGTTGGTTTAAGCTTGACACATAAAAAGAGAAATTGATGATTGTGATCATTGAATTTCGAATTAAGTTTTACTATGAGACAGTAGGATTCAAGAATATAATTTTTTCAAGTTACAAAATATAATATTCATGATTTACTTGTCATGTTTAAGAAACAAGACATACCTACGAACCACAAAAGAAGAAATAGAAACCTTTGATACGGAAAATGACTTAGAGTCATGGTAGTCCTATGTTAAGTTTTAACCACAAGTAATTGTTATTTGATTTTGTGAAAGCGATGTTTCACATATTTATTCACTAAAAGGGTTTGTAGAGAATAAATAAAACTTAAAGGGCTTGAAAGCACAAATTGTCAAGAAGTAACATTCTTGAACATATTGTTGACTACAGAGTGTAGTGGTGCTTAAAGTCTGAGGGATTAAAGTTAGTAAAGTACTAGTGTTTCGTATATGAGTTATCGACTTTAAAAGTTAATTAAGAATTTTTGGAGGCGTCCAAACTGTCGAGAAAGTGCATAAGAAACTGAGTGGGATCTAATTGAAATATGTGGCGACATATATCAAGTAAGAGCGGAAACTAATTTCCATGATCAAATATGTGAGACATGAGTTTGAGTGGGAGCTAGTGAATCATTGTTCATCAAATATAAGGATAACATATTTGTGAGTGGGAGCCAAAGTGGTTTCACAATTTTAATATGTATGGAGTATATTTGAGTGGGAGTTTACAACATCTTGTTTACATGAAATAGAGATTTCTTAAATGTTGTAAATAGGTCAAGAACCAACGTATAACTTGTGAAGTTAAATTTGAATGTCAAATATCTATTGAGATAGATAAAATATCTATTGAGATAGATACATATTTGGATAAACATTAAGTCAAGATGTTTAACCTAAATGAGATTTTGAAGGTGTTCAAAATGGAACACATGAAGAAGAGTTCATTACTTGTGAAGATAGGTATAAAACATGGAGTTTGATCTCGGTGCAAGAATAATGGTTGAAGTATATGTTTTATTCTCTATGCCTTGGTCATACGTTTTAACATATAAGAACCATATCTTGTATTTTGACAAATTGTAACCCAAGTTCTTGGTTGGAAGAATGTGTTCAAGGTGAGGAGTCACTGAACATGGAGATAAGAGAATTATATCTAGAAATTGGTAGACTTGGTTGACGTCATGACGCCAAACTAGATTAGAGATCTCGTAAGCATAGAAGGGCAGCGAAAGCGTGATTAAAAAAATATCGAAGTGGCAAGCATTACACTGTCGATTTGTGAGTCTTCAACATATAGGAGTATATGATTAATTCAAGGATTAAAAGATGTAATTTTTTGGTTTGAGAAATTTTGTTTCAAGACTGAGTGAATTCCTGGTGCACATACTATGTGAAAGTTCTTTTGACTGATCATACGTTATGTAGACATAAAAGGGATACGAAAATATCACTCTGTAACCAAATAAATTAATATTCATCATGTGATTATCATGGGATGATAAAGTAATGTCAAAGTAGGTGACATTGACGGTTTTGTAAAGAACATAGAAAGCTGCATAGTACAGAACTTGGACAGAACCTCTTCCATGAGCAAACATGATCAGCAATGAGACTCCTTGGGGGTTGGATCTAAACAAATGTTAACTAGATTATTGACTCTAGTGCAAGTGGGAGACTGTTGGAAATATGCCCAAGAGACAATAATAAAGTTGTTTATTATCATATTTCATGTTTAAGATAAATGTTTATTATCCATGCTATAATTGTATTTACCAGAAACATAATGCATATGTGGAATATAAACAACAAAGTGTCCCTAGTAAGCCTCTGCCGGACTAGTTCGTTAGTCGAGAGATGGTTAAGGTTTCCTGATCATGGACTTGTTATAGTCACTTGATAACAGAGTCATATCATTAGGAGAATGATGTGATGGACATGACCCCGTAATAAAGAGTTGCAATTAATCGTGTCACACAGTTTCATTGCCAACGCTTTTAGTATATGCATGCCAAATATAGTTTCCTTAGACCATGAGATTATGTCACTCCCGTTTACCGGAGGAATACTTTGTGGACATCAAACGTCGCTTCGTAACTGGGTGATTATAAAGGTGGCTTTCAGGTATCTCCGATGGTAGGTTGTTGGGTGACATGAAGCAAGAGTGGGATTTGTCACTCCATGTGACGGAGTAGATATCTCTGGACCCTCTCGGAGTCTCGATAATATAGCATCCAGAAGTTTGCAAACATGTGATTAAGTGGTAATCACGATGATCCTATATTATGGACGAGTAACGAGAACTTGTCAGGTAACGAGATTAAACTAGAGATGGTGATATCGACGATCAAATCTCGGGAAAGTTAAATATCATGAGACGAAGGGAATCATATACGAGATTAATTAAATCTCCAGCATTGTGGTTCAAATCGATAAAGAACTTCGTTGAATGTGTAGGAGTCAACATGGTCATTCCGGTCCCACTATTGATTATTGATCGGATCATGTCTGCACGTTTTCGAACCCGTAGGGTCACACACTGACACACTTAATGCTCCGATGTAGCTAGGGTTTGCGATGAGATAATTGAGTATAAACGAATATTGATTCGGAATCTCGGATGAGATCCTAAACGTCACGAGGAGTTCCGGAAGAGTCCGGAGAATAAGATTCATATAAGGAAAGCGGTTTCCGGAGGTGTCGGAAAGGTTCCGGAATATTCCGGCAGGGTACCGGAAGTTTCTAGAAGGTTCTAGAATATTCCAAGGTGGGACCCACCTATCGTGTGGGTCCACATGGACCAAAGTGGTGGTGCAGCAGCCAAAATGGGCTGGCCGCACCAGCCCACTTGGCCAACCGGCCAGCACAAGGAAAAGGGGGGCCGAATCCCTAAAGGACTCGGCTTGGGGGCCAAGCCACCCCTTGGCCACCGCCTTCTAGAAGCCAGGCGCCTTGGGGGGCAAGGCTGCCCAGCCGGCCGGCCCTAATAGGGTTAGGGCACGCCCCCCTTGGCCCCCTCCACCTATAAAAGGAGGGGTGCGACACAAGGAGAGGGCTGCTCAACCCTAGCCACCGCCCCCTCCCCTTGCCCTAGCCGCACCACCTCCTCCTCCTCTTCCTCTTGCTTGGCTTAGCGAAGCCCTGCTCATGGAGAACTCCACCATCAACACCACCACACTGTCCTGCTGCAGAGATCCATCTAGCCTCTTCCTCCTCGCTTGTGGGATCAAGGAGAGGAAGACTACATCGAGCCGAATGTGTGGATACCGCGGAGGTGCTTCTCGTGCGGTGCTTCATCGGATTGGAATTCGAGGATAATACATCTCCTCGCGACTAGATACGTCTAGTTGCGGGGATCGACTAGCCAACCCCTGCATCGAAAAAAGCTTTGTTCGTTATTCGAGGGTAAGAGATTGGATCTCCTCTTTGCTGCTTGCATCTAATAGATCTAGATCGTTGTGTTTATTCCACTTGTTTCGTAGGAAATGTTTTGTTTTCTATGCAACGAACCCCTACACTAAGGGTCGAACCCTTGGATCCACTTTCTTTTTCATATTTTTTCTCTTATTTCTTTTTGTATTTTCCTTGTTTTTTCTTCTTGTTTAATTTTTTCTCTTCTTTCTTTTTGAATTTTACGTTGTTTTTCTCTTCGGATAGAAAAATAGTGCAATAGTTGTTTTTTTTATTCTTGTTTGATTATTTTCCCTTTTTTCTCTTCTTTCGTTTTGAATTTTACTTTGTTTTTTCTATTCTGATAGAAAATAGCGCAATAATTATTTTTCTTCTTGTTTAATTTTCCATTTTCTTCTCTTCTTTCTTTCTAAATTTTACTTATAGATGAGAAAGAGAAATAAGTTACAAGAAAATTGTTTTCGGTATCATATGGGGTCCATCTCCATGTCAATGCAATAAAGGTTGCAAAAGTCACACACAATTGTGCCATGTCGTCATATATACATCTGCAATACCATGAAGTTCCCACACGTGCTCCATAAGAGGTAGTCTCGGACTTTGTCTTGTTTTTGTAGGTTCCCCGATGCGGGTCGAGAAATCTCTAGATAATGTTTAGTTGATGTTGGGCATAACTTGTGCTATACTGTAGTCGAAGTCCAAATTCTCCGGGTTGATCTTTTTCTACTCTATTATCATGTTGTAGTTTATCTTCGTTGTGACTCGAATCGGCTGATGGACACGACTGGCGAGCGGAGCTTTCATGCACGTCTCCTACGGCCATGATCCTCGCACTGGAGATGGCACTAGTAGGAAAAAGCCTACCACTGGCGAACCAAATTCGGCTACCGCTGGCGAACTGGTGGTTCACCAGTGGTTAGTATCGCCAGTGGTAACAGCTTACCACTGTCGAACATCATGTTCGCCAGCGGTAAGTGAGATACCACTGGCGAACCAGTTACATGTTCACCAGCGATTGACCCTTACCACTGGCGAACAAGAACCTGTTCGCCAGTAATATATATTTCTGCTTTTAAAATAAAAGCAGAAATGTATTACATCAATATATATACAGCAAAATTCATATTCCAGCAGTATATATAGAGAAATATTTGACAAACCAGTACAAATACATAATTTCCAAAACATTATAAGTAGCATACAACCAAGTCCATCTACTTGGCTATTTGTGCATATCACTAGCTAGCTAATACATGAAGCTCTGAAACTAACTTCGACCGGTTCCTGAGCCGCGGGGTGCTGAGCCGCCGGCGCTGCGCATCCAAAGAGAAGGAACCCTCACAGGGTCATACCTCACGTGCGAAGGAACCCTCTGAAGAAACGATCACCTACTGTCATACTGCCTATTCAATAGATACATGTAACGACGGACGTGCTCATCCTCCTCCCTGATACGGCGACGTACCACCTCCTCGGGGGCCGGCTCCCTCTGCACCGAGCGTGGCCCACGCGACTGCCACCACAGAAGATCCGGGTCGACGATGTCACCCGGATTCCTCACCAAGCTGCGCGTTCCGGAAGGTAGCACCTCCCAGTGCCAGCCCGGTGGAGCCTAGTCCCGCACATCGCCCCTCTGGTCCAACATGGACATCGTCGCTGAGAACACCTAAGTCAAAAATGCCTAAGTCAAAAATTTGTTACAAAAGTAATATTAAAATTTACGAAATGCGAGAAGTTAACAATGGAAAGCCACATATATCATTGCCGTGCAAAACAAGGCAAAAAAAGTGTCTACAAGACCATGTATTAATACAAACACTCCAATTATATATACCAGAAGGCATTGTAGACACTCTCCTTGCCTTTTCCGTGGTATAGTTTAAATCGTCGGCTTTGTCAATTCATAGAGAAGAAAAACAAAATGATTCGAGTTTATGCCTCATACTTAGATTGGACACACATTGATCAGGAACGGGCCGGGCAAGCGGACCAAGTAAGCGTATGCACAAGATGTTTATTTGTGCATATCACAAGGTCCGCTAGCACCTCCCTGAATCACATAGTGTACCACAACATTTTAATCATCGGCATTCAGAAAGAGAGAGAAAAAACAAAATGATTTCGGATTTGTGCCTCATACATATTTAAATTGGACACACATTTCAGAAACAGAGCAAGTGAACCAAGTAGGATGCACAAAATGTTTATTTGTGCATATCACAAGGTTCACTAGCTCCTCCCTGAATCATACAGTGTCACAACATTTTAATCATCGGCTTAGAAGAAAAAGACAAAACAAAATGAAAATGACTTAGATTTTGTGCCTCATACTTAGGTCGGACACACAAGTATACCTGCAGGATCTTGTGAGCCAAGTATGATGCACAAGACTTGGTACTTGTGCATATCACAAGGCTCACAAGACCTGCAGGCCTACAATCTAGTGCCACAACATTTTAATCATCGGCTTAGAAGAAAAAGACAAAACAAAATAAAAATGACTTAGATTTTGCGCCTCATACTTAGGTCGGACACACAAGTAGACCTGCAGGATCTTGTGAGCCAAGTATGATGCACAAGACTTGGTACTTGTGCATATCACAAGGCTCACAAGACCTGCAGGCCTACAACCTAGTGCCACAACATTTTAATCATCGGCTTTCGAAGAAACAGACAAAACAAAATAAAAATGACTTAGATTTTGCGCCTCATACTTAGGTCGGACACACAAGTAGACCTGCAGGATCTCGTGAGCCAAGTATGATGCACAAGACTTGGTACTTGTGCATATCACAAGGCTCACAAGACCTATAGGCCTACAACCTAGTGCCACAACATTTTAATCATTGGCTTTCGAATAAACAGACAAAACAAAATAAAAATGACTTAGATTTTGCGCCTCATACTTAGCTCGGACACACAATTAGTAGCCATGAAGGATCGGCGGATCCAAGTAGGATGCACATGACTTGTACTTGTGCATGTCAGAAGGCTCCGCAGACCTTCAGGGTTACCATATAGTGCCACAACATTTTTAATCATCGGCACACACACAAGCAACCCTAAATAGCTCATCGATCGTAATAAAGCAATGTAATAAAACATTATTTACAATTATTTCAAGTTGGACAAAATGCTAACATAATGGCATGCAGGAGCATGCTAAGACAAATTGTAGAACAAAGCATCTGCACATACACACACAAATAGAAATTGGCGAGTTGTGTGATCGTCCAGAGTAATTGGGATTATATTTGCGTGCGACGGTTGAGTTATGCTAGTCATGTGCCAAAGGTAGCAAGATGCAAGATAGTAATGGTGCATATAGCTCCAGCACCACCGAATCTTCAGGGTGTAATTGCTAGATTAGCTACTGGCTAGTGCTAACTACTATCGCAACAAGTCAATCTGTTAGGTTCAGGGATGTGATCATCGCACACTAGCTAGCCACTCGATCGCACCTTTTTGCAGACAACTAATTAAGCCTAACTAACTGACTTGCTAAATGCTAATCATCCAACTCTTCCAAGCTAGGCTACGGCCAGAGTAGCTTGCATGCTTTTATTGTCTAGTTAATTACTAACCTGGCAAAATGATAATGAACTACAGTATATATCAATCGATCTATCGATGAGTCTGAATACAATAATGTTAATTACACCCACAAATCAAATCACCACACCGGTACTAATCTACAACTATACAGATTACAATGAAGCTAATTACTAATCGTAGTAGCTCGATCAGATTCGTTGATGTACCTTGGCTGACGGAAACAAGTCGACGGAGGCAGCGTGTAGGATCAATTGGAAAGGGAACAGGAGTGGAGGCGGCGCGAGTTCGAGGCCGGCAGCGGCGCGAGCTGACTGAAAGGCGGCGCGAACGGAATGGGGGGAGGCGGCGGCGGCAGCGCGAACGGACCGGGGGGCAACGCGATCGAGCGTACTGAGGGCGGCGCGAGCGGACTGGGGCCGGCGGCGGCGCCAGCGGCTGCGGTGCATCGCGACCGGGACTGGGGGGAGGAGGGCGGCGACGGGAAGAGGAGGACGGCGGCGGCGGCGACGGGGAGAGGAGGACGGCGGCGGCGGCGGCGCGCGACAGGGAGAGGGCGCGCGGGCGCGTGTGTGAGAGAGGAAAAAGGCCGGGTGAGGAGGATGGGATCGAGCTCGACCGCGTCAGCTGCAGCTATGTACACTAACTACCTGGCGAACAGGGACGACGGTTCGCCAGCAGTACTTACCTTACCGCTGGCGAACCACTCAGACCATTCGCCAGTGGTAGGTGGCCCGTTAGGGTTTGCCCGAACCCGCGCTTACCACTGGCGCATTGCGTGCTCTGTTCGCCAGTGGTACTGGCCTTACCACTGGCAAACAGGAAATCATGTTCGCCAGTGCTATTTACCGCTGGCGAATATGA
The DNA here is from genome assembly GCA_012064385.1 of Puccinellia tenuiflora. Classification (NCBI taxonomy): domain Eukaryota; kingdom Viridiplantae; phylum Streptophyta; class Magnoliopsida; order Poales; family Poaceae; genus Puccinellia; species Puccinellia tenuiflora. Next base: position 1,594,437 of record QRDG01000129.1, on the reverse strand, counting down.
TTTCCAGGTTCGCCACTGAGGCCCCGGCGGCTATAACCCTTTTCCTACTAGTGTGGACGAGAGTTGGCTGACAGAGAGGACGAGTTCCCTCAACTTTATTTTTAATATTTTATTTTTCCTTATATTATTATTGTTTCCTTGTTCGCAACAAATGGCCCTCGATGACTGGTGGAGTGCTCTTGTTTGCAACACCAAGAAAGCAACTGCTAAGGCTCGTAGTCGACGACTTATATATATGATGTGAAATATGTGAAAGGAGCACAACGAGAAGATCACATATTAAGCAGCACAACAGGAAGATTTTCAGTAGGGAACGACCCACATATCTTGAGGTGGCCTACGTCACCTTCTAGAGCATATCTCAGCTAGCCCGAGCATCTTATCAGGAGCCTCCCGAGTTTGGCATCCACAACGAGTAGTCTGCATGAGGTATTGTGGTTTTTTTATTTATGTTTTTCCGCCTTTTGGGTTATGGGTATACTCCTTAACTTTGGGTTTTGGGTTATGGGTATCCACGAAACTGTCGATTTGAGCGTTTCCAGCGGTCTGGCTGAGAGGTCATTTGATGGGCGTGCTGACCTGACGCGAAAGCTCATACAGACATCCAATCACTACAATTGCAGCCGGCGCGTCTGATATGAAGATACTCCCTCCGTATCAAAATATAAAATGTTTTGGACTTTTGCTTTCCATCCATATCTAAACATGGTTTAGTGCAAACAAAACATCTTATATTTTGATACGGAGGGAGTATGTTCTACCAAACGCGCTTTATTTGAGACCACGCGTATGGCTGACATGTCGGGTATGCGTGGGTCACGAGCACCCAAACGTATTATTTCCCATATGCAGTATGCAGACTGTGGTCGTGTGACCCACGTGGCCACGTGTTATAATTACCCGACAACAGAAGATCTAGTATAATCAACTATAATTTGAATTATGACACAACGGGGTGGTGGCGCAGTTGGCTAGCGCGTAGGTCTCATAGCTATAGCGAGTGATCCTGAGGTCGAGAGTTCGAGCCTCTCTCACCCCATTTGTTTTGTATCATAGGTTATTTTAAAATTCATTGGCGCTTTCAGTTCAGTTGCAGTCTCCTCATCTGTGACCTTTCTAAGTTGGAAGCCATCCTTTCCTGAATACGATTCTGTCTTACCCGGCCGCACGTCGAATAAAGCATCCAATGCTCCTCGGAATAAAGAGCCATGGCGGCCGAACCGAAAGGTAGCATCATCAGTACAATCACCCTGCCATCCACGTACGACGCATCTCCACTGTCCAGACTCCATTACTCCAACGCGACATATACCTTCCAATCCATCTCGACTACAAGTTGATGATCACCTTTGATACCTTCCAGACTTCTGATAGAAAAGAATGTTCGACTAGCCTACCTAGGTTGACCCTACACGGCTACACCGTCTGTCCGCTCGGCCTATACACGCCACCAAACGAACCGGCCGTCGTGGGCACGGAGGCGGAGGCAAACAAAGAACCGTCATCCATGGCGAGCGCGAGGCAGAAGCGTGCGACATGGTGCAGCCACTGCGGTGTGTACCTGTCGGCGCCGCCCGGCTCGCGCACCGTCCGCTGCCCACTCTGCCACGCCGTGACGCGCGTGCAGCAGCAGCAGCACCAGGGCGCCATGCGCCAGGCGGCGGGCTTCATCAAGGGCCTGTTCAACGCCTTCGGGTCCACGCCGCAGCCCCCGCCGTCGTCGTCGGGATCCATGCGCGTCGGCGACCCGTACCGCCTGCCGGCCAGCTACCCGCGTGCTCGCGGCAAGAAGCGGGCGCTCCTCGTCGGCATCAGCTACGGCTGCACCAAGTACGAGCTCAACGGGACCGTCAACGACGTCAACTGCATGTCTTACCTGCTCGGCCAGAGGTTCGGCTTCCCAACCGACTGTATCCTCGTCCTCACAGGTAAGTAAACAATCCAACCATCCTAGCTTAATTGTTCAGTTTTCATTCTGATTATAGATGGCTCGATTTTGATGGTTCATTCTGTCTGTGACCATCTGTCGTTCTCTGGTGGACAGAGGAGGACAAGGACCCGTACCGTGTGCCGACCAAGGATAACCTCCGGATGGCCATGCGGTGGCTGGTGGAGGGCTGCAGCTCCGGTGACTCCCTGGTGTTCCACTTCTCCGGCCACGGTATGCAGAAGCTGGACAACAACGGCGACGAGGTCGACGGCTACGATGAGGCCATCTGCCCGCTCGACTTCGAGGACCGCGGCGTCATCCTCGACGACGAGATCAACGAGACCATCGTCCGCCCCCTCGGGCCGGGCGTCAAGCTCCACGCCATCGTCGACACCTGCCACAGCGGCACCATCCTCGACCTCCCCTACCTCTGCCGCATATCCAGGTACGCAAAACATTCATCCAAACTCCGTGCACCGCGCGCGCCAATAAGCTGTACAGATCCAGATAAAAGTCGGTCTCACGAGTTAAACTGGGTGTGCGCGCGAAGAACTGGATACTGGCAATGGGAGAACCACAACCGTCAACCGGAGACGCCGAAAGGCACGAGCGGCGGCCTCGCGATCTCCTTCAGCGGCTGCGGCGACAGCCAGACGTCGGCGGACACCAAGGCGTTCTCCGGCTCCACCTCGACCGGCGCCATGACGTACAGCTTCATCAAGGCGGTGGAGTCTGAGCCGGGCACAACCTACGGCCGTCTGCTCAACGCGATGCGGGCCACGATCCGCGACAACGGCGGCGAGTCTGGCATCCCTGGACCCATAGGCTCCTTCTTCCGCAGGGTGATCACCTTCAGCTGTGCACAGGTATTTTAGCTCAATTAAGGTTAGCAAGTTAGTGAACATGAAAGCACCGATCCCTAACTTGCATCGATCGATTTTCCAGGAACCCCAACTGTGCGCGTCAGAAGCATTTGACATCTACAGGAAGCCGTTTCTCTTGTAGTTAAACCGGCAAGAGCATGTCTGATTGGCACAGCTGTTAGGCGTGTAACCTGTGATCTCTGTGTTTAATTAGTACTGAACCATACATTGTGTAACCAAGTTGTATAAAGAGGTGATCCATACGACGAACACAGTCACACTATAATTGTGTCATTTGGATTCTGATGAAGAACTAAGTTCCGCAGGGTTTTGAAAATGTCATTGTTTAACACCATATATGGCACTGTAACTGACTAGGCACATATATAGTGTCATAAAGACAAAATGGAAGTACACAAGCTTTCAAGAAACATATGCACATGCCTCCATTAAATTAACAGTAGACTCCACTTTTTGCTTCCTAGTTGTGATGTTCTGACGTCTTGTACCCGATTTTATTACTTTTTCCAAACTGACAAGGTTGACACATATATCAGGATGATGTAGCAGCTGACTAGGCGCGCGAACTACTAGCCACTACTTTGCAATCATGCCAATCTGGCAAATTACTCTCCCTCCCTCCCTCCCACCATGAAATCTGGCAAACTACTAACCTAGCCAACTAATTATGTAAAATGTTTCTCCAAGTTCGGAGAAATGGAATCCGAACTCTTAAATTTGATGCAATGGTAATTCTCAATAATTTTGTCTTAAATTTGGTGCAAGGTCTGACGATGGCATCGTTCCGCGTCGCTTCCTCTTGAAGGCATCGTCTTGTAGATTGTGTTCCCTCCATGCTTTCCTGGGGCTGGACCTACACGACATCGAGGTTGGCCACCCGATTGCTCGATGTAGGGGCCGGTCCGCGTGCTGGCTTGTGATGATTTGGTCATGGCAAGACATTGTTAGTCGGCCTCTTGTGAAAATTTCCTGCGGTGAAGTCGAAGCTGGGGTGGCGTACGATGACCTGCATGGGGCGGTCCAGTTGTAAAAAAAAATAGTCGACGCGGGTTCTGTTCATCCCCTCTCCGGAGTTCCACTTCAGAATAGATGGGATGACAGTCTTCTGCGCGAGAGTCATCTTTTTTTGCATAGGCAGGTGTGAGATTCTCGAGGCCGTTTCGACGAGGTTTCTTGAAAGTAGTGACGATGGTGTGTGTGCAGTTTGTGTTGGTAGTCAGGGTGGTTGTGTGTGCCCTCGCGACGGTTCTTTTCCATGACGGCCAACGAGGGTGTAATCATGGGGGGCATTTCCTACAAGGGAGCATGGGCATGGGTATAAAGAAACTACAACTGCATAACAACACACGATGATGTTTGTTCTGGTTTTAGGTCGGTTTTCTGCTAATTAACCAGCCAACTCTCTTAATTTCTAGAAATGGCAAGTCTTTTGCCTCATTTAACTAATCTTAATAATTTTTTGCAGGGATATTTGATCAATCAAGAACTCATTAATTTTTTGTGTGTTAAAATTTACCATAGCAGTTAGATGTTTGAACCCACAGGACAACAAACTATGCATATTTCTACAAGTGAATTTTACTTTTTGTCCCACACTTGTGCATTTGTGATACTTATTACCCCATTTGGTGAGACAAAATAAAAAATACACCATATATAACATTTTGAACATATTTTTACTCCATTTTAACATTCTGCATAATTTGTTAGAATAAACGGGAATGTTAGGTCTATGTGGTGCGTCAAAATATGCAAAGATCAGAAGGCGTCATCGGCGATAATGTCAAACCTTCCCTTCACCATCTGTTCAATTACTCGTCGTTGTCCTGATATTTTTTTAGACTCAAGCACACCTCACACTTTTTTCCAACATACATGTATCAGAATAAGAGGGTCCAAAGTTTTTAAATAGCTAATCTAAATGATTTTACACTAGATGTGGTAACTAGTGTCACAAATGCATAACTAGGGGGTAAAAAGTGAAATTCACTTATTGTCAACACTAGTTTTTGTTTACGTACTAGGATGCTTCACCATCCAAATGGGATTTGTGCTTAGCTTGTAATGCATTAATAACCTCTCTCTTTCACACTTCAACAGTCAACACTATCTACAAAACCCAATGGGCATTGCACATTTTAACACCATAAATGTAACCATGTCTTAATATTTTTCTTGGTTGCTCAACGTTTTGGTGGCATTTCCCGGTCCTAGTTTTAGCAATGTAGTACGGTCATGTGTTGTGGGTTTTCGCCAGGGTATGCCCTTAATTAACCATAGGGTGCTTTTTTGGTCTGATTTACGTGTCGATTGGATCAATTCATTGCGGTGCTCGTGGTCCCGGTGGTATAATAATAATAATAATAATATAATAATAATATAATAATATAATATAGAAATGTGATACTCGAGAAAAATGTTATGCATGGCGTGCCATATGTTCAGTTCGAACCTAACGTCCATTTGAAAAAGAAAACATCGTCAACGGACCAAAAGAATTGGTGCAAAACCCTGAATATTCTCCCTGAGCCACTTTCAGATGACATGAATCGTATTCTGATGGTAACCGCACGTCGAAAGCAGCAAACCATCGGGCCTGCCATTAGACGAGTGCTCCTCGGAATAAAGGAAGCGTTTGCGTTACCGCCCATCCCATCTCTCGGCATATCGCAACTCTCAGGTCTCAAGGCAGCAGGATGGTCCCATGTCAGGGCATCGGCATCTCAATCCTCTAGCTATGCACCGGGCGTTGCACATTACCTTGCAGCTTCTAGAACGCCGATCGTGTGCTCTGTGGCTGTGTGCCTACGCGCGCGTGCGAGAACGACGAACGACATCGGCGGCATGGGCAACACGGGGACGCCGAGGCCGACGTCGTGGTGCAGCCACTGCGGCGCGGGCCTCGTGGCACCTTCGCCCACGGGGGGGTCGAGCTCCAGCGTCCGGTGCGCGCTCTGCCGCCGCGTGACGCGCGTCGAGCGGCACCGCAGCTTGGGCAGCACCCTCGCGCTCGCGCCCCCGTCTCCCCCGCGGACGGCGCCCTCTGCGATCCGGCGAGAGCTGCCCGCGGGCTACCCCATGGCCCGCGGCAAGAAGCGCGCCGTCCTCGTCGGCGTCAGCTACACGGGCACAGACCACGAGCTCAAGGGCACGGTCAACGACGTGGACTGCATGAGGAGCCTCCTCTGCGACCAGTTCGGCTTCCCCAGCGACTGCATCCTCGTCCTCACCGGTATAATTATGTACTGTAGACTGTAGTAGAGATCAATCGACCGGGAAGAAATAGTGTATCTGATGATCGAGTATGCGTGTGTTTGTGCTCTGTGTATATCAGAGGAGAAGAGCGATGATCCGCACAGGACTCCGACGAGGGAGAACCTGCTGCTCGCGATGCGTTGGCTGGTGGAGGACTGCTCGGCGGGCGACTCGCTGGTGTTCCACTTCTCTGGCCACGGCGTGCAGAAGCTGGACACGCACGGCGACGAGGTGGACGGCTACAACGAGGCGCTCTGCCCGCTGGACTTCGAGGAGAAGGGCAAGATCCTGGACGACGAGATCAACGACACCATCGTCCGCCCGCTCGGCCCCGGCGTGAAGCTCCACGCCATCATCGACACCTGCCACAGCGGCACCATCCTCGACCTCCCCTACCTCTGCCGCATATCCAGGTAGGTACGCACGTCGTCTCTATTCTCTAGCTACAGATCAGGAAGGAGCAGAGAGGTCGAGAAACACTGACGAACCTTTAAATTGCTGTGATCGATATCCAAGAACCGGGTACTGGCAGTGGGAGAACCACGTCCGCCATCCCCACAAGACGAAAGGCACCAGCGGCGGCCTCGCGATCTCGATCAGCGGCTGCAAGGACGACCAAAAGTCTGCAGATTCAAGTGTACGTACGAGCGTGTCCTGTAAACTGTACCGCTGCTTCGGCCTCTTCTGAAATTTGGACCTGATCATGTCATATCAAATTTCCAGGGGTTCCCTGAGTCTGCTGCGATCGGTGCCATGACGGACAGCTTCATCAAGGCCGTGCAGTCGGAGCCAGGGACGACGTACGGGCGGCTGCTGAGCGCCATGAGAGGGACCATCCGCGACTGCCAGGGAAGCGGCCGCCGCCTCATGCCCGGGCGAATTGGATCATTCGTCCGCAGGACCATCACTTCCAGCAGCGTGCAGGAGCCTCAGCTCTGCTCCACTGAGGTGTTCGACATCTACCGCAAGCCCTTTCTCCTCTGAGCATCTCACTCAGAATCGAAAAGTTTACTCCCTTAATTTGCGGGCTGCTTCATTGAGTTCTTGTTAACCTTGTGTTCTTCAGAGTGGTTTGATTTGATTTGATTAATACCGCTGCTGTGATAAAATGGAACGAGAGTTCTAGTCTTCAAGATCAAGAGAGGACATGGTAAGCTCCTCTGCCATGCTTTCGAAAAACATGATTGTACTACTGTTGAATTATAAGTGACGTGTGTCTTGCCACCTTGGTAAGGTTTTTTTTCCTGATAAAAGGACTGCCAGGCTCCCAGTTTTTTCATTCATCATGAAAACTGATAAGGACATAAGGTACAAACACATCAAAACCAAACCACGTCTACCCAACAAAAATACTTCGTATCTTTTATAGGGGATGCACATGTTCTTGCGGACTGCAGCAGGCAACCATGATTTGCTATTTCATTCTGTCGGCCTGGGTCTTGAATGTGCCTACTTCGGTTTATCTGTAAGGCTCACAAGGGATTTCACAACGCCAGGGCTGATCTTGTCCGCGAGGGCGCCTTTCTCGGAGATCGCAAATGACTTCTCCTTCACAAAGCTTTGCAGCTTCTTGGTGTCATAGTCTAGGCGTCCTTGATCTGCACCATTGTGGAATCAGATACTAAGAAACTAGAGATCATTGCTAAGGACACACAGGTCGGCATGCATGATTTTGCAATTGCAAAAAATACAAAAAAAATCCTATACTTCAGCTATAGACAGTTTGAGTTTTAAAGAAACAAAGGATAAACAATTTCAAGGGTTCGCATCATCACAAGAACTTTGGATGCCAAAACATAGCATTGGACATAAACAAGTAAAAGAGTATTTTACTAAGCTTGCTAACAATCATTTTAACAGTTTGCATGCAAAGAGATGCAGTTACTACACAAATACGGAATCAGACCACTACTTTACATAAATTACAGTAATCATGTGGTAAATACGAGCAATTCAACAGAATGGAATTAACAATGAGGCAATCTTTTGAAGGACAGCAGAGGCTTTGCATGCATCAAACCTACTTTCACTAGTGAACAAAATGTACCGAATCAAGATAACAGAAGGTGGTACCTTTATCCAAAATAGTGTGTGTTACATGAAACGGAACACGGGCAAAAATATCTGATCCAGGAAACATTAGCCAGGTATGTTCTTTGGGGTCATGGTTTCCACATGTCGGGCATATCTCCTTTACCAGCTGCTTGCTTGAGGTTCCTTCCATTTCTTTCATTATGACATCAAAGGGAGATGGAACACTAGTTTTGGTTGTCCTGGCTCGTTTCCGGAGGGCTGTCAATGCCTCCCTGTTAGCATTCCTCATCTTGTCATTTTCCACTAACTGATCATAACAGAAGAAAAAAACCATAAATATCGGTGTATGAGATGAAGAAGAGTAAGGAAGTTGGCAACACATACATACCTGATGCCTAGCCAGAAGAAGTTGCTCTGCATCAGTTTCAATGTCAACCAGAGCCTCTTGAAGCTGCTTCATGTTGGGGTCCATGATAAAACTGCAAAACAGTGTCAATTCAATTTCACACTACGTAAATAACTAAGAATGCAATCATCTGTATACCATATATTATTAATAATCAAAATTACAAGAAAAAAATTTAAGGCTTCCAATCATTAGCATGTTGTGTCACAGAACCAACAAAATGTTGAACACACACAAAAAAAATGAGTTGTACAAAAGTGTGAAATTGTGTTGCCTCTTAAAGTCCTCAATGACTGAATCATCATCAAATTTCCTCAATCCTGTAATTCTGGTTCATCAGCTGAAAGTTCAGAACCTTCAAGCATGCCAACACCAGCGCAGCAACCACAGCAGCAACCAAGCAGGCAAGCAGGCAAACACGCACGCACGCCCAGCACAGCAGTAAGCAAGCAGCCAAGCACGCAGCGGCAGCGCAGCAAGCAAGACAGGAGCAAGCTGCCAAGCAGTAGCAGAGTAGCACAGCAAGCAAGCAGGGCGGAGCAGTAACCTTGCTGGTGCCTGGCGACGGGCGGCGGCGGAGGTGAGGTGACTCCAGGCGACGGCGCGTGCGAGCGAGTGCAGGAGGCGGCGGCGCGCTTGATCCAATCCTGCCTTGGCAATCGACGAGTACAGAGAGAGCGCACACGCTTGGGCTAGGTTTGGTGGGCTTCTTGACTTGGGGTACTCCATGTCCCCGCCGTATCGGAATTTTATTCCTTTTTTTTTACAACAACAACAACAAAGGGACACGCCAGCGATACGCGTATCGGAGACGTATCGGGCGTATAAGAGTATCTGCGACGACCGCAGATACTCCGGACTTTGATGTATCGGTGCTTCGTATTTACAGGCATCGACCAATAGTTACTTTCAGAAACATTCCAATTCGAAGGGACTCTTTCCTGATCGATAACAAATTTATCACGAGAATTAAGAAATAAGCACATAAGGAGGAGTGACTTCATAGACCACTTTTGATATCCCCTCCTTTTATGTTGTTCATTATTGAAAACATAAACGACTGACGAGGNGTCGACGAGCGCGATCTTCACGGCAGTCGAGATGCGATTGCCGCAGTCGCGGTGGATGCGATCACGGCAGGTGATGACGTGGTCGTCGTAGTCGTGGCAGATGCGATCTTCGCGGCAGTCGAAGACGCGATCGTTGCATTCGCAGCAGATGCGATCTCCACGGCAGGTGAAGGCGTGGTTGATGTAGTTGATGCAGATGCGGGTGTCGTCTCCGCGCGTAGCGCGGCCACCGTAGATCGGAGTGTTCCGTAGCTGTTTATGAGGTAGTGCATGGTACCAAAGGTGATCCACATACCTTCACACAGTTCAGCGTACACCGAGCGATGGGCCGGCGGGTGGCTGACGTACTCGAGGGAGCCGAGGCAGGTTGGCTCCCTGGTGCAGGCGTCGATCTTCAAGGTTGATGGAGCCGGTGCGACCATGGTCCCAGCGCTCGTTCTTTCCCACAGACGGCGCCAATTGACGAGGTTGGGACTCGGCAAATCCCTGGGTTGAGTACCCCGGGTTGATTGAGGGGAGAGAGATGAGCGCTGGTGATCACGACGGCTAACAGGCGAGGCGTTTTAACCCAGGTTTAGGCTCTCGGAGGATAACACCCTACTTCCTGCTTGTCTGGAATTGATGTGGAGCGTGGCTACAATGGCGAGAAGGCAATCTCGCTAGGGTTTTAGATGGCGGCTATGAGTTGAAGTTCCGTTACCCTAGACGGGGGACCCTCCCAGCCTTTATATGACAGGCTGGGTCTCGGGTGAACGGTGCCGATGGCACTTACAGGACGATCAGGGCTGATGACCTAACGTCGACTATCTTGGGCCGCACGTCGTCCTTCTTGGGCCTTCCTTGGACCATCGCCATAGGGTTGATGGACTTGGCGTGACCCAGGTATCACCACCGTGGGGTAGTCAAAGAGTAACCCCACGACAACGACCAAATCAGTATTTTGAATTAGTAGATCCCAGCTTTACAGTCCACACGTTACTGAATTTCAAACCTCTTGGACAATCGAAACACAACAACCCTAGCAACTCATAACTGTTTCGACCTCTTGCGTTCAGATTTCAGAGAATTGACAGGAAGACAAAACTAACGATGCAACCAGAATGAGCACGAGCGGCGGGATGCCCGTGGCGGTCAAGTGTCGACTGATGCAAAATCAGCACAGTTGCGCTTGTGCACACCTCTGCACATAGACCCGTAATATCCACTGGCCGTTTCTCCTACCTGCTGGAGGCGGTGGAAGGGCCAACAGGGCTAAGGTAAGCTTTTTGTAGACTGCTGGAGTAGCAGCAGCAAAGACCCCTAGACCACATAAGAATGTGGCGCTGGGGTGAGCAAGCAGCAGCCCTTGAGCAGGGTAGTCGTATGGTGTGATGGAGGTAAGGGAGGAAAACAGAGGGACAGAGGTCGAGACTGCAGGGGTTGAACTAGACTAGTCTGGACGCCCATGATTAAATCACTGCTTCTAGAGAACGGTTCATAGTGTCGATCTTAATACCAAAGGTCGGCTAGTAACGTGAGATTTTTGTAGGATGATCAACTTAGTTCGGAAAAGCTTTATACATGTGAAGTACTCTCCCTTTGCGAGAGTGAATCAGGCGATGTGGTTGACAACAACAGCGAAGCTAACAGACCTAGACCTACATCAGTAAAAGTACCGACTCGGACCACTTAAGAACACTTTGATTAAACTTCAAAGAAGTTATGTAGGATTTTAAACCTTCATTTTTTCGCTACGAAGCTAGTTGGTCGGTAGGATTCACATCAAAGAATATATTTTCGTAACTTAAATGCATCACAGAAGTTTACTGCCATAATTTTTTCCTTTCCTGCTTCAGTTCCGATTAACCTCCACACAAAGGTACAGCGGCCAAGTTCATCGGTCATTTTGATTTGCTCGTGTCCCTAATATTTGCTATTGGCTGGCCCTGCCATTCACTTAGTTCGTTGAGGAGATGCAGTACACACATGCACATGCCATTTGTTAGATGTGTTTACAAGATGGGAGTATTTTTCCCAACCTAGAGAAAAAGGAATGATGAATCCAATAGAATTTACGAAAACTAATGAGAGTACCACAACACAGAAGAAACACATGCTTCCAATGACTTTCTGTCTGCTTACCATTGTGGTAAAAGGCTATGTGCATGACCATGGTTTGTAAGGTGTCCTAAGCGGGCGGGGGGCTAAGCGTCGCCTAAGTGGACGCTTTAGGCGCCTAAGGTGGTCGTTCTTCTAAGGCGGAGGGGGGTGCCTTACCGCCTAAGCGAGGAATGCCTTAGAAACCATGGATGAGTTTTATTTTTAGACTGATCGTCGTCAGAGCCTTTGTGCTGATTGTTGAGTGTTATAAAAACTCTGAAGGTGACTTTTATCCTGTGACGATGATTCACATATGTTCATGCAATAGTTTATAAAAGATTAGCTTAAGCCCAATAAAATATGTGACATCCGTAAAAATGTGAAGCCTGTTTGAAATCTGTTGAATGCTGCCCAATGAAACTTGCAAAAACCTTAACCAATACTCTTGGATTGAGTCAGCGGCAAGCAGAACAAGCAGAGGCAGAGTCAGGACTGGCGCAAGCCCCATGCCAAAAACTAAGCATTTACAACGACCCCGAAAAAACTTCGAGAAAGCATAGAAATTTGATTCGATTGCACAAATTAGTGTATAATTTAAACTCAACTGCTAACAATCTAACAAAATAGATAAAACATGACAAAAAAAACAACAAAATAGTAATTGAGGAATTGTTGATTGGCTGGGTATTGTTGGCACTGATGTATAATATATTCATCCACGAAATAAAATTAATAAAAAATGTATTAAATCGAGGGTTCAATTCAAGTCTCAATAATGATACTGGTGTAACTTGTAGAGTAGCAATCGCAAGGGGCAGTGCAATTACCTTCCTCGGCCGGCGTCTCGGCGAGTAGCGGAGGGAGGTAGGCAAGCACCAGTCCGGCGCAGGAGGGAGGGGAGTGGCGGCGTGGCGTGCAGGGGGGGACGGGCGGGCAGTTCCTTCCGGCGGGGCGGGGCCCTGTGCTGGGAACGGAGCTGCGGAGGACGGCGCTGCCCCGGATGGGGGGAGGGGCGCCGGGCGGGCGGGCTGGGCAGATTGGCGACAGCGAGGAAGATGCTCCGCCCAGGACTGCAGGGGAAGGCGGCGCGTGCGTGTTTACAGACGACGACGTACCGGTTTTGCCTGAAGAGACCTCTTTCAAACCAAGCTAAACCTGTGATGAAAGATACTTAGACCGAAACCTGAATAAAACTTCAGTTAAGCTTTTGGAAAACTAGCATGGCGGTACGAGGGCAACACTTTAAGGTGTCTAAAGTGACTATGGAATAAATATATGTATTTATGTTCATATTGCTATAGGAAATATACATCTATACAACTATGTAAAACTTTTGCTGAATAAAATATAACCCTTGTGCAACTAAAATAATTATTGCGTGAGTTTTTCATAACACCATATAATGATCATATGTGTGTTTTCTCGCTTTTCATTAGAAATATCATGCATATTTGTTGTGTCTAAATTATTGAGTACTTATGCTCTTCTTATGCAGACTTGTTTGCCTCCTTGCCTTATTGACTACTAAAAATGCGCAAACTTTTAGAGATGGATACATCTCTAAAAGTTTTAATTTGACCTTTGTTTTTTATGATTGTGTTCCTATCTAAAGATAACATCCTTGCCCATGTTGGGGCTCTCCTCAGAGCTCAGAGCACCGCGACCGTCGGATCGACCCTCACATCGCATCTGGGCCGTTCCCTGCTTTTCACCGCATTAGATAAATAGCGCAACCGTGGTCGAAAACCCTAGCCGACAGTCCCCGCGTCCTCTCTCCCCAATCCCCTCGCGTCTCTCTTCTCCTCCAATCCGCCGCCTCGCTCCCGCGCCCTTCTTCCTCCTCCGTCTCGCCAACCTCGCGCCGCCGCCGTGCGTGCGCTCTCTCATGTCGAGCAGCGCAGACAGCTGCTTCGTCACCGCGCAAACCTTAGCTTCCATTCCCTCACGCGGCCGCAACCATTCCCTTGGGAGATTTCTCCCGCGCCGCCGCTCCGGGTCGATCCCCGTGGTGCTCGCCCGCAGGTATGCCCTTCTGGCCTCTCCCTCCCCGTCTCTGCTCTCTCTCCCGTCTCAGTTCCTCTCTTTCTAAGCAGCCGGAGGCGACGACGCAGAGATGCCCAACGAGAGGACCTTGACCTCCGCTGGAGCGTCCCCGTCTCCATGGTGGCCGGCAGCTCAGTATCTGGACGCGAGCGACCGCGCAGTGCCGCTCCCCGTGTCCGTAGAATGTCGATGTCGTCCTCGCGCCGAGAAGAACTCCGCCCGATCCACAGCCACAGCCGCAAGGAGGACCACGTGGGTGAGCTCCAGCGTCTTCTTCGCCCAGCCGTCCGCCTCCCCGTCGCCAGCGAACTCCTCAGCCGCCGAGCACCCTCATCCGCGTCGCCATGCTTAGATAGAAGGTACGTAGATGTACCTTTTCTCTCCCTCCCTCTCCCATCTCATATTTGATCTACACGTGGTTAGAGTCGAAGCACTGCTCTAGCATGCAATTGTTGCATAAGAAGTCCAGTTCATTCCATTCTTAAACGCCTTAGGGTGTTGAGAACAATGGCCAAGAAATCCTGAGGATACTACTGGATAGTGCAGTTTAGTTATGAAAATCTTGGTGGTTGCTATGAATTGTTCCATCTAGAAATTGGATTGGATAAGAAGACCAGTTTCAGTTGCATAAATAATTAAATTGGAATCTCTTCATTTGCTGCATAAGAAGACCAGTTTCATGTTTTTTGTTTGCCTCCATTTGCATTGCAACACGTCATGAACAATCTCTTATTAATTCTTCATATCTATATGCTATTTCAAAAGGGGATTGAAATTGCAGGTTTTTTGTGTTTTCATTCAGTCAATATGTTTAAAAAATGGTGTTAGTTTAAAAAAAATTGATGCTGATGCCACATATGTCTTGGTTTATGGTTGTCAGACTGTAGGTGTCTATCTGCTTCTTCGGAGTATATTCTCTTTGCATGCTACAAGAAATTAAAATGATATTGGCATGGACTCTGAGATACCTACTTTAGTTTTCCATATTGATTGATGAACATCTCTTTGATACAGAGATTGGGGACACCCCATTTCAGGGGAAATACAGGTTGATGAATTTAATTGTTTCTGGTTTATGCTCCCAGATTATCAATGATTTTCTGGATGACCTCACATGTGCCACCTGCCCCACCCATTGATGAAAGGACAGTGGCAATGCTTCCAGCACATGTAGATCCATCGGTAATACCATTGTTTCTGTTTCTATGGTTTTAGATCATTGTGCGTCCTTGCTTTTGGCCAATATAGAGCTGTGATTGGGTGTCTCTATGGTCAGGTTTGCCATGGTATGAACGGCACCAGGCTCAGAATGTACAGGTATGAGACATTTTCCTTGCCGCTCAAGAGTTCATAACATAGACATTAAATCAATTTTCGTGTTACCTCGGTTCTCCTTATGATCTTGACATTTCCTATGTTTTCCATTAGACACTATGTTCTTACTATACCCTGTCTGCTCTAATTATAAAAGGTGCATCCTTACAGTACTATGTCATACCTTGTGCTCACACTAGGCTTTTTTACCTTCTTTTAAATAGGACAAGCAGAAAGTCTATATTTCAGCTTTAGGATTCTTTATTTATGTTTGACAGCCTATATGTATCTACGTTGTTGGGTTTGTGGAATGAGAGGCATGTGGTTTTAATAATTAGAAGTTCCTACTTTTGTTCTAATGTGCTCTACAATTGAAACACAATGATTGTCTTTCTGAGGGAAACATCATGTAGGTTGCAGGCTATTGGCAGTGCTGCATGTCAGGTACAGAGTTCAGCATGCTCAACTAATAACCAGCCGTGGAAACTTTTCTCAGGTAAGTCTAAGCAACCTGCTAGGAAGTCGATTATTACCTTAGTGCTAGACTCTTAGTGCAGAATTTTTGCTTTTACCTTCAGTGCATAGTTTACCTCCTACGTAAACACTAATTTTTCTTTTCATGGATCTCAAGAGTTATAAATATCGGACCTTAATTCACATGTCAACGGCAGGCCTATATCCAGCATGCTCATTTTGACATATATATATATATATATATATATAGAGAGAGAGAGAGAGAGAGCAGGACTATTCTAGAACCCCCCTTAAGAGGTTCTAGAATAGCTATTCTAGAACCCACCCAATAGTTTCTTATCCGATTTAAACCCGAAGCAACTGGAAAAAACCACCACCTACTACCGCATCACCCCACCTTCTCATCCCGCAACCACCCACCTCCACCTTCCTCCCGATGGATCCGGTGGCCGGCCACGCCCCCGTCCCGGCGGACGCCCCTCTACCCACTCCCGGCGCGCCGGCCCCTCACCTCCACCTCCGGTCGGCCGGCGTGCCATGGCCTCTCCCTGCATCCCGCCTCCTCCAAGAGAGCTCCGCCGCCGGCAACCCACCTCCCCCGCCCCCTGCCAGGCGGCCAGCCTCCCCTCGCCGGCGCCCGCCGCCCCTGGTAGATCCTCCGACCCCGTCCCCGTCGCACGCAGCCGTCACCCTCCACAGCCAGGCCTCCTTCCCCGGCCGACGGCGGCGCCCTCCGCTCCCGGAAACCGGCTATCCGCCTCCTTCTCGGCTCGAGCACGTTGTCCTGCAGGCCTTCTGCTCGGCCGGCGCCGCCATTTCACTCGCCGGCATCTCCACCGGCCCGACACCTCCTCCCCTGCCTCCCGCTCATCGTGCGTGGCTGGGAAAGGTCCACCTCCTGCCTCCTCCGACCTCTAGATCGAACAGTAGCAAAGCGAGATGGGAAGGTGTCGAGGTGCGATGTGAACTCCATGTATGTTGTTTCTGAACCTCGCCTGACAACGATGTGGACTGCAAACTACAATTACAGAACTGATGGTTTCTCTCCCGAAGGATGTGAACTGCATGTCGGTATCGGCATTGGATTTTATTTGAAGTTGTTCACTCGTTTCTGTAGTTAATTTTTGTAGAGCTGTCTATTTTCAGAATTAATTGGAAAACGTTCACTTACGTATCCTGCTCAGCGCACGGTGTCGCCCTCCTCCCTGCTCCACGCGGCAGCCCGTGGCATTCCTCCTGGAGCCGGCCACATCGGGCTCTAGCACCGTGATATTTGCAGTTTGTTTTTCTCTTTTGTGAAGTTCAGTTGGTGTGAAGATAAAGTTCAATTCCGTTTTTTTTTTGTTGCAAAGTTCCCAAAAAATGTTTCGTCAAGAAGCTCACTCTAAAAAAACATGAAGTTCACTCGCAAAAAAAAAAATGAAGTTCATTTGCGTGTCGTGTGAAGGATGTAAAGTGCACTTTGGAAAACATTACGAAAAATCAAATAACCTTGGCATAGTACGCTCGTCTGATGCTCCGTTAGGAAGTTCACTTACGTCTCACATAAAAGTTCACTTTCGTGACGAGGAAAAATTTAGAAATGGTCCGAGTACGAAAATCAAACAGGTCAAAAAAAATCAAACAAGTCGAAAACATGACGTAGCACGTTCATCTGGTGCTCCGTGAAGAAGTTCACATACGTGTCGGGAAGAAGTTCACAGATGCGAACTGGGAAGTTCAGAAAAAACGAGAATTCTAAAACAACAGAATTATGTATATTTAAAACTGCTCTTAAACCGTAAGGAATTTCGAAAAAAATGCGTGAGATAACAAAGTTGCGGTTTTTTCATAGCTTTCCAACGGCGTATCATTTGCATCAATCCGATTAATGGTTTGAAAATGGCGATTAAAATATTGTACGGTCGCGAAAATAGTGTTAGTATATTTGAAATTCTTTAAAAACCGTAACTAATTTCGAAAACCTGTGAAAATGAAAAAGTTTCGTAATTTCCATAGCTATCCGAAAACCGTTGCAAGCTCATTTTCTTCTTCAAGTAACAAATATCATTGAAAGCTTATTTCTCCTAATTTTAGAAGGAACTTACTTTTCCACCAGGAATGAAATGATTTAGTTCTAAGATCAGCTCCTCTCTTGCCCCAGCCCTCCCTCTAGGTGATTTAAAATTGTTCGTGGTGTAGATTACCTTGATGAAGCCATCTGCTAAAGGATGATCAACAAAGAAATTATTGTATTTTTATGATATTAAATGGCTTGATCATCTAACATCAAACTAGCATATTTATCTATAGAAGTCAATAATTGAATCACTAAACATTTCGGAATCTGTCTCATGATGACATAATGTAGGGGTAATTATGGTGGGCATGCTTGCCTCTTACAAGAGTGTTGTTGTATTAATGTTTACATAAAAAATTCAAAACTCTGCGGTATACCTAATTTGTTGTCAAATCGGGTATGTTCTCATTTCTCTCTAAATGTTTTTGGTTCAGATGTGTTATAGAAGAAGATGAAGTTCCACAGAAGATTAGGCCTTGTTGTTCTATAGGTAATGACTAGAGCTTTTTCAGACCTGAACGGTAGAGCAAGCTAGGGGTTGTAGACTTTGTGTGGTTGTGTTATATGGCAGCAAATGGGGAAAAAGTTTGGTTCTTTTTTGTTCCAAAACAAACCCCGAGTTGCAGTCTTTGTCAATGTTGAATAATTGGGTAAATAACTACATGTGATCCTTCTAATTTCATTATCGTTTAGTAAGCTCGATGGGTTCCATATAGCTTCTTATTGTACTGTGCAATTACATATGATCATGTCATGTGCAATTACATATTGTACTTATTTTTTGTGACTAGAGAATCTTGGAGAAGGTATATGTATGATGAGCCTCTATATTATGACTAGAGAATCTTGGTTCCATATATTTCAAATTATCAAGAAGCTAGAGATGGCTGCGGGCAAACTGGAAATTCTGCCCATATGGCAACAATTAAAGCACTTCCAGCTAACAAAATATTGAAGAGGAGCCGTCGTCCCATGAAACTGTGGGTGTACCTGCGGCAGCAATCCCCTCTTGAGCATCCTCTGCACATCTCACACCCAACTATGCTACTCAAAGATCAGCCCTTTGTGTATGGTTGTATCTTTGTGATGTAGAAACATTGATTATAGTCCTAAGACACGGGTCTTGCAATCTTGGTAATGATGGTTGTGATCTCTGTGTTTGTTTTACCCAATAATGTTCAGTTTGCTAATTGGTAGCTTTGTTTACTGCTACAGTGCTACTGTATAATCACTTTCGCCAGAAAGATCACCATTTCTGAAATAAAAGATTAGTGTGGTTTAACTTCCGTGTTTTTTAAGTAAACTCACTTTCTTAAGAGTTTCTCTTATATGTGTGCAGCGTCTGGATCATTGCATATATGTAGTGTTTTTCTTATAGGTACATACCGTTCTGGGTTAAAAGGGTAGGTTAACCAAATGCATATAGACATATTTATCTTTTTGGTATAGCTCAACTAGATCATTAAAATAACATATGTTCTTTATGCCTCGACAATGAATCAAAACACCCATTTGATTTGATTATTAAGGTCTGTGCATTTCTGTGTTAATTCTAGCCATGATCTGCTTCAGTGCTAAATTTGGCTTTTCTTATTAACTCTGTGTGCAGCTTCTCTTTGAAGAAATACAACATGGTCCTATAATTCTGTTTCTGAAGGATACAAAAAATATGCAGGAATAAGGATTCCTATAATGGTCCGAAGAGCAAGCTTGAACATTTCTCGGCAGTTTTTTTAGTTGGTTTTCATATGCAGCCTGACAATCGCAAAGAGAAGGTATTATTTCTGAAGTTTAGCTGTTGTATACTCTTGCTGGGTTGTTGCCTGCTGCAACATGGAATGATCCTAATTATGCTTTACCCATCTGTCATGGCACTACTGTAAATTTTTAATATGGCATGGGGTCGTTATAATTTGATCATATATTTGAATATTTCCTGTTGTTGAGCTGGCATTTATGATTTTCCTCAAGTAGAAATCCCCTCAATACAGAAAAAATATTGGCTAGAATGGAACATATAGGTTGTACTGCCTACATGTTTGATTCAGTTGACCTTTGAGAAAGTGCTAGCCTATTTGACATAGTAAGCCCATAAATTAAGTTTTTATAATTGTATTAATACTTCTGCCCTTATTTTGAGAAGGTAGGCTCTGCTCTCTTATGTTATTGTCCATTTGCTTCATTCCCTCTAGAAATGACCGAGTGGCTTACCTATCTTAAGCCTACATATAATCTATTCTTTTAGATATATACTTCACTCTCATGAAATAAAACAAGACCCGATGATCTATATTTTACTTACATAACAACATCGCTTTTTCTTTCCTTCTCTTTACAAGAATATATCTCTATATAGACCATCTATTCATGCTATTTGGATTTCTAAGTACATATCTTCCCTATATTTGGCTTTTGATAAAAAACGGTCCACTGCATTTTTCTGTCTTGGAATGACATTAGGTAATATCAAAAGCGATCTCCTTTTTAATCACTAATATAAATATCAGTGGAAACTCTTCTGTTTTCACTTTTGCTTTTACATACTTAATTTTACAATCGTTATATAACTGAGCATTCTAAATTGAAGTTATCTACTGCATATCGCCTACCTTATGTACATAGATCATCCATTCGCTGTAAATTTGTCACCCTTCTAAAGCATGATGGTATTATTAGACTTTTCCCTTCCAAATTAAACATTCTTGCCCATTCCTATTTCTGGTCGTTTGATACATGCTAAGCCAAATTATGTTGTATATACTCGCATGCCTCATAACTACAATGTGTTGCCACCTGATTACTAACTCCCATCATTATTCCCCAACCTTTTGCATGGAAACAAATGTGTGTCCGTTCTTTTGTACGTCGTCATTCAAGATGTTAAGAATTCATCTGTTCGTGTTGCAAGATTCACCTCCTCGGTTGGACCAGGAGAGGTAAATACTTGGAAGATAGGCTCATTTTCTCATCATTGTCTTTACTTAACCTGCTTATTTCTTAGGGTTTTTTAACTGTCACATCGACCTTCTTCAGCTGTGATTGATAATTCATAGGAGTCACCGACATCATGTGTACCACAGCTTCAACTCATGTAATTACTTATCCTAGGAATATTTTCTCATGAATATTTGTGCTAGGTCTTCTTATTTCTTATGATTCACCTTTCTGTCACATCAGCTTGGTTCACCTGGGATCGATGATCCAAAAGAACCACTGCCATCATCCACCACGGTTTCAACAGATAAAGGGTACTTTCTTTCTTGCGTGAAACTAGCTCGCATTTATAAGTATTAACGGTGTATCTGCAAGCCCCTTTGCTTAACCAGGTTCTATGAAAAATGTTCCTAGGCACGGACCAATGGACAGAGAAAGAAGAAAACCAAAACCAGAAGTAGGCATGAAATTAGAAGAGACATTGCAAATCTTTGTATGTTCATACTTTGGATATTGGTGCATACTCATTAAGGAGTAGATAGTCAACCAAGTGTGGCTTTTGCTCTGCCTATAGGTTAAATACTAAGGAGTAAGCAGTAGACCAATGTTTGTGATATCTGGTAGACAGTTTGCCTATGCCTTTTGTTACTGGTTTACTCTATCATCGAGGTAGTGCCTGGCTGAATCCTTTGCTTTTCTAGGAGTGCCAGCTTTTGACTCTAAAGATATTGTTGCTCTATCTAAATATGAACTCAGAGTCTACAGTTGTTAAATTCTGCCTTTGTGTTTCCTGGTTTACATTTTTTGTATATATTTTATTCATCTATTGGATACCCACTGTTTTCTTATCAAATATCGGTAATGTTGGATCGCATATCCAATTGATTAATGGGTACAATATGAATTACGACCAAAATATTTTTAGTGCTTTTGTTTTTCTCTCTGTACATAGCAATGTGGTCCTGCTAAAACCAGATATCTGTGTGCTATTATCATTCTGTAGGTTATATTCCTAGGTATTAATTGTCATCTTATTAATTTTGAACAATACATGAGAATTATTGACCAATTATTATTGGATCCAACCTGATGGCTGCTGACATGTTCCTTATAACTACTTGCACTGATAATGACCAGTTCTTGGTCAAAGAGTTGATAAGAAACTGCCTCTTATTGAACCCGGATATGTTACCAGTGTTGTAAACATCGTCTCAACGTTTGCATGCCATTATCTTTCTATGTTGCTTATATTCATGCCTGAGATATTAACTGTATTCTCATTAATCTGTATTAATACATAAGAATTGCGGGCAAAATATTTTTTGAATCAAATGGTGGCGCGCGGCAAGCCGCGCTTTTAAATCTAGTGTATTAACATAGATGGATCGCTATACCTTTTTCCAGGATTTAGTTTCCCATATATATACCGGAATTATAATGCCATTAAGATTACTTGCTTTAGTAATTTGTGTTACTACTATTAGAGATTGTCTCACCACCGTACCTAGAGAGGTCGTACCATTAGAGATTGGTAAGGTTAAAAATTATCCCCTGCTCACGTGTTTGTACATAAGGAAGAAAGAACACGATGAGACAAAAACATGATTGTCTCACCCCACCGTACCTAGAGAGGTGGTACCATTAGAGATTGGTAAGGTTATAAAATTATCCGCTTCTCACGTGTTTGTACATAAGGAAGAAAGAACACGATGAGACAAAAACATAGGTGTTTATGCGCACTTAGCTAGGATGATGCTGCATATATACAAAAGTAGTGATGAGAGTGTGTGCTTGCCTTAGTACGGAGTATAATTTTACCTCAAGGCAGCATGTCAAGACAATAAAAATCTAGAAAACGATCAGACAATCAAGATCCATACCTGCAACAAATCATGTGTGCGTCTCCACTCTCTCATGCTGCTGCTATACATCCGGGTGAGGACTTGCATGCTGGGGCGCTGCATACATCAGGATACAGGCACCGGCAACAATCTGGAAGTCAGTAGGTCATCTTCTCCAATCGATCGAGAAGTCCTGACTCTCCTGCCGTCGATGAAGTGGCCGCGGTGAAGTGGCACTTGGCCCAGGTTTTGGCGGCGCCGGTATGCTGGCCGAAGATCGAGTAATGAATCATCACCTCTCTACCTTCGAAGCCGATCTGGTTGACGGCGCCTGACCTAGGTCTTCCTAGCTGCGTTGTTGAGGAGAAACTACGAAGCGTTTTTTGGTTAGTTTAACGAAATGTTTTTTCACGGGAATAATCATGCGTGGCAAAGGTGGGTAATTACATCCAATTAGCAAAACTAATAATCTCAGATTAAATCCCAACCGCATATTTTGGATCCAACTATCAATATTAATATGAATGATGTGGCTCATTGTGGTGTCTCTATTCTAGACCGCCGAATTGTGCTTTTAGTATATATAATAGAATAGATAACTGGAACCCAAATGAAATTGCAAACCCCGATCAAAATTATGAAACCTTTTGAGATTAAACCTGTGCATGATAACTCATCCAAACCCTCTAGTTAAACGTTTGAAATCTGACCAAACATACAACTGATTTCTTTTTGTTAACCTGGTCAAAATCACAATACATTAGATATACGGTCTTTCAATTTTTTTTGGAATTTTTCATGTTTTGGAGAATATGGAGTTAGAGCTATTTTGAAAGTACATGTTTCCAATATTCTGACGCATCTAAAGAAGTCATGTAACACAATGTCGATTAAATCGTCGGTACTTACGTGGGTGTACCCTTCGGGTGCCCCACGGTTTGGATACCTGGTGTTCAAACATCATCATGGCCTGCGGGACAAGGCCGAAAGGAAGGCCCATACCGAAGGAAACAAGCCCAAGACTAGATAGAACCAAGGTCGGTTATGAGATGTAACCCTAGTCGGTAGAGGATTCCCGAGACCCAGCCCTACTATTTAAGGGCTGGGAGGGCTACCGGCTAGGGACACGCAAAAAACTAGCCACCAGAACCCTAGCGAGATCGCATCTCTCAATCTCGCCATTGTAGTTCTGCTGTAAGCTCATCGATCAATACCAGACAAGCAGGACGTAGGGCTTTTACCTTCGGGGGCCTGAACCTGGGTAAACCGCGCTTGTCAGCCGACGGATCTATCAACACCACCATCTTCTCCTTTTCTCTCAACCCAAGGATGACCTCCGAGGGATTTGGTGTGGTAACCCCACGTCAATTGGCGCCGTCTGTGGGAAAGACTGGTGTTGGATCTACGGATTCGGCGGCTTCATCATCGACAATCGGCGACTCGCCGGATCTGCAATCACCGATCTTTTTCGGCTCCCTGGGATTCAACCCGCACTCGCCGGTCACGCGGCCAGCCTTCGCAGATCTATACGCAGGCGTGGATGTAAGCTTCGGCGAACTACGCTTCTTCGTTAACAAGTGGGGCACTCTCCGCCTCACGGACGCACCGCACCCTGCGGCAACAGCACCCGCTACTTCATCGACTGCTGCGGTAGAGTTCGCCCCGTCATCAGCTGCATCGGCCTTCGTCGTGTCCTCCTCCGACGAGTACTTAAGCAATCCGCTCAAGGAGATCGTGTCGTCCTCGACTGCGACAACGCAATCTTCATCGCCAAACATCACTTTCGCGCGCATGACTGAATGGGCAGTCGTGCCCTATGCTTCATGGACTCCGTCATCGAGCCCTTCCGACTTCGCCGACGGAACTCAAGTAAACTTTGAGTCCGTCTTCAGAGATGACTCGGACCTGGAGGAAGTTCCGCGCATCCTCCCCATGCAAGTGTATATGACAGCATCCGCGGGACCAGCCGCAGGACCGGCCGCGGGGACGGCTATCATAATGGCAGCATCACCAAGCGCTCCACCCGAGCCACGCACATACCTGTTCACAGTAACTCTGCAGAACGGACGAACTCAACTGCACATCACCCAAGCTATGGGTGAAAAGACGATAAAGGCTGTAGCGGATGGTGCTCCGGCAGAGGATGCAACGGCTGAAGACCTGCAATGCTACCAATACCTGTTATGGCAGGAAAGCATCAAGCTAAAGGAGCAGGAGAGGGTCCTTGCGGAAAGAAGAAGGCAAGCTAGCCTGTCAAGCGCGCGACGGGCGGATTTATCCGTCCAATCATCGGGGCGATCTCAACCTTCTCGCGATCGGCCTCGCTACCTGCGTATGCCGGAGAGGGCAAGGACTACCGTCACCCGAAACTTGGAGGACACCTTCATGTCCCTGGATGACGGAGGAATACCAATCCCCAAAATAGCTACCGCCGCCCTCATGTCGGTGGCCACGTACCTGCAAGCGACGCAACCACCGGAGGACGACCCTCGGGCGGCCTTGCACCGCCAGCAAATCAAGTTCGTCAGCATGGCGGGTGCGGAGCTGATACCAGAGGAACCACCACAACCAACTGCAGCTGCAGTGACTGTCAACAACGCGCCTCCACGGCGACAACAAAGCCCACGGCATGAACCGCGGACCCGCCACCTTGGCGACCGTGCTGCTCGCGATCAGGAGGATTGCATCGTGTGCGTAAACAACAAGCGTGCCGCTCATGACCGCGAAAACCGCGCCACCCGCGATCGGAGGCATCACGCAACTCACAGACGAGAAGATCGATATCACCTCACGGAAGGCGAGGACGCACGCAACGTCATCACACAGAACAAGGTCAACAAGAATCGCACGAGGCGGGCTGCACGCGACACGAGCAGCGACGATCCAGACTCTGAAGAAGACTTCGAACCTTGCGGAGCACTCTGCTTCAGTCGCCGTATCCGAGAGGCAAGGATGCCGAAGGGTTTCGGATTAACATCTGAGACCCCAAAGTATGATGGCCTATAAGAACCCTCCGCCTGGCTGGAGGACTAACTCACGGCAGTAACTTGCCAGAGAGGTTCCAGGTCTACGGCCATGCAATACATTCAACTGATGCTCACAGGGTCTGCCCGAGCCTGGCTTAAGAGCCTGCCGCGGGGAGCATATACTTGCTGGGAAGATTTCGGCGATGACTTCATCCGCAACTTCGCTGGCACATGCAAACGACCCGCCTTGTTCGAAGAACTTCGAGCTTGCAAGCGGCGATCGGGCGAGACGCTGCGCGAGTATATTCAGCGGTGGACCCTCCTCCGTAACTCGGCGGAGAGGATCTCAGAAGACAATGCGATATACGCGTTCACCCGAGGTGTCTATCAACTCGAGCTGAAGGAGATGCTCAGAAGAATAAAGCTGAAGACCATCGCTCACCTCATGCAAATCGCTAATGAGTGGGCAGACGGAGAAGACTCTATACGCAATGAGCGCAACGATACACCCGTGGAGAACGGCGACCAAGGCCACTGGAGTCATCGCAGCAGCGATCGCTGCCGCAAGCGGAAGTCGCGAGCATATGATGACAACGAAGGTGCAGAACTCGTGGCAGCGGGTTTTCCCGATAGCCGCGAGCAAAGAAACCGTGACAGCAGTCGCTATGAAAGCGGCAGCCGAACAACCGGTTATAGGGACAGCAAAAACATCAAGCAGGAGTGGCGACCATGCCAGCCGCGCAACGGGCGAGTGCCGCGCCCTCCCCCTACCCTGCAAGGAGCTTGCAGGTTCCACATGTTCAGGGACGAGCATGGCAACCTCACGTCCCGCCACCTCTTGAAGGATTGCGAGGGCTTTCAAGAACTGCATGCGGAATACACACGCCTCCTCCAGCAGCAGGCGCAAATCGTACCAGGTGCGCCAGCCATCGGAGCGCCACCTGCCCCGGCTCTGCCCCCACCAAGACATATGACGGGAGCTATCCAGCTCCAAACACGCGTCGAGGAACCCCAAGCAGGCGAAGATCCCTACCCGAAACCTATCGGGCGCATGTTCATGATACAGACGGGACGCCCTTCCAACCGGGACCAGAAGCTAATAACAAGGCAAGTGCACCTCGCCGTCTAATCACCATCGGCCCTGCCGGAGTACCTCAGGTGGTCTCACGCGAGCATCGTTTACTCTCGCAAGGGCCACCCACCGCAAGTACCACGGCCAGGCCACACAGCCCTCGTTCTCGACGCCCAGATCGACGGCTTCGCGATGAGTCGCATCTTCATGGATGGTGGCAGCGGCATCAACATCATGTTCGCCGACACGCTGCGCGGGATGAACATACTAACAACCAATCTCGCGCCATCGGTCAACACCTTCCATGGAATTGTGCCGGGGCGGCCGGTGTACCCCCTGGGCACGATAACGCTCGACGTCATCTTCGGCGAGCCAAATAACTTCAGGAAGGAGAAAATAGAGTTCGAGGTGGTGGACTGGAAGTCGCAGTACCATGTCATCCTCGGGCGACCAGCTTATGCCAAATTCATGGCAGTACCACAGTACGCCTACCTCAAGCTCAAGATGCCAGGACCTTATGGGACCATCACCGTCAACGGCGACTTCGAGCGGTCCGACGAGTGCGACCGCAAGTTCAACAAGATCTCTGAGTCGTTTGGAGCCCAGGAGCAGCTCCAAGAGCTGGCGCTCACCAACGATCGCACCCTCTTCCC
The DNA here is from genome assembly GCA_012064385.1 of Puccinellia tenuiflora. NCBI lineage: Eukaryota > Viridiplantae > Streptophyta > Magnoliopsida > Poales > Poaceae > Puccinellia > Puccinellia tenuiflora. Next base: position 1,567,423 of record QRDG01000129.1, on the reverse strand, counting down.
TGAGGGCAAAAAATCACCGTCCGAGTCGTCCTTCAATGCGACCAACGACACAAGGGCGCACCAGATACATCCGACTGACCCTAAGAAGACAGCTCTCGTCTCAACGAGCTTGCCTCCTGCATAGGAAAGCGCGCTCGTCGAGTTCCTGCGTGAGAACTGGGATATGTTCGCTTGGTGCCCAGCCGACATGCCGGGCATACCCAGGGAATTCGCCGAGCACGAATTACAGATCTTGCCTAACGCAAGACCCGTCAAGCAAACTATGCGCCGCTTCGCCGAGCCGAAGCGTCTTGCCATTGGGGAGGAAATCGACAGGCTCCTGGCAGCCAATTTCATCCGAGAGATCAAGAAATCAGACTGGGTGGCTAACCCTATACTGGTACTAAAGAAAAACACAGACATACTCCGCATGTGTGTCGACTTCACTTCGTTAAACAAGTGTTGTCCAAAGGATCACTTCCCCTTGCCGCGTATCGATCAAATTGTCGACTCGACAGCAGGTTGCGAGCGCCTCTGCTTCCTGGATGCCTACTAAGGTTATAACCAGATCCGGATGAAGGAGGAAGACAAAGATAAAACAACATTCATCACGCCTTTCGGCGTCTACTGCTATACAACAATGCCCTTCGGGCTCAAGAACGCGGGCGCCACCTACCAGCGCATGATGCAGAACTGCCTCAAGCAGCAAATCGGACGAAACGTCCAAGTCTATGTTGACGACATAGTCATCAAGACCAAGAAAGAAGTAACGCTCCTTGACGACCTACGCGAGACATTTGCCGCGCTCAAGAAGTATCATATCAAGCTCAACCCAACGAAGTGCGTGTTCGGCGTTCCAGCCGGGAAGCTACTCGGGTACCTCGTATCCGCACGCGGTATCGAAGCAAATCCGGAGAAGATACAAGCACTACTGAAGATGCCGGAGCCTTCAAAGCTTCGAGAGGTCCAGCACCTCTCTGGGCGAATAGCTGCACTCAGCAGATTCATCAGCAAGTTGGGCGAAAAGGCGCTCCCGTTTTATCAGCTGATGAAGAAGACAGATCGGTTCGAGTGGACGCCAGAAGCTCAAGAGGCATTCATCAGCCTCAAGCGCATGCTATCGACTCCACCAATCCTGGTAGCTCCATAGGAGAAGGAGCCATTGTACCTCTATATAGCCGCCACGAACCGAGGGGTCAGTACGGTGCTGGTGGTCGAACGCGCAGAAGAAGGAAGAGTCCATGGAGTGCAGAGGCCCATATATTACCTCAGCGAGGTCTTGTCTCTCTCCAAGCAAAGATGCCCCCACTACCAGAAGCTTGCCTATGGCGTATTCATGACTTCGCGCAAGGTGGCACATTATTTCCAAGAGCACCCGATCACGGTAGTGAGTGCGGCACCACTTGCGGACATCCTGAACAACTCCAAGGCAACCGACAGGGTAGCCAAATGGAGCATCGAATTGACCTAACATACAAACACCCAACATCAATCAAGGCACAAGTCTTACCTGACTTCACCACCGAGTGGATGGAGATGCAGCTACCTTCGGTACCTGATACGTCGAACTCTTGGACCATGTACTTCGATGGCTCAAAAAGGAATGAAGGAGCAGGCGCAGGTGTTATCCTCATATCGCCAAAAGGTGACAAGCTGCGCTATGTCCTACAGATGGACTTCGAGAAACCATCCAACAACGAAGCTGAATACGAGGCCCTAATACATGGGATGAAGATGGCCAAGGAGTGCGGCGCCGACCGCCTAATGATCTATGGCGACTCCAACTTGGTCGTACAGCATACCATGAAGGAGTGCGACGCCGCAACAGACAACATGATCGCCTACAGGAACCCGTATAACATCATGGAGGGCAACTTCGACGGTTGCGAGCTCCGTCATGTCGGGCGCAACAGCAACGAAGAGGCGGACACCTTAGCAAATATTGGGTCCTTGAAAGCTAAGGTGCCCCCCCCCGGAGTCTTCTTGGAAAAGATAAACAAAAGGTCTATCAAGGTGGCGCGACCGGCGGCTCCCTCTACACCAGCAACTGGGATGTCCGAGGTTGACGCCTCAAGCTCCGAGGCACCCGACTTGGCAAATCGCCCAGTCGAAATGTTCCTCGTCGAGCACATATGGACGAAGCCATTCCTGGCATGCATGTTATGACAAGAACTCCCAGAAGACACAGTCGAAGCACGGCGCATCACTCGTCGTGCCAAAGCATTCACAATAATCAACGGAGAGCTTTACAAGTGAAACATATCAGGCATCCTCCAGAGATGCATCGCATCCGAGGATGGCAAGGCTATCCTCCTTGAGATCCATGCTGACACATGTGGGCACCACGCCAGCAGCAGGGCCTTAGTCGCCAAGGCCCTACGAGCCGGGTTCTACTGGCCCACAGCGCTCCATGATGCTGAGGACATCGTCAGGCGATGCATCGGCTGTCAGAAGTTCGCCACCAAGCCTCACGCACCTACTTCAGAGCTGAAAACAATCCCTTTGGCGTGGCCGTTCGCTCAGTGGGGGCTCGATATGGTCGGACCATTAAGGATATCTGCTCGTGGTGGACACACTCACCTCCTGGTGGCAGTCGACAAGTTCACAAAGTGGATAGAGGCTGTGCAAATCACAAACGCAGCAGCAACAACTGCCGTCAACTTCATCAGGTCAATCATCTTCCGTTTCGGTGTGCCGCATAGCATCATCACCGATAACGGAACAAATTTCACCGCCAAAGAGTTCCAAGATTTTTGCAAGGAACAAAGGATCAAGCTCAACTACGCCTCGGTCGCTCATCCACAGTCCAATGGACAAGTGGAAAAAGCGAACGGCCTCGTCTGCATCGGAGTCAAGAAGCACCTCTTCGTGCTACTCAAGCGCGCGGCGGGTGCTTGGGTGGAGGAGCTACCCTCTGTGCTATGGAGCCTGTGCACCACGCCAAACAGATCAACCCAGTACACCCCATTCTTCATGGTGTACGGAGCAGAAGCAGTCCTACCTCACGATCTGCGCTTCGACGCACCTCGTGTTGTAGCGTACGATGAAGACGACACCAACAAAGCGCTCGAAGACGACGTCGACTTGCTGGATGAGGCGCGAGACATTGCACTCGCCCGCACCGTAACATACTAGCAAAGCTTGTGCAACTACCATAGCCGTCGACTGCGAACCAGGTCATTTGTGGAAGGTGACCTGGTGCTCCGGCTCAAACAAAAGAAGGAGCATAAGCTCGCCTCCCCATGAGAGGGACCCTTCATCATCGCTGAGGTCATCGGTGGAGGAGCATACCGCTTGAGGAATCCAAGGAACGGAGAGCTCTCGTAAAACCCGTGGAACGCTGCACATCTGCGACGCTTCTATGCATAGCACAACTGACAATAAGGCTTTTCAGCCATCGATGTAATCTTTGAGACTATGTCTCCCATAATAAAAGTGCAATGTTCCTCTATCTTCGGAATCGATATACTGCATGTCAAAGAAAATCGCCTCCGCAGCACCTGATACTCGGGGGCTGCATCGTACGGCCAACCACAAACAAACTCCAGAACAGCACCCGACGCTCGGGGGCTGCGCTGTTGAGTTAAACAAAAATGAAGAAAATCGCCTCCGCAGCACCTGATACTCGGGGGCTGCGTCGTACGGCCAACCAAAAACAAACTCCGGAACAGCACCCGACGCTCGGGAGCTGCGCTGTGGAGTTAAACAAAAACAAGGAAAATCGCCTCCGTGGCACCCGATACTCGGGGGCTGCTTTGCTTAGGCCAAAACAAACTAAAACGAGGGCGGGAACCTGATAACCAGGGGCCGTACCAACAAATAGCAACAACTCAACTCAAAGAGCTAAAGGCTTGACATGCACTATATTTACAAGCAAACTGTTCAAATCCTACAAGGAACTCGCTCGAGGGGGGAGCTAATCCTTCGGCTCCGCTTTAGGAACCTGCAAGGTCACATGCTCAAGCTGCAACTCGGTATCATGCTCAAGTTTGTTGACCAAGCCAATAGCCACACCTTTTACAGCTCGGTAATGGTGCTCCATTTGCATTGGTGCGCCGTCAGGATGCGGAGGAACCTCATCTATACCTGTCAGACACATGTACGGGTGTCGTCTACGCACAAACGCCAAGGCATAGATGGCACCACTGACCAGCTGAGCGCGAACAAACCCTTGCGCAACCTCGCCATTGCGGAACCTCGCCAGAAGAGCACCAAGTCCTCGCGGCTGCGCATCCAGAGGAAACAGAGCTTTGTGCACCAGCGACAAGGCAGACTTGCAGGACCCAATAAGGGAAGCCACCTGCTGCACGCGGTCCTGCAGCAGAACCAGAACGCGACCCCGAGCATTGTCGGACCAGAAGGAGGTTGTGTCCCGCCCTACTATCTCAGCAACACACCGAAGTCGGCTGTTTACTCGGTCAGCTTCGGCTCGCGCATCCAGTTGGACACCTGTCAAAAGAAGATAGCAACTGAACACGCAAAGAAATCGACAACTTGACGGCTCGAGGGCTTCTGAATAACTTACAGAGCAGTTCAGAGTTTGCCCTCTCCAGTTCGTCAAGCAAGAAAGCTTCCCGTTCGTTGGGACGAGGTTGCTTCGACCGCAAAATAGCGAGGACACCTCGAGTAGCTCGTAAGTCCTGCTCCAGCCTAGCACATCGAGTTTGCAGCACCGAATACTAGTACTCGTTAGCACTGCGGGTGCCCGGTGTCGTTGCAGCAGATGCGGAGCCAAGAACTTGGTCGGAAGCAGTCCCAGGGGATGGAGAAGTACTGGCAAGGTTAGCCTGCCCAAGAAGCAAAGCAAGAGACATAAGGAAAAACGATGGAGCTAGCAGCACTTTCGCCCTAGCCCCGCAAAGGAACTCAGGGGCTGGACGGAAGAAGCAAAGACTATCAGGGAATTGTGCAAAAGGGATATCACTTGAGCCTCCCAGGCCAATAGTCATTACAAACCAACAGAGATAGCAAATAAGTTTTTATACAAGCTCCGCCAAAACCACTACAGTAACTATCTACGGCTGTGAGCTGGTCGACTTCTTGGCCTTCTCGCTGCGCTTGGCAGCCTCCTTCTCCAGGGTGTCCGCTAGCTTCTGCGCCAGCTCACGGGACCTCCCAGAAAATTCACCAAGGGGCAGCGGCTTGCCATCGGATCCGCGAGGGCGACCCGACATAGCCCTGTCAAAGTCACCCTCGAAGCCGTGCCCCAGCAGCATAAGGAGAGTGGTCTGCGAACCACGTACCGTGTGCTCGCGGCGGAAGTCCGCGATGGTCGACGCATCCGGGCCAAACAACTCCGCCAGCTCGCCAAAGGAAGACGGAAGTTGCGCCTTCGGAAACACACTATCATGGAGGCAGGTCAGAGCTCCTTTGCCTTAGATAGAAGGATGCCTGTCTGGACACCGATACCCTCCAGGGCAACTAGAGCACCTTCCAGGTCCTCGGGAAGAGCTTGGCTGCTACTTCCCGTAGGAGCACCCAAGTACCCTAGAAGAAAACGAAGAGGGATAAATTCGCAAACGAAGAATGAACAACAGCAAGATAAAGAGTATAAGGAAGGAATATTGGGCGAACTTGACAAGGAGTTCGTGACAACCCCAAGTCGCTGGGCGGTTACCTTCTCCCGCCTTTCGGTTTCCTCCCTGGCGGATCACGCGGCGTCATCCGCCCGCGCACGAGCATCGGCATCGGCAGAGTCAAGTTTCCCCTTCAGCTCACAGGACTGCAGCATGGCGTCATCTCTCTCGCGCTGGACTCGTGCAAGGGATTCTGCAGATAATACACAATAAGGAAGAAGCACAACGGAAGAACTAAGCTGAGCAAAACAGGAGAAATTTACCTTGCAGATCAGCGGACTGCTGGCTGAGCCGGGCAACCTCTGCTTCCATGGCGGCATAGCGGCGGCCTATGTCCAGCAGGTCGCGCACAACCGGCTGTGACAGCACAAAGAAAAAGTTAAATGCCTATCTCTGAGTCCATACCCTACTGTGCCAAGTCGCATATGGACTCGGGGGCTACTCCCATCGGGAGCGCTAGTGCGCACCCGATCTTACAAAGAGCACAACTCAAAATCAAAGAAAGTGGCTTGAGTCTATACCCGACTATAAATAGTCGCATATAGACTCGGGGGCTACTCCCATCGGGAGCGCTTACACGCACCCGACAACAGAAAGCAAAGAGTAAAACGACTTACGTGCTCGGCGGACGCCAACGGAGGAGCGTTGACGATGGTGACAAGGTCATCACCAGGGGTAGTCGCCGCAGAAATGTCCGCCGCAGCGTCGCGATCGGGCGGCGGTGGAGGAGCCATGGTACCCTTTGAACCAGGGTCTGCGCTCTCGCACTCCTCCTCTTGTTTGCCCATGTCTGGCTGAGCGTGTTTCTCACCGGAAGAGTCACTGGAAAGGACAGCCAAATCACTCCAAAAAGTACAAAACATCAAGGCCTCAGAAAAAGAAACAGAAGAAGCAAGGTGTTGACTTACGAGCTCAGCTCAGTCAGGAGGACGTCGGGGTCGAAGAAGTCCGACGAAACGCGGGCCTTTTTTGACGGAGGGTCCGCGGAGCCTCATGTCGGTGCAGCTTCGTCACCAGTGTGGGCAGGAGGCGACGACGAGCCGGAGTCGTTGGCACTGGTACTCGGCTGCGATTTCTTGGGCAGCTTCGAGCCGGCGCGGCGGACTCGCTTCCGGTGGGTCTCCAGCGGAACTTCATCACTGTCCGCACCTTCTGTGTCATCGGGTGACACAGCGGAGGAGACATAGATGTCACAATCATCATGATCCACCCGAAGGTCCGAGGCAGCAGATGTTCCCTTACCCTCGGGCAGCGGTGGCAGGCTAACAAAGGTGGAAAACCCCTTCAAAGGGCAACAGTACAAAGATTGTGAAAAAGAGACAAAAATCCAAAAATAGGCGGTAAAATCACGAAGTTACCTCAGGCACAGGATTATCTGCGCTGAAGGGGACGACGGGCTAGTCGAGGACGTGTGTCTCACCAACCTTCAGCATGGTCAGCGCACACACTCGAGCTAAAACCTCGTCCGGTGAGAGCTCCTCTGCGGATACACGTGTCACATCCGTGGTGCCAGCGTACTCATACAACGGATGCTCCCGAGCTTGGATGGGGTGGACGCGCCGTCTGATGAACGTGGCGATCAGGTGCACCCCGTTAACCTCTTTGATCGCAGTCTTCAACAACGTGGCCACCCGAGACAATAACGGAGAAGCTTCCTTGGCCTCCCGGACATCGGGTCGGTACGACCATGAGTTCTTCTTCTCTACGATGACGCCGCCTCGGAACGGCGGTACTCCGTACAACTGCCCTGGCTTGCAGGTGTCAGAGACGTAGAACCACTTCTTTCGCCAATTTTGCGCGGACTCGGGCTGCTTCAGGTCGAAGTAGCCGATGTCCCCGCGCGTCTGGATCCCAAAGCCACCCACGGGATACATGCCGTGAGCGCCGGCATTGCGCTTCACGTTGAAGATCCGCTGCCACAACCCCCAGTGCGGGTGTATCCCAAGGAAACACTCGCACAAGACGATGAAGCAGGAGATGTGGAGCACGGCGTTGGGGGTGAAGTCGTGCAGTTGTACGCCGTACGCGTACATCAAGCCGCGGAAGAATTCGTGAACAGGGAAGGCGAATCCCCTGTTCACGAAGTCGACGAAGCAGACGCGCTCGTTATCTCGGGGAAGAGGGGAAACCTCGTCGCCGGGAGCCCGTGCCTTCATCTTCTCCGGCGACGGCAGGTAGCCGTCGTGGCGCAGCACCTCAAGCTGGCAGTCGGTCACGGAGGACCGTTGCCAGTTGCCATGCACCTTCTTCAGATCGCACGCCGTGGTGGCATCGGCGGCGGCGGCTCCGGCGGTCCTCTTGCCGCTGGTCTTCTTCGTCATGGTGGCGCGAGGAGGAACTAGGCTCTCTTGTTCTCTGTTTTGACTGGAAGGATAGCTGCAGGGCGCAAGAGAAGGGATGAACTGGGTGGTGAGAATGGGGATTTTTCACCCCGTCTCCCGCACATCCCTATTTATCCTCTAGAGCGGAGTGATCTTGGCCCTCGATTTTCGCACTGTGCGGAACGGCAAAGATCAAACCCTACATGAGGCAAGCACGGAGGGCAACCGTCACGGGCTGTATCTCCCACTACACACGGGAAACGAGGAGGCCACCATCATTGCGCCGCGTAAAAACCGCGACGTGTGGTCAAACAGACGTGATGACTCGTCCTGCCATTTCATGGCAGACCAAGCGGCAGAGCGCATCCATTGCGGCGAGCACGCCGATGACATCGTCAACGACGTAATCCAAGGTCAGCCTTAATTCAAATCCTTCGAAATGCACTCGACCTAATACAGCATCGGGTCCCTGAGGCATTCGACTAAGATGTCATAAACTCCATATCACTCTCATCGGGAGCAAAAAATTCTCAGAGTAATCTACACGGTCAGCGGGTTGAGATTATCCCCAATTACTAGTAATTCAGCATAATCTCGGGGGCTACTCCCATCGGGAGCGCTGTCGCGCACCCGATAACTGAGATACTAAAGGGCACTCGAAAGGTCACCAACTCTGGTCTAACCCGAGTAAAAACAAAGAAAATTCCCGAGATGAATCAAACACAGCTGACCCTCGGATGCTGCATTTACTGTGCAAAGGTATGTCCCACCGATTCGTCGTGTAGGGCCGGGACTGACAGCAACAGCTGAGGTACCTGACAAATGTGCCGCGCCAACAGGCGTGATGAAAATCCTGACGGATGCGTTGGGTACCCTATAAGCTCAGTTTGACTCTGTGAGACCTCAAATATGGCCTGAGTCGAATGGTCAAGCTTCCGGATTCGAGCCCGGGGACTCGAATTTGATGTAGGCTAGTAGAGTTTGTGCCCAAGAGCCCTTAACTGGTCCCGATATTGTCGAGTGAACCAGGCCTGCCATGTCGAGCATCCCACGACTAAAGCGCCCTGCGAAACGTGTACGAAACATAATATCTAAAGTTGAAATCAGCCTTATTTGAACACCTGACTAAGGGTGGAGTCCCTGTCAGACTCCTTGAAGTCTATCAGGTCCTCGGGGGCTACTGACGTGGGTGTACCCTTCGGGTGCCCCACGGTTTGGATACCTGGTGTTCAAACATCATCATGGCCTGTGGGACAAGGCCGAAAGGAAGGCCCATACCGAAGGAAACAAGCCCAAGACTAGATAGAACCAAGGTCGGTTATGAGATGTAACTCTAGTCGGTAGAGGATTCCCGAGACCCAGCCCTACTATTTAAGGGCTGGGAGGGCTACCGGCTAGGGACACGCAAAAAACTAGCCACCAGAACCCTAGCGAGATCGCATCTCTCAAAAGCTCTGCTGTAAGCTCATCGATCAATACCAGACAAGCAGGACGTAGGGCATTTACCTTCGGGGGCCTGAACCTGGGTAAACCGTGCTTGTCAGCCGACGGATCTACCAACACCACCATCTTCTCCTTTTCTCTCAACCCAAGGATGACCTTCAAGGGATTTGGCGTGGTAACCCCACGTCAGTACTCCTCCCCCAACATATCCACACCCCCACCCCCACCCCGTCTCCACCTAGGAGGTTTCCTTTTCGAGCCTGCGCCGTATGACATACCAAACCCCAACTCTTGTTAGTTTTTTCTTCGTGATTTACGTAATTGGTTATTTCAGTTGGCTTTCCCATTTATAAATTTTTTTGGGTACGGCGAATGTGCACTTGCAGCTGCTCGTAATCGCATTCCACCTTTTCATTTTGTTTATTCTATATGATCATGTCGTGCAATACCACACAAGTTGTCATGATGTACCATATAGTCTCCTTCTCCTACCATTTTGCTAGACCCCTCACCATTGCAATGCGAGCTTGTATAACACCAAATGCTCTCTCAACATCTTTGCTCACACCTTCTTGCATCTTTTCAAAGTGACTGAAAGTGCATGGTTGCCCCCATGTGTGGTTTTGATAATTAATGACAATCTCTATGAACTAATGTTTATATTAAGCTATACTTGTAGGTGTCCATATGTGTTGCCTGAGCTCCATATGTTGGAGTCAAGACTAAGGGAAGAAGATTTCTCATTGATCAAGGCTAAGTGCAAGATGATCAACACACAAGTTATTTGCCATGTGAAGATATGCCGAACAGGTTCTCCCACATTGGTGTATGGGGGAGAAACATGTGAATCTTCGCTAAGTGAAGCGCAATCAAGAAAGGTGTTCCAACTTGAGGGAGTCAAGATCGTCATCATCTAGCTCAAGTGGAATGCTCAAGGCAAAGGTATGATCTTGATAGGTTTTCTATTTTACCGGTCTCATGATGTTAGTTGAGAGACCGGGTTATATGATAGATAGCCGTACTATCAAGAGAGGCTCTCAAGCGAGTATCTTGATCGTATCGTCGTAGAGAGCTCAAACCTTTGCATCCTTGGCATCATCTTTATTGGTCCTTATTTGGCTCTTACCTTTGTGAGTAGTTGGTGCTTGTCGTGCTCGTCATGACAAGCCCAACTTCTCCCAAAACGGATTTCATATGCTTCTTCTATTGTGTTTTCGGTATTGGAGATTTTGCCGGTTCATCCGTGCAGAAGATCTCACTCTCCCAACTCTTTGCAAAATCTTCATTGCTTGTTTCCTATATTTCCAAGGGTAGGTCTTGTCGTCCTCTTTCCAACAAAATTGATTTCACCTCTTTCGGACTTCATTCGCAAAAGATATGGTGTTTCCGGTTTACAAGAGAGAGGTCTATCATTTCACCATTTGGTTTTATCATATATTTTTAGACTATGATTTTTCTGTGCATAATCTTGTAGATCTCGTTGTTACGATTCCAACGAGACCAAAATCATCTAAAACGGAGTCCGGATGAAAAAGATATCGTGCTTTTGGTAAAACCCGTTTTGCTGTTTTTGTGGCGCTGGATCATCTGTCGGGATATTTGCCAGACGGTCTGGCGGGGAATGCCCGCCGGATAGGTGCCGGATATATCCAGCAGCCGTCTGGCTGCTCTCTATTTCTTTGCCGGATATTTGGGCAGAACGGTTCTTGCAAAGAAGAATCGACATGCCCAAAATGTATCGTTCATGAAAAAGGAATAAAGCTATAGATGGTCGAAAATAAACACCAACAAAGAAAATCTAGAAGGTCAAAACAGTAGTTAAAAAAGGAAATAAAAATAAACTGAAAAACAATCGATCTGGCTCCGTCGGGAAATTTTGTATATGCAGATTTCTGTTCTGTTTCTTTTCTGCCTGCTCGGTTTTTCGACTCTGTAGCTCGTATATGAACTCAGATGAAAAAGTCGAAAACAGAAAAGTTGTTCCCCTTGAAAATACGCACAACTTTCGTGTTTTGTACCTTTTCATTTGACTTAATTTAGGAGGCTGTTTTCTGCGTTGAACATGATCTGTTCACAGGTGCCAGACCATCCGGCAAGAAAAATGCCGGATGATCTGGCAACCCTGTTTTCTGCCCCAAACGGCTAGTTTCCAAGGAGCTATAAAGGGGATTCTTCCCCAACAGTTTTCTAACCTTCTCAAGAACGAATTTCTCTCTCTCTCCCACCATTGTTGAGCTTCAAAACCTTGCCCCCCTCTCAATCTCTCCTATGATTCTTGCATATTTTTGAGGGAAAAGTGAGAGGAGATCTAGATCCACATTTCCACCAATCAATCTCTCCTTTAAGTGATGGAAACCTAGTGGATCTAGTTCTTGGAGTTCTTTGGTGGTTCTCCTTGTTGTTCTTCCTCTCTTATTTCCCCATAAGCATTTGTTGCTTTGTTGGAATTTGAGAGTGAAGGATTTGAGCACTTGTGCTCTTGCCATTACATTAGTAGCATTGGTTTGTGCTCTCCACGAGAATTCGTGGAAGTTGAAGTTCGAGAAGCTTGTTACTCTTGGGTGCATTGTTTTCCCAAGTGCTTGTGACTATTGGGTGCATTATGTACCCTAGACGGTTGGTGGTGTCGCGAAGTTTTTGAGTTGTGAAGCTTCGGGCAAGATTTGGGAGCCCCCAATTTGATTGTGGGTGTGTGCCCTAAGATTGTTGTGAAGGCTCCTGATTCTTCCTTGAAGGATTGCGATAGTGGAAGGTGAACCGAGACTTTGTGGCAAGGTTCATTGGAGAATAGGGTGAGGCCTTTGTGGCGTTGAGTAGGCCTGTTGTGGCGAGCTCACACCCCTCCAACGAGACGTACTCCCTTAACAAGGAGGAACTCGGGAATACATCTTCGTCTCTGTGTGCCTCGGTTATTCGTATACCCGAGCTATTTACTTATGCAATTTACATTGTGTTATCCTTCGTGCTTGAAGTATTATATCTTGCTATCACCTTGTAGTTATCTTACTTAGCATAAGTTGTTGGTGCACATAGGTGAACCTAGTATATTAGGTTGTTGGCTTGTTAATTTAAACACCTAGTTTTATTCCGCAATTATCAAGCCTTAAATCATAAAAGTTTTAAATCGCCTATTCACCCCCCTCTAGGCGACATCCTTGTCCTTTCAGTGACTTCTCTTTGTTTAATATGGATTTTAAATGGTCTTCACAAAAGTAGCACATGACGGGTAGGTACCATCAACAAGATAGTATCCCATGACCCATGCTATACTTGTTTACATTAACTTCAAACTCCACCTCGGGGTTATCTCTATTGTAAGCATTTCAAAGGGTAGTGATTCTTCAAGCACATTGATGTCATTAAAAGAGAACCCGGTAGGCCAAATAAAGAACACCAAATCCACCGATCTTAGGATAAAACAACTTCATGAATCATGGTTGACCCGTCTGTATGTACCGTCTAGTACCTCCAATCCATGAAGTCAATGTGCAACCAAGCATTTGTAGTAACCCTCTTGCTTTGTCCATATCCATCAATGTTGTTGTGTTTTCCGTATTACGTGTCCTCAAGTTTGATCCCCAAACACCTCAGTCACAACCCTAATAAATGCCTTGAAAGATTGTATAATGGTGCTTTCACCAATCCTAGCAATTTCATTAACACTATCAATTGTAAGTCCATAAACAAGCATACAGAAATAAGGAACCACCTTATGTGAATGGTACCAAAAAAGTTCTATTGCATTTGGCCTTTGTTTGTAGTAGTCATCGTGAGCCTCCACCGCTTGCACTATGTGTATGAAGAGATCCATATTGATCCTAAATATCCTTCGCAAGTATTTTTGCGGATACATACGAGAAGTTGCAAAGTGATCTCTCACACGAGACAATGCCATTAAACTTGTCTTTCGGAACTATCATGTTCCTCGGGGCTTATCCATAATGCTTCATCTTGGTTTGTTAATGCTTAGTGCAATGTAGTAGTCATTATCATCGGACTCCTCATGTGATATAGTATGACCCGAGGACATCACCATGTAAAATTCTTCAACGACTACTGACACACCATAATATTATTCAAAGGTGAATCTTCTCCTTTATGTGTGTATATCGATGGGTGTCTAATTGGTACATTACTTGACATGCATACAATTTTCCCCATTAGGTTGGAGTGTGGACATTTGGCATCACTAGAGGTGGCCAGGGGCGCACAAGGACTCAAACTTGACAAGAGAGAAGCATGGAAGAGGAGGATGAAGATTTGAATCAAAGACGAAGAAGCCGAAGAAACTCAATTCGGTTTCAGACCGGTGTAGGTCTGGTTGACCGGATTTTTTTTGTTGCAGCCCGGTATTAACCGAAACAAAATCAGACTTACTACAGTACAATTTTAGTTTTGGTATGGTTCCAGATCTGGTCAGCCCGACCAGTTCGGTTTTAGATCCGATTGGAGCGACTTAAAATAGAATCTCGTGCAAAGTGGGGTTGTTGCCTTTGTGAGTTCTCCCTTTTACCCCTTGACTAGGAACCCTCTTCCTCACATCTATGGATAGACCAAAAACGATAAGACATAGTTGAGCATTTCTCCTTCCCTCCCCATGTGGAGTAGATCCCAAGAGGATACTAAGAGCTCTCCCCAAGTGAGTTAGCTAGAGTTGTATCAATAACTCTTCTTCTACCTACTCTTTCTCATGAAATTCAACTAATGCTCGGTAATCTTCCTTTGAGTTCTATTGGATCGGTGAACCAGACGGTCAGAGAAACGAGTTTCCTCAATAGTTGAGTTGGTTTGGTTTCAAGATTCAAAGGCTTCTCCATTATGATTGTTGTTGGATTTGAGTTCCTTACAAGCTATTCTAGTTATCTCCTTATTTGTGTTTGCCAACCTTTTTCCCATGTTATTCCCTCCAGTTCTCCATGTTCATCGCTTCCATCGCCAATTCGTGAGATCGGGCCACCCAACCCACATCAACTTGTTCATTCTATGGTCGATGAGGTCATCACCATCAGACTCCTCTTGCTCCTCCCACCAGTTCTCAACAAGGTCACCATCATCAGAAAAGAACATCTTCCCCATTTGCTATCGTGACAAAAAATCGCATTCAAATCATACAGTGTTTATATTTCATTCACCAATTTGGTAATCATCAATTTGTAATTCGTACATCAATTTATTAGTTTTTATGAGTCATCTGTCGTGGTGTGTACATATGCCTAAGTGTAGGCTTATGAAGTGTGAGAGCAACTGACACAGCCGGCGGCATCTGCAGGCGGGATTGGGCACAAGCATGCACACTTACACACGATGTACTCAGGTTCGGAGCTCTCATGGTGAGGTAACACTCCTACTCCTGCTTTGTTCTTGCTTATTTACGGTGGATAGGTTACAAACTTGCTCCTTGACCTGTATATGAACGTCCGGCTAGAGCGGCCGGGTGAGTAGTCTAGGGTTTCCAGGAAAAGCCTCTCGATCTCCGATCCCCTTTTATCTGGCAGCCTCCTGGACTAAGTGGTCCGTCGATCTCTAGGGTTTTTCACCTCCCCCCTTTTCTCAGGCCGCACCCCCCTTATATAGGGCTGAGGAGGTGTTGTACATGTGTGGGTCCGGCTCATTACACACTGACTGGTGGGGGCCGGCTGCCAGACCTGGACCCGGCAGGTCCGGCTACAGTCTTCTTCCTTCCCACAGTGTTCTTCCATCATGCATAGTGGACGCCACACGGTATGGAGTGCCGCTGTCAGGGACATGCGAGGCCGGGTGGCGCGCCTCCAACCCCGCCGGGTGTGGGTCAATGTCGCAACAGCACGCTCCGCACTGTGGTGTCATGGAGTTTGGTTGGCCATATCGTGGGCGACGTGGGAGGTGTACTCTTCCATGCTGTCTTGTCGGCGACCCTGGCCGTCTGGTGGCAGCTGGCGTTGAGCCGGTCCGGCCGGTGGCAGCCAGCGTTGAGCCGGTCCGGCCGGTGGCAGCCAGCGTTGAGCTGGTCCGGCTGAAGGAGAGGAAGGATACGTCCAGCCGGATGCCTTGAAAACTTGTCTTGTAAACTGAGTGGTCATCCCCCCGACACTAGCCCCCGAACACGTTGGGGTTTGTCCTGGTGGCACGGCCGGGTAAACGTGTGCGTGTTGATGTAGTATCAGTCCTTGAGTTTGTCGGTGTAGAGGTTGCCGCCGGCTGGAAAACGCCGGCATTAGTCTGCCAGCCGAGGTCGGCTGGCTGGGTGTCTTGAATTCAGCGTCGGGCCGGCTGGAATTGACGTCAGGGATGACGTCTAACCGTCCCGTCGGTCTGACACCCCATTACCCGGCTCGGCCGCGGCGCTTCGGGTTCCGACCCGGGATCTTCTACGCCGGTTGCCATGTTGGCGGAGGTAGTGGGATCCTTTGTGGCCGTAACCGCCGCGCACGACCGACGGTTGCCCTCCACGTGGCCCAGATCGTGGGGATCGTGGCAGGAGCCCAGGAGGCGGCCTCCTCCCTTAAATAGACCACCCCGGCCTCCTTCCTCTTCTTCTCGCCTTCTCCTCCCCACCTCCACGATCTCCTACGCCGCCGCTGCCGCTCTAGCTCTCCTCTTCCTCCGCCTCTCGCCGTAGCGCACCACGGGACAGCGCCTCTCCGCCGCATTCCTCCGCCGGCCCGACTCCACGCTGGACGCTGCCATGGCCGCCTACGAAGGCGACGGCGACTGGAAAGGATCCATCGTCTCCCCCGAGCTCATCGCGGACCTCCGGCAAGAGGGCGTACTGGGCATCGAGGAGGATGTCTCGGTGCGCGTCCCTCCCATCGACGAGATTCAGCCGGCCCCCCACCACGGCGAGGCGGTCCTTTTCATCGAGCACCCTGGAGCGCGGGCTTGCGCTCCCGGTGAGCTTGTTCTTCCGGCAGTTCCTCGACTACTTCGAGCTCCAACCCCACCACCTCGGGGCGAACTCCATCGCCCAGTTGAGGTTCTTCGCCACCCTCTGCGAGGCGTACTTGGGCATCTGGCCCAATCTTGATCTCTTCTGCCGGTTCTTCTTCATCCGCGGCCGGCAGAAGACTTTCGCCGACGACTGGAAGGAGGCCGTCGACTGTGGCAGCACCGTCGTCTATAAATAGCGGGAGATCGCCCTGCCGGCCTTCAAGACGCCAGACTCCATCAAGGGCTGGCAGCGGATGTACTTCTACGTCAGCAACCGGAGGTCGGACGAAGACCGGGTCGGCCTGCCGGCCTTCACTTTCGCTCCCTCCCCCAAGACCACCTGGGATGGGAAGGGCCGACCCGGTGACAAGGACGTCGACGCGATGGTGCGGCACGTGGATAGCCTGATGAAGGAGGGCCTGACGCCGGAGGACCTGACGCTGTGCTGGTTGTCCCGCCGGGTGCGCCCGCTGTAGAACCGGGCGCACAAAATGTGCTTCATGTCGGGCTGGCTGGATCCGACCTGGCTGTCGACGAAGAACTACTCCATCAGCGCCCTTGACTCTTGGATGTGGATGATCACCAAGGGTCATGTGGGTGAGGACTAGGAGTTTGGGCTGCAACCCTACAACCGCAAGCACCCCCCCAAGGTGTGTTTCTTTTGCCTTCACTTTAAAACTGACGACAGTGATCCGGCTGAACTTGATCCGGCGTGCAGCTTTTCCGCCTCCAGGCGGTCGAGGACGGGCCGAATGGCCCCTAGTTCCTTCCCGACTTGCCGAGGCCGCCTCGGCGTCCTGCTGCCGGAGAGGAAGGATACGGCGCCGCAACGGGCGGCAAAAATGATGGTGACGCGCCGCCTGCCCGCGGCAAGGGGCGCCAAAAGCCGGCTGGTGCCGGCGGCCAGTCTGCCCCGGCTGGTGCAGGCGAACAGACCTGGCCGGCCGCCTGCGGTAAGCCGGATGACGCTCCTAGTAAGCCTTCTACTACCGACGTTGAGGTTATTCACCTTGTGGACTCTGACATGGATGCAGAAACCCGCGGCTCATCCCCTGTTGCCGCCACGAAGCACCAACGACCGGCGGAACCGGCTGACAAGCCGGCTGGCGATAGTGGTCCCGCCGACGCTGGAGCCGCGGAGTCCCTGGCGAAGAAGAGGCGCCTCCGGGTGCCAAAGACTCCAGGGAATCCCGTCGCGTAAGTGTCTTCATCTTGCCTATCAACTTCCTTGTTTACCTTTCATTCACACTCTTTCCGCTTCAGTCCTCCCAGGTCGCTCCTGGGCAAGAAAAACGGTGACGGGTAGGCCGCGCTGGGGGGCACGGGAAAGGCCGATGACGGTGTGCAGGCCGACGCCGGCTCGGTGGAGATGGCCCCTCTGGCCGACCAGGCGGCGCCGCCAGCCGCCGGAGATGCCGGAGGGAGCCAGGGCGCGACGGACGTCCCGTCCCAGCCGTAGGCGGACGAAACACCTGCTCCGCCCTAGCATTCACCACAGCCGGCCACCGAGCAGCCGACGGCCCCCGAGCCGCGACCAACTCCCGAGCCGAGACCGGCTCCCGAGAAGTGTATAATGTTGTATGCCTACTTATAAACTCAATTGGATCAAAAAGATTCAAGTTAAAATTTCAAAGAATGCATCAAACAAAATGGGACAGAATCTGTCCAGAGAAACAGCAGCAGCAAAATACATTTTTCTACCCCACTTAAATATGTTTAAAAAATCTGAAAAAATTAACGCTAACAGAGGATGAAAAGTTTCAACTACAGTTCAAATTTCAGCTCATTAGGAGTCACATAATAGGAACGATAAATCATAGTGTGCACAGATTCGTGCTGGAATAAAATCTCTGAATGCAAAGAGCAACTTTTTCAAACCAAAACGGGTAAAACTTGGCACTTTATTAAAAATTTCAGAAACAAAACTTAAAACTAAGTCCCTTGTTACAGCAATAGGACACAAAGAAAATCAAAAATAAAAACAACCGGGTTGCCTCCCGTAAAGCACTTTCTTTATAGCCATGTAGCTAGGCTTTCATACCTTTGTTTTCATGAGGGGCACATGTTGTGTGGGTAATATTTCTTGATTCTCCCCTTCTCAATTTTATAAAGGAAACATGATAGCAAGATACCAGGGTCCCATGGTGTGATCAAGCCAATCAATATATCGAACACTTTAAAGCTCAAAAGGAAACACCATGTAGCATATATTAAGTAACATCGATATCTAAATTTCTTCCTATGCATTGGCATTTTGTATATGAATGAATTAAAACAAGTATGAGTAGACCAATGCATTCTATCAGTAGGATTGCAACTTAAAGTTATTATAAGGATTATTTCATAATAGTTGCAAGTAGTAAAAGCAAAGTTGACAATATAATTACTAGATTGAGGCAACTTTGTAGATTTTGTAGTGTGGAGAGGATCATTAAAATTATCATGGCAATCAATAGCATGCTTTCCTCTCTCAAAATTGTTTTAAGAAATAGTATCATCATTAGCATGATGGTTGCAAATATAATTTCTATTAGATAATTTCAAACCATGCATATATTTCTCACATAAAGCATATTTCTCCTCATTTGAGTAAATAGTTGAATTCAAGAATGATATAGGACTCTCATGAATGAGAGTATCATTACAACCAGCAAGTTTATCATATTTATCCTCACATAAGCTAGTAGCAATTTCTAAGCATGGAGGATTATCAAGCAAAATAGGACCATCAACTAAAGCCTTATCATATTGCATACCAAAAATACCCTCATTATCACCAAAACCATCATAAAAGACTGGTGAGTTTTGAGTTTGAGAATTACCATCATCTTG
This sequence comes from Puccinellia tenuiflora, assembly GCA_012064385.1. Taxonomy (NCBI): domain Eukaryota; kingdom Viridiplantae; phylum Streptophyta; class Magnoliopsida; order Poales; family Poaceae; genus Puccinellia; species Puccinellia tenuiflora. Next base: position 1,548,366 of record QRDG01000129.1, on the reverse strand, counting down.
TATTGGTGAACTTGGAGGTCCCTGCACATCCCCAAGCTTAGGATTGATCGTAGCAACAATTTTTATAGTATATTTATTTTTATTTTTATGGGTTTTTGATATAAAGATAAGGTAAATACAAAATTGAAAGTAAACTAAACTAAGATGCAAAACTTAAAGTAAATATGCAAAACTGAAAGTAAACAAAAGAAAAACTCACAAGCAAACAAGTTAAAGAAGTACACCTCCCCAAGCTTAGATGATTGCAAGATACAAAATAAATGTAAGAGAAATGCAAGAGGCAAAACTAAAAGTAAATCTATTGTCTAGTGCACACGAAAATAATAACTTAAGCGCTACGCTCCCTGGCAACGGCGCCAGAAAAATACTTGATAACCCCCAAGAGCAAGGGATCACTGTAGCACCTCTCAATGTGGAAGAAGGGTATCGATCTGCAGGAGCAAGAAGGAAAAGTTATCTATTCCCTACAACTAAAGTGTCACAAGTTTTAGTTGATTATGCACTAAACAGGTTTAAAGAACAAGATGGTTGATTTAATGGATGGAAGTTTAATGTAACAAAACAAGAATGTAAAAGTGTCCCAATCCTCTTTAATACAAGAGGACAAGACAAAGGTTTTCTCTTATAGGAACAATGGACATGGGTTCATGGGTTCACACAATCCTCTCTCCCATCTATGGTGATTATCATGTTATAGATAAAAAAATACACACAATTGTCATGCTTTAATGGTAAACTTCTATGACGGCTACATGTCCTAAAACACATAGTTGAAAGAAATAATCATTTGTGTTGCTAGGTCACCCTCGTAAGGCTAGCGTGGTTTGCCGTCACTCCCACATCATACTTCTTCCTTTTTACCCTCGGATAAAGGATGTTGGGCTGTATTGTGTCACTCAATACATATGCCGTTGTCACCTTGGCCATCCCGTACCTACATACATCATACTTCTTAATGGAGAATATTCTAAACACTAGTGCAATGATTCATATTTTGTGTGCATGACCACATCTCTCTCATCTACCCACACTTGGTGGTGTCAATCACCTCATGACAAGGATAAACAAGGCATTATGCATAAATCAAACCATCACATGCATCATAGAATATCTCCAAAGTATGACAAGTCATAAAAGATCCAACACAACGGTAAATGCATAACAAATATCATCTCATACCATAATATCCACCATAGGAATTACATAGATAGATCCATACTCATGCAAGGCACATCATATAGACTTCAACAATGATCATACATAGAGAGATTAGATCAAGTTACCACCACAAACCCAAAGTCCCGCCGAAGTTTTCCCCCTCCAATCTGCAATTCCAGGTCTCTGTTTTGTGGTTTCTGTGTTTCTGCGGCGCTCCCTTCCGAAGGGCGTCGCGGACTATTTTTATAGTCAGTTTTAGGTCAAGACGAAGGTTCTGGAGAAAAGATCGACGGCAACGGAGCCTCGAGGCCCAAGATAGGGGGTCCCACGTGGCCAAGGAATCTGGCCACGTGGGCCCACCTCTTTTGGCCCTCAGGTCTCCGTTTGTTCGCTTCCTTCACACCTACGCTTTGTTCCTTCCAAAAACTAATGCTCGTAAATTTTTAGGTCATTTGGACGTCGTTTGGGTCCCTGAAACATCAAAATATAGAAAATAGGGTTTTCTGCCAGTGCAGGGTTAATTCCAGAAAAATAGGGAAACTGTGAAATATTCGCAAAATCAATATAAATCAATGATATAACCCTTATATGATGCAAATATGATTGAAATATAAGTAATATAATGCAAAGTTCATGTATGCATTTTACATGCATCAACAAGCAATTATAGGATCACTATTATACTTGCATTGATAGTGGGAATGTTTAACAACTCTTCTATTGCAACAAGTTACATCATGTAATTCACAAAACTGAATAGCCATTTTGTGAAGAGCTTCAAGCAATTTACGCATTCTTGTTCTCTCTTCGGTTGATTCATATTCAAAGTAGGCTTCCATATTTTTAACATAACCATTAGGCATAGATATTCCAGAAAGTTTCTCCATCTTTTTTGTGTTTTGATATATAAAACTGAAAATAAAACTAAACTAAATGCAAAACTGAAAGTAAATATAAGAAAAACTCACAACCAAACAAGTTAAAGAGGAAAACCTCCCCAAGTTTGATGATTGAAAGATGTAAAACAAACAAAAAGAAATGCAGAACTGAAAATAAATATCTAGTGCAAACAAGAATAAAAACTTAAGCGCTACACTCCCCGGCAACGGCGCCAGAAAATGTCTTGATACCCACAAGTATAGGGGATCGTTGAAATCTTCTATGTGTAAGTATTAGTATCGATCCCACGAGGAGTAGAAGGTATAAGTATTTATCCTCTCACATAATAGTGTCACTTCTCTTATTATCTATGCACTAGACAAACTAAAAATGATTAAATGATGCAAGTGTTTTTGGGTTTTTGGTGTAGAGTTTGCAATAAAGTAAAAAGCTGAAAATAAAATATGACAAGTGAAAGCTCTCAAAGAGAGAAAGCACAATCCTCTATGCAGCAAGAGGACAAGCTTGAGTGGTGTGTTTCTTATTGGTGGAAAACGTTCCCAAGGGCTACATGGATTTCATGGCATAAATATTTCTAGAACAACAAGGTAAACATTTTGTCAAGTTTTAATCTTCTTTGGACGGAGCGATAATTATGTGTAGTTAAATAAATAAACTAAACCCCTTATGATGGATCATGTGGCCAAGTAAATGACTGCACAAGAATTATTAAGACACAAAGTCCCACCATAGCATTACACTCTAAGGTCCCCCGAATAAATCCCCTCCTAATGTAACTTCATGTATGAGACCAAGGTTTACGCGTCCTCCTAGGTCCTACCCATTCCATCACACTAGCGTGATAGAACCTTCATGCATTACTCAATATATGGTGCACTTCATACATTGTACATCAAGACAATCATAAAAGATAAAAACTTGACCAAATACTCAACACAAGTTAAGTGAAAATTATTGCCAATCCATCCTATGCCCCCATGAACATGAGAGAACTACTCACAACGCGAAGAAATGATATGATTCAATGGTATAAGTGATACAACACAATCTGAAAATATAATCTTCCCACAAAACAATGACAAGTAGCAATTCACAAATATGTAGAATAGTACTTGAAAATAGCTAGGGTTCGAACTATCTCAAACTATGAGGGGGATGAAGTGGATCACGAAGATGGTGATGGAGATGGTGCTGGTCTTGATGGTGGTGTTGATGGAGACTCCGAAGGAGGGATGGAGGAGCCTTCCGGAGGTGATTCCGGCGGCGTTTCCCCCCTCCGATCTTCTTCGGCGGTAGCCTTCTGTCTCCTGTTTCTTGGTTTTGTGTTTCTCCGCCGCCTCCTTCCGAAAGCCGTCGGGGGACTATTTTTATAGTCGGTTTTAGGTCAAGACGAAGCCACGGAGATGAAAACGGACGGCATCGGAGCCACGAGGCCCAAGATGGGGGGTCCCACGCGGCCAAGGAATCTGGCCGTGTGGGCCCACCTCTTTTGGCCCTCGGGTCTCCGTTTGTTCGCTTCCTTCGCTCCTACGCTTCGTTCCTTCCAAAAAATGATCCCCACAAAATATTAGTTCATTTGGACGTCGATTGGGTCCCTGAAACATCAAAATATAGAAAATAGGGTTTTTTCTGCCAGTGCAGGGTTAATTCCAGAAAAATAGGAAAACTGTGAAATCTTCCCAAAATCCTTATAAAACAATGATATAACCCTTATATGACGCAAATATGATTGAAATATGAGTATTATAATGCAAAGTTCATGTATGCATTTTACATGCATCAACATCCCCAAGCTTAACCTATACTCATCCTCGAGTGTCGGCACAGTGGAAACCAGGGTACCACGGGCCGGCCTGCCAGGGCCCACAACATTCTTCGGACGATTTCGCTAAGGATCAGGCTCTCCAAGCCTGGCGAGCCTCACGAGGGTTTTTCCCTCGCGAGGGACCTCTCCTCCTCGTCGAGGGTTTTCCCCTCGGCAAGGGACCACCTCTCCTCGAGAGGGCATCTCGGATGCTGCCTGCAAATTCTGCTAAGGATCAAGCCAAAAGGTTCGGTGAGGCCTTCAGCCTCGCGAGGGTTCCTTCCTCATGAAGCCAACTCTGCCTCCGCGGCAGAGCGCACATGGGCTCTGCGCCCTCCGCAAAGTCAAGACCGCGCCAGCGTGCGGTGTCGACATCACCACAGTTGCCGTTCTTATGTATAAAGCAGTCAACAACGCTGCACCAAGCAAAGGAGCCCCAAGGATTGCCACTTTGGTGATAAGGGAACCGTCTGCAGCTACCCTCCAAGGGCGACGTCACCGTGGGACACATCCCACCTCAGCGGCGCCAGCCCACCGTCCTGGTTGGACGGTGGCTTTTCCAGCTTTGGTGACACCGCTCCCTGCCATGGACCGCGTCCATGGACTCCACCTTTATTGTGCACCTGTCCTCCTCCTTCGTCGCCATGTGGTAACCCTTCCCGCCAAGATATTTGGGGGAAGAGGTCCGAGACTCCTATAAAAGGAGGGGGAGCACGCTCGGGCAAAGGGTTCGAAGTTCTGAGTTCCAGGGTTAGCCACCTTGAGCTCGCCAAGCTCCCCTTGTACTGGAACCTCTCCAAGCAAGAGCAATACATCCGAAGCAGGACGTAGGGGTTTTACCTCTCCTAGAGGGCCCTGAACCTGGGTAATACCGTGCGTTCATCTCTGCAGTGCCGTCCCACAGCGAGCTCGACGAGCATCGTCGCCGAGGCACGTTGAGGGTTGTTTGATTCCGTGTTCAGCCCCTTACTCAATCCTTGCGAGACACACCCAGTTTCTGGGACAGTTCTCCGACATTTGGCGCGCCAGGTAGGGGGCTGAGGCGCATCTTCAACCTCGACACCACCATGGCCGGCTCTCGCACCGAACGTCTCGCTCGCCGGACGGCCAGCGCCGCCACCGCTCCCGCTGGCAACCCGCGCGGCCGCCCGCGCGGAAGTGCTGCTCCGGAGCGCCACGTCGACCCCGAGCCCCGCGTCGAGCACCCGGAGGACGACGACAACGACCACGCCGAGGACGACCTCGGCGAAGAGGAGGCTTCCTGCCTGCACCCGTCTGCCTCCTTGCTGGGCCGCCCTGCGCCCAGCCCGGCAACTGCGCTTCTCATGGCGCAGGAGCTGCTGCAGTACCACCCCACGTCGGAGGCCCGAGAAGCCTGGCTCAACCGCCTCTCCGAGCTCGTCGGCGCCGCTCGCGTCGCCGCTCCCGCACCGTCTCGTTCGCTGGTTCTCTCTGCACGCGCAGGGGACGTGGCGCACAACGCGCCGCATGCTCCTCCTCGTCACCCCGCGCCCGCTCCAGCTCCACCGGTTCCACCGTAACCTGCTCCAGCCGGGGCTCCTCCTCGCGACAACCGCGCTGCGTCGCACGTGTCGTCGCCGCATGACTGCCAAATCGTGCAGCGAGCCCCGGAGGACGCACGCATGAGCATCGAGCGCCACCAGGATCGCCACAACCGCGCCGTCCATGACGTCGCCACCGCGGGGTGCCACCTCCGCGCCTCCCTCGCCAACGGCCCGGTCACCTACGGCACGACGGCCGCGTTCACTCGCAGCCTCCGTCGCGTCGTCTGGCCGGTCAAGTTCAGGACGGATCTTCCTCCGCGCTACGACGGCAAGAACAACCCCCTGGAGTTCCTGCAGCTCTACACCTTGGCCATCCAGGCCGCAGGGGGCGACGACAAAGTCATGGCGAACTGGTTCCCCATGGCCCTCAAGGACTCTGCATCCTCATGGCTCACGAACCTCCCCGCCGAGTCCATCAACACCTGGGAGGACCTCTGCCGGTGCTTCGTCGCCAACTTCAAGGGCACGTACGAGCGCGGCCTCACGTACAACGACCTCCGCGCCGTGCGCCAGAAGCCCGGCGAGACCCTCCGCAAGTACATCCAGCGCTTCAGCCAGGTGCGCAACAAGATCCCCAACGCCACCGATGCACAGGTCATTTCAGCCTTCCAGGCTGGGGTCACGGATGTGCGGATGCTCGAGAAGCTTGGCATCCACGACAACATCACCAGCGTCGTCAAGCTCTTCGACTTGGCGGACAAGTGTGCCAAGGCTGAGGAGGGCCGCTTGTTCGTCAAGAACGAGCTAGGGGACCCCGCCGAGGGATCCAAGAAGAAGAAGAAATCCACCGAGAAGTGCAAGACCACTTCGGTCCTCGCGGCTGAGCCTGACGCCAAGCAGCCTCGCGCTGCCACTCCAGCCGTGGACCCCGAGAAGAAAGATGATCGCCCCTTCTGCATCTACCACAACAGGCATTCCCATGCCACCGAGGACTGCTACGACCTCAAGAGGCTTCGCGAGGCTCGTGAGGCTAACGAGCGGCAGCGAGGTCGCGGCGGCCGCGGGGGGCGACGCTGGAACAACAACAACTATGACGACAACTACCAGCAGAACCCTCAAGCCAACGCCGCCCAGCCCGTGAACGACAACCTCCCTGCCGAGACTCCTGAGGGCTACCAGGTGCCTCGCGGGGCCGCTTGCATCCTCGGCGGGGCTCAGGCCCCCAGCTCCAACCGCCACTTCAAGAAACTCGCCCGCGAGGTCGCGGCAGCGCTTCCTGGGGTTGAGGCCTCCAGGCCCCTCAAGTGGTCCCAGTACCCCATCACCTTTGACTCCAGCGACCACCCCAAGTCCACTTCAACTGTTGGCACCATACCGCTGGTCTGCACCCCCACCATCAACAACATTGCAGTCTCTAAGACGCTCATCGATGGGGGTGCAGGCCTCAACGTCATCTCCGTCAAGACTTTCGAGAAGCTGCAGGTGCCCTACGAGCAGCTCATGCCCACCAGGCCCTTCTCGGGGGTGACAGAGGGTCTCACCACCCCTTTGGGGCAGGTGAGGCTCGCGGTCACTTTTGGCACGCAGGCCAACTACCGAACCGAGCTGATCGATTTCGACGTCGTGCAAATCGGCCTGCCTTACAACGCCATCCTCGGCTACCCCGCCCTCGCCAAGTTCATGGCGGTGACCCAGCACACCTACAATGTCGTGGTATTGTCGAATCTAGCCGCGGCAGGGGTGCCATCGAGCTAGGTAGAGCGAGGGGTTTTGGAGAAGTTGGGGATTCCGGCTTCGGGATAGAGACCAGTTTACCCAGCTTCGGATCACACGACGGTGGCGTGATCCTACGTGCTGCTATAAATCACTATATAGGCAATATCGCCGAGTTACAGTGAGATCTCGCCGAGATTGAGGTTCTCGTCGAGATGAATCGTATCAAGAGTGCGTGCCCCAAGGCGTCCCGTAGGCCGGCTTATATAGGCGTCCGGCCTAGGGCTTACAGGAGAAAACCTACCGACTAAGTCAGAGTCCTAAACTAATCCGGCTTGGGCTTTGTCTTGTGGGCTAAGTCTTCCGCAATACCAGCTGCCTTCTGGAACCTTCCTTAGCCGGATGGGCCTCCTGCGCTTCATCATACTGGGCCGCCCGATAAGCCGGAATTCGGCTTATCACCACTATGGGCCACCCTGGTATTCTGGCTTAGCTTCATATCCGTGAGGGTACCTGTTCGGCATAACCCCAACATTAGCCCCCGGAAAGCTTCAAGTACTTGTTCGGTTGGCTTCATCTTCCCAACAAAACTCCATCCGGGAAGTTCTTCATCCGTCTTTTAGTCTTGGAGCATTCCTAGAAACTTTGCAGAACATGCCGAACTTGTTTGCCGATCTCATAGTGCCGGCTTATTATGTCGGAGAAATCCACTTGAACACGTACCGACACGCGTCTTCCGATTTGACTACTCTGTCAGACTCGATAGAGTGAGTGGAGAAGCATCTTTGAATGTAGGAGCTAACAGCGTTTTTCCCGCGCGAGAATCGAGGAGTCGGAGGAGAGCAAACGTCTCACAACAGCTAGATCCGTGACGCGTGGCGAAAATCTCGGCCTGTGACCGTTGCGCGGATCTCGGCGCGTCCACTATAAATCCCGGACGTCTCGCCTCCGCCGCTGCCACTCGCCATTTGCAACCCTAGCATCCATCTCTCCAGATCTCTTCTCCCCCAAACTCAAGTTCTTCCTCCGAGCTCCATGGCATCTAGCGCTCCAAGCTCACCAGTGATTGACGCGACGCCATTGGATTCGGCTCCGCCGATGGGCGGCTCTCTTTCCGCGGCCGCCGCCGCCGTCTCCGAGCCACCCGCCGCCGCCTCCGAGCCCTCCGCCGCTACAGCTGCATCTTCCCCGTCTCCGGTGGCCACCTTCACCGTGCCAGGCCGCGACGAAGTGGCCTTTGCGAAAGCCGCAGCCGAAGCCGCTGCCTCTGCCACTCAAGCCCCCAAGGCTTCTGACGCCGCAGCCGAAGGAACTAGCGCTGGAGAGGAGGATGAAGAAGAGGAAGCCGGCAGCAACAAAGGTGCTGCCAACAACCCGACACATAATTGGGTTGGCTCTGCTGTAGAAGAAGGCGAGCTCAAAAGCATGGCGGCTGATGGCGTCATTCCTCCGGCATCTTCTACTTCGCCGGCTTGGAGATCCGCCTTGGACGACCCGTATCCAACCCCAGTCCGGGACGAGCGGGTACTTCTCTCCTCCCACGTCTCTAGGGGTTTTTCTTTGCCGCCATCGGCATTTCTGATAGAAATATTCGACCACTACGGCCTTCAACTCCATAACATCACCCCGAACAGTTTGCTATACATCTCCGGCTTTGTAGCTCTATTTGAAGGTTACTTAGGTATAAAACCTAGGCTAGACTTCTTCCATAGATGCTTCTTAGTCAAGAGGCATACGGTCAACAAGGAGCTGCTAGTGGTCGGCTCAATCAGTTTCAACTGCCGCCGGGATATCGACTGGTACCCTCAGGTCCCAATCGTTGATTCGGCAAAGGGATGGGCTTCGACCTTCTTTTACTGCAAGGACGTGGCACCACCGAACCGGCTGGAGGGCCTTGCCCCCTTCACAGATATAGCCGGCACGCCCATGCCGTCCTGGACGAAGAAGCCGTCGGCGAAGATGCCGGCAGACCATGCCGCCATTCAGGCGAAGATTTCGGAGTTAACCTCCGGCTCTCCTCCCCTAACTGGGGAGGACACCATAATATGTTGGGTCAAAAGACGGATCCAGCCCCTCCAGCACCGTACCCGCCTTTTGAGCGAGTACACTGGTAATGCTGATCCCATGAGGACCAGCGAGAAAGACATGGATGAGGAGCTCTACCACGCGCGCCTCAACCGCCTAATCAAAGCCCGGCCCAACAAGGGTCGGCAATATGAAGAATCGATGCCGATGTTAATGGCATCCAACCCTCCCCCAAAGGTACTTTGCCGAAAACAAAGTTCAATTCTTTGAAGGGATGTTAGCTTTATAGCCACAAGCTGACTTGTTTTATTCCTCAGATTCCGGGCCTTTCCGCTTCTGGATCAGCTGGCACGTCGTCGTCCAGCAAAGTGATCCAGCGTCCCGTTACCTTTTCTTCGGCTCAAGCAGAGAGCCGGAAAAGGAAGAGCCAGTCTATCACGATTGGCGCCAAGTCATCCGAAGATGACAATGCCCTTGCTGGGCTCAACATCCCCAGCAAGAAGTAAGTCGGCTGACAACGCTTTGTTTTCTTCTTGCTTTGATATTGAGCCGGCCTTGCTGAACTTGCCCCTTATACCATCGCAGGATAAAAAAGGGCGCACCCCTTAAATCAAAGGTATGCGTCACGCGGAAGAAGGCGTCTCCCGCCGTAGCTCCTGCCACTCCGGTTCCGAAGCCGAACCCCGCCGAAGAGGGTGCCCGCACCGTGGCGGCAGGTCCTATCTTAGGGAGAGCCGGGACTACCCCTCCTTCGCAATGGACGGAGATGACGGGAAAGGTGACAGCACCTCCTTCCCCACCAAGGGCTGAAGCTCCGGCTAATGATGCCCCGACTTTCCCTCCAATCAAGGCAGAAGCCTTTGACACGGAGGGGTATATTAAGCCGGAGTTCATGATACGGTTTATGCGCGCCCCTCGGTTGCCCCGAAAGAAAGGAACCACTGTCAGGGACGACGAGCCGGAACAGACCAAAGCCTATGACACCCTTGATGTCATAGAGATCCTTGAGGACCAGCAGCAATACTTCACTGAGTCCTTTGATGCCGGCATGTCCCTTCTGCGCGAGCACTTCTAGGTAAATATCTTCCCTAGTAGCCCCCGAGCACTATGCCGGACTAAATTTAGAGAAGAGAAGCCGACATAGTGGTCCGAATTAAATGCCTCTACCTAGCCCCCGAGCATTTTAGAGTGCCTTCATGTAGCCACCTTGCCATTAAGCCTTAGGCTTTTAGCAAACTCCTTACGCAGATTCATCGAGAAATTGGCGCTGAAACCATCACTTCTTTGGGTTTGCGAAATCAGGAGATGCGCCGGTTGAGGGCGGAGCTGGCAAACAAGGACACCATTATTGCCGGGTTTGAAGCAGACCGGGTCATGTATCAGGGTAACAATTCCGAAAAAACTTTCAACTTCTTGCTTCCAGCTTTATTTATCTGCTAACAATATGTTTGCCGCAGATGCCATCAACAAGGCCAAGTAGTTCGCAGACAACGTGGGAACTGTCGACCAGCTCCGCAACGAGAACATTGAGCTGAAAAAGCTTAATGAATCGATGAAGACAGAGCTGGAATCGGCTCAGAAAGCTCTTGTGCAAGCCGAACAAAATCTGGAGACAGAGAGGCAACAAAGCAAAGATTCCCTCCGTGAAGTTCAGGACCGGCTTGACAAGCGTCTGGACGAATCACTGGCAATAGACAACCAGCTTCTGAGTAAGTTTTATACTTAAGAACTCAATTTTGCTGTGTTTGTGTCTGCCTGCTTAACAAGTTAACTTCGCCTTTTACAGCTCCGGCCGGCTTGGGCCATGAACTGACAGCGGAGAACCGGCTTGACCGGATTTTGGAGATGGGGGAAATTATCCCGAAGATACTTTCTTCAGGAAAAAATATTGTTGAAAAATTCTTTCCCGGCAACCCCGAGTCTTTGGCGAACCTGGCAGATTTGCCGGCCGAGTTGGATGAGGCAACTTCGTTCTTTGACGAACGGCTCCGATCCAGCGCTCGCGGAGGTGCGAAGACGGCTCTGGGCTTAATGATGGCTCACTACCCAGAAGCTGAAGCTTGGCGGGTGGCATCCGGCTTTCCTCTTGAAAAGGAGGATGGCTCACCGCTTGATGACCAAGATCGCAGGAAGATTCTGCACTCCGTCTCCGGCTATGCCAGCAAGATTGCCAAGATGGTATCGTTGACCACCATCTTCAAGGAAGTTCCGTGCCCGCCAACACCCGTCCAATCAGATGATGACGGCGAGGAGGCGAACTGATGTTAAAGCCGAATTTTCTCATTCGAGCCGGCTTCCCTGAAAGATGTAGACTAGATGTAAGCAAGTCGAACAGTGTGAAATATTTTTTAAATAACTGTCTTTTGCCATATTTAACTTATCTACTTTTGCAATTTTGCATTTTTTATGCCTCAGTTCAATCTGGCCTTCACACCTTAGCTTTTAAGTGCCAGCAAACCTATTGCGAAGCAAACTTGCTGAGCAACAGGGTACACAATGACCAATCTGTTTATACCCAGATCAAGTGCCGCCTTTCGGTGCCGGAACACTTTGAAGCAACCCGGCGCAAAAAGCTATCAGACAAACATTATTTGGCAAAATTTAAGTTTTTCATCACCTTAAGGCGGATCTAACAGAGAAAAGAGTTTACCAACTAGCAACACAGGCAATTTCGGGTAAACAGATATTATCAATAAGATCATTGGGAAATAAGGGATGGTACAGATTCTCGAATTCGACATGAGAGAAACCAATTTTTATTTCATGATCACATTGACATGGTTACAATAGAATTTGCTAAGTGTAAAAAGGACGTAGCTGAGCGATATTCCACGGACGTTTTGTCTCGTCAAAGCCGTCATCTACATGCCTTTTCCTCTTTCGACCTTTCTTCCTGGGATCTTTCTTTGAATCCCTTAAGTCGAGCAGGTAATATGACCCGTTTTTCAGAACTTTGCTGATAACGAAAGGCCCTTCCCATGGTGGGGATAATTTGTGCTGCCGGCTTTGCACAAGCCGAAGCACTAAGTCGCCCTCTCGAAAAGATCGACTCCGCACTCTACGGCTCTGGTAGCGACGTAGATCTTGTTGATAGATGGCAGATCTTTGGAGAGCTAACTCTCTTTCTTCTTCGAGGACATCTAAGCCGTCTTGACGTGCTTCTTCTGCATCTTCTTCGACGTAGGCTGCGACTCTAGGCGAATCGTGGATCATGTCGGATGGGAGCACCGCTTCTGCGCCATAGACAAGGAAGAAAGGGGTGAAGCCGGTTGATCTATTTGTGGTAGTACGAATACTCCATAAGACCGCCGGCAATTCATCAACCCACGCGCCGGCTGCCCGATGTAGAGGAGTTTCAAGCCTCGGCTTGATACCCTGCAGAATAATGCCGTTAGTGCGCTCTACCTGTCCATTGGATTGCGGGTGTGCCACCGATGCCACATCGAGTCGGATCTTTGATCGGCTGCAGAACTTCGCTAGCTCACCGACGACAAAGTTTGTGCCATTGTCGGTGATAATGCTATGCGGTATGCCGAATCGGGTTGTAATCTCGACGATGAACTTTGTTGCTGTAACTCCGTCGAGTTTCTTGATGGGCTTTGCCTCCACCCACTTTGTGAATTTGTCGACCGCCACCAGCAGGTGGGTTAAGCCTCCCCTTGCCGTTTTAAAAGGTCCCGCCATGTCGAGCCCCCAGACCGCGAACGGCCAAGTGATAGGGATCGTTCGAAGCTCCTGAGCCGGCAAGTGAATCTGCTTTGCGTAGCGCTGACATCCTTCACAAGTCTTGACGATGTTGATATCATCCTCTTTAGCCGTCAGCCAGAAGAATCCGTGCCGAAACGCCTTGGCGACTAACGCCTTTGCCGCCACGTGATGCCCACATTCGCCGGAGTGGATTTCTTCTAAGATTTGCCGCCTTCCTCTGGAGAGACGCATCTTTGGAAGATGCCAGATGTGCTCCTCTTGTAGAGTTGCCCGTTAATAATCGTGTACGCCTTTGCTCGACGCTCAATTTGACGGCTTAGCACCTCGTCGTCCTTAGGCAGTTTCTTATTAACCAAGAAATCAATGTAGGGTGTGGTCCAATCTGGGGTTACCAAGCACACATGAACTAATTCTGCCGACAAAGGGTAATCTTCATCGCCGCCTTTGATGGACAGCTTGTGAAGGTTATGGAGGAATACGTCTGGTGGCACTGCCTTTTTCTTGGACCCTATTCTGGCCAAGGCATCAGCAGCTTCATTGTCATCTCGGGAGATATGTCAAACCTCTAAGCCGGCAAAGCATCGGCCGAATTCGTCGACTGTTCTTCTGTATTCCGCCATTGTGGGACTCTTCGTGTCCCAACATCCATCAAGTTGCTGCACAACCAGATCTGAGTCGCCATAGCAGAGGATGCACTGAACTCCCAATTCCTTAGCCATGTGAAGACCATGAAGGAGAGCCTCATATTCTGCTACATTGTTGGTGGCGTTGAAGTGGATTCGGAGGACATAACTGAGCTTATCACCCTTAGGCGATTTTAGAACTACTCCAGCCCCCGAGCCTCGTCAAGCTCCCTGGCTCGGGTAGCACCATCGTCATCCGTGGCATGGTCTCAAACGCCCTGTACGTTGCGTAAGCGGCCTACAAGGCTGCCGCGGTGGCGTCACCCGCTGACGAGGATGAGGAGCCCCTCCCGAGGCCCCCCGCGAAGAAGAAGCAGCTGTTCTCTCAGGAGAAGGCCACGGCGAAGCAAGTGCCTCTTGAGGCAAACGGCTCGGGGGCTAGCGTCACCATCGGCGCCAACTTGCCTCCCAAATAGGAAAGCACGCTCGTCGCCTTCCTCAGGGCAAACTCTGACATGTTCGCATGGACACTGTCAGATATGTCCTGGAGTACCGAGGGAGGTGATCGAGCACCACTTAGCCGTGTGTCCAAACGCACGCCCCGTGAAGCAAAAGGCACGGCGCCAGGCGCCAGAGAAGCAGAATTTCATCGTCCAAGAAGTAGAAAAGTTGAAGAAAGCCAGCATCATCAAGGAAGTTGTCCATCCCACTTGGCTCGCCAACGGTGTGGTCGTCCCCAAGCACACCGGAGGAAGTCGCCTCTGCATCGACTTCACCGACCTCAACAAAGCCTACCCCAAGGACCCCTATCCCCTCCCAAGGATCGACCAGATCGTGGACTCCACCACCGGCTGCGCACTCCTCTGTTTTCTGGATGCCTTCTCAGGCTATCACCAGATCAAGATGGCGAAGGAGGACGAGGAGAAGACAACATTTCTCACCCCTTGTGGTGTGTTTTGCTATGTCTGCATGCCCTTCGGCCTGAAAAATGCCGGTGCCACTTTCCAGCGCCTCATGAGGATCGCCTTGGGGGCTCAAATGGGAAGGAATGCAGAGGTCTACGTCGACGACATCGTGGTCAAGACCCGCGAGAAATACACGCTCATCAAGGACCTCGAGGAGACCTTTGCCAACCTGCGCAGGGTAAACATCAAGATAAACCCCGCCAAGTGCGTCTTCGGGGTCCCTTCAGGCAAACTCCTCGGGTTCCTGGTGTCTCATCGTGGCATCGAAGCAAACCCCGACAAGATCAGAGCCATAGAAGAGATGCAGCCTCCTTGTCGCCTCAAGGACATGCAGCGCTTAGCGGGATGTTTGGCCAGCCTTGGTCGTTTCATCTCCAAGTTCGGCGAGAGGGCGCTGCCATTTTTCAAGATCATGAAGAGGTCCGGTCCTTTCAAGTGGACCCCTAAAGCAGCAAAGGCCTTCAAGGACCTGAAGAAATACCTGGCGAGCCCACCTATCATGGTTGCCCCACGCCCTCGCGAGCCTCTGAAGCTATATCTTGCAGCCACTTCTCAGACGGCAAGCGCGGTCTTGGTGGCTGAAAGGGAAGAGGCAGTCCTCACCAAGCAGAGCCCTGCCTCGCCAAGCCCAGAACTACTCGACAAGGAAGCAGCCTCGTCAAGCCTCCAGCCTCATGTCGAGCCCCTACAAGTGGGGCCTCAAGAAAACCTCGACAAGGACTCCACCGAGCCTCGAGAGGAGCCAACCGCTGCCACGCCAACAACTACCCTCGTCGAGCATCCCGTGTATTTCGTCAGCACAGTGCTGCGGGACGCTCGCGAGCGCTACCCCATGCAGCAAAAGCTCCTTTTCTCGCTCCTCAGCGCCTCCAGGAAATTGCGCCACTACTTCCAGGGTCACCCCATTAAGGTGGTCACCTCATACCCCCTGGAGCAAGTCCTGCGCAACCCAAACGCAACAGATCGCGTCGCAAGCTGGGGCATCGAGCTACAACCTTTCGAGCTGGAGTTTGACACCACAAGGGTCATCAAGGGCAGGGCACTGGCTGATTTCATGGCCGAATGGATGGACACGCGTGAAGAAGAGCCTAAAGAGGAGGGAGCCGCAGCCTCACGAGGGACGGAACCAGGCTACTGGACCATGCACTTCGACGGCGCCTTCGCAGCCCGGAGTGCAGCGGCTGGTGCTGTCCTCACCTCACCGACAGGCGACAAGCTCTACTACGCCGTCCAGCTGTGCTTCAAGGGCAACGACAAGGTGTCCAACAACATTGCTGAATACGAAGGCCTCCTCGCCGGGATCAGAGCTGCCATCGCCCTCGGCATCAAGTGCATCCTCATCAAGGGCGACTCTCAGCTCCTTGTCAACTTCTCCAACAAAAGCTACACGCCTAAGGACACCTACATGGTGGCCTACCTTGAAGAGGTACGCAAACTCGAGAAGCACTTTAGGGGCATGGAGCTCAAGCATATCCCACGAGGAGAGAACCAAGAAGCAGATGAACTCGCCAGGCGAGCAGCAAGAAGGGAAGCCCAGAAGCCTGAAGTGTTCGAGGAAAGACTCGCCAAGTCCTCCATCAAGCAACCCGCGGTCAACGCGAGCATCAATGAGGAGCTCCCACCAGCCCCATCAAGTGGAGCACCAAACTGCGGGCTGCCCTCAGGCGATCACTTGCTGATGACCCTGGTACGCGAAGACACTGGTTAGATCGACGAGATCAAGAACTACCAGCAAAATCGGGTCCTCCCTGAAGAAAATGCAGAAGCCGAAAGGGTTGCTCGCCAGGCCAAGTCCTACTGCCTCCACGACGGAGACCTGTACCGTAAGCGCCCCAATGGGGTTGCGTTGCGGTGCGTCCCTGCCGAGGAAGGCCGCCAGCTCATCAACAACATCCACAGTGGAGAGTGCGGCCACCATTCATCCTCGCGCACCCTTGCAGGCAAGGTCTTCCGGAGTGGCTTCTACTGGCATTCAGTGCTTCAAGATGCAGCCGCAATCGTCCAAACCTGCGACGCCTGCCAATTCCACGCTAAGAAGATCCACTAGCCCGCGCAAGGACTCCAAACCATCCCGCTCTCCTGGCCGTTCGCGGTCTGGGGGATGGACCTCCTGGGACCCTTCCCGCGAGCGCTCGGGGGCTACCGCTACCTCTACGTCGCCATCGACAAATTCACCAAGTGGCCTGAGGTGGAACCCGTGCGCACCATTCCGGTGAAATCAGCGGTGAAATTCATCAGGAGCCTGGTCTGCCACTTTGGCGTGCCCAACCGCATCATCACCGACAACGGCTCACAATTCATCAGCGGCGCCTTCAAGTCATACTGCGACAGCCTCGGCGCCCAAACCTGCTATGCATCGGTGGCTCACCCACGAAGCAATGGGCAGGCTGAGCGAGCCAACGCCGAGGTGCTCAAGGGCCTCAAGACGAGAAGCTTCAACCGCTTCAAGGCCAGTGGCAAGCACTGGGTCAATGAGCTCCCCTCGGTACTCTGGTCCATCCGCACCACGCCAACAAAGCCAACCGGCGAGACGCCGTTCTCCCTCGTCTATGGCGCTGAAGCCGTTCTCCCCAGCAAGATCACCCACGGCTCTCCACGAGTCTTGGCCTTCAAGGAGGCTGAGCTGGACGAACTCCGCAACAACGACCTCCTGCTGCTCAAGGGGCTCCGCCGCAATGCGGCCCTGAGAGCAGCATGGTACCAGCAAGACCTCCGTCGCTACCATAGCCGCCACATCCGCCTGCGCACTCTCGAAGCAGGAGACCTGGTCCTGAGGAGAATCCTCTCGAGAGCAGGCCTCCACAAGCTCTCACCAATGTGGGAAGGACCCTACAGAGTCGTGCACATCGCCAGGCCTGGCTCTGCGCGGCTCGAGACGAAGGACGGCATCCCTGTCGCCAACCCCTGGAACATCCAGCACCTGCGCAAGTTCTACCCCTGATCGTCCTCGACGAGAAATCTTTTGCATCGAGGGAGAGCCTCGCGCCATCATCCTCCACGAGAAAAAACTTCGGGCTCCCCTCTCTACTATACGTTGCCGCGGGCCGTTCGAGAAGACTCCCAAGCCACCACGCCTCCGCAAGGTGACTTCTTCAAGCACCATGCCTTGGCGAGGTGGATCCCCATGCCCAGCCATGGTGGACCGCAGGCTCTCGAAGCCACCCCCGCATAGGGGCCCCCTCTCTGAGCTCTCTCTACATGCGTCGCCTCGGGCCGCGAGAGTCTCAGCCACTCCATGTGGAACCCCATGCCCAGACATGGCGGATTTTGTATTTATGGCCACGCCAGTGTAATGAACCTCTGTTTCAGGTCACTTTGAACCTTTGCGCTTCGCACCAGCATATGTTGTTGCTTTGGTAAGCACTTATGGTATTGCTTTTCATCCTTGCTCGTATGATCCCTCCTGTGTATCTCGCGAGCGGGGGATGAGCATGGTGCCTGTGCCTCGGGAGCATCCCAGCAGTGCCTCAAACCCAAGGAATCCGAGCTCTGAACTCACGGGTCAGCTCTCATGCATGTCAACTCCCAAGGAGCTCTGAACTCATGGACCGGCTCCCGTGCACGTCAACTCACCAAGGACCTTGGTGCTTGTTATCCTCGCGAGACACACATGAAGGAACCTACGAGCACACATGAAGTTATCTAGCTATGTATTGCTTGTGGGTATGCCTATCTGTCCAAACGCAGGAAAGCAGGATCAAAACAAGCCTCAGGCAACCTCAAGAGGAAAACGCCTCACCAGGGAACCAACACCCTCTCCAAGGCAAAAACGCCTCATCAGGGAACCAACACCCTCTCCAAGGCGAAAAATGCCTCGCGAAGCTAAGTCCAAACACTTGGTTAAAATTTTCCTTTCGCTGGTTTTTGTCCCTCGAGCCTCTTTTCTCTCTCCTATGCCTCATGGGCTGCTTGCGCGTTAAAGGGGAGCCCCGAGCATCGCGCCTCGGGAGCTCTTACCTCTCGAGGCCTCACGCACCCCCGGCCTTGTGGAGCCCTGACTCTCACATACCGAAGCGGCGGTGGTGTAGCGCTAAGAGAGGGTCCTAAGACGTAGAGCGAAAAATACATGAAGCGGAAAGATAAAGCCTCCCGAGGGAAATTTACCAAGCACGTTCAAACGACACTTAAGCAAGTCTTTACAAAAGTTTTACAAGCAAAATGCTAAGGTAATGTGTGCCTCATGCACATCCAGCCACAGGAAAAGCTCAGGCCGTCGGGCCTCCCGAGGTGCCCTCGTCGCCCGCGGCGGCGCGTTCCTCCTCTTCCGCAGCGTCCTCCTCGCCGTCGGCCTCGTCCCCCTCAACCTCGACCTGGTCGAATATCATGGCGTACTCCTCGGCGGCCCTCCGCATCCTGTCGCTCAGCGCGACGCGGCTGCTGAGATCGACGGGCGCCGTCATGGCCTCGAGGTCGAGGGAAGGCTGGAGTCTCGCGAGGTTGGCGAAGATGCGGCAGGTGGCGAGGACGAGGAGATCGCGGCTCTCCTCCACGACACGGTCGTCGAGTTTCTTCGCGGCCTCTTCGAGTTTCGCGAGTAATTGCCCGAAGAAGAACATGTACGCGGCCTCGTCGTCGCTCCCTCCTGCGGCGAAGGAAGGGACCTCGGCCCCCAGGCGGTCCCCAACGGCGCGAGCACGGAGCACCAGGTCTTGGAGCATGAGCTGGCGCTGACGCGACATGGTCCGGCCGATCTCCGCGTTGCTCCATGCCTCCTCCACGAGGTTCACGACCAGCCCCACCTACTGGTGGAGCTCGCTCAGGTCCTTCTCCAGGGCGGCGACTCTCCCTTCCGCGCGAGCCTGGGCCTCCCTAGCGCTCTGAAGGCGGGAGGCCATCTACTTCTCCTCCTTCTCGAGCCCCTTGATGCGGTCCTGGAGCTCCTTGTGCTTCGCCTTGAAGCGCTCCTCCTGCTTCGTGGCCTTCTCGTCATAGTCCTTGGAGAGGTCTTGGCGGATGAGCTTTATCTTTTCGTCGGCCTCCTCCTGCGTTTTCTTCTGCTTTGCCGCGAGATCGGCATTGGCCTTCTCGAGGCGCTCCTCGTAGGAGGCTTCGTCCTTGGCCACCCGGCCCTCGCGAGCCTTCAGCTGCTCCTCACGGGTGGCCTGGTCCGCCTCAAGTTGCTGGACCTGCTCCTCGCGCCGGCGCAGTTCCACCTCGCGGGGGGAGAGCTCTCCCTCGCGTCGCGTGAGCTCTGCCTCGCGCTGGGTCAGCTGCACCTCGTGAGCGTCCAGCCTCTCGCGGAGCTCCTTCAAGCTGCCCTCCACAGTTTTGGAGTGCGTGATGAAGTTCTGCTCCAAGGTCGCAACCTCCTGTCGCTTGGAGGCAGTTTCCGCCTCGAGCGCCTCCCGTGCGGCGTCCAGCTGCTCCATGGTCTCCGCCGCCTCCCTCTTCACGCTATCGCGGGTCTCTTCGGCGAAGCGCATGGCCTCTTGGCGTGCCGCCAGGGCCGCCGCGTCCTGCCGGCGGCAGCTCTCCACGCTCTCGCGGAGGAGGGCCCAGCCCTCGTCGAGTCTCGCCCGCTCCTCCGCCCTGGCGAGCTCCTCTTCGGCGTACTGCGCCTCCAGCTCATCGAGCGTCCGCCGCGCCTGGCTGAAGACGGCGTAGCGACGAACCGCTTGGCGCCGCGGCTCCCGCAGCGCCAAGGTCCCCGCACCGCTGCAGGGTGCAGAGGTCTCGATTCTTAGCGGGGCGCCCGAGGCACCCTGTCTCGGGCTCACAACCGCTTCTGGTGCGGCCTGGGGGCTCGTGTGGGCGCCTCCTTCGCCGCCCGCGTCAGGAGCCCTCTGGGGGCTGGGCGTCCTCTCGCCCCCGGCTCCGGCGTCCGTGGGCTCCGGAGGCGCCTCCACCTCCTGCTCCTCAGGGGCGCTTCCCGCCCCTTCCGTGGTGGTCGCGCCTGCCGCGACCTCGGGCACGTCAGCCCCTCTTGTGGGAGCCTCCTCCTCCGGAGGCGGCTCCATGATGATCTCTTCAACCTCCTCCTCCTCCTCCGTCGTCTCCTGCTGTACGGGAGGAGAGGCGGCCCGAGCTGGCGACGATGCCGCCTCTTCAATCACCTCCTCCGCGCGGTGCTCACCCGCGGGAGGAGTGGCAGCCCGAGCTGACGACGGCGCCACCTCTTCAACCACCTCCTCCGCGCGGTGTTCATCTGCAGAAGGAGTAGCCACTCACTGTGGCTCGTCAGCCGCAGGCGTCTCCACGACGATGCTGACGGTCTCTCCAAGCTTGCGGAGCCACCGCCTCTTCGGCGCCGCAGGGTTCCTGAAAAGAGAGACAAGTAGAAGATCCGTCAAGAGGGTTTTCGAAAGCAAAATGCTAAATGAAAGAAGAAGGACCCAAGCTTACTCGTCGGCCATCCTCCACACCCTCTTCTTCGCCTTTGGCGGCTAGGGGCTGTTCGCCCTGGCTTCCTCCCGAGGCGCCTCTGCCTCCTCGCGAGGAGCACCCCTCGCAGCCCCGGCGGCCCTGTCGTGGGAGAGCTTGGAGCGGGGCTCGCAGCGTCCTACCGTGCCGCCGCTTCTCTCCTCCTCCGTGGTATGTCGGGAGGGAGCCACGCGGAAGGCATCCTCGTCGTCGCTGGAGGATATCACGTGGAGGTCCTCGTCAGCCAGTGCGCTCCTTGAGGAGCCCGCGTAGCCTCCCGAGGGGTCAGCGTCTCGCGAGGCCTCGCCCACGCCAGAGTCCTCTCCCTCGTCCGGCTCCGGCGACTCGTCCATATGCTCCGGCTCCGCCGCCCACGGGTTGGTGCGGGGCTCGCGGTGACCTGCGGGCACGATCCCCCATTCGTCGAATACAGGTAGGCGCCTGCGGTGCTCGTGCACGCTCTCTTCAACAAAGCTGAAGAGCGTTCGGTCCTCGTCGCAGGTGGGGGACGGGATGTCCGTCGTGGCGAAAAGGATCCCCATGACCTGGTACAGCACCTCCGGTGTGAAGCTGTCCGAGCACAGGCGCATCCTGTCCTCCCTGCCTGTGTACTGCCACACCGGCTCTGAATGCCACTGGAGGGGGGCGATTCGGCGCCTCGTGAAGTCCTTCGCCACCATCTGGCCGGTGAGTCCGGCGTCGCGAAGCCTCCGTATGCACTCTTACACCGCGTCAAGCTTCGGGCCCTCGAAGCCTGCGCTCGCCCAGCGCGCCCACTTCCTCGGGGGCACCACGGGCACCTCCAGGAGAGGGTTGGTCCCCTTGGTGTCGACGAAGAACCACCGCTTGCGGAAGTCCTCCACCTTCTTCGTCACCTTGGTGATGGCGTTCTCACCGCACCATGTGATGGAGATGTAGTTCTTGCTCCTGGCGTCGGCAATGCGGAAGGAGACGCATCCGATCCGCTCGTTCTGCGCGGTGGACCGGAGGGAGTAGAAGCTGCGGAAGAGCACCACCGAGGGACGGATGCCAATGTAGGCCTCGCAGAGGTAGGCGAAGATGGAGAGGATGAGGATGGAGTTGGGATGAAGATGGAGGAGTTGGATCTGGTACACCTCCAAAATCCCCAGGAGGAAGTCGGAGAAAGGAGGAACAAGGCCGGCGTAGAGAGTTTGAAGGAAGACGGGGTAGTACCCCTCGGGAAGCCTGCTGCCGGCCGGTCTCATACCGGTGGCGCCGTGCTCGTTGGAGCTCGCGGCCGCCAGGTGGCGCACCTTTTCAATCGCCGCCGAGTGGATGCGGGACTTCGGCAGCGCCCCCTCGAGTCCAGCGCTCCCCGACGCCGCCGCGGGCCTGCCAGCCTGCGCTGGAGCCTTTCCCTTCGCCGGATCGGTTGCTTTCTTGGGCTCCATCGTCGCGGCAGAGAAGAGTATCTTGGAGGCGGAGCGCTCTGGGAAGAAGGAGGCATTTGGGGGGAAGCGAGCAGCGGAGTTATGGGAGAAGTGATGGGCGCTGTCTCCGCGCCCAGGCTTTATCGGCCAGTTACCGAGGATGTGGTGGGCCCCATCGGGTCGCCCGTTGAAGCCGAGGAGATCGTGGCCTCGGGCACAACCGCTGCGCCCCACGTGTCACGGCCCAGGCAGGCATCGTTGGGCCCCCGACGCTTCGCCTCCATCCACGGCCTTCGGCGTGCCCATCGCGGGCCCGGGGGCTACAGTCGGCACAGTGGAAACCAGGGTACCACAGGCCGGCCTGCCAGGGCCCACAACATTCTTCAGAAGATTTTGCTAAGGATCAGGCTCTCCAAGCCTGGTGAGCCTCGCGAGGGACCTCTCCTCCTCGCCGAGGGTTTTTCCCTCGGCAAGGGACCACCTCTCCTCGAGAGGGCATCTCGGATGCTGCCTGCAAATTCTGCTAAGGATCAAGCCAAAAGGCTCGGCGAGGCCTTCAGCCTCGCGAGGGTTCCTTCCTCACGAAGCCAACTCTGCCTCCGCGGCAGAGCGCACATGGGCTCTGCGCCCTCCGCAGAGTCACGACCGCACCAGCGTGCGGCGTCGACATCGCCATAGTTGCCGTTCTTATGTATAAAGCAGTCATCAACGTTGCACCAAGCAAAGGAGCCCCAAGGATTGCCACTTTGGTGATAAGGGAACCGTCTGCAGCTACCCTCCAAGGGCGACGTCACCGTGGGACACATCCCACCTCAGCGGCGCCAGCCCACCGTCCTGGTTGGACGGTGGCTTTTCCAGCTTTGGTGACACCGCTCCCTGCCATGGACCGCGTCCATGGACTCCACCTTTATTGTGCACCTGTCCTCCTCCTTCGTCGCCATGTGGTAACCCTTCCCGCCAAGATATTTGGGGGAAGAGGTCTGAGACTCCTATAAAAGGAGGGGGAGCACGCTCGGGCAAAGGGTTCGAAGTTCTGAGTTCTAGGGTTAGCCACCTTGAGCTCGCCAAGCTCCCCTTGTACTGAAACCTCTCCAAGCAAGAGCAATACATCCGAAGCAGGACGTAGGGGTTTTACCTCTCCTAGAGGGCCCTGAACCTGGGTAATACCGTGCGTTCATCTCTGCAGTGCCGTCCCACAGCGAGCTCGACGAGCATCGTTGCCGAGGCACGCTGAGGGTTGTTTGATTCCGTGTTCAGCCCCTTACTCGATCCTTGTGAGACACAACCAGTTCCTGGGACAGTTCTCCGACATCGAGAATAAAGGTGATAAAACCAACATGGACTTTGCATTTTAATACTATCAATGGATATCAAAGATTATTACTTTTGCTACATAGAGTCAAATGATTCATTCTTCAAAGGAGTAGCAATATACAAGATGGATGATAAAGTGACATCAAGTATTCAATGAAAGGATATTCAATGATAATTCACAAAGTGTAACATAGAAGAAAGTACTATGGACCAAATGTATGCATAATGAAGAGTAAAAACATCCTATAATGGTCATAGAGTACTCTTATGAAATCTGAATATAAAAGATGGACCCTTTGGAAAGATATATAAATGAGTAGAGGTAAAACATGAATAAGTTTCATCTAACTTCCAAATGCTTCTACTTAAGTTAATGTTTGCAATGTGGTATTCATTGGTGTGAAGCTCTCATTACCCCTATCATAGCATCTTGAATGGTTAAAGTTTAAAGTGAAAGCAAATATGAGTAGTGTGCTTGACAAAGTACAGGTTGAATACCTCATGCCCCGTGAATACGAGTACCTACACCACGGTGTTACTCAACTCGGGCCACCAAGCAAGTTCAAGTTAAAGTCATTGTAAGTAATATAATAGCGTCATCAAGAGCGTCAACTGGGGTACCTCTTGTCCCAGGACATGGAACAAGCCCATGTCAAAATTACAAGACAAACAAACATAATGAACAATCTCAACACCCTTTTTATTTACTATTGGTATAGCTTTTTATTATGAGGTGCATCACTGAGGGTTCACCATAGCATGTAAGTAAATTTCCACCATGAATGATGCATGGCTTAGATTAGCGGCCCAGGCGTCTCTCTAGCCATTTATACAAACTCCTCAAACTTACTAAGTTTCCGCATTTATTTGGCACCATGATAAGCATCCATAAACAAAAGTACATGATATCAACTAAATATAAGAGCACGTTGAAAGCTTGCCATGTGACAGCACATATGAGCTAACTCCCTGTCATCATGGTGAAATGATAGATGCCATGGGATGGCTTATGTTGGGGCCGATGGACGCTGTTGGCACCGGGGAGGGATGGTGCGTAGAATTACACACACAGAACACGCAAACACACACACAATTTACCCAGGTTCAGGGCCCTCGTGAGGAGGTAAAACCCCTACTCCTGCTTGTCTGAGTGTATAAGAATCACAACCCGGGTTACAGAGGTGCTCCTCAAGCTGTATGTCGGGCTAAGGACTAGCAATCGTTCTTCTCTCGTCCATCAGTGCAAAGATCAGAGCTCTCCCTTTCCTTCGAGGGCCTCGGGCACCATATATAATGGTGCCCAGGTTACAGTGCGGCTCTAACTACTGTGGCCATCCCTGGCTGGCGTCAGCCCTGGTCGCCATGTCGCCTCTGCCTAGACAGGACACTCCGTCCACTCCTGTGCACTGCTCCCCTGTACCGCCCTGGTCAGCGGTATGGTGGAGACATATCCCATCGTACTTGCTGCGCGGCGCCATGCCCTGCTCCGTGATTGGAGGGACAGGACACTTGCCTTGACCGTCGACCGAGATAAGGTGCCTTCTCTTGATCCGGCATAGCCATGCCAGATTCCTTGACTCGGTTCGCTCCCGCTGCACATACAAGGAACTGTGAAGGTAAACGGACATAACTTTGTATGTCGGTCCCGGTATGTCGGTTCCATTATCCCGGTTTATACCAGCATGGCTATCTCGACCATGCTGGTCCATGTTATGTCAGTCAACATTGACCCGGTCAACTCCGGGTCTACACTTAATTCATTATCTTGACCCTATTCGGGGGGACATTAGTCCCCGAAGCTGGCGCGGTCCTGCAGCCTCGGATGAAGGGCCACGACAGCTTAACTCAACAACAAGAACTTAAATGACCACCGACATAACATATGTCGGCTCAGCTTATATGTCGGAAATCGATTTCCATCCAGACCTGATATCCAACCTTATGCCGGTATTGCTCCAACATACGGAAGAACTCCTCGTCTCCTCCGAGTCTCTGGTCTACACACGTGGCAGAGCATCTCTGCGAGACGCTTTGGTTCTCGTGCGTGGATGGACGTGACCATAGCACGCGTGTCACACATGTTATGCTGGTCCCACCAGCTATTACATCCGCGTAGGCACTTGAGTGGTTTGACTACGCCGCCCGCGCGGCGCCTCGAGTCCCGCACGGTTAATTGCGCCACATCGGGTGGTTGATCTCCTGTGGCCGATCGTGCGGCCGATCGTGGGGCAGATCGTGGGGCAGTTCCGCACCGGTTACGGAGATCGTGCGCAGCGGATCCAGGGTGCATGATCTCGTCTCGCTGTTAAATAGGAGAAAGGAGGTTAATTTCTCCCCTCCCTCGCATTCACATCTGTCCTTCTTCTCTCCATCTCCTTTCTCCAGCGCTCAAAGCCCATCGCCACCGCACGCTCCACGCGCGCCGACACCGCCGCCGTAGCCGCACTCCGCCGACACGCCGCACGCCGAGCTCCGCCACTGCACAGCGCGTAGTTCGCCGCCACCGTACGCCGCAACGCCTCGAGCTTTGCCGCCGTGGTAAGTTTTCCCCTTTCTCTTTCTCTATTTTGCCTCTTGTTCTCTCCGCCGCCCTGACGCATTGCTCACCGCCGGCGAACACTTTGCAGCCCACCGCCGCGTCGCCACGGGCAACCTGTGGTCGCCACCTTGTTGCGCCGCCCAGATGGCCTCTCAAGATACCACCGCCGTCGAGGTCGCCGAAGAAAGGGTGCTGGAGGGGTTCACCAGAGCCGCCTAGGAGGGCTCCGACGTCACCCAAGCCGAGATCGATTGGCTGATCTGGACTCGGCGTATCCCGGCAGGAGTGGTATGTCGGCTTCCCGGTCCCGAGCTCGCGCCGGTAGTTCAACCCGGTGAGTACGTCGTGTTCGTTGCGCACTTCGAGCGCGGGTTCGGGCTTCCCGTCAGGGATTTCATGAGGAGTTTCTTCGAGAAGTTTTGCCTCCAACCTCATCATCTTCCGGCTAATGCCTTCACCACACTCTCCGCTTATGTCTCCTTCTCGGAGGGTTATCTCGGCCTCTGGCCCACCATCAACCTCTGGTCCAAATACTTCCAATTCCGGAAGCAAGTTCTCCCGGATAAGGAAAACCCCGGCGCACCCAAGGTCATGACCCAGTGCGGGGCTGCCACTGTCATACCTCGGCGAACCTCCATCTTCCCCCGCATCCAGGGTCTGGAGTCATGCCGAAAATGGCTCCGATCTTTCTTCTACGTGAAGAATTCAACCGACATCGATCAAATCGGTTTACCGTGATTCTCTGTCGGTCCGCCCACTACGCAACACAACTGGGGGTACGACCCGAAGGATCTGATCTCGGAAGTCAACGAAATTCAGCGGGTCGTCATCCAGCTAAAAGAAGAAGGGATGTCGGCCGACGACCTGCTGGCGACATTCATTAGTCGCCGGGTCTCCCCTGTCCAACGCCGGGTTCACAAGATATGCCACATGAGTGGCCCACTTGATCCAACTCGGACAAGCACCTATGAGCTGAGCAAGGCCCAGGTCCAGAGGCTCGTCAAGGCCATAGCCCGGACGCAGATGACGGATGACTGGGAATGGGGAAAAGAACCCCACAGCCAAAACAACCTTCCGCCCGCCGTAAGTAACTTGATATCTCAGCCGACATAAGCTTCCTGCCAACATAAACTCGTATATCGGTGCACTATTTTATTCTTTGTATTGACTAACTTCTTCGTGTCTGTCATGCAGAGATTTGCACGGCAAAAGACCGAGGATGGACCGGATCCATCCCTCAAGTGGGGTAAGGATCTCGTTGTCACCGACACGGAAGACCCGGACAACGAGGATTACATGCCGATCCTCGATGTCGGCCCTGGTCCTGCTACGGGTAAGACTCGCGCTTCCGAATCCATGCGAGATTGGTCTGACGACGATGACGATTGTCAAATTTTAGAGGTACCTGACCCTTGCTCAACTGCATTCTCATACTCGGTGCCCTAGACATCAGCTGACCCGGGCGAACAGGTGCTCGGCGTGGCGCCCCTTGCCGTGGGAAGCCGAGGTCAGCTCCGAAAGTGCGCCTCAACCGGGTCCTCAGAAGCCGGGCCCTCAGAAGCCGCAGGCCCCCCGAAGAAAAAAATAGAAGAAGAAGGTGGTGAGGAAGCCACGACCGAGACCAACCACCACGGGGTAAGATACTTTTTGCCGACATCGACTCCATATCCAGATAATCCTTGTTTTCCTCGCTCTTTTCCTTTGACCGAGATAACGTATTGTGTTATTCCACTACACGGACCCCCTGGAGGTCACGCAGAGTGCATCTTCCATCCGATCACCGATCGTGACCCCGCCGCCGTCCGGGCATGCCGACACCAGTGTGCATAGCCCACCAAGGACGAGCCCACCGGCAAACCCCTCAGCTTCGAGATCCGGAGCCGAAACCGGAGGGGAACAGAACATCCCGGAAGCGGAAGCCACGGGTCCGGTCGGAGCCGACATCTCGGCGCCCGACCGAGATGAAGATCCCGGCGTCAACTCCATGGACACCGAGACAGAAAATGCTAAGACTCCGGAAGAGCCGGAGCAACCTCAGCAAGTACAGCAGCAGCAGCAACAACCGCAGCAACAGCAGCAGCAATGGCCAGCGCCACAGCCGACACCGCCGACACACCAGTAGCAATAGCCACCGCCGCCACTGACGCAGCCGCAGCCAAAGCAGCGACTGCAGACGAAGAAGATAGCGCCCTCTGCGACCGGGAAAGCCCCGTCCAAAGTAGCACCGGCCAACCCGGATAGATGGCTGGTCGTGCCACTAAGCCAAGGTGCAACAGCAGCAACATCCACCGGCATCCAGACTACCACCACCAGCTGGGGGTTTGCTCCGCTGCGAACTCTGAGCGGGAAAAGCTTGGGCTCGCTTGAGCAATATAACATGGACTGGAATGCTGCCGACATGGGCGCGGTGACCTCGCAGCACCCAGCAGGTCCGAGTCTTCTCGCCCAGAAGATGTTCACGGTGAAGGCTGCCATCATTGAAGCCGACAAAGCCGCCGAGGTAAGCACCGCCGAGTAAAGATTCCTCGGTTAGCCTTTTCATAATAGATATTCACTATCCCCAGTCCCCGAGATTCGGGTCGAGTAGATGAAACTCGGTCGAGTAAAGATTGCTCGGCGCGAATCTTCACAAAATACTAATACTTCCTTTTTTCAGTCCTGCACGACCGCCCGGACTCGGCTGCACCGCAAACTCCTGCTGGCACACAAGAAGCTCTCCGACCAGCACAAGCAATTGCAAGCCGAGCTGAACAACAGAGGTACCCTTTTCTCCTGCCGACGTAGCAGTTATGCACAACTGCCTTGATCTCATTTCTAACTTCTTTTCTTTCGCCGACATAAATAGTCGGAACGGAGGCTAAGGTCGAAGAACTGCTGAAGCGGATCTCCGCCCTCGAGAGTAATTCACACTCTGTGCCTTACTTTGTACTTGCATTAATTTTTATATGCTGACTCTGCCATCTCGGCATAGCCGAACAGAAGGAGCGTGACGACGCACACAAGGCCGAGCTTGAAAAGTTGCAGAGTAACCACGTCGAGCTTGAGAAAGCTGCCGCCGAGGAGAAACGGCTCCGGGTAGATGAGGCCCAGAAACTCATGGAAACACACGAGCAAGCCGAGCTCCGAGCTACCTCGGCCCAGCAAGAACTTGAGACCCTCAAGGGTCAGACCGAGATATGGTTGGCGGAGCTCCCCAGGATCAATGGGGAGATGGACAGTAAGCCTCTTTCACTCTTCTGTCTTTACCCGATATTCAACGTATGTCGTCATGTAGCTTACACCGGTGTTAGCTATCCTTTTCTCAGGGAACTTCCCCTACTCTCAACCTGCCGCGAACAACCTTACAAGCAAGGCCCGACAGAGGAGAGCCGAGTCTGGCCCGATCTCGGAAGAGTGGAACATGGAAGACCACCTGACGGCCTTGCGTGCACGTATGTCACCTCTGAAAGCTGTCGGAGTTGGTCTTCTTGATGCCGCGCTATCCGCGTGTACCGGGTTCTCTGGCCAAAGGCTGAGACCCCGGCCTCGATTGATGAGCTATCCTGGTGCCTACAGGCTTGCGAGAAACGGCTCCGGGAGTGGCGGGCATCTGCCGCCCGAGTTGGTGCAGACGAGGCCCTGGTCTACGTCCTCTCCTGGTATGAATCGATCAACCTCGACGCGCTCCAATCGATGCGCGCCGGGTCAAAATGGACAACAGATCCGGAACTCATCCAGCGCCCCCAGGAAAGGGCATACTCCTTCATCAAGTACGCCGCGATTCATGACTTCGTTGAGGGTCCCCCGGATTTCGACGATGAAGAAGAATATAGTGAAGATGAAGAGGAGGTAGATGAAGAAATCGAAGACGACCCGGCTCCCGACACCGCCGGCGCCACAGCCGCGGAGACTAAAACCGAGGTAGCCGCCGAGACTGACGATCCTTCTGCAGATAAGAGTACCTCTGGCGCTGCTGTTTGAACTTAGCAAAACCCAAACTGTTAAATCACCGGGATGCCGGGTGCAGATGTAATATATACTTTTAAGCTTTAAAGCTTGCTACTCTATTTTGCAAGTTTAAAAAAGATTTGCTGAATGCCGGATCATATTGAACCGAGTCCCCGAGTTTACTTTCTTGTTTACTATACTTTGCAACCTTAGCTCTTGTCTACCATCTCGGCGTTTGATAGTCGAGTCACAAGATCACAGAAACATAGCATACAATACTTAAAACTTTGAGATAAGGCTTAAAATCACCTGACATAGAAAGTAAAGAACAAAGCATAGGATTAACAGCATATGCCGGATCGCCCTTGTGCCAAGTCCTCGAGTTTGTTTTCTTGTGTACTAGGTGTTACGATCCCAGCTCTTGTCTACCATTTTGGCGTTCGACAGTCGAGTCATGTAACAGCCCAGATTTGGTACCCTAAAATATGGGCCAAATTTTCACTTTTTATTTTCATTGCATCATGGCATACATATTCAAATTGCTAAATAAAAATAAAGCAAGATTGAAAAACACTTAAAGGGAAGCAAAACCCTCCTCAAATTTCCAACCCAAGTGCAATTGCTCAAATTGGCAAAACCAAATATTCTGTAGTTTCCATATTTGTCCAGGAAGTTCCAAGAGTGAAAAACAATATTCTTGCCTTGTGCTTTTATAAGGCTATAAAATTGATAGTTGGAATTGATCAAGATTGCAATATGTGTGACGTGGGGTTACCACGCCAAATCCTTCGGATGACATCCTCAGGTTGAGAGAATAGGAGAAGAAGATGGTGGTACTGGTGGATTCGTTGGCTGACAAGAGAAATTTACCTAGGTTCAGGCCCGAAGGTAAAAGCCCTACGTCCTGCTTTTCTGGTATTGATGATGATGAGCTTACAGATGGGTTACAATGGCGAGATCGCGAGATTCGATCTCGCTAGGGTTTCTGGCGGTGAGTATGAACGTACCCTAGGTCGGCGGCCCTCCCAGTCCTTAAATAGTGGGACTGGGTCTCGGGTCCGTTACCGACTAGGTTTACATCTGGGCCTGCCGACCTAATATCTCTGAATCTTTCCTTCGGGGCCTCCTTCCTGGGCCTGATGACAGATGGGCCTTTTATTCTCTTCCGCACCAGGGTAGTCCATGGTGGCACACCCGAAAGGTGTACCCACGTCAGTAGCCCCCGAGGACCTAGTAGACTTGGAGAGTCTGGTAGGGACTCCTACGCACTGTATCGTCCTGGTGCGAGTTATGCTTCTAGTGTTTCATTCGTATCCGTATTTCAGGACGCTTAGTGGTGGATCTCGCATAATAAGCCTGGTACTCTCGACGGATCGGGACCAGTTAAGTGCTCTTGGGCACAAACGTTATTAGCGTACATCAAACTCGAGTCCCCAGGCTCGAGCTTGGAGGCTAGTCCCTTCGACTCCAGCCGCTCGGGATCTTACGGAGTCGAATTCGGCCTGAAAGGGTACCCAACGCGTCCGTCGGGATTTTTCTTCGCACCTGCTGGTGCGGCATATCTGTCAAGCTACCACGGCTGCTGCCAGTGGGCCTGGCCCTACACGACGGATCAGTGGGTCTTACCTTTGCACTTCAGAGTGCAGCATCCGAGGGTCATCTGTATTTGATTCATCTCGGGTATGTTGCTCGGGTTAGACCGGAGTCGATAACCTTTCGAGTGTTGCACAGTCGTGTTTCCTTCGAGTGCGTGGTGACGCTCCTGAGGGGAGTGCTTCCCAAATTTATGCTGAATTATTTGACTCTGGGGATAATCTCAACCCATTTATTTTGTCGAGGATCGAGGGATTTCTTTTGCTCCCGATGGGAGTGAGCAGATGCGAACTTTGTTCCGTCTGACAGCATATGGGAGTCGATACCTTTTCGACTGCGACCACGCCTAAGACAGTTTGTATCTTCTGCGTCATGAATGATGTCACACACGTGCGTTGTGATACCGAGGCGCTCTGCCGTTTGGCCTGCCAGAAGTGACAGTACGAAACGTCACGTCACGTCACGCCTTGATGGTGGCCTCCTCGTTTCTCGTGCGTAGTGGGCGACGCGGCCGGCGACGGTTGCCCTCCACGCGCTCCACGTGTAGGGTTGTATGTGCTCTGTTATACTCGGTGAATATTGGACGGCGCAGATCGCGCGGTCCGATGGATAAGTAGGGGGCGCCCCGGTGGTGAAAAAGGTACAATCCCCATTCTCACCGCCGGAGCTCTCCTTCTCCTCTTGCGCCCTGCTTCTCCGCTCGCGGCCACCAAACCGCGCGTCCCCATCTTCGTCATGAAGAAGACCACCGGGAAGAAGAAGTCCGCCAGCGCCGCCGCCGGTACGGCCGGCGGGTTGAAGAAGGTTCACGGCGACTGGCAGAGGTCGTCCGTGGACGAGCGTCAGCTGGATGCGCTGCGCCGCGACGGCCTCCTACCGCCGTTGGAGAAGATGGCGACGCGGGCGCCCGGCGACGAGGTGGCCCCTCATCCCCGCGACGGCGAGCGCGTCTGCTTCGTCGATTTTGTGAACAAGGGATTCGCCTTCCCTGTTCACGAGTTCGTCCGTGGGCTGATGTACGCATACGGCGTCCAGCTCCATGACTTCACGCCGAACTCCATCCTCCACATCAGCTGCTTCATCGTCCTGTGCGAGTGCTTCCTCGGCATTCACCCGCACTGGGGGCTGTGGCAGCGGATCTTCAATGTGAAGCGCAATGCCGGCGCTCACGGAGTTTACCCCGTCGGGGGCTTCGGCATCCAGTCCCGCGGGGACATCGAGTACTTCAATCTGAAGCTGCTCGAGTCCACGCAAAACTGGAGGAAGAAGTGGTTCTACGTCGCCGACGTCCACCAGCCTGGGCAGAAGTACGGGGTTCCCCCATTCCGTGCTGGCGTGACGGTGACGAAGAGGAAGTCGTGGACGCACCGCCCCAACTCCCGAGAGACCAAGGAGTCTGAGCCTCTCCTGTCTCGGGTGTCAGGTCTGCTGAAGACCGCCGGCAAGGAGGTAAGTGGCGTTCACCTCATCGCCACTTTCATCAGAAGGCGGGTGCACCCGATTCAGGCTCGGGCGCATCCGTTGTTCGAGTTTGCCGGATCCGCCGACGTGACACGCATGTCTGCGGAAGAGTTGTCTATGGGCGAGGTCGAATCTCGAGTTTGCGCGCTGACCATGCTCAAGGTCGGCGAGGCGAACATCCTTGAATCGCCCGTGACGCCTTTCAGCCTCGAGAACCCTATTCCGGAGGTATGTACTTGGTTCTTGTGTACCTTTTGTCTGCTTGATGTGCTTGCCAATGTTTTGATTTCTGAGGAATTCGCCTTGTTTTTATGTTTTTAGGGCTTCTCGACGTTTGTCAGCCTTCCTCCTCTTCCTGAGGAGAAAGGTACTTCCGCGGTCCCTGACTTGCGGGATGATCCTGATGAACAGGACATTTCTGTCTGTTCCGCTGCGTCGACCGAAGATGCAGTCGCTACAGACAGTGATGACGTTCCTCTCCTGGCCCGCAAGCGTGTCCGCGATGCTGGCTCCAAGGCAGCGGGGAAGTCGAGGCAGGGTTCCGCCGCGGAGGGCTCCAGCACATCGTCGCCTCTTGCTCGCACCAACAAGGAGGTCCGTCCGGCGCACGATCCCATAGAGCCTCCGCCGAAGAGGGCTCGCGCTGCTCCGGACTGCTTCGACCCTGCCACCCTGCTGACGGTCCTTAGCTCGTAAGTTCATGACTTCTTCTTTTCCTGTTTCGTTGCGTAGAGTTGCCATCTGAGATTCTTGGCTTATCTGCAGGGACTCCTCCTCTCGTGCGTCTCTGCCGCCCAACGCCTGCGAGCGAACAGGCGAGGGTAACAGTCCAGGGGGCCGTCGTGCGGAGACAACGGCTCCTCCACCGCCATCTGTTCCCGACGCTGCGCGAGCCACGACTGCCTCGACTCCCGGCGACGCCCTCGTCACCATCGCCAGTGCTCCCCTGCTTGACTCCGCCGAGCATGTGAGTAATGAGTACTTTTTGTTTGCATCGGGTGCGCGACAGCGCTCCCGATGGGAGTAGCCCCCGAGTCTATAGTTAACTAGGAACAGTTGAGTATAGACTCTAAACTGGTCTTGCTCCCTTGACTCTTTGTTCTCTGTTTATGGTCTATCGGGTGCGCGACGGCGCTCCCGATGGGAGTAGCCCCCGAGTCTGTGGACGACTGAATTCAGTCGTGTACAGACTCAAGTTCTGCCATTGACTTTTTGTTTGGTGCAGCCTATGACGCTCGAGCTATTGGGTATCGGCCGCCGTTTCGCGGCCATGGAGGCGGAGAAGAGTCGTCTGGAGCGAGAGTCCGCCGAACTCCGAGGTTTGTCCTTTATCCTCCACCGTTTTGGACTATTTGTGTTTTTGCTATTTGTCTGAACGCCCGTTGTCTGCAGAGTTGTTGGCGCAGTCGCGGCGCGAGGGGGAGAGTGCCTCGCAACAGGCTGCTACCCTTAAGGAGCAGGTGGATGCCGCCAAGCTCGCGAAGGAGGCAGCTGATGCCCGCGATCAGACCTTGGTGTAGCGCCTCTGCACAGCGAGCAACTCCTTGTTGGGTAAGTGTGGACTCTTTTGTTCTTGGGTTTTCTATTTCTGTGCCCCTGGTTCCTTAGTACTACTCAGCCATGCCCACGCTCTTAACTTTTGCTCACTTTTACCCACTTCCTTGTGTGAAACTCTCATAAATAGACAAACCGGACGTTGCCGTCAGGTCATTGGTTTGACCGTTAACTGCTGACGAGTGGGCCGCACATGTCATAGATTTAGGAATTTTAGAAAACATTTTGGAAATGTTTAAATTTCTGACTGAAGGGGCACATGTCAGAGATTTAATCTTTTCAGAAAATAATTTCAGAAAATAATAAAAGAAGATGATGTCATGATGATGTCATGAATGGAGGATCGTCTCCTCTTGATCACGGGCTCGACGATTCCGGACGCCCCAGCTCGAACTAGTGCCACGCCGAGCTCCACCTAGTCCTCCTCCTCCACCACGCTGAAGGACGCGAGCGGGGATGGACTGAAACGCCAGGATCGACGTCATCTTCCTCGCCTCCGGCCGAACGGCGCCATGCTCGATTCGCCTCTGGCCGACCTCTCCCGACCTCGCCGTCCACTATATGGTGCTCAGGGTGAGCCTCTGGTCCTCCCCGACCTCTTCCGTATATCCAGAGCAGCTAGCATCGCGAGACCTCCCTCTGTATATCCTCGTCGGGCACCACGACTACACGCCGACGCGAGAGCTAGAGCAGCTAGGATTGTCGGCCGAGCAGGTCACTGAGCTTGCCAATATCATCTCAGGTCTACTCTTCGTCTACTCGAGGCAGCGCTCCTCGCCGTGCAGACCACCGTGCTGCTGCCGTGCGGCGACCTCACGGTCGTCGGCCATGGATGAAGTTGAGGTACCCGTCTCCATGGATGACTGTGCTGCGACTACTCTCCCGCCGTGTCAGCTTCAGCTCCTTCTTGCGTCCGCTGGCATCCACCACGATCACGGGAAGCCTGACGTGGTTCTTCCCCCCTTCCTGTTTACTACGCCCTGACGGATGACGATGCTCCCCTTGGACCGGTGCCCTCTGCCTGGGGTCTCTCTCCTGCAGCAGCTCGGCGGCCTAACGCTCGGCGTCGGAGAGCATCCTATGGAGGTGGTGCTGCACGCCGTCGTTCGGGAGACCGAAGCTGCTCTGCTGCACGTCCAGATCCGATCGCAGAAGTTTTCGTTTAGAACAATTCAAGCATTGGTTCGTCCCCAGCAAGCCCTAGTCGCTCTACGTGGTGCGTACACTTGTGGGGATGCTACAAGGCAAGGTGTGACGCACGAGGGTGCGCTGCTCCGATGACCACGAGCGGGCGGCGCTGTCGGACTTCTGTCGAACACCGTGAGGGCGCGCTCTGGACATGTCAATGTCGGCATCGGCATGTTCCGGTTGATTCCCATCAAATTTGGAAGCCATCTTTATATGGTTGTACGCAAAATTGGATTTTATACATCTAGATGTACAGTACTGCTAGTTTTGAACTTTCTCTATTGAGTTTTTGTGAAAAACAGTTGTGATCCAAATAGCATTGCCAAGTTGGAGTTAGTAAACGATTTTTTCAGAAGGTGAAATCTTGCCAAATAGGTTGAGGGATTCTAGAAGATGTCATTTATTATTTTTACTTATTTTTACCCACTAAAAAAATGGTTCACTATTTAGGTAGATAAAAAAACTATTTTTGACAAAAAAAATGGAAAATGGGCTTTTTATAAAAAGAAAACCCTAAACCCCTTATTCAACAGTATTCTACATCCAAGATGGACGAGTGTGCGAAATATGACATCATTCCGACAAAATATGCTATGTTAAAGGCCATACCCTAGCTCATTTAGGTTTAGGGTAGGGTTTAGGGTTAGGGTTAGGCACAACTAACTCAAACAAAATCAAAATTTATTGGGAAACCTTCAGATGGCATCCTCTTATGTCACCTACCACCTAGAAAAAATAACAAACATGGAGTATGGAAGTTTTTCTCAAAAATGAGCTACGAGGTACAAAGATGTATGACTTTCGACTCAAATGAGCTAGGGTATGACCGTTAACATATCAAAAATTGTCGGAATGAGGCCATATTTGACACACTACTGTATCTTGGTGGTAGAATAGTGTTGAGTACAGGGTTTAGAGTTTTCATTGAATAAAAAACCCATTTTTGAGCTACGAGGTACAAAGATGTATGGCTTTCGACTCAAGTGAGCTAGGGTATGACCTCTAACATAGCAAAATTTGTCGGAATGAGGCCATATTTGACACACTCTTGTATCTTGGATGTATAACAACTTTGAATGAGGGGTTTAGAGTTTTCTTTTTATAAGAACCCCATTTTTCATTTTTTAGTGTCAAAACAGGTGTTTTTTGTGAAGCAGCTACCAAAACGGCTCACCAAAAGAGGAACATCAAAAGAGATAGAAAATAATAGACCACATTATAAGTACATATAACCTTGGGTTTGGATATGAAAATATACTTAGCTATTTCAAACATTTCATACAAGTTCCTGCCGATTTCGCTGGAAATGGGTCTGATTTGAACTACGAGTGCCGCATAGTTTGGTCATGATTTTTTCCAAAAATCACTTTTAGATCCACAATATGTACTTTCTGTAGAGATCTTTGGCGGTTTTTGCTGGATCGAAGTTATGGTTAGGTTTAGGTTTAGTGTTAGGGTTTACGGTCACGGTTTCGCGGTAGGGTTAGGCAGAACTAATTCAAAAAAAATTAAAAAAATGGGAAACCTTCACATGGCCTCGTTTTATGTGACCTACCACCTATAAAAAATTATAAACATGTGTTATGGAAGTTTTTCTCAAAAACACTTCTCAGAAATGAGCTACGAGGTACAAAGATGTATGGCTTTCGACTCAAGTGAGCTAGGGTATGACCTCTAACATAGCAAAATTTGTCGGAATGAGGCCATATTTGACACACTCTTGTATCTTGGATGTATAACAACTTTGAATGAGGGGTTTAGAGTTTTCTTTTTATAAAAACCCCATTTTTCATTTTTTTTTGTGTCAAAACAGGTGTTTTTTGTGAAGCAGCTACCAAAACGGCTCACCAAAAGAGGAACATCCAAAGAGATAGAAAATAATAGACCACCTTATAAGTACATATAACCCTAGGTTTGGATATGAAAATATACTTAGCTATTTCAAACATTTCATACAAGTTCCTGCCGATTTCGCTGGAAATGTGTCTGATTTGAACTACGAGTGCCGCATAGTTTGGTCATGATTTTTTGCAAAAATCACTTTTAGATCCACAATATGTACTTTCTGTAGAGATCTTTGGCGGTTTTTGCTGGATCGAAGTTATGGTTAGGTTTAGGTTTAGTGTTAGGGTTTACGGTCACGGTTTCGGGGTAGGGTTAGGCAGAACTAATTCAAAAAAAATCAAAAAAATGGGAAACCTTCACATGGCCTCCTTTTATGTGACCTACCACCTATAAAAAATTATAAACATGTGTTATGGAAGTTTTTCTCAAAAACACTTCTCAGAAATGAGCTACGAGGTACAAAGATGTATGGCTTTCGACTCAAGTGAGCTAGGGTATAACCTTTAACATAGCAAAACTTGTCGGAATGAGGCCATATTTGACACACTCTTGTATCTTGGATGTATAACAACTTTGAATGAGGGGTTTAGGGTTTTCTTTTTATAAAAACCCCATTTTTCGTTTTTTAGTGTCGAAAATAGCTTTTTTATCTACCTTAATAGTGAACCACTATTTTTAAGTGGTAAAAAAATAAGTAAAAATAATAAATGACATATTATAGAATCCCTATACATGGTTTACAAGGTTTCACCTTCTGAAAAATTCATTTACCAACTCCAACTTGGCAATGCCATTTGGACCAGAAATGTTTTTCACAAAAACGCAATAGAGCAAGTTTGAAACTAGCAAAACTGTATAACTAGAATGTTGTAGGAAATCCAATTTGGCGCACAACAGTATAGAGAGTGCTTCCAAATTCGCCGGAAATCAGCCGGAACGTGCTGATGCCGACATCGACATGTCCAAAGCGCGCCCTCAAGGTGTTCGACAGTAGTCCGACGGCGCCGCCCGCTCGTGGTCATCGCAGTAGCACTCTTTCGCGTGTCACACCTTGCCTGTTAGCATCCCCATAATGTTTCGCACCACGTATAGCGACTCGAGCTTTTTGGGGATGAACCAATGCTCCCCTAGGCCGATGAGCACTCTCTTTCCTCGCCCAAACCCAAACCCTAGTTATGGCCGCCATTCGAGGCCACCTGAAGCTTCCCCAAGCGTCACTGGAGCTCCGTCGTGCATTCGTGTTCCTCTTCCCCGAGTATTGATTGCTGGGAAGGCTTCAATCGCCCGAATCGAGCCGTCTCCTTCAACTCTGTGTGCTGCGGATGAATTCGTTGCCGTACGAGCTTCCCCGAGATCGCTTGCCATCCCTACATGCTTATGGTGAGCTAATGGTTCTCTAGGACCCCTCCTCCCTCTCCATCTTGCGTGCGTACTCACACTGGCCCTCGCGTCCACGACATAGTGCAGCAGCACGTCGCCCCGGTTCAAGGCGGTGGAGGTCGAAGCCATGGCCAACGCGGACCGGGAGGGCCGGCGGTTTCGGCGCCGCGGCCACGACCGGCTGTTGCTCTGTCTGGAGCGCGGCCAAGACCGCCGGTGGCTGCTGCCGGAGGCGCAGGGACGGCTGAGCGGGGGTATGCGGGAAGGGGGTGGCGTGGGTGCGGTCCTTGGTGCGGTGGAGATGGGGGAGGCCAGGAAGAGGGAGGAGGCGGAGGCCATGGCGTTGCGCTCCGATGGGCGAGATAGCGCAGTTGCCGAGTCGGATTCTTCATCGACAGGAGCGGCGGCCAGCATCATTGCTGACATCAGCGTGACATCTCCTTTTTTCTTTCTGAAATTCACTGCTAAAAAGATTAAATCTATGACATGTTCGGCCCCACTCGTCAGCAGTTAACGGGTAAACCATTGACCTGACGGAAACGTCCATTTTGAGCATTTGTAAGGGTTTCACACAAGAGAGTGGGGAAAAGTGAGCAAATCTTAAGAGCGTGGGCGTGACTGAGTAGAACTAAGGAACCAGGGGCACAGAAATAGAAAACCCTTTGTTCTTTGCTCTTTCTGCGTCCTTTGGTTTGGCTGAGTTCTTTTTTCTATTTTCTTCAGACAACCTTGGCACTGTGGCATGTTCCAGCGGACAGGCTGCTGTCGGTGACTTGGACAGCACACTTGCTGCTGTAGAGAGTGCTGGCCAACAGGCAAGTGGTCTCTTGGAGAAGGCTACGGGCGTGCTGACGAGCTTGCACGACAGTCTGTTTCCCGAGAGGTAGCCTCCTGCTTCCCTCGTTGGACTGGCTGAGGTGTTCGGTCCCGACGGCTCCGCCATAGATGACTTCAAACACGAGCACATGGTACGTGGCTCGCAGACCACCCTATTTATGCTGCTGGGGCACGGCTTTGAGGGTGACCTCGACAAGGCTATGTCTGGGCTGCCCCGCGGACCCGACGGCAAGCTGATACCTCTTGGTAGTTTCGCCGAGCGATCCCGCGAGTTGGCACAAAAGCTGACTGGAACCTTGGAGAAGCAGGCTGCCAAGCATGCGGAGAAGGCCAAGAAATCCGCGAGCTCGCAGTAGCTGCTTATCTTTGTATTTTTCGTCTTTTGTAGTTTTTCTGTGGCGACGTTTGTCGCTCCTTTGTAATGAATGTGCCCGCTAGGAACTTTAGATAAGATTTTGCCTTTATTCTGATGTCCTTGTGCCTTGCAACTTCTTCCAGCCCCCGTGCCTCCTTTCAGAGGGTTGTCTCATACCTGTTTGCTTGGCTTGCTAACAGGTAAATCCAACGATCGCCATCCCACCTTCTGGTACTGCACCCTATGTCCATGCGGCCACGACTACTGGTTGTTCTTCTGGGAACCGCGACTCCGGGGATTATCGGCTCACGATACTCCAGGATCGCTGCTCTAGGCTTGAGCAAGATCTGTGGGTGGCGCAGGGTGCCTTGGCCGTACTGAAGTCGAAGCAGCCTCGCCCTGCTGAACGGGAAGCTTTTCTCCTTGAGGAATTGGAAAAGGCCAACAACGACTTACTGTGTAAGTGGCTGCGAGCCCCCGAGTCCTTTAGCACCGCTTGTTTACTTAGTTGCCTCATTTTTCCTTCGTGTGCAGGTGTACAACAAAACCCTCAAGCTGAGGCCAGTCGGGTGGAGAATCGACTTCGCCGTATTGCTGAGGTTGTCGGACGCGACACCACCTCGTTTTGGTCAGACCCCTCCCGAGGTCGGGTGCTGGCCGTTCTTCAAGATCGCATAGGCCAGGTGACGTCCTTTGCTGGGGCGTGCCGTTCTGCACTGGCGCTTGTGTACAAGGCGCTGTTCCCCCTGGACCCGCAGCCGCAGGGTCTTGGTGCTCTCATGGCGCGATTCCGCAATGGCAAGGCTGCCCAGAGTTTTATCCGGACGTAGCTTGTCAGCGGTGCGACGTACGCCTTAGCTTTTGTTCACCGGCGGCACCCATATCTCATCCTGAGGGGAATAGAAGAGATCCCCAACAGAGAAGACGGGGAGCCTACGCCGATGGATGCCCATTATCGTGCCGTAGAAGACGTAGCTGTCAAGTTGGTTAGAAAACTAGAACGCGACACCGAGGTTTACTCGGATTATGTGGCGTCGCGGGTTCCAAAGGGCGAGCGTGTAGACTGATTTTTTGTTTGTGCAAGCACATTGTGTACTTGCAGGAAAATTGCGCGTTTGCTCTGTATAGCTTGGAGTTGCTTTGCATATAGAGTTTGTTTTGTATTGGCCTAAGCGACGTGGTTCCCGAGTATAGGGTGCCACGGAGGCGATCTTCCTTGTTTTTGTTTTTGCTCGACAGTGCAGCCCCCGAGCTTCGGGTGCTGTCCCGGAGTTTGCTTTTGGTCAGCCATACGACGCAGCCCCCGAGTATCAGGTGCTGCGGAGGCGATTTTCTTTGGCGTGCGGTATGTCGACTCCGAAGATAGAGGAACATTGCGCTTTTATTATGGGAGACAAAGTCTCAAGGATTACATCAGTGGCTGAATAGCCTTATCATCAGTTGTGCTACGCGTAAAAGCGTCTTAGTTGCGCCGCATTCCATGGGTTGCGGATGAGTTCGCCTGTCTTCGGGTCCTTCAGGCGGTATGCGCCTCCGCCGATGACCTCGGCGATGATGAAGGGTCTCTCCCATGGGGAGGCGAGCTTGTGCACCTTCTTCTGTTTGAGCCTGAGTACCAGGTCTCCTTCGACAAAGGCTCTTGTGCGCAACTGCTTGCTGTGGTAGTTGCGGAGGTTCTGCTGGTAGATAGCCGTTCGGGAGAGTGCGATGACCCGGGCCTCGTCCAGCAAGTCGACGTCGTCTTCGAGTGCGGCTTGAGCGTCGTCTTCATCATACGCGACGATGCGAGGTGCGTCGAAGCGTATGTCATGTGGCAGGACTGCTTC
Source organism: Puccinellia tenuiflora (assembly GCA_012064385.1). Taxonomy (NCBI): domain Eukaryota; kingdom Viridiplantae; phylum Streptophyta; class Magnoliopsida; order Poales; family Poaceae; genus Puccinellia; species Puccinellia tenuiflora. The sequence goes on along the minus strand of QRDG01000129.1, from coordinate 1,506,395 downwards.
TGCTCCGTACACCATGAAGAATGGGGTGTACTGGGTTGATCTGTTTGGCGTGGTGCGCAGGCTCCAGAGCACGGAGGGTAGCTCTTCCACCCAAGCACCCGCCGCGCGCTTGAGCGGCACGAAGAGGCGTTTCTTGACTCCACATCAGACAAGGCCGTTCGCTTTTTCCACTTGTCCATTGGACTGCGGATGAGCGACCGAGGCGTAATTGAGCTTGATCCCTTGCTCCTTACAGAAATCTTGGAACTCTTCGGCGGTGAAGTTTGTTCCGTTGTCGGTGATGATGCTGTGAGGCACTCCAAAGCGGAACATGATGGACTTGATGAAGTTGACATCTGAGGTAGCTGTGCAGTTGGTAACTGGCACGGCCTCTATCCACTTGGTGAATTTATCGAGAGCCACCAGCAGATGTGTGTGTCCCCCTCGAGACGACTTGCACAGTGGTCCGACCATATCGAGTCCCCACTGGGCGAAAGGCCATGCCAAAGGTATTGTCTTCAGTTCTGACGCCGGTGCATGAGGTCTTGTTGCGAATTTTTGGCAGCCGATACACCGCTTGACGATGTCCTCAGTGTCCTGCAACGCCGTGGGCCAGTAGAATCTAGCACGCAGGGCCTTGGCGACTAAGGCTCTGCTGCTAGCATGGTGTCCGCACGTGCCAGTGTGGATCTCGAGGAGTAAGGACTTGCCGTCCTCTGATGCCATGCACCTCTGGAGGATGCCTGATATGCTGTGCTTGTACAACTCTCCGCCGATAATTGTGAATGCTTTTGAGCGTCGAGTGATGCGCGGTGCTTCGACTGTGTCCTCTGGAAGCTCCTGCCGGAGCATAAATGCCATGAATGGCTTTGTCCAGATGGGCTCGACGAGGAATACTTCGACTGAAGGTTCTGTTGCTGCAGGTGCGTCTTCGCTTGCAGCTTCGATCCCGGTTGCTGGTGTAGAGGGAGCCGCAGGCTGCTTAACCTTGATAGATCTTTTGTTTATCTTCTCCAGGAAGACTCCGGGGGGCAGCTTGAGTTTCAAGGACCCGATGTTGGCGAGGGTGTCGGCCTCCTCATTGCTTGCTCGCCCGACATGGCGAAGCTCGCAGCCGTCGAAGTTCCCCTCCATGATGTTATACAGGTTCCTGTATGCTATCATGTTCTCTGTTGTCGCGTCGCACTCCTTCATGGTCTGTTGCACGACCAGGTTCGAGTCTCCGTATATCATCAGGCGATCAGCACCGCACTCCTTAGCCATCTTCATCCCATGGATCAGGGCTTCATATTCTGCTTCATTGTTGGATGGTTTCTCGAAGTCCATCTGCAGCACATAACGGAGCTTGTCGCCTTTGGGTGATATGAGGATAACACCTGCTCCTGCTCCTTCATTCCTCTTGGACCCATCGAAGTACATGGTCCATGAGTTGGATGTATCGGGTACCGATGGAAGCTGCATCTCCATCCACTCTATAGTAAAGTCGGGGAGAACTTGAGCCTTGATTGATGTTGGGTGTTTGTATGTTAGGTCTAGAGGACCTAATTCGATGCTCCATTTGGCGACTCTACCTATCGCTTTGGAGTTGTTGAGTATGTCACTTAGGGGAGCCGCGCTCACCACCGTGATGGGGTGCTCTTGGAAGTAGTGTGCCACCTTGCGCAAGGTCATGAATACCCCATACGCCAGCTTCTGATAGTGCGGGTATCTCTGCTTCGACTGAGACAGCACCTCGCTGAGGTAGTATATCGGTCTCTGCATGCCGTGAGCTTTTCCTTCTTCAGCCCGCTCGACTACCAGCACCGTACTGACTACCCTGTTTGTGGCCGCTATATAGAGATACAGCGGCTCCTTTTCGCGTGGTGCCACCAAGACTGGTGGTGTTGACAGGGTGCGCTTGAGGTCGACGAAGGTGGCTTGGGCTTCGTTGGTCCACTCGAAACGGTCCGTCTTCTTCATCAGTTGGTAGAACGGGAGCGCCTTCTCCCCAAGCCTGCTGATGAATCGGCTGAGTGCCGCTATCCTTCTAGAGAGCTGCTGCACATCCCTGAGCTTCGACGGTGCTGGCATCTTCAGGAGCGCCTGTATTTTCTCCGGGTTTGCTTCAATGCCTCGCGCAGATACGAGGTAGCCTAGTAGTTGCCCGGCTGGCACGCCGAACACGCACTTTGTAGGGTTCAGCTTGATGGTGTATTTCTTCGGTGCGGCGAATGTTTCGCGGAGGTCGTCAAGGAGCGTGTCATCCTGCTTGGTCTTGATGATGATGTCGTCAACGTAGACCTGGAAATTGCGTCCGATCTGCTCCTTGAGGCAGTTCTACATCATACGCTGATACGTGGCACCCGCGTTCTTCAGTCCGAAGGGCATCGTTGTGTAGCAGTAGACACCGAAGGGTGTGATGAATGCTGTTTTCTCTTCGTCTTCTTTCTTCATCCTGATCTGGTTATAGCCTGAATAGGCATACAGGAAGCAGAGGCGTGCGCAGCCTGCAGTCGAGTCGACAATCTGGTCGATTCGAGGCAGTGGAAAATGATCTTTTGGACAACACTTGTTTAACGAAGTGAAGTCGACACACATGCGTAGTATGTCTGTGTTCTTCTTTGGCACCAGGACTGGGTTTGCGACCCAGTTAGACTTCTTGATCTCCCGGATGAAGTTGGCTGCCAGGAGCCTATCGATTTCTTGCCCAATGGCGAGGCGCTTCGGCTCCGCAAAGCGGCGCATCGTTTGCTTGACGGGCCTCGCGTTGGGTAGGATCTGGAGAGCGTGCTCGACGAATTCCCTGGGTATGCCTGGCATGTCGGCTGGACACCAGGCGAAAATCTCCCAGTTCTCACATAGGAACTCGACGAGCGCGCCTTCCTATGTGGAAGGCAAGCTCGTCGATACGAGGACCGTCTTCTTAGGGTCCGTCGGGTGCACCTGATGCTCCCGTGTGTCTTTTGTCACGTTAAAGGCGGAGCCTGACGCTGATTGTTTGCCCTCGGGAAAAAGGGTGCGGTCATTGGTGAGTGCCAACTCCTGGAGCTGCTCCTGCGCCCCGAATGACTCAGAGATTGTGTTGAACTTGCGATCGCACTTGTCGGATCGCTCGAAGTTTCCGCTGACGGTGATTGTCACATAGGGCCTCGGCATCTTCAGCTTCAGATAGGCATAGTGCGGCACCGCCATGAACCGTGCGAATGCTGGTCGCCCCAGGATGACATGGTACTGCGACTTCCAGTCAACCACCTCGAACTCTATCCTCTCCTTCCGGAAGTTAGCTGGCTCGCCGAAGATCACATCGAGTGAGATTGTTCCCAAGGGATAGACTGGTCTCCCTAGTACTATGCCGTGGAAAGTGTTGACGGAGGGCGCCAGGCTTATCGTCAGTATGTTCATTCCGCGCAGCGTGTCGGCGAACATGATATTGATTCCGCTGCCACCATCCATGAACACGCGGCTCATAGCGAAGCGTCCTATCTGCGCATCCAGAACGAGGGCCGCGTGACCCGGTCGCGGGACTTGAGGTGGATGATCATCTCTGGTGAATGTTATGCTGGCATGTGACCAGTTGAGGTACTCTGGTACTGCGGGTGGTGATTTGACGGCAAGGTGGACCTGTCTTGTTATGAGCTTTTGGTCCCGATTTGAGGGATGTACTTTCTGGATCATGAACATGCGACCCACAGGTTTTGGATAAGCATCTCCATCAGATCTTGGCTCTTCTATCCGTGGCTGGTACTGGACCGCACCCGCCATGTGTCCCGGAGGCAATGGTGGAGCGTGCGGTGCTCCCACAGCCAATGCCCCCGGTACCCCCTGCGCCTGCTGTTGCTGCTGCAAAAGGAGCCGTGCATACTGCGCATGGAGGTCCTGAAACTTTTCGCAGTCCTTGAGGAGGTGCTTGGACGTGAGAACACCGTTCTCATCCCTGAACATGTGGAATCGACACGCGTCATGGAGTGTTGGGGGAGGCCGTGGAGCTCGACCACCTCGTGACTCTCGCGGTCGCCATTCGTGCTTGACTTCCTTGCTGCTCTTGTAACCGGTTGTTCGACTATCGCGCTCATAGCGACTGTCGTCACGGTTTCTTTGCTCGCGGCTGTCAGGAAAGCCTGCCGCTACGAGTTCCATGCCCTCCGTGTCCTCGTAGACACGCGACTTCCTCTTGCGACGGCGGTCGCTGTTACGACGACTCCCAGAGCCTTGATCGCCGTTGACGCCAGGTGTGCTGGTGCGCTCATTACGTATAGAATCTTCGCCATCCGCCCACTCATTGGCTATCTTCATGAGGTGGGCAATGGTCTTGGGATTTACTCGACCAAACGTCTCCCGAAGCTCAACCCGATAGACTCCTCGGGTGAACGCGTATATGGCATTGTCTTCCGATATCTTCTCCGCCGCGTTGCGGAGGAGAGTCCAACGCTGGATGTACTCGCGCAACGTCTCATCTTCACGCTGCTTGCAGGCTCGCAGTTCCTCGAATGAGGCGGGTCTATTGTACGTGCCGATGAAGTTGCGGACGAAGTCCTCTTTGAAGTCTTCCCAGCAGGTGTATGCGCCTCTCGGTAGGCTCTTAAGCCAGGCTCGAGCCGATCCCGAGAGCATGAGTTGTATGTACTGCATGGCAGTAGACGTCGATCCTCTTTGGCAGGTTACCGCCGTCAGGTAGTCCTCCAGCCAGGCGGACGGTTCTTGCAAGCGATCATACTTCGGGGTTTCCGAGGTTAGCCTGAATCATTTCGGCATTCTAGTCTCCCGAATGCGTCGACTGAAGCATAGTGCGCCGCAGGGCTCGAAGTCGTCATCGGACGACGAGCTGTCGCTTTCTTCCTCTTGAACTGCTCGCCTGGAGCGGTTCCTGGTGACCTTGTTATGCGTGATGGCATTGCGCGCATCTTCGCCCTCGGTGAGTTGGTAGCGTCCCTCGTACCCGCGATTACCGCGGTTTCGCCGGTCGCGGGTGACGCGATTGTCTTCTTCTGGAGCTGCTCGCTCATTGTTGCCGTGTGTGACGCGGTTTTCTCGATCTCGGGTACGGTCGCCCGATTCTCGAGTTCTTGTCTCCTGCCGCGGGCTTGACTGGCGGCGATTAACCGTGTTGTTGCCAGCTGCTATGATTGCAGCTGGTTGTGGCTCCTCAGGTACCAATGTCGTCCCCATTGTGCTGAGGAACTTGATTTGTTGGCGATGCTGGGCTGCCCGCGGATCGCTCTCTGGCGGCTGTGTAGCCTGCAGGTATGTGGCCACCGACATTAGGACACCGGAAGCAGTCTTGGGGATAGGGATTCCCTACTCGTCCACAGACATGAAGGACGCCTCCAAATTACGGGTGACGTTGTTCCGATCTGCCTCTGGTATCCGCAAGTACCGAGGCTGTGCTTGGGGGTCACGGGATCGCCCTGAAGATTGGACGGACAGACCTGCCCGCCGCGCACTCGATATGCTGGCCTGCCTTCTGCGCTCCGCCAGCTCCGCCCTCGTGGCTTCCAGCTTGAGGCTTTCTTGCCACAACAGGTACTGGTAGCATGCCAGGTCTTCTCGTGTGGCGTCGGCTGGCGGTTGGCCATCTGCTACAGCCTTGATTGCTTTGTCACCCATAGCCTGATTGATGTGAAGCTGCGTCCGCCCGTTCTGCAGGGTGACGACGTATGGGTAGTTCGGCTGTTCGCCCCTGTTAGGCGGAGCGTTCACTCCGGTCTCCGTGTTTGCGGCTGCCGTCCTTGCGGCGGCGGCGGCAGCTGCGGCTCCTGCCGCGGCCGTTTCCCCGGGTCCTGATGCTCCTCCTCCTGCAGGCACCGTCATGTATACCTCGATCGGCGAGAGATACGATGTCTGATCGTCGGAGTCGACACTGGAGGCGGACTCGAAGGGTGCCGAGGCTCCACTAGTGGAGTACGCAGGGCTTGACAGAGTAGATGAGATGTATGGCACGATCGGCATCTCGGTCGTGCGCGCGAAGTCGATGGTTGGTGATGTAGATCGCGGTGCTGCGACCAAAGGTGATGCAGGTTCGTCGAGCGTTCTCTCCGCGAAATCTGCGCGGGGTGACAGGATGTGCACCGATGCAGTCGATGAAGTTGCGACTTCCGCCGATGAAGTCGATGAAGCGGCGGGTTCCTCCGATGCAGAAGGAGGTGCGTCCGTGAGACGGAGCGTGCCCCACTTGTTGACGTAGAAGCGCAGCTTGCCAAAGCTCGTCTCCACGCCAGTTTTCAGGTCCTCGAAGGCCGATTGCACAACCGGCGAGTGCGGGTGAAAACCCAGGGAGCCGAAGTAGATCGGCTGTTGCAGATCCGGTGAGTCGCCGATGGTCGCTGATGAAGCCGCCGAACCCGTAGATCCAGCACCAGTCTTTCCCACAGACGGCGCCAATTGACGTGGGGTTACCACGCCAAATCCCTCGGATGACATCCTCGGGTTGAGAGAATAGGAGAAGAAGATGGTGGTACTGTTGGATTCGTCGGCTGACAAGAGAAATTTACCCAGGTTCAGGCCCCCGAAGGTAAAATCCCTACGTCCTGCTTGTCTGGTATTGATGATGATGAGCTTACAGATGGGTTACAATGGCGAGATCGCGAGATTCGATCTCGCTAGGGTTTCTGGCGGTGAGTATGAACGTACCCTAGGTCGGCGGCCCTCCCAGTCCTTAAATAGTGGGACTGGGTCTCGGGTCCGTTACCAACTAGGTTTAGATCTGGGCCTACCGACCTAATATCTCTGAATCTTTCCTTCGGGGCCTCCTTCCTGGGCCTGATGACAGATGGGCCTTTTATTCTCTTCCGCACCAGGGTAGTCCATGGTGGCACACCCGAAAGGTGTACCCACGTCAATGTGAACCCCATGAACAAGTGTTATGCAAAACTTTTTATTTGGCAACAACAAATTTTGTCAAGCTTCTACATGTCATGGGGAGGCTACATGAATTTTTGCAGGTTTTATAAAAGGGTTTAATTGCCTCAATTAAAAATGAGGACTTCAACTAGTTGCACATCAACTTTGAATTTTTAAACCAAGTTGAACCTTTCAAAAATTCAAACAAAAATATGGTGAGCTTCCTTATATTATTGTGAGCCTCCCTGAATTTTCTCATAATTTTTGGAAATGATTTGATGCCTCAATTAAATATAAAAGGCTGTTGTTTCATTTAAAGAAATAAAAACAAAAAGGGAAAAAGCAGGCAGGGGGTATCTGCAAAAACTCCATCTCCTTCACGCTGTAGCGGCCATGGCTGTAGCGACCGAGCTGCCGCGCTCGTCCCCGACGCACCCGCTCGCTCCCTGGCCCCCCATGGAGGATAAGAGGCCTCCCCGTTGCCTCTGCTCTCTCTCCCCCTCACTTTTCCCCCCTGCACCGAACCCTAACCCTAATCCCTGTAGAGCTCCTGCCGCTGCCGCCGACTTGCCGCGCCAATCGCCACCGTCCTGCGCCGCGTCGAGCTCGCCGGAGGTGTCCCTCCGGACTGCCTCGTCCTCCTCTTCCTCCCGGTGCAACCAGCCCGTGCTGGGAGGCCCGTAATCGCCGACATCATCACCTTCTTCTCTGCTCTGGCCACCGACGGCGACGCGGCGCCATCGAGCACCGCCGCATCGCCGTCGTCCCTCCCCCTGCCTCGCCGACCTGCCCTGCTTGCTCATGGTGAGCTCCTCGACCGGATGCACCTCTCCTCCCTCCCCCATTCCCTCTGTGCCGCTCTCCCCCCGGACGCCACCGCCGGCCGCCGCTGGCCATGGTCGCGCCGGCCCTCCGGTGACCATATGGTTCAATACGCCGCTCCCCCATGCTCCTCTCCATCTCCTCTAGCTAGTAGAGCAAGCGCCGCGTCCAAATTCCAAACCGAAGCGACGAATTCGTGTTCAACATGCCGCAGCTCCCCTCTGTGATGTCATGCTGACGTCAGTGTTCTTCAGTTTTGATTTTTCAGAAATTAACAGAAACTTGTATTTGCTTTATCAATTCAAATAGTTATCAGAAAAATTCAAATAAGGTATCAAAATGTTCAACAAAACAAAACCTATCTGATAACACCAATTTGATGTTTAAGGAAATAAATTTTTATTGCTTATTATTTCAATTCAATAAAATGGCAGATTTTGAGATGAATTTGTAAATTCAATATCTTTTGTTTTATAACTCAGAAAAATGCAAATAATATACCAAAATGCTCAGGAAGAAAATGTCTATCTCTTAGTGCCCTTGGTAGAATTAATTGGCCAAAATAAGTTGCTTTTATTTAATGAATACTAAAATGGCAGAATATAATTGGAATTTAGAAAATCCATAACTTGATGAATTTTGATCCAAAAATTGCAAATAAGATCTCAAAATGTTCAGGAAAACAACATCTAATTTTTAGTTCTAATTCCATGAAATAATGAACCTTTTAAATTGCTGTTTATTTAAAATTATTATAATGGCAGATTTAATTCCAATTTTGGGAAATTCATAACTTGAGAAATAATCACTCAAAAATTGCGAATAAAATATCAAAATGATCAGCAAGGCAATTGCTATCTATCTATGTTAAGTTCACAACAAGTAACCAAGTTTTACTTAGAGGTCATATTGGGAATTGGTTAAAATGATTTAAATTGCATAACCGTTTAAATCACCATTTCTTCATCGTTAATCAGAAAATTGCAGACGAAGTACCAAAATGATCAGTGGAATAATACCTATCTAATAATGTCATTTTCATGCATGTAGACCCCATAATTCAGTACTAGACATTTTGAATAAATGCTAAATTCACTATGTTAAATATGGAGTTTTGACCCGTTAATTGCGATATTTATTTTAGGGGTTCCATTTAACTTGTGGGACATGCCCAATATGATTTCAGTGCATAAATTGACCATCTCATCAAGATTGTGCATTGCACCTTATATTCGTGTTATTTATTTCGTTTCCTGTTATTGTTGTGTTTCGTTAGATTCCGAAGTCAAGGTTCCACCACAATACCTCGACGATCAACGCGCCCAGTACTATCGGCAAGGCAAGAACTAACCTAACCTTCTTGGCATCTAGCATCCAATTGCTTTTACAAACTTATTTTATCCACCATAATATTGCATGTGATTCAAATGTCTCTTTTGATCAAGATGTAGAGTATCCTATGAATGCATGTTTATCCCCTGAACCATCACATGCTTCCCCTCCTATAAACCCTAGGTTGATGTGTTGGCCGGAGACAAAGATATAATTGTTGTTATATATGCTTAGCTATGCTTAGCCATGCTAGTCAAATGATATATTTTTGTCCGGTGATTTAATTCCATTATTACGAATGGTGGTGGAATGTTCGGAAATGATGGTTACTTGTGGTGGATAATTAATTTGCTAAAAGGCTTGGATGAGTTGCCATCGAGGGTGGTGTTTTGTCTCATTCCTGCCGCCTAGGCTGAGAGTGCTTTTAGCTAGAACCAAGAACCGAGCGTGCTGCCATTGGTGGGGGTATGGGCTCCTTACTAACTGAATAACTTGTGCGGGCGTATCCAAGGGTCCTCTAGTTTGCTATTTCCATTTGCGCGTGTGTGTGTGAGCGGAAAAAGGAATGATGAGGATGGTGGTGTTTAGGACGTGGCGATGGGGGCAGGGGCTGAACTAGGCTGGGTAAACTTGTCCTGTCGCCACAAATGACTCTTGGATAGTCTCATACGAGGTAAAGGTTTAACCGCGCCCACTCGCCGGCCTTCCCCGGAAGAGGGCCAATCAGGTGAGCCGGACGGTACCAATGGGTAAATTAGTACACCCCTGCAGGGTTTAATCTTTTCGAAAAGCCGTGTCCGCGGTTATGGACGAACTCTTGGGAAAGGCGGATTAGCTCATAGAGAACCTGAACCTAATTAATGAATTGGCAGCTAGAGGTTGCAATCCAACGTGTGATAAAAGGTTCATTTCCTCGAGGGTGATTCGAGGGAGTGCCTTGGTGGCGATGAGGTGCTTCTGGTTGCAAATGGTTCGTTGAGAACCACAGATGAAAGTTTACTCTCTTATCCCTTTTCGGAAAACATTCTGAGTAGACGATGCAAAGGGTCCTGATGTCTTTTAAAATGGAAAACTAGCTTTATGCAAAACCAGCTACCTTATACAGCATTAGAGCCTCCGTCAGCATTGGGCCTATATTGCCCTACTAATTCTTGCGAGTACGTCATACTCAGCCTTGCTTTGTTGATTATTATTTGTTTCAGAGGAGGACGGCACCGAACTGGAAGGTGGGTTCTTTATTGACATCGACGAGTAGTCTGGGGTTCCCAGGTGGCAGCTTGGGATGTCTCGGAACAGGCTGGCTGGGATATGTTATTGTAGGCCTCTTAGGCCATAATTTGGATCTTATTGTTAGACTACTATATTTGCTTCCGCTTGATGTAATGATGGGTCTGTGACCTCTGATTGTGATATTTGCTATCTTTCTCATATATGAGTTGAACTATGATCTCTTGTGTCGTAGAGTCTGTGATGTGCCAGTTGTTCCGCAGTCTTGGTCTCTTTGCTATACGTGAAAGCGATGTCTGAGCTTATGGCATGATCGAGGTGTTGTGTGCCGATGATGTATTCCGAGCACGCCTGCCAATGAGTTTTGGCCTGGGATTGGTAAACCCAGTAACCCTCGATTGTGTAGCATGACCGGTTACACAATGTTTCACTGTATAGCTCTGGGGTCGGGGCGCTACAAGTCACGAGGCCGCAAAACATAGCATACAATACTCGAAACTTTGAGATATGATCTAGAGCCATCCGACATAAGAACGAGGAACAAAACACAAGGTTAACCGAAATAAAAACCGGATCGCTCCTGGGCCGAGTCCCCGAGTTTGTTTTCTTGTTTACTACACTTTGCAACCTTAGCTCTTGTCTACCATTTTGGCGTTCGACAGTCGAGTCACAAGATCACCAAGACATAGCATACAATACTTAAAAACTTTGAGACACGGTTTAGAGCCATTCGACATATAGAAAACAGAGATAAATACAGAGATTAACACAGATTTTAAGCAAGGCAGTCCCCGAGTCTCTTTTGGGGTGATGACATTTCATTGCAGGGTACCGAGATACATACATTGCGTCCTTTAAGAGTAAAAGGGGCGAATCAGGGCTACATTCCAGGGTCGTTTGGTCTCCTCTCCGGATATGTCCATCTTGTTTTTTACCTGCTTCTGAGCATCTATAAGATAATAAGCATCATTATGCAGAGCCCTGCTTACAATAAACGGTCCTTCCCATGGAGGTGACAATTTGTGCATCCCGGCGGTGCGCTGCACCAGCCTAAGCACCAAATCCCCCTCGCGGAACTTGCGAGGGTTTATTTTCCGACTATGATAGCGTCGGAGATTCTGTTGATATATTGTTGACTTGGACAATGCCAACTCTCGTGCTTATTCTAGCAGATCGAGAACATTCTCTCGATCTTCCTTAGCCTCGGATTCTGTATACAATGCAACTCTTGGCGATTCATGCTCTATGTCGGTCGGCAGGACCGCTTCTGCTCCATAGACCAGAAAGAATGGCGTATAGCCAGTAGAGCGATTCGGCGTAGTCCAGAGACTCCATAACACTTCCGGTATTTCATCCAGCCAACACCCCGGAGAGCGCAGCAGTGGCTCAATCAACCGGGGTTTTATGCCGGATAAAACTAGTGCATTTGATCTTTCAACTTGTCCGTTGGACTGAGGATGTGCAACCGATGCCAGGTCTAGCCGGATTCTCTTTTCCTCGCAAAACCGAGCAAAGGCTCCTTCGGCGAAATTGGTGCCATTATCCGATATAATGTTGTGCGGATGACCATATCTCAAAATAATATCTTTCAAGAAAGATACTTATTGGCTTTACCTCTATCCACTTGGTGAATTTTTCCACCATCACCAGCATGTGAGTCATGTTTCCTCTGGCTGGCTTGAATGGTCCCACCATATCCAGACACCAAACAGCAAATGGCCATGTGATGGGAATAGTTTTGAGCGCTGAAGCCGGCATGTGAATTTTGTTGGCAAACCTCTGGCATCCTTTGCACTTCCGGACAATGTCCTCTACCTGCTGCAAAGAACTGGGCCAGTAAAACCCATACCAGAATGCCTTAGCCACCATGGCTCCGGAAGATGCGTGATGACCACACTCTCCTTGATGAATATCTCGGAGAATTTCTTCCCCTTCTTCCGGTTCGACACAACATTGAAGAACTGTGGTTGCACTTCTCTTGTACAGCTCATGGTTGATGATGGTGAAAGCTTTGGATCGCCTTTATACCTGTCTAGCCGAGACCTCATCACTTGGCAAACTGCCATCCATCATATATGACCTGATGGGATGTGCCCATGCTGGCACAGGACGAACACGGAGGATAGGCTCGTCGATCTCCATTGATTCAACCTACATTGTCACACCCGACATAGGCTGACAAGTCCCCGGGTTTTCCCAAGCAGTCCCCGAGTACTGCCAAGCAGTCCCCGAGTCCTGCCAAACGCATCCGACATCCACGTCCATCGGGACGACATCGGGTTCCGGATTTTTTGGGAAAAATATTGACTCAGACTCAGGCGATGGCTTGATTGATGGCTTTCAAAGATGCTCTAGTGATACGCCGGCCGTAATGGCCTACCGGTATGAACCTATCTTGGACAGCATGTCGGCACTTTCATTTTCTGTCCGTCGGATGTGATGAAATTCACAACCATCAAAATATCCCGAGATTTTCTGGACATGGAACCGATATGCCGCCATGTTGGCATCCAAAGCATCCCAATTGTCGGAAGTTTGCTGAACCACCAGATCCGAATCGCCATAACACACTATCCGGCGAATCCCGATTTCCTTGGCTACTTTGAGGCCATGAATCAACGCTTCATACTCGGCCACATTGTTAGATGCGGCAAAGTGGACTTGCAGCACATATTTGAGCTGATCTCGCTTTGGCGAGGTAAGAACCAGGCCGGCACCTAGGCCCTCTTTTACTTTAGATCCATCAAAATGCATCCTCCAGTAATTGGAGTCAGGCAATGGTGGCTCATACTGCATCTCGGCCAAATCGACGAGGAAATCAGCCAAAGCCTGAGACTTGATGGTATCTCTTCTTGCATACTGCGGCGTGTAAGCTGCTAGCTCAATAGTCCACTTGGCTGCACGGCCACTTGCATCTTTGTTGCCGATGATTTTCGAGATTGGAGCCGCACATACCACCGTTATAGGGTGCTCTTGGAAGTAGTGCTTCAGTTTCTTGGCCGCCATATACACACCGTACGTCATTTTCTGGTAGTGAGGATAATTTTTCTTCGACGAGGAGATTACCTCGCTCAGATAATACACCGGTCTCTGTACCATAGTTCCCTCTTCTTCTCGCTCTACCACCACCACGACACTAACAACCCGGATAGAGGCTGCAATGTAGAGCAACATGGGCTCTTTTGGTAGTGGCGAGGTTAATATCGGCGCTGTAGCCAACATTTTCTTGAGCTCATGAAATGCCGCATCCACCTATGGGGTCCAGCTGAATCTATCGGTTTTCTTCATCAGTTGGTACAGAGGCAAAGCTTTCTCTCCCAACTGACCAACAAAGCGACTCAAGGAGGTCAGGCAACCAGTGAACCTCTGAACATCCTTGAGACACCTCGGTAGCTTCATACTCTCTATAGCACGGATCTTTGTCGGATTCGCCTCGATACCTCGGCTCGACACGAGGAAACCGAGTAACTTGCTAGCCGGCACAACGAATGTGCATTTATCCGGGTTAAGCTTTAACCGGAATTTCCGCAGGTTTGCGAATGTCTCTTTGAGATCATCCAACAAGGTACGTTTTTCCTTAGTCTTGATGACTATGTCGTCGACATACACCTGTACATTTTTGCCAATTTGATCATGAAAGCATTTCTGCATGCATCTCTGATAAGTAGTACCGGCATTTCTCAAACCAAAGCACATAACACGATAGCAATAAGCCCCGTACGGGGTAATAAAGGCAGTCTTTATTTGATCAACCGAGTTCAACGGTATCTGGTGGAAACCAGAATAAGCTTCTACGAATGACAACAGTTCACACCCGGCCGTGGAATCGATCACCTGATCAATCCGAGGCAACGGGAATGGATCTTTAGGACATGCCTTGTTCAAGTGCATGTAATCGATACACATGCGCCAAACTTTGGCCGCATCTGGGTCATCTTTTTTCTTCTCTACCAGGACCGGGTTAGCCAACCAGTCTGGGTACTTCACTTCCACCATAGAGTTTGACGCAAGTAGCCTGGCTACCTCGTCCCCAACAGCTTTCCTTCTCTCAGCACCGAGACGTCGCATAGGTTGCTTCACCGGTCTTGCATCCAGCCTGACATGTAATGAATGCTCAGCCAACTCCCTCGGAACACCTGGCAGGTCCTGACTCGACCATGCAAAGATGTCCCGATTCTCACGGAGGAAGTGGATGAGCTCGCTTTCCTATTTGTCCTCCAACCTGGCTCTGATATTGACGGAGCGGTCGGGGAACGCTTCATCGACACCGATCTTCTTGGTCTCCTTGGATGCCTGGAATGTCGCATTCTACTGCGGGTTAGTCATACCCGGCATACCGAGTTGAGCTGACTGGGCCAGTGGCACCACCTCATGTATCCTCTTCTTCTCCGCAGCGATGACCAGTGACTCGGCCAGGCGTGATCCAGCCGAGGCACTCTCCCTGGACAACTTGTAGTTGCCCGAGACAGTAATGATACCATTGGGACCCGGCATCTTCATCTTGAGGTATGCGACATGAGTGGACGCCATGAACTTGGCCAATGCCGGTCTGCCAAGCAAGGCATGATATGGACTTTCAAGGTCCACGACCTTGAACTGAAGGCTTTCAGTTCGGCAGTTGCCCTTCTTGCCGAATAAGACATCGACCCAAATTGTGCCCATGGGTGCACAAGAGACACCCGGCACAATACCATGGAAGGTAGTGCGGCTTGGCTGCATCATGTTCTCGGTGATTCCCATCTTGAGCATCATGTCTCGATACATGATATTGATACTGCTCCCATTGTCAATGAGAACCCGGGTGTTGGGGTTATGCCGAACAGGTACCCTCACGAAGGACTAATAGCCAGCGTACCAGGGTGGCCCATAGTGGTGGTAAGCCGAAATCCGGCTTACCGGGCGGCCCAGTACGATGAAGCGCAGGAGGCCCATCCGGCTAAGGGAAGGTTCCAGAAGCCGGCCTGCATTCCGGAAGACTTAGCCCACAAGGCAGGGCCCAAGCCGGATTAGAGTAGAATTCTGTGACTTAGTCGGCTAGGTTTCCTCCTGTAAGCCCTAGGTCCGGACACCTTTATAAGCCGGCCTAAGGGACGCCTTAGGGCAAGCTCTAACACACCTTTCATTGTAATCGGCGTATATTGCCTTATAGTGAATGTAAGCCCCACTTAGCGGAAATAAACATTTCGCCATGTAGAACCACAATTGGATTACATCACATGCACAAGTACGACACAAAAAGATAAATAAACATAGTTAGAAATACTTTTATTACATCACAGGGGATGATACGTCCCGAATACAGCAGAAGCAATCACTCGTCTGAGTACAGACTACATCAACGGCCATAGGCCAGAAAATAAAAGAGGACCCGCCCACGATGGTCTCAGGCTGCCGCCTAGGATCTCGATCTACTCGTCGTAGTCAGCGTCGAACTCTACGTAGTAGCCTCCATCTGGGTCGCTGAACTCTGCTGTCGCTCCTGCATCGGTGAAAACACGGGCACTAGACACCCGATGGTATGAGTACGGGGGTACTCAGTAAGTCTTACGCACAGGGGTAAAAGAAGTACGGTGCACATGCAATTGGGGTAGGCAAGGCTGTTTAGTGGACTAGCAGCAGCAGCACCTAACAACTACAGAAGACACGCTACAACTTGCGTCTAATTAGAATAAGGGAAGAGAGCGCTTGCGCTACTGGGCTAAACTACTCACCAAGCAATACCCGTCCTGAGACAACTCCATCGTATCATATACCCACGAGGAAGAAGTCCGGACACTCACACGTTGATCAAATTTTAAC
The DNA here is from genome assembly GCA_012064385.1 of Puccinellia tenuiflora. NCBI lineage: Eukaryota > Viridiplantae > Streptophyta > Magnoliopsida > Poales > Poaceae > Puccinellia > Puccinellia tenuiflora. Next base: position 1,490,420 of record QRDG01000129.1, on the reverse strand, counting down.
ATGTTATTATTTGAATATGGCTATTTACTAGTCAATTTTAGCTATTCATGATTTACGGTGATGTCTATGATCTTTTTAGCCAGCACATTACCCAAGTCGTCCATAACCGCGGACACGGCTTTTCGAAAAGATTTAACCCTGCAGCGGTGCCCAAATGTAACCATACACATTCAATCAACCACATACCACAGAGGCATTTAGGTATCTCAACACGACCTTCCCCATTTCTACTACATTGGATAGAGAGACACCTATCTGAGACTGATCCACGTCGGGAGCCCGGCCGAAACTCCTTTGCGGGCCCAAACGTTGCGTGAACGGCTTCGGGAGGATAACACTCATACGATTGCTCCTCCTTCCACATGCGGTAAACGCACGGTCCGCAAACCTATATGCGCCCCCATAGTTGTAGCCTCTCATCTTCAACATGCTTGTGCGTATGCTCCAAATGGTAAACACCCGAACTACTTTGTGGCTTCCTAACCAATATAGCAGATCCGGTACTAAGTTGCGGGGGGTTCCATAAGTCTTCCCACGTGTGGGTAGGGCGCTTATTCTTGGATAAGCGGAAAAGAACAGTTTTTCCTAGGCGACACTAGCAGAACAAATCACCATAATTGGCCTTCCGCCGGTGCCTTATCTTTAATATAATAAAGTGATTCCCACATAGCAAGTCTTCAATTATTAAGATATACCAGCTAAACATGTGATAGACCACAATCAACTCGTAAGCATGCTAGTAGATAGTAACTGGAAAACAAGCATAGGATATAGGTAGGCATATCAGGAATATCTGGACTTTTAACAGGCTATGCAATTCTAGTAGGAATCGTAAGACACAACAGAACGGAAGTTCTAAAGCATGCAAGACAGGAATAGGCATCACATGAGAAAGTTGGGGAGGGGCTGCTTGCCTGTTGGCTCAGTAGCCTGGTACTGGGCTAGATCCTCGGAGGTGTCGGGGTACTCGGCAACGTCGTCGTCTACGGATAACCCCAAAACATAGCAAAAATAGCAATCAATACAAATGCATTCAAACAAGGATGATGACATGTTCAAATTAAATATGCAGCAATTTAAGTGCTAAACATTTTATTAAGCAAGTTAAAATTAGGGTTTAGCAATTTAATAAACAATTAAGGCAATTAGGGCATTTTATTAATTCAATTAATTGAATTTCCAATGAACCCGAATGTTAATTTATTTAATTCATGCATGCAAAATTAGATCCAAACAGATTGCATTTTTAGCTTTAATTTGATATAAAAATTCATAATTTTGAAGGTGCAGTTCAAAAGTTATGAATGTTTGAAGTTTTAATAATTTTCAAAAGATTTGATTATTTAAAACATCTATTATATACTTAAAATAATAGAAAATAAAGCTACCACGTTCATCCACATATGCTAAAAATATATATACTGTTCATCATAATTTTAACGGCCAAGATTAAAAGATAAATACTGTAACGTAAAAATAAATGTGCACAAAAGAAGTCCGATGTCACGTTGACGGGTCATGTAGCTACACACGTTCGCTTAGAATATGTGTAAGATATGGCATGATTGATCTTTTTTCCAATCTTGAAAGGAGACGTACACAGGCTGGAGTCTACGAGTAATTGATTAATGAAAAGTCCGGTATGGTGTGCACGTACAAGGACACGAAACAATTGCCTGATCGATTTACATGGTCTGAATATGCATCGCAAAAGCAGACCAGAAGTACACGGACAGTCGGACACGCATCCATGGAGGCTAAGCAACACACGTACGTGAGACCCAAACGCACGTCCAACCATCGACGATCAAGAGCTCAACACACGCGACGACGTCATGATCGAAGCCTAGCTAATCTGAAGCCGCCATGAAGCCCATCTAATCGGAAGCACGCAAGCAATCGATTTCCATGGTCGGAATATGCATCGCAAAAGCAGACCAAAAGTACACGGACACGCATCCATGGAGGATAAGCAACACATGTACGTGAGACACAAACGCACGTCCATCCATAGACGATCAAGACCTCAACACACGCGACGACGCCATGAAGCCCAGCTAATCTGAAGCCGCCATGAAGCCCAGCTAATCGGAAGCACGCAGGCAACAAGTCCAATCAAGTACGAGCCGGCGGATCTCGAGGGCACGAAAGCGATGCATATACACGCACCCACGCCGCATGAACCCCGGTGAACCATGGTTTGACATCAATGTAGTCAATAAGGACGCGCGACATTAGCACGTCCAACGGATCAAAAGAATTATAACAGCAACGGCGTCAACTATAGGTATTATCCCGTCAGTCACCGACTCCATGTTTGCTTTAGATGTAGATGCAGCTTTCTTACTTCTCAGAAACAACCTACAATGAAGCAGTATTAGTTAAAATCTTTTGAAGGCAAAAATAATATGAGTCTCCAATAAGTTTAGTGAGCTAATAAAAATCATAAGAAGAAACCCTACCACGACTAATACCCTAGCGCCGCCGGCAAGACATTGCGCCGCTGCCGGATGCCCCAACGACACCTCACCTATATTTCTCATATATTTGTTTAGGCGCAGATCGACGCATGCAACGGAAAGGAACCCTACATGCTTGAGTGCCATTCTCACGTTCTTTCTCCTCTCTTTGTTCAGGCGACCATCAACGCATGCAACGGAAGGGAACCCTCTGAAAATACCGGCACATCAGCCATCGAGACATTCTACAACAACACAAGCTTGGCAACGATATGGCGAGAAGCGACGGCGCTGGAGGATCTGGTGGTGGTTAGGACCATTGGCAACATGGCGTATGGCAGCAAAGTGACACAACAATAGATTTGGCGACTCGCCGCTCTCTCACCGTATCCTTTTTTGTTTGATTGCATCTCGGTCATATCTTTTAAGATTGAATTTCATACTCGAATTAATGTTCTGACAGACTGCTAGATTCATGAAGTCGAATCAAACATCTTATGTTTCCTTCTTCAACCAAGATGTGGTTTGTATCGTGCATTTGTATGATTTTATCGTGCATTTGTACGATTTGATGAAGGAATATAAAGTACATCCAAGAGGCTAGAGATGCATCATATAGAAGAGAGAGTAACAGGCACGCCGATGGCGTTGAATAAATCCACACAAAGCATGGTTGGAGAGGGTAAGAAAATTTTCGTATCATATAATAAAGATCTTGCCATGTCAATGAAGGTGGATAAAGAAAGAGGGCACAATTTTTAAGTTCAAGCTACACTTATTTGGATTTATTTTTTGGTTAAAGACTTCTTAAGAAATTATTAATTATAAGGTAGATAGTAAGGACATGGGAAGAGCGTAAACACAAGAAGGCCCATGTTATTCAAAAGACCGTAATTTATAGTTGATATTTTTGGCGGCCTACATGCCTTAATCTTTTGTCACACCAAAGTTCTTACCAACAAATTTAAAAAAGTATAACTATAGTCACCAATATGTAGAGGCGAATTAAACATATAGTAATTTGCACATGGGAAGTAATTAGCGGAGAAAGAACTAAAAATTATGTTTCACATGGCTATTCCTGCCACAAGGTTTTATAATTATAATTTTATATCTAATAGCATATCAACATCGCAAATTTAATTTTGTTGAAATACTGCAAAAACCCATATATTGCTAAGGATAATATCTAGCCGCGCAAATGCGCGGGTCACCCTGCTAGTTTAAAATAATTCTAAAATTCAAACAAAATTCATATTCGGTTGGAATTTGAAATTCTGATTTGAAAACATATTTTTATTGTAATTTGTGACAAAAGGTTTAGGTGTTATTTAATATTTGCAAAAACAGGACAGAAAAACTAAAGCAGGGGCCTAGTTGCAAAAGATTTTCAAAAACTGGGGGTTTCTGCAAATTTGCTAGATCTGGAACTTTTCTCACCGGGGTGGAGTTGACACCAGTGCTTGACAGGTGGGTCCAGGGGACCCACATGTCAGTGACCGATGCAGGGATAAAAGGGGGGGGGGTTCAAATCGGCCGAACGGGGGCTCGAACCCGGGACCGATTTCGGCGTGCAAGGAACAAAACCAACTGGGCTGCGTTTGGACCGTGCAAAAAAAAGGAACTCGAGGCCTATGAAGTAGATCTACGGTGTTAACTGAACTTTTTGACACCAAGTTCAGACTTCAGGTAAACAGGGAAACGACAGCGCACAGAGATCGCAGTAGTGCTGCTGGTTCGTGCCTGTGCGAGGAAGGAGCAGGGTGTGTGTGCAGCGTGCAGGGGTGTGGAGCAGGTGCGGGCAACGAGCAGCAGGAGCTCGTGCTCAAGCTCGAGCTCTCTCGGCCATGGCATCGTCTCGGTGGTGCCGCACGATGGCGACAACCCAGAGCAGAGGAGGGAGGAAAAGAGGCTTGCCCGAGGGCGGTGGCTCACCGGGAGGCAGTTGGGTAGTAGATCGGCACGAGGGGAGAAAGGTCGACAACGTGCGGCTGTGGTAAACGAGTGGCTGAGGACGAGGAAGAAGTGGAAGTAGTCGACGCAGGCCCTGGAGTAGACGTATAGCAGCTCCCGCTCCGGTCGTCGTCGACGTGCTCCAGCGCGCGCTCCTCCTACTTCGGCGGTTACTCCATGGCGCCTATCCCGTGCTCCTCCGGCTGGTGGGGTGGTTGGCTCTCGGGTGAAGAAGAAGGCAGAGAGGAGGGAGAAGGGAGAAAGGAGCGGCGGCGGAGAGGAAAAGGAGGAATGGTTAGGGTTTTGGATGGGGAGAGACGCCCGGGTGGTGGCTTTATAGGGGGAGAAGGAGCAGGTGAGATGCGGCCGATGGCGTGGTGGAGTCGGAACGGAGCGATGGCGATGGAAGTGGCATGGGGCGCTGGCGCACGTGATCGCCAGGAGGAAGAAAAAGGTGAAAGGCCAGGGGATTGGGCCGCCGGTGGGCCGTTCCTGGAGGAAAGAGAGGAGAGGGAAAGAGAGAGAGAGCTGGGCTTCGGCCTGACTCCTGGTTTTTATTTGTTTTTCTATTTTTCTCTTTTTCCAGAATTTAGAAGAGAGAAAGAAAAAGAGATAAACAAAATAAAACTAGGGTTTTGTTTTTTTTTTCCTCAAAATCATTTTATTAATTTGTCAATTCAAAAATCATTTTTGATTTGCTTGTCCAAAAATAATTTTAGTTTTATTATTTTGTTTTCAAATTAAAAGGAGTTGTCACATGTGACATAAAATAATAACTCATTTTATTTATTTGAAAAAGTAAAACCACAAATGCAACCAAGGTGGCATGATGATGTCATGATGATGCAACAATTAAATTAACAAGCAAGAAAATAAAAAGGGGATTACTTTTGGGATGTTACAGTGAATTATAGCGGCATGAAGACATCCCTTGCCGAATAAGACATCGACCCAAATTGTGCCCATGGGTGCACAAGAGACACCCGGCACAATACCATGGAAGGTAGTGCGGCTTGGCTGCATCATGTTCTCGGTGATGCCCATCTTGAGCATCGTGTCCCGATACATGATATTGATACTGCTCCCATTGTCAATGAGAACCCGGGTAAACCTGACATTGATGTCGGGTCCAATGAATGTCGGATCCACCACTAGAGCATACCCTCCCGGGTTAGGCATGACCCTGGGATGGTCATCACGGCTCCAGCTGATCTCCTCCTTGGACCAGTACATGTATTTCGGCACAGCCGGCATGACTGCGTTCACCTCCATCGCACGCCGATGCTGGCTCTGCTTGTCAGTTGGCTCGGTCACAAAGACCATGTAACTCTGGTGGGGCTCCCGATACTCATTCTGCCGGCTAGGACCGGCATTGTTGTTGTTGTTGTTGTTGGTGTTGTTGTTGGCCCCATTGGCCACCTGGTTGACATTCTCCGGCCTCCTCCAGTTATCCGCAAGCCTCGGAAGTGCACTCAAGGGTATGGTGTTCGCACTCGTGAGTGGTGCTGATCGAGGTAGTGGTAGGAGCATCGGGTTATCCTTCAACATCCGCTGGTACCAGCTACACTGCCGGGTAGTGTGGTTAGCCGGTCTGCTAGGGTTCGGAGTGTGATAGCTGCAAGGCCCATCCAACATCATCTCAAAGGTGTACCTCGGCTTGTCCTCCCAAGGCTTCTTACCATCGCCCCATGGCTTCTTTCCATCTGGGTTTTGGCCCCATGACGGACCACTGTTCTTCTGACGCTGGCTGTTGCCGGCATCCGGTTGGTCCTGATCAACTGCAGCGACATGGTTGGACCCATATCGGTAGTCCGGACGGTCATCTCTCCTCTTGTATCTGAAATCTGGGCAATCGTTCCGCCGGGATGGACGGTCAGCATCATTGCCCGGGTATCTCTTGCTCGGCTCAACCGGGGTCAGCAAGGGCTGAGTGGGGTCACCCAAAGCATAACTGTCTGCTATCTTGATTGTTTCGGCCAGAGTGGCTAGCATTTCTCTCTGCAATCTCTGCCAGAGCATGGTGCCAGACGGCACTCCTGAGCAAACCATGCAATGGCCTGTGATTCAATGACTCCTTCACAGGAGTTCCGGATATTACTCCATCTTGTCAGGTAGTCCCGGTCAGTTTCATCATCCATCTGCCTGCACATGGAGAGTTGTTGAGGACGATTCGGCCTCTCGTATGTGCTGGAGAAGTTGATGACGAAAGCTTCCGAGAAATCCAACCAGCAGTCAATGCTGTTTTCCTCCAAGTTGTTCAGCCAGATCCGGGCTAGACCTTCCAACATCTGCGGCACATACCGCACTGCCCATCGGCGGCTGCCACCAGCAATGTGCACTGCTGTGACATAATCAGTGAACCAATCTTCCCGCTTAGTACTGCCGTCATATGTTTTTGTGCCCCGGGGAAGCTGAAAGTTTGGCACCGGTGCTTGCTTCATGATCCGGGGTCCAAAACAAGCCGGGCCAGGTGGGCATTGCTCTTCCAGAAGTTTAGACATATAGATTTTGTCAAGCTTGTTGCGGACATCATGTGCCGGCAGCTGGCGAGCTCCCAGCAGGGATCCGAGCGCACCCTCGGACGCCATACGTACAAATCTTCGATACCCGGCCCTCTCCATGGCCGAGTAACCATCATCATACCGGTTGTCCCCCGGATCGCCTCCTTGTTGCTGAGCGGCATACCTGGCACCATGTTGTTGCCGAGGTGGGTTTGGTGCCGGATACCGAGGTTGCTGGTCTCGAACAGCCGGATGATCCCGACCGGCACCGTGATTACCCTGGCCGGGATCGGGAGCTTCCCGACTGGCATTTCCTTGCCCGGCTAGCTGCCTTCCGGCATAAGCCGGATCATATGTCTGCATCTGCTTGTTTCTACCAGAGTTTACACTCCGATCACGATCTCTGCCGACATGCGGCGATGAAACCTGTCCCTTGGACACTCCATCGGCACCACCAGCCGAGTGAATGTATCGAGATCCACCTACACCTGGAGGGTTTGCCTTAAAGTATGCCTCATTCTGACGATTAGCAACATCTACCAATTCATTTACCCGGTCCTACTGCCTACGACGAGCTTCACCGGATAAGCTAGATAACTCGGCTATGGCTGCCTCTGCAACCCTAAGATTCTTGCCAGGGGTGCTATATCTAGGCTTATCAGCCGACACATGACTAGCAGTTCTACTAGATTTGGATCTACCATCTCTAGCAATTTCATCATTGAGGTCTCTACCTCGGTTACGCACCTCATTCAAGCGATGGTACGTAGGGCTTGCTACTGGAGTAAAACCATGAGCTTTGTTATACTCACGGAGGGAGATGTTGAACCCTTGCCTGACTCGGGCTACCTCGATAGCCTCCTGGAGTATGCTCTGACGCTGCTCCTCCAGCTGAGCTTGCGCCAGAGCCGCATCTGCGCTGGGAGCAACTGGAGTGGCCAGCTTCTCGATTGCGTCCTGAAGAGGACTCGGCACCACCGGCACACCTGATGTACCAGCAGGTACTGTGCGGTTCTCGGGCCTCTCCAATGGAGGGCGCACCGTTCTGGTGGATCTGGTGCTGGTGGTGGGTTCACCGGCCGTACCCCTGGTAGCGACGACCGGAGAGGTCATCATGACTTCCACGCCGCTAGCGGGGCGAGTGGTACCTGTAGACGATCTCGGTGGCGACATAGACCGTAAGGTCGCCGAAGTTGATGAGGCAGCCGTTCCGCGAGAGCGGCCTGCTGCCAAAGCAGCCAGCGTTGTCACTGACGACGTTCAGCGAGCCGAATCTGTGGACAAGGCCACAGACCACACGCTCGCCGGAGGCGATGACGGATCCCGTCCGGATGAAAACACCAGCCAACGCCACTACTGGCCCCACGGTGGGCGCCAACTGTCGTCGTGGCGAACTGGCAGATGCCATGGGATGGCTTATGTTGGGGCCGATGGACGATGTTGGCACCGGGGAGGGATGTTGCGTAGAATTACACACACAGAACACGTAAACACAGACACAATTTACCCAGGTTCAGGGCCCTCGTGAGGAGGTAAAACCCCTACTCCTGCTTGTCTGAGTGTATAAGAATCACAACCCGGGTTACAGAGGTGCTCCTCGAGCTGTATGTCGGGCTAAGGACTAGCAATCGTTCTTCTCTCGTCCGCCAGTGCAAAGATCAGAGCTCTCCCTTTCCTTCGAGGGCCTCGGGCACCTTATATAATGGTGCCCAGGTTACAGTGTGGCTCTAACTACTGTGGCCATCCCTGGCTGGCGTCCACTCCTGTGCACTGCTCCCCCGTACCGCCCTGGTCAGCGGTATGGTGGAGACATATCCAATCGTACTTGCTGCGTGGCACCATGCCCTGCTCCGTGATTGGAGGGACAGGACACTTGCCTTGACCATCGACCGAGATAAGGTGCCTTCTCTTGATCCGGCATAGCCATGCCAGATTCCTTGACTCGGTTCGCTCCCCCTGCACATACAAGGAACTGTGAAGGTAAATCGACATAACTTTGTATGTCGGTCCCAGTATGTCGGTTCCATTATCCCAGTTTATACCAGCATGGCTATCTCGACCAAGCTGGTCCACGTTATGTCGGTCAACATTGACCCGGTCAACTCCGAGTCTACACTTAATTCATTATCTTGACCCTATCCAGGGGTCGCCCCCCGACACTCCCAACCAAGACTCTTGTCAAGCTCACAACTTCATAATTTTAATCACAATGGTTCATGTTTATTAAGTGCAATAAAAGTAAGGTGTGAGAGCTTTTTAGCCAACTTTTCCGATAACAATCAATAACATAAGCATTTTAATTCAGAGGTATAGATAATACAAAGTAACATGATAAACATACTCGGAATAGCATAAAGCTAATAGGTAGATATGGTGGACTCACTGGAAAAACTTTGGTTGAAGGTGTTCGACAACAAGTTTTTGCTTGTTGGAATTTTTGGGCTAGCAAGAGGGAGAAAGTTGACTATCTAAATGCATGCATAAGTGTCCATAGTACTAACCAATCCATGTTAAACAAAGTATAGTAGCATTCAGCATCAAAACATGAATAAGAGATAGCTCTTGATAAAACACTTGTAAATTAATACTCATTAAAAGCACATGATTCATGCAACTATATGTATCTTTTTGAATCAACTCAAACATCCCTTTCCCAATATTTTTAATAGCATCCAACTTAATTCAACCCAAATTTCCAGTAGCTCTCTCATATAAAATAATAGTGGTGGTCTCAAGACAAACAAAAATAAAACCGAAATAAAAAGCAAGTAAAAGACGCTCCAAGTTTATGCGATAAAGTGCATTGATCGAAAAATAGAAGTTAGACGTGTGCAAACCGAGAGTGTATTGGTCCAGTGGGGTTGTCTTCACATCCCCAAGCTTATGGTCTTCACCATCCTTGGATAGCTCTTGGTGCATCTCTTATAATCCCTGTGAAAAAAACTTCAAAACACCATTTCTCCCATTTCTTTTCTGTGGGGTGACAGTAGTAGTGATAGAAAAATGAATTGCTTGCTGCATAAAATCCTTAAACAAAAATTCATATGAATGTCCAGAAAGTGTATAATGTTGTATGCCTACTTATAAACTCAATTGGATAAAAAAGATTCAAGTTAAAAGTTTAAAGAATGCATCAAACAAAATGGGACAGAATCTGTCCAGAAAAATAGCAGCAGCAAAACGCATTTTTCTACCCTACTTAAATATGTCGAAAAATTCTGAAACAATTCATGCTTACAGAGGATGAAAAGTTGCAACTATAGTTAAAATATAAGCTTATTCGGAGTTACATAACAGGAGTGAAAAATCATACCGTGCACAGATTCGTGCTGGAATAAAATCTCCGAATACAATAAGCAACTTTTTCAATCCAAAATGGGAAAAACTTGGCACTTTATTAAAAATTCCAGAAAAAAACTAATAACTAAATCTCTTGTTACAGCAAGAGGACACAAAGAAAATCAAAAATAAAAACAACCGGGTTGCCTCCCGTAAAGCGCTTTCTTTATAGCCATATAGCTAGGCATGATAGTTTTAATGATGCTCACATAGAAATAAGAATTGAAATGCAAAAGAGAGCATCAAGAGAAAAATATGAAACTCATTTAAGTCTAACACACTTCCTATGAATTGGGATCTTGTAAGAAAATAAATCATGAAAACACAAAGCAAGTAGCATAGGAAGATAAAACAAAAGCAATTTCAAGACTTTGAACTTAAAGAGAGGAAACGTAATAATATTGAAATGTTTAGAACCATGTTTTCCCCTCTCATAATACTTACAAGTAGTGGAACCAAATTTGATAAAACAACTATTAGATTGGTGCAACTTTGCAAACTTAGGAACATATAAAGGATTATTAAAACTATCATGTAAGATATTAGCATGTTTTCCTCTCTCAAAATAATTACAAGAAACATCATAAACATGATGGTTGTGGGTGGAATGGTTATTAGTGCAAGATAATTTCAGCCCACTTATGTACTTTTCAACATATAAAAGCTTCTCCTCCATGGTGTGAATAGGAGAATTCAAAAATAAAGTAGGACTCTCATGAATAAGAGTACCATCACAAACAGCAAGTATATCATTTTTATCCTCACATAAATTTGTAACAACTTCTAAACATTGAGGATTATCAATAAGCGTAGGACCATCATCAAAAGCACTATCATATAGCATATTTAAATAACACTCCTCATTATCATCAACAAGTTCACTAGTAGCATCATTAAAAAGTAAAGTAGCATTATTAGTTTCATCATAATAGCATGAGTTGTCACATAGGACCATAGAATTTTCAGTTTGACACTCATCATAACATGGGTTCTCATAAATAACAAAAGATTTTTGAGTTTCAGTGCTACTATCAAATGTTGATGGTGAAGTTGGGAGATCCAACTCTTCCCCAATCTTAGGTTGGAACATATCCATTTCAATCTCCTCTTCACATTCTTCCTCTTCCAAGCTTATGTTTTCATCATCCTCTTCCTGCAAAATATTAGTACTTTCCATGGAAGCAAGAATTCTTTCTTTAACATAAACATTGTCACTAAATTCTTTTTTGCAAAGTTGGAGAATAATATAAATTTGTACTTTCATTACACGAGCTTCATGACTAGTTGTAAGAAATTTATCAATAAAAGAGTCTATCTCATGGGCTCTAACATAAGCAATATATTTCTCAACTTGTTCTATATCAGGGCATGAAAATTTATCTTCACGATAACAAGCAATTAGAGGATCACTATCATACTTGCATTGATAGTGGGAATGTTTAACAGCTCTTCTATTGCAACAAGTTACATCATGTAATTCACAAAACTAAATAGCCATTTTGTGAAGAGCTTCAAGCAATTTACGCATTCTTGTTCCCTCTTCGGTTGATTCATATTCAAAGTAGGCTTTCATATTTTTAACATAACCATTAGGCATAGACATTCCAGAAAGTTTCTCCATCTTTTTTTTGTGTTTTGATATATAAAACTGAAAATAAAACTAAACTAAATGCAAAACTGAAAGTAAATATAAGAAAAACTCACAACCAAACAAGTTAAAGAGGAAAACCTCCCCAGGCTTAGATGATTGCAAGATGTAAAACAAACAAAAAGAAATGCGGAACTGAAAATAAATATCTAGTGCAAACAAGAATAAAAACTTAAGCGCTACACTCCCCGGCAACGGCGCCAGAAAATGTCTTGATACCCACAAGTATAGGGCATCGTTGAAATCTTCGATGTGTAAGTATTAGTATCGATCCCACGAGGAGTAGAAGGTATAAGTATTTATCCTCTCAAATAAGAGTGTCACTTCTCTTATTATCTATGCACTGGACAAACTAAAATGATTAAATGATGCAAGTGTTTTTGGGTTTTTAGTGTAGAGTTTGCAATAAAGTAAAAAGCTGAAAATAAAATATGACAAGTGAAAGCTCTCAAAGAGAAAAAGCCCAATCCTCTATGCAGCAAGAGGACAAGTTTGAGTGTTGTGTTTCTTATAGGTGGAAAACGTTCCCAAGGGCTACATGGATTTCATGGCATAAATATTTCTAGAACAACAAGGTAGACATTTTGTCAAGTTTTAATCTTCTTTGGATGGAGCCATAATTAGGTGTAGTTAAATAAATAAACTAAACCCCTTATGATGGATCATGTGGCCAAGTAAATGACTGCACAAGAATTATTAAGACATAAAGTCCCACCATAGCATTACACTCTAAGGTCCCCGATATAAATCCCCTCCTAATGTAACTTCATGTATTAGACCAAGGTTTACGTGTCCTCCTAGGTCCTACCCATTCCATCACACTAGTGTGATAGCACCTTCATGCATTACTCAATATATGGTGCACTTCATACATTGTACATCAAGACAATCATAAAAGATAAAAACTTGACCAAATACTCAACACAAGTTAAGTGAAAATTATTGCCAATCCATCCTATGCCCCCAGGAACATGAGAGAACTACTCACAACGCAAAGACATGATATGATTCAATGGTATAAGTGATACAACACAATCTGAAAATATAATCTCCCCACAAAACAATGACAAGTAGCAATTCACAAACATGTAGAATAGTACTTAGCCAATAGCTAGGGTTCGAACTATCTCAAACTATGAGGGGGATGAAGTGGATCACGAAGATGGTGATGGAGATGGTGCTGGTCTTGACGGTGGTGTTGATGGAGACTCCGGAGGGGGGATGGAGGAGCCTTCCGAAGGTGATTCTGGTGGCGTTTCCCCCTTCCGATCTTCTCCGGCGGCAGCCTTCTGTCTCCTATTTCTTGGTTTTGTGTTTCTCTGCCGCCTCCTTCCAAAAGCCATCGGGGGACTATTTTTATAGTCGGTTTTAGGTCAAGATGAAGCCACGGAGAAGAAAACAGACGGCATCGGAGCCACGAGGCCCAATATGGGGGGTCCCACGCGGCCAAGGAATCTGGCCGCATGGGCCCACCTCTTTTGGCCCTCGGGTCTCCGTTTGTTCGCTTCCTTCGCTCCTACGCTTCGTTCCTTCCAAAAAAAATGATCCCCGCAAAATATTAGGTCATTTGGACGTCGTTTGGGTCCCTGAAACATCAAAATATAGAACATAGGGTTTTTTGCCAGTGCAGGGTTAATTCCAGAAAAATAGGAAAACTGTGAAATCTTCCCAAAATCCTTATAAAACAATGATATAACCCTTATATGATGCAAATATAATTATTATAATGCAAAGTTCATGTATGCATTTTACATGCCCCTATAAAAGGCCCGCTTCTTCCCCAAGTGATTTGAGGTTTTTCAGCAGCACGATTTTCTCTCTCTCTCCCGCCATTGTTGACCTTGAAAACCTTGCCCCCCTCTCAATCCCTCCAATGAATCTTGCATATTTTTTAGGGAAAATTGAGAGGAGATCTAGATAACATTTCCACCAATCAATCTCTCCTCTAAGTGAGGGGAACCTAGTGGATCTAGTTCTTAGAGTTCTTTTGTGGTTCTCTCCCTTGTTCTTCCTCTCTTATTCTCCCATAAGCATTTATTGCTTTGTTGGAATTTGAGAGTAAAGGATTTGAGCACTTGTGCTCTTGCCATTGCATTTGGTGCATCGGTTTATGCTCTCCACAAAGATTCGTGGAAGTTGAAGTTTGAGAAGCTTGTTACTCTTGGGTAGCATTTGTCGTCCTCTTTCCAACAAAATTGGATTCACTCGATTCGGAATTCATTTGCAAAAGTTATGGCAGTTTAGGTTTTATTATTTGAATCTGGCCCGGAAGAACACCGGAGATGGTCCGGAGTCTCCGGTCCCACCGGAGTTTCCGGCCCAAAGGACCCGCAATCTCCAGTCCATTGTTTTTCGCTGCCAAGTGACCTTCTTGTGGTGCGGTTCTGGATAGGGGGTCTGGAGGTACATCGGAGATGGTCCGGAGTCTCCGGTCCACAGGACCCGGAATCTCCGGTCTCAAGTTTTCCCCTGCTCCTTGCCAAAGTGTGGTGCGGCACAGAACTCCAGTCCGGAGGGACACCAGAAGGTTACCGGAGTCTCCGGTCGGACCGGAGTCTTCGGTCCCTCTAGACCAGAATCTCCGGTCTGTCCCGATGACCCAAAGTGTGACGCGCCTCTGGTGCCCTGTCCGGAGGAAGAACGGAGTTGGGGCGGAGTCTCCGGCCTGCGCCGGAGTCTCCGGCCCACTTACACTGGAATCTCCGGTCTGGACAGGCTCCAACGACTAGTTTTTGTGGGGACCTGTAACAGGCCCCCTTCTTCCTCAAGTGATTTGAGGGTTTTTAGCAGCACGATTTTCTCTCTCTCTCCCACCATTGTTGACCTTGAAAACGTTGCCCCCCTCTCAATCCCTCCAATGAATCTTGCATATTTTTGAGGGAAAAGTGAGAGGAGATCTAGATCCAAATTTCCACCAATCAATCTCTCCTCTAAGTGAGGGGAACCTAGTGGATCTAGTTCTTGGAGTTCTTTTGGGGTTCTATTCATTGTTCTTTTAAGCTCATGAGGGAGCAGTGGAGAGCTAGATATAACTTGTGACGAGGAAGGTCATTTCCCCCCCTTTTCACTCGGTGTCGATGGAATACGTCTTCACTTGAATCAACCCGAGAGCAGCTTAAGCAAAAATATAAATATAACTCACAATTCTCCTCCGCGCAATGCAAATCTGAGAAATCAGCTCAAACATTGGACAGTGGTGAAACCAAGGAGAAAGAAGAGCGTACTCGCTCCTCTAAAAACTAGCTGCTCTCACAAGTCTAAAAACCTTGCTTGTCATGAGGGACTAGATAGTTTCTCTGTTGTGAAGTCGTTGACGAAAACATGCATACCTCAAAATCATTTTACTTCTGTTTTAAAAACCAAAAAGCTCTAGTACATGACTAATCCCTGCTTCCCTCTGAGAAGGGCCTCTCTTTTACTTATTGTTGAGTCAGTTCACCCACTTCCTCTACCTTCTACAAGCAAACCGACAGTGTTGAATTTTGATGTTAAGCAAGTATGATATCTACATTATGTCTTTTATGTCTCATGATAGTTATTCATTTTTCTTATGGCAGTTCTAACTCTTTTATAAGGATATAGCTTTGACGATTTGCAACTCGTGGGAAGATGATCGGATGGTTGAAGCATTTAAATGAATCTTTCTTGAAATATGGGCTGATAAGTATAATTGTTTCTTAAGCAGAGTCTTGTTTTGTCTTTGCTTAATAAGTTTCTGTCTTCTTTCACCTCAACATGTTGTAGTTACATTACTTGTCTTCGAGAAGCTTTATGAGAGAAAGGTTGTTGTTTAAGATATATTTGTGTATTGATGAGTAAATACTGATGCTTCATGTTTGTATTCTTTATTTATCGACACTTCACTCTATAAACCTGTGGTCATGTTTACCGAGTTCAGTTTTCGCTTGGGGACAAGCAGAGTCTAAGCTTGAGGGAGTTGATACGTCCATTTTGCATCATAATTCATCTTTATTCATTGATATATTTCATATTATGATGCAATACTTATGTTATTTTATCTTATTTTACATGACTGGCAATTATTGGGGATGCATCTGTCGGAGCCAGAAATCAGCTGGAAAAGTACCTGTCAAGATACCAGACTTCGGAAGCTCAGAAAATTCCAGGAAAATAAGAAAGTCAATATTACGAAGAATAAGTCACGGAGCCGAAAGGGGGCACGGAGGCGAGCTCCCAGGGGCAGGGGCGGCCTGCACCCGCGGGCCCACCCTTGGCCGCGGCAGGGGCCCGCTCCTGGCCCCTGTGGCCCCTCTCCGTCTCCCCTTCGGCGTATTATTGACCCTTGACCTAAAAACGTTGGGGGCATCAAAGAGGAATTTTTACGCCGCCTCCACGAGGCGGAAACCAGACAGAGAGAAGAACAGCTCCAGCAGGGAGAAATCTGCAGGGGAATTTCCCTCCCGGAGGGGGGAATCGCCGCCATCGTCATCGCCATCACGCCAAG
The DNA here is from genome assembly GCA_012064385.1 of Puccinellia tenuiflora. NCBI lineage: Eukaryota > Viridiplantae > Streptophyta > Magnoliopsida > Poales > Poaceae > Puccinellia > Puccinellia tenuiflora. The sequence goes on along the minus strand of QRDG01000129.1, from coordinate 1,474,055 downwards.
CATCATCGGGATCATCATCAACACCATCTCCATCATCAGCACCATCATCACCGTCACCGTCCCATCTCATCCCGCTGTAGCAATCATCATTGTTTTGTTATTAATTCATTGGAATCGTATCCCGGGTATTGATTACCACTTGTAGTTGATGCTTGAGAGTTTTATCGGTGAATTATCTTTATGATCAGATTGTTACCCTTATTCATATCACTTCTGATCATGATCTATATGATGTCCTTTGAGTAGTTCGTTTGGTTCTTGAGGACATGGGGAAAGCCTAGTTGCTAGTAATTGCATAATGTTGAGTAATATTTAATGGTTTGATTTATGTTGTGGTGTTATTCCTCTAGTGGTATCGTATGAACGTCGACTACATGATACTTCACCTTTCAAAGGGCCTAGGGGAATGCATAGTGTATTTAGTTTGCTTATGGTAGGGTTGCAGGAGTGACAGAAACCTAAACCCCAATTTGTGAACTAGTGCACTAGGGAGCGTAGGGTCTCGGAGTTTAAGGATGTGGTTAGGTTTTTATCTTAATTACTTTCTTGTAGTTGCGGATGCTTGCAAGGGGTTTAATCACAAGTATGTATTTGTCCAAGTAAGGGCGGTGCATTAGCATAGGTCCACCCACACAGCACTTTATCAAAACATTGAAGGTTAATCACCGGCGTGCAATGAAACTGGCTAGGCAGAAACTCCCATCTGTCCTCGAGAACGTTTTAATCTTCATAAGTAACACAACCGGCCTGTCCTTTGAGCTTAAAAGGATTGGGCTATTTGCTGCAATTATTGTAGCACTCTTTTATTTACTTGTTCTTCATTTGTTCTTTAAATAAAAAATCCAAAAACATTTCTCTTTTAGTGCTTGCAGTGAAACCTTGCTGAAAACTACTTGTCAACACCTTCTGCTCCTCGTTGGGTTCGACACTCTTACTTATCGAAAGGAATATGATAGATCCCCTATACTTGTGGGTCATCAGTGCCGTTGATGTATTAGAAAGAGACTATTTAAGAGATAGGTTGTGGTGTTTATTAGTACTATCTTTAGATGTTGATAGTGATAGCATGATGTGTCCCTAGATGTGGAATACCAACTTTAAGGTGTGCTTTCTGTAGCCCTAGGCAATTCTCATCCTATTTTGATCCACGGAAGAATGATCTCCGAGCAACGTCTACCTTGCATATCATGTGTTTAATTATGTTAATGATGTTGAAAGTTGCCACTAGTGAAAGTATGAAGCCTAGGCCTTGTTTCCAAGCATTAACAAACCGTTTTAAGTCACTTTTGTCACTTGTTCGCTTGCTGCCATTTTTATTACAGAATTACAAAATCACCTTTTACCATCCATATCACTTGCATTTTACTATCTCTTCGCCGAACTAGTGCACATATAGAATTAGCCATTGTATTAGGTGTGTTGGGGACACAAGAGACTTCTTGTATCTTAATTACATGGTTGCTTGAGAGTGATACACTCAACCTACGCCTCTCTGAGTTCGATAAACCTTGGGTTACTCACTTAACAGAAATTTGCTATTGTCCTACAAACCTCTACGCTTGGAGGCCCATCAAGTCTACAAGAATAGAAGCGTGTAGTAGACATCACGGGTGTAAGCCATATTTACACACGCGAAAATACTACGGTTTGCTTGACGAGCCTAGCATGTATATACATGGCCTCGGGACACAGAACCGAAATGTCGGCACAGTGGAAACCAGGGTACCACGGGCCGGCCTGACAGGGCCCACAGGATTCTTCAGAAGATTTCGCTAAGGACCAGGCTCTCCAAGCCTGGCGAGCCTCGCGAGGGGTTTTTCCTCGCGATGAACCTTTTCTCCTCGCCGAGCGTTTTCTCCCTTGGTGAGGGACCTCTCCTCGAGAGGGCGTCTCGGACACCACCAGCAATTCTGCTAAGGACCCAGTCGAAAGGCTCGGCGAGGCCTTTTGCCTCGCGAGGCTTCCTTCCTCTCGAGGCCAGCTCTGCCTCCGCGGCAGAGCGCACATGGGCTCTGCATCCTCCGCAGGGTGACGACCGCGCCTGCGCGCGGTGACAGCAGCGCTCCAGTTGCCATTCTGATGTATAAAGGAGTCAACAAAGCTGCACCAAGCAAAGGAGCCCCAAGGTTTGCCACTTTGGTGATAAGGGAACCGTCTGCGGCTACCCTCCAAGGACGACGTCACCGTGGGCCACCTCCCACCTCAGCAGCGCCAGCCCACAGTCCTGTTTGGACGGTGGCTTTTCCAGCTTTGGTGACGCCGCCCCCTGCCGTGGACCGCGTCCATAGACCTCACCTTTATGGTGGACTCTACCTTTATTGTGCACCGCACCTCCTCCTTCGTCGTCATGTGGTAGCCCTTCCCGCCAAGATGTTTTGGGGGAAGAGGCCCAAGACGCCTATAAAAGGAGGAGGAGCCCGTTCGGGCAAAGGGTTCCAAGATTCACAAGCCCAAACCCTAGATCTGAGGTTAGCAGTAGCCATTGTTAGCCACCCAGAGCTCGCCAAGCTCGCCCTGTACCAAAACCTCTCCAAGCAAGTGCAATACAACTCGAGGCAGGACGTAGGGGTTTTACCTCACCTAGAGGGCCCTGAACCTGGGTAAGACCGTGTGTTCCTCTCTGCAGTGCTTCCCCACAGCGATCCAGGCGAGCACCGTCGCCGAGGCACGTTGAGGGTTGTTTGATTCCGTGTTCAGCCCCTTACTCGATCCTTCGTGAGACACACCCAGTTCCTAGGACAGTTCTCCGACATTTGGCGCGCCAGGTAGGGGGCTGAGGCGCATCTTCAACCTCGACACCGCCATGGCCGGTTCTCGTGCCGAACGCCTCGCTCGCCGGACGGCTAGCGCCGCCACCGCTCCCGCTGGCAACCCGCGCGGCCGCCCGCGCGGAAGTGCTGCTCCGGAGCGCCACGTCGACCCCGAGCCCCGCATCGAGCACCCGGAGGACGACGACATCGACCACGCTGAGGACGACCTCGGCGAAGAAGAGGCCTCCTCCCTACACCCGGTGCAGGACCGTGCTGCTTCCTCGCTGGGCCGCCCTGCGCCCAGCCCGGCGACTGCGCTTCTCATGGCGCAGGAGCTGCTGCAGTACCGCCCCACGCCGGAGGCCCAGGAGGCCTGGCTCAACCGCCTCTCCGAGCTCGTCGGCGCCGCCCGCGTCGCCGCTCCCGCACCGTCTCGCTCGCTGGTCCTCTCTGCCCGTGCAGGGGACGTGGCGCACGGCGCACCACATGCTCCTCCTCGTCACCCCGCGCCCGCTCCCACTCCAGCTCCACTGGCTCCACCGAAACCTGCTCCAGCTGGGGCTCCTCCTCGCGACAACCGCGCCGCGTCGCACACGTCATCGCCGCACGACTGCCAAATCGTGCAGCGAGCCCCGGAGGACGCACGCGTGAGCATCGAGCGCAACCAGGATCGCCACAACCGTGCCGTCCATGACGTCGCCGCCGCAGGGCGCCACCTCCGCGCCACCCTCGCCAACGGCACGGTCACCTACGGCACGATGGTCGCGTTCATGCGCAGCCTTCGTTGCGTCGTCTGGCCGGTCAAGTTCCGGCCGGATCTTCCTCCGCGCTACGACGGCAAGAACAACCCCTTGGAGTTCCTGCAGCTCTACACTCTGGCCATCCAGGCCGCCGGGGGCGACGACAAGGTCATGGCGAACTGGTTCCCCATGGCCCTCAAGGACTCTGCGTCCTCATGGCTCACCAACCTCCCCGCCGAGTCCATCAACACCTGGGAGGACCTCTGCCGGTGCTTCGTCGCCAACTTCAAGGGCACGTACGAGCGCGGCCTCACGTACAACGATCTCCGCGCCGTGCGCCAGAAGCCTGGCGAGACCCTCCGCAAGTACATCCAGCGCTTCAGCCAAGTGTGCAAGAAAATCCCCAACGCCACCGACGCGCAGGTCATTTCGGCTTTCCAGGCTGGGGTCATGGATGTGCGGATGCTCGAGAAGCTTGGCATCCACGACAACATCACCACCGTCGTCAAGCTTTTCGACTTGGCGGACAAGTGCGCCAAGGCTGAGGAGGGCCGCTTGTTCGTCAAGAACGAGCCAAGGGACCCCGCCGAGGAGTCCAAGAAGAAGAAGAAATCCACCGAGAAGCACAAGACCACTGCGGTCCTCGCGGCTGAGCCCGATGCCAAGCAGCCTCGCCAAGCTGCCACTCCAGCCGCGGGACCTGAGAAGAAAGATGACCGCCCCTTCTGCGTCTACCAAAACAGGAATTCCCACGCCACCGAGGACTACTACGACCTCAAGAGGCTTCGCGAGGCTCGCGAGGCTCGCGAGGCAAACGGTCGGCAGCAGGGCCGCGGAGGCCGCGGCGGCGGCCGCGGGGGGCGACGCTGGAACAACAACTATGACGACAACTACCAGCAGAACCCCTAGGCCAACGCCGCACAGCCCATGAACGACAACCTCCCTGCCGAGACTCCTGAGGGCTACCAGGTGCCTCGCGGGGCCGCTTGCATCCTTGGCGGGGCTCAGGCCCCCAGCTCCAACCGCCACATCAAGAAATTCGCTCGCGAGGTCGCGGCAGCCCTCCCCGGGGTCGAGGCGTCCAGGCCCCTCAAGTGGTCCTAGTGCCCCATCACCTTTGACTCCGCCGACCACCCCAAGTCCACCTCAACCGTTGGCACCATCCCGCTGGTCTGCACTCCCACCATCAACAACATCGCCGTCTCTAAGACGCTCATTGATGGGGGTGCAGGCCTCAATGTCATCTCTGTCGAGACATTCGAGAAGCTGCAGGTGCCCTACGAGTGGCTCATGCCCACCAGGCCCTTCTCGGGGGTGACAGAGGGTCTCACCACCCCTTTGGGGCAGGTGAGGCTCGCCATCACTTTCGGCACCCAGGCCAACTACCGCACCGAGCTGATCGATTTCGACGTCGCGCACATCGGCCTGCCCTACAACGCCATCCTCGGCTACCCCGCCCTCGCCAAGTTCATGGCGGTGACCCACCACGCCTACAACCTCGTCAAGCTCCCTGGCTCGGGTGGCACCATCGTCATTCGCGGCGTGGTCTCGGACGCCCTGTACACTGCGCAAGCGGCCTACAAGGCTGCCGCGGTGGCGTCACCCGCTGACGAAGATGAGGAGCCCCTCCCGAGGCCCCCCGCGAAGAAGAAGCAACTGTTCTCTCAGGAGAAGGCCGCGACAAAGCAAGTGCCTCTTGAGGCAAACGGCTCGGGGGCTAGCGTCACCATCGGCGCCAACCTGCCTCCCAAATAGGAAAGCGCGCTCGTCGCCTTCCTCAGGACAAACTCTGACATGTTCGCTTGGACACCGTCAGATATGTCTGGAGTACCGAGGGAGGTGATCGAGCACCACTTAGCCGTGTGTCCAAACGCACGCCCCGTGAAGCAAACGGCGCGGCGCCAGGCACCAGAGAAGCAAGATTTCATCGTCAAGGAAGTAGAGAAACTGAAGAAGGCCAGCATCATCAAGGAGGTGGTCCATTCCACTTGGATCGCCAACGGTGTGGTCGTACCCAAGCACACCGGAGGAAGTCGCCTCTGCATCGACTTCACCGATCTCAACAAGGCCTGCCCCAAGGACCCCTATCCCCTCCCGAGGATCGACCAGATCGTGGACTCCACCGCCGGCTGCGCGCTCCTCTGTTTTCTGAATGCCTTCTCTGGTTACCACCAGATCAAGATGGCGAAGGAAGACGAGGAGAAGACAGCATTTCTCACCCCTTGTGGTGTGTTTTGCTACGTCTGCATGCCCTTCGGCCTGAAGAACGCCGGCGCCACTTTCCAGCGCCTCATGAGGATCGCCTTGGGGGCTCAAATGGGGAAGAATGCAGAGGCCTACGTCGACGACATCGTCGTCAAGACTCGCGAAGAAAGCACGCTCATCCAGGACCTCGAGGAGACCTTTGCCAACCTGCGCAAGGTCAACATCAAGCTGAACCCCGCCAAGTGCGTCTTCGGGGTCCCTTCAGGCAAGCTCCTCGGGTTCCCGGTATCCCACCGCGGCATCGAGGCTAACCCCGACAAGATCAAGGCCATAGAGCAGATGCAGCCTCCTCGTCGCCTCAAGGACATGCGACGCCTAGCGGGATGTATAGCCAGCCTTGGCCGCTTCATCTCCAAGTTCGGCGAGAGGGCGCTGCCATTTTTCAAGATCATGAAGAGGTCCGGTCCTTTCAAGTGGACCCCTGAAGCAGCAAAGGCCTTTGAGGACCTGAAGAAATACCTGGCGAGCCCACCCATCATGGTTGCCCCACGCCCTCGCGATCCTCTAAAGCTGTATCTTGCAGCCACTCCTCAGACGGAAAGCGCGGTCTTGCTGGCTGAAAGGGAAGAGCCAGTCCTCGCCAAGTAGACCTCTACGTCACCAAGCCCAGAACCACCCGACAAGGAGGCACCCTCATCAAGCATCCAGCCTCAAGAAACCCTCGCCGAGGACTCCACCGAGCCTCGAGAGGAGCCGACCGCTACCACGCCAACGACTACCCTCGTCGAGCATCCCGTCTACTTCGTCAGCACAGTGCTGCGGGACGCTCGCAAGCGCTACCCCATGCAGCAAAAGCTCCTCTTCTCGCTCCTCAGCGCCTCCAGGAAGCTGCGCCACTACTTCCAGGGCCACCCCATCAAGGTGGTCACCTCATACCCCCTGGAGCAAGTCCTGCGCAACCCAAACGCAACAGATCGCGTCGCAGGCTGGGGCATCGAGCTGGAGTTTGACACCACCAGGGTCATCAAGGGTAGGGCGCTGGCTGATTTCATGGCCGAGTGGACGGACACGCGTGAAGAAGAGCATCCATAGGAGGAAGCCGCAGCGTCAGGTGGGACGGAACCAGGCTACTGGATCATGCATTTCGACGGCGCCTTCGCGGCCCGGAGTGCAGGGGCTGGTGCCGTCCTCACCTCACCAACGGGCGACAAGCTCTACTACGCCGTCTAGCTGTGCTTCAAGGACAACGACAAGGTCTCCAACAACATTGCTGAATATGAAGGCCTCCTCGCCGGGCTCAGAGCCGCCATCGCCTTCGGCATCAAGCGCATCCTCATCAAGGGCGACTCTCAGCTCCTCGTCAACTTCTCCAACAAAAGCTACACGCCTAAGGACACCTACATGGTGGCCTACCTTGAAGAGGTACGCAAGCTGGAGAAGCACTTCAGGGGCATGGAGCTCAAGCACATCCCGCGAGCAGAAAACCAAGAAGCAGATGATCTCGCCAGGCAAGCAGCAAAAAGAGAAGCCCAGAAGCCTGGAGTGTTCGAGGAGAGACTCACCAAGGCCTCAGTCAAGCAGCCAGTGGCCAATATCAGCATCGACGAGGAGCTCCCACCAGCCCCATCAAGTGGAGCACCAAGCTGCGGGCTGCCCTCAGGCGATCGCTTGTTGCTGACCTTGGTACGACAAGACACTGGTTGGATCGACGAGATCAAGAACTACCTGCAAAATCGGGTCCTCCCCGAAGAAGACGCTGAAGCCGAAAGAATTGCTCGCCAGGCCAAGTCTTACTGCCTCCACGATGGAGACCTGTACCGTAAGCGCCCCAATGGGGTTGCCTTGCGGTGCGTCCCTGCCGAGGAAGGCCGCCAGCTCATCAACGACATCCACAGCGGAGAGTGCGGCCACCATTCGTCCTCGCGCACCCTTGCAGGCAAGGTCTTCCGGAGTGGCTTCTACTGGCCTTCAGTGCTTCAAGATGCAGCTGCCATCATCCAATCCTGCGACGCCTGCCAATTCCATGCCAAGCAGATCCACCAGCCCGCGCAAGGACTCCAGACGATCCCGCTCTCCTGGCCGTTCGCGGTCTGGGGGCTGGACCTCCTGGGACCCTTCCCGCGAGCGCTCGGGGGCTACCGCTACCTCTACGTCGCCATCGACAAATTCACCAAGTGGCCGGAGGTGGAACCCGTGCGCATCATACCGGCGAAGTCGGCGGTGAAATTCATCAGGAGCCTGGTCTGCCGCTTCGGCGTGCCCAACCGCATCATCACCGACAACGGCTCACAATTCATCAGCGGCGCCTTCAAGTCCTACTGCGGCAGCCTCGGCGCCCAAATCTGCTACGCCTCGGTGGCGCACCCATGAAGCAACGGGCAGGCTGAGCAAGCCAATGCCGAGGTGCTCAAGGGCCTCAAGACGAGAAGCTTCAACCGCCTCAAGGCCAGTGGCAAGCACTGGATCGATGAGCTCCCCTCGGTGCTCTGGTCCATCCGCACCACGCCAACAAAGCCAACTGGTGAGACGCCGTTCTCCCTCATCTATGGTGCTGAAGCCGTCCTCCCCAGCGAGATCACTCATGGCTCTCCCCGAGTCTTGGCCTTCAAGGAGGCTGAGCTGGACGAACTGCGCAACAACGACCTCCTGCTGCTTGAAGGGCTCTGCCGCAATGCGGCCCTAAGAGCGGCAAGGTACTAGCAAGATTTCCGTCGCTACCACAGCCGCCACATCCGCCCGTGCACTCTAGAAGCGGGAGACCTCGTCCTGAAGAGAATCCTCTCCAGGGCAGGCCTCCACAAGCTCTCGCCAATGTGGGAAGGACCCTACAGGGTCGTCCACATCGCCAGGCCTGGCTCCGCGCGGCTCGAGACGGAGGACGGCATCCCTGTCGCCAACCCCTGGAACATCCAGCACCTGCGCAAGTTCTACCCCTGATCGTCCTCGACGAGCAATTTTTTGCATCAAGGGAGAGCCTCGCGCCATCATCCTCCACGAGGAAAAATTTCGGGCTCCCCTCTCTACTATACGCTGCCGCGGGCCGTTCGAGAAGACTCCCAAGCCACCACGCCTCGGCAAGGTGACTTCTTCAAGCACCATGCCTTGGCGAGGTGGATCCCCATGCCCAGCCATGGTGGACCGCAGGCTCTACAAGCCACCCCCGCATAGGGGCCCCCTCTGAGCTCTCTCTACATGCGTCGCCCCGGGCACGCCCCCTCGAGAGTCTCAGCCACAGCATGTGGAACCCCATGCCTGACATGGCGGATCTTTTGTGTTTCTGGCCACGCCAGTGTAATGAACCTCTGTTTCAGGTCACTTTGAACCTTTGCGCTTCGCGCCAGCATATGTTGTTGCTTTGGTAAGCTTTTATGTTAGTGATGTTTCATCCTTGCTCGTATGATCCCTCCTGTGTATCTCACGAGCGGGGGCTAGCATGGTGCCACGCCACGGGAGCATCCCGCCAGAGCCTCAAACCCAAGGGATCCGAGCTCTGAACTCACGGGTCAGCTTTCATGTATGTCAACTCCGAAGGAGCTCTGAACTCATGAGCCGGCTCCCGTGCACGTCAACTCACCAAGGACCTTGGTGCCTGTTCTCCTCGCGAGACACACATGAAGGAACCTACGAGCGCGCATAAGTTATCTAGCCATGTATTGCTTGTGGGTACGCCTATCTATCAAAACGCAGGAAACAGGTCCAAAATACCTCGTCAGGGAACCGACACCCTCTCCAAGGCGAAAACACCTCGTCAGGGAACCAACACCCTCTCCAAGGAAAAACGCCTCGCGAAGCTAAGTCCAAACACTTGGTTAATTTTCCCCTCGCTGGTTTTCATCCCTCGAGCCCCCCTTTTTCTCTCCCACGCTTCATGGGCTGCTTGCGCGTTGAAGGGGAGCCCCAAGCATCGCGACTTGGGGGCTCTTACCTCTAGAGGCCTCACGCACCCCCCGGCCTTGCGGAGCCCTGACTCTCGCATACCGAAGCGGCGGTGGTGTAGCGCTAAGAGAGAGTCCTAAGACGTAGAGCGAAAAAGACATGAGGGAAGAAGACAAAAAGCCTCTCGAGGGATATTCACCAAGCACATCCAAACAAAGCTTAAAACAAGTCTTTACAAGGCTATTACGAATAAATGCTAAGATAATTCATGCCTCTGCACGTCCAGCTACAGGAGCTCAGGCCGTCGCGCCCCCCGAGGTGCCCGCTCTGTCCACGGCAGCCTCCGCCTCCTCCTCCAGAGCATCCTCCTCGTCGTCGCCTTCATCCTCATCGACCACGACTTGGTCGAACTTCTTGGCGTACGCATCGGCGGCTTCCCGCGCCTTCTTGCTGATGTCGACCGGCGCCGTCACGGCCTCGAGGTCAAGCGAGGGCTGGAGCCTCACGAGGTTGCTGAAGATGCGGCTGGTGGCGATGACGAGGAGATCGCGGCTCTCCTCCACGACACGCTCGTCGAAGCCCTTCGCGGTCTCTTCAAGCTTTCCGAGGAATTGCTCGAAGAAGAACGAGTACGCGGCCTCGTCGTCGATCCCTGCGGAGAAGGGGGAACCTCGATCCTCAGGTCATCCCCGACGGCGCGCGCGCGGGTCACCAAGTCTTGGAGAATGCGCTGGCGCTGGCGTGACATGGACTGGCCAATCTGGCGCTGGTCCCGTGCCCGCTCCACGAGATCCGCGACCGGCCCCACCTGCTGTCGGAGCTCGTCCAGGTCTCTCTCCAGGGCGGCAGCGTTCCCCTCCGCGCGAGCCTGGGCCTCCCTGGCGTTCTCGAGGCAGGAGGCCATCCGCTTCTCCTCCTGCTCGAGTTCCTTGATGCGGTCTTGGAGCTCCCTGCGTTTCGCTTTGAAGCGGTCCTCCTGCTTTGTGACCTTCTCCTCATAATCCTTGGAGAGAGTTTCGCGGATAAGCTTGACCTTGGTGTCGGCCTCCTCCTGGATTCTTTTCTGCTTCACCGCGAAGTCGGCGTTGGCCTTCTCGTGGCGCTCCGCGTAGGTGGCCTCGTTCTGGGCCACCAGGCCCTCGCGTTCCTGCAGCTGCCCCTCGCGGGTGGCCTGGGCCTCCTCGAGCAGCTGGGCCTGCTCCTCGCGCTGGCGCAGCTCCTTCTCGTGGAGGGAGAGCTCTCCCTCGCGTCGCGTCAGCTCTGCCTCGCGCGGCGCTAGCAGCCCCTCGCGAGCGTCCTTCAAGCTGGCCCTTGCGACCTCGGAGTCAACGGCGAATTTCTGCTCCGCGGCCGCTAGTTCCTGGTGCTTGGAGGTGGTCTCCACCTCGAGCGCTTCCCGGGCGGCGTCCAGCTGGTCCATCACCTCCTCCGCCTCCCGCTTGACGCTGTCGCGAGTCTCCTTGGCGAAGTGAAGGGCCTCTTGGCGCTCCGCCTGGGCCGCCGCGTCCTGCCGGCGGCACAACTCCACCCTCTTGTGGAGGAGGGCCCAGGCCTCGCCAAGCCTTGTCCGCTCCTCCGCTATGGCGAGTTCTTCTTCGGCGAGCTGTGCCCCCAGCTCGTCGAGCGTCCGCCGCGCCTGGTTGAGGACGACTTGGCGACGGACTGCATGGCGCCGCGGCACCCGCATTGCCAAGGTCCCCGCACCACTGTTGGGTGCGGAGGCCTCGATCCTTGTCGAGGCGCCCGAGGCCTCCTGCCTTGGGCTCACGGCCGCCTCTGCTGCGGCCCGGGGGCTCGTGGGGGCGCCTCCCTCGTCACCCGCTTCAGGTGCCCTCTGGGGGCTGGGCGTCCTCTCGCCCCCAGCTCCGGCGCCTGTGGGTTCCGGAGGTGCCTCTGCCTCCTGCTCCTCAGGGGCGCTTCCTGCCCCTTCCATGACGGCCGCGTCCGCCACGGCCTCGGTCGCATCAGCCCCTCTTGAGGGAGCCTCCTCCTCTTCTGGAGGCGGATCCATGATGATTTCCTCGTCCACTCTCTCCTCCTCCGTCTCCTGCTGGACGGGAGGAGTGGCCGCCCTAGTTGGCAACGCGGCACCACCTCTTCAACCACCTCCTCCGTGTGGTGCTCCACCACGGGAGGATTCGCCGCCTGAACCGGCGACGGCGCCGCCTCTTCAACCACCTCCTCCGTGTGGTGCTCCACCACGGGAGGAGTCACCGCCCGAACCGGCGACGGCGCCGCCCCTTCAACCGCCTCCTCCGCGCGGTGCTCACCCGCGGGAGGGACGGCCACCTGTCGCGGCTTGTCAGCCGCAGGCGTCTCCGCGACGACGCTGGCGGTCTCTCCAAGCTTGCAGAGCCGCCGCCTCTTTGGCTCCGCAGGTTGCCTGAGAGAAAAACAAGTAGAAGATCCTTCAAGGGGGTTTTCCGGAAGCAAAATGATAAAAGAAACAGAAGAGTCGAGGCTAACTCGTCAATCATCCTCCACACCCTCTTCTTCGCCTTGGGCGGTTGGGTGTTGCTCGCTCTGGCCTCCTCTTGAGGCGCCCTGGCCTCCTCGCGAGGAGCGCTCCTCGCGGTCGCGGCTCTCCTGTCGTGGATGGCCTTGGAGCGGGGCTCGCAGCATCCTCCCCCGCTGCCGCTCGTCTCCTCCTCCTCTCCGATCCGTCGGGAGCGGGCGACGCGGAAGGCATCCTCCTCATCGCCGGAGGAGATCACCTGGAGGTCCACCTCGGCAGGAGCGCTCCTTGAGGAGCCGGCGGAGCCTCTCGAGGGGTCGGCACCTCTCGAGGCCTCGCCCTCGCCAACGGGGTCGGCGCTTCTCGAGGCCTCGTCCTCGCCGAAGGGATCCGCGCCTCTCGAGGCCTCTTCCTCGACAGACTCTTCGACCTCCTCCGGCTCCGGAGACTCGTCCATGTACTCCGGCTCCGCCGCCCATAGGTTGGGACGAGGCCCGCGGTGCCCTGCGGGCACAATTCCCCACTCGTCGAACATGGCCATGCACCGGCGTTGCTCCTCGATGCTCTCCTCGGCAAAGCTGATGAGTGGTCGGGCCTCGTCGTTGGTAGGAGGCCGGATCTCCGTCGTCGCGAAGAGGACCCCCATGATCTGGCGGAGCACTTCGGGCAAGAAGTTGTCCGAGCACAGGCGCATCGTGTCCTCCTTGCCTGAGTACCGCCACACCGGCTCGGAGTGCCACTGGAGAGGAGCGACCCGGCGCCTCGTGAAGTCTCTTGCCACCATCTGGCCAGTGACCCCTGCCTCGCGGAGGCGCCGGATGCACTCGTACACCGCGTCGAGCCTCGGGCCCCTGAAGTCTGCGCTCGCCCAGCGCGCCCACTTCCTTGGGGGCGCCTCGGGCACCTCTAGGAGAGGGTTTGTCTTCTTGGCGTCGACGAAGAGCCACTTCTTGCGGAAGTCCTCCACCTTCTTCGTCACCTTGGTGATGGCGTTCTCACCGCACCAAGCAATGGGAATGTAGTTCTCACTCCTGGCGGCGGCGATGCGGAAGGAGACGCAGCCGAGCCGCTCGTTGGAGGCGGTGCTCCGAAGGGAGTAGAAGCTACGGAAGAGCGCCACCGAGGGACGGACTCCGATGTAGGCCTCGCAGAGGTGGGCGAAGATGGCGAGAATAAGGATGGAGTTGGGATGAAGATGAAGAAGTTGGATCTGGTACACCTCCAGAATCGCCAAGAGAAAATCGGAAAAGGGGGGAACAAGACCGGCGTAGAGAGTATGGAGGAAGATGGGGTAGTACCCCTCGGTGAGCCTGCTGCCGGCCGGCCTCATCTCGGTGGCACCGTGCTCGTGGGTGCTCGCCGCCGCCAGGTGGTGCACCTTTGCTATCGCCGCCGCGGTGACGCAGGTCTGCGGCAGCGCCTCCTCGAGAGCAGCACCGCGCGCCGCCGCCGCAGACATGTCGGCCCGCATCGCGGCCTTGCCCTTTGGGTCGGTGATTGCTTTCTTGGGCGCCATTGGTCGCCGGAGAAGGAGATTTTGAAGACGGAGCGCTCTGGAGAAGATTGGAGGAGTTGGAAGAAGTGCACAGGGAGCAATGAATGGAGTGACGGGCGTAGCCTGCGCGCCCAGGCTTTATTGACCGGCTCCTGAATCGTGGCGGGCCCCGCCACGTCGCCCGTTGAAGCTGAGGAGATCGTGGCCTCAGGCGCAACCGCTGCGCTCCACGTGTCACGGCCCCGGTAGGCACAGTTGGGCCCTCGACGCTTCGCCTCCATCCACGGGCTTCGGCGTGCCCATCGCAGGCCCGGGGGCTACTATCGGCATAGTGGAAACCAGGGTACCACGGGCCGGCCTGCCAGGGCCCACAGGATTCTTCAGAAGATTTCGCTAAGGACCAGGCTCTCCAAGCCTGGCAAGCCTCGCGAGGGTTTTTCCCTCGCGAGGAACCTTTTCTCCTCGCCGAGGGTTTTCTCCCTTGGCGAGGGACCTCTCCTCGAGAGGGCATCTCGGACGCTACCAGCAATTCTGCTAAGGACCCAGCCGAAAGGCTCGGCGAGGCCTTTTGCCTCGCGAGGCTTCCTTCCTCTCGAGGCCAGCTCTGCCTCTGCGGCTGAGCGCACATGGGCTCTGCATCCTCCGTAGGGTGACGACCGCACCTGCGCGCGGTGACAGCAGCGCTCCAGTTGCCATTCTGATGTATAAAGGAGTCAACAAAGTTGCACCAAGCAAAGGAGCCCCATGGTTTGCCACTTTGGTGATAAGGGAACCGTCTGCAGCTACCCTCCAAGGACGACGTCACCGTGGGCCACCTCCCACCTCAGCAGCGCCAGCCCACAGTCCTGTTTGGACGGTGGCTTTCCAGCTTTGGTGACGCCGCCCCCTGCCGTGGACCGCGTCCATAGACCTCACCTTTATGGTGGAATCTACCTTTATTGTGCACCGCACCTCCTCCTTCGTCGTCATGTGGTAGCCCTTCCCGCCAAGATGTTTTGGGGGAAGAGGCCCGAGACGCCTATAAAAGGAGGAGGAGCCCGCTCGGGCAAAGGGTTCCAAGATTCACAAGCCCAAACCCTAGATCTGAGGTTAGCAGTAGCCATTGTTAGCCACCCAGAGCTCGCCAAGCTCACCCTGTACCAAAACCTCTCCAAGCAAGTGCAATACAACTCGAGGCAGACGTAGGGGTTTTACCTCACCTAGAGGGCCCTGAACCTGGGTAAGACCGTGTGTTTCCTCTCTGCAGTGCTTCCCCGCAGCGATACAGGCGAGCACCGTCGCCGAGGCACGTTGAGGGTTGTTTGATTCCGTGTNCTCTTCAAGCTTGCGGAGCCGCCGCCTCTTTGGCTCCGCAGGTTGCCTGAAAGAAAAACAGTAGAAGATCCATCAAGGGGGTTTTCCGGAAGCAAAATGATAAAAAGAAAAAGAAGAGTCGAGGCTTACTCGTCAACCATCCTCCACACCCTCTTCTTCACACTTGGGCGGTTGGGTGTTGCTTTGCTTCGGCCTCTTTGAGGCACCCTGGCCCTCCTCCTCGCGGGGAGTGCTCCTCGCGGTCACGGCTCTCTCCTGTCGTGGATGGCCTTGGAGCGGGGCTCGCAGCGTCCTCCCCCGTCGCCCTCGTCTCCTCCTCCTCTCTGATGCGTCGGGAGCGGGCGGACGCGGAAGGCATCCTCCTCCATCATTGGAGGAGATCACCTGGAGGTCCACCTTGGCGGGAGCGCTCCTTGAGGAGCCGGCGGAGCCTCTCGATGGGTCGGCACCTCTCGAGGCCTCGCCCTCTCCAATGGGGTCGGCGCTTCTCGAGGCCTTGTCCTCGCCGAAGGGATCCGCGCCTCTCGAGGCCTCTTCCTTGACAGACTCTTCGACCTCCTCCGGCTCCGGAGACTCGTCCATGTACTCCGGCTCCGCCGCCCACGGGTTGGGACGAGGCCCGTGGTGCCCTGCGGGCACAATTCCCCACTCGTCGAACACGGGCATGCACCGGCGTTGCTCCTCGATGCTCTCCTCAGCAAAGCTGATGAGTGGTCGGGCCTCGTCGTTGGTAGGAGGCCGGATCTCCGTCGTCGCGAAGAGGACCCCCATGATCTGGCGGAGCACTTCAGGCAAGAAGTTGTCCGAGCACAGGCGCATCGTGTCCTCCTTGCCTGAGTACCGCCACACCGGCTCGGAGTGCCACTGGAGAGGAGCGACCCGGCGCCTCGTGAAGTCTCTTGCCACCATCTGGCCAGTGACCCCTGCCTCGCGGAGGCGCCGGATGCACTCGTACACCGCGTCGAGCCTCGGCCCGTGAAGTCTGCGCTCGCCTAGCGCGCCCACTTCCTCGGGGGCGCCTCGGGCACCTCTAGGAGAGGGTTTGTCTTCTTGGCGTCGACGAAAAGCCACTTCTTGCGGAAGTCCTCCACCTTCTCATCACCTTGGTGATGGCATTCTCACCGCACCAAGCAATGGGAATGTAGTTCTCACTCCTGGCGGCGGCGATGCGGAAGGAGACGCAGCCGAGCCGCTCATTGGAGGCAGTGCTCCGAAGGGAGTAGAAGCTACGGAAGAGCGCCACCGAGGGACGGATGCCGATGTAGGCCTCGCAGAGGTGGGCGAAGATGGCGAGAATAAGGATGGAGTTGGGATGAAGATGAAGAAGTTGGATCTGGTACACCTCCAGAATCGCCAAGAGAAAATCGGAAAAGGGGGGAACAAGACCGGCGTAGAGAGTATGGAGGAAGATGGGGTAGTACCCCTCGGTGAGCCTGCTGCTAGCCGGCCTCATCTCGGTGGCGCCGTGCTCGTTGGTGCTCGCCGCCGCCAGGTGGCGCACCTTTGCTATCGCCGCCGCGGTGACGCGGGTCTGCGGCAGCGCCTCCTCGAGAGCAGCACCGCGCGTCGTCGCCGCAGACGTGCCGGACCGCATCGCGGCCTTGCCGTTCGGGTCGGTGGTTGCTTTCTTGGGCGCCATTGGTCGCCGGAGAAGGAGATTTCGAAGACGGAGCGCTCTGGAGAAGATTAGAGGAGTTGGTAGAAGTGCGCAGGGAGCAATGAATGGAGTGACGGGTGCAGCCTACGTGCCCAGGCTTTATTGACCGGCTCCCGAATCGTGGCGGGCCCCGCCACGTCGCCCGTTGAAGCCGAGGAGATCGTGGCCTCAGGCGCAACCGCTGCGCTCCACGTGTCACGGCCCCGACAGGCACCGTTGGGCCCTCGATGCTTTGCCTCCATCCATGGGCTTCGGCGTGCCCATCGCAGGCCCGGGGGCTACTGTCGGCATAGTGGAAAAACAGGGTACCACGGGCCGGCCTGCCAGGGCCCACAGGATTCTTCAGAAGATTTCGCTAAGGACCAGGCTCTCCAAGCCTGGCGAGCCTCGCGAGGGTTTTTCCCTCGCGAGGAACCTTTTCTCCTCGCCGAGGGTTTTCTCCCTTGGCGAGGGACCTCTCCTCAAGAGGGCGTCTCGGATGCCACCAGCAATTCTGCTAAGGACCAAGCCGAAAGGCTCGACGAGGCCTTTTGCTTCGCGAGGCTTCCCTCCTCTCGAGGCCAGCTCTGCCTCCGCGGTAGAGCACACATGGGCTCTGCATCCTCCGCAGAGTGACGACCGTGCCTGCGCGTGGCGACAGCAGCGCTCCAATTGCCATTCTGATGTATAAAGGAGTCAACAAAGCTGCACCTAGCAAAGGAGCCCCAAGGATTGCCATTTTGGTGATAAGGGAACCGTCTGCAGCTACCCTCCAAGGACGACGTCACCGTGGGTCACCTCCCACCTCAGCAGCGCCAGCCCATAGTCCTGTATGGACGGTGGCTTTTCCAGCTTTGGTGACGCCGCCCCCTGCCGTGGACCGCGTCCATAGACCTCACCTTTATGGTGGACTCTACCTTTATTGTGCACCGCACCTCCTCCTTCGTCGTCATGTGGTAGCCCTTCCCGCCAAGATGTTTTGGGGGAAGAGGCCCGAGACGCCTATAAAAGGAGGAGGAGCCCGTTCGGGCAAAGGGTCCAAGATTCACAAGCCCAAACCCTAGATCTGAGGTTAGCAGTAGCCATTGTTAGCCACCCAGAGCTCGCCAAGCTCGCCCTGTACTAAAACCTCCCCAAGCAAGTGCAATACAACTCGAGGCAGGACGTAGGGGTTTTACCTCACCTAGAGGGCCCTGAACCTGGGTAAGACCGTGTGTTCCTCTCTGCAGTGCTTCCCCGCAGCGATCCAGGCGAGCACCGTCGCCGAGGCACGTTGAGGGTTGTTTGATTCCATGTTCAGCCCCTTACTCGATCCTTCGTGAGACACACCCAGTTCCTGGGACAGTTCTCCGACAATGGGACCTCCACCTGGCAGGTTTCGTACTCCAGAGGGGCATTACTCTAACCAAATGGACAACGTTCATGCGGCAACTGTGGGGACCCCGGACTAGCCGTCCGAAATATCCTTGTGCCTACATCAGCGATCCCATGATCATTGTGTCGCTGAGCACAATCAAACTGGGAATCAAAGAACATCCATAAATACCGAAGGAATTTACTTACTGGATTGAAGTCATACTCTTCAATAGGTACTTGTACCGGCAATCACCAAACAACGTGGAGCCCAAGTCATTCGCCTTAACCCTACAGGCAACTAACTGGGAAGCGCCCTAGTTCGCATTGACGTCATTTCCGTCTCCTTCTTCAAGCTGCTCTTCTTTAAAATCTGGCTAAGACAATAGCCAGGGACGAAACCAATATGAGTATATTTGATTGTACTCGCAAACTACTCCCCCCGAATGAGCATGCACTTCACTTTTTATAGTTTAAGTAAAACTTTGTTTGCTTTGAAAACTCTATCCTTATTGAAAAGAGAGGGATAGACTTGTGTTTAATAAAACTTTGTCTGAAAACTCTATAACTTTTGTTGAAGAAAATTAAGAGAAATTTTATAACTTTTCATAATCCTTGTATATTTTCAAAACATCTATAGCCTTTGTTAAAAGAAAGAAGGCTTTCGATCTTTTCCCATAATCGGTTTTTGTAAGAAATCTATTTTTAAAACGTTTTTCCCGAAAGTAGATGTTTGTTGAAAAAGGTAAGAAGTCACTTTTAAAAACATTTTTTCCGGAAAATCACCATTTTGTTTATTTCCACAAAACTCCTCCTTTTTCGACCATAACCCTTTATGGTCATTCAATCCTGACAACCTCATGCCTGCCCACTGGCATAGTTGCATAAAACATCCTCCACTTCATTTTCTCTTGCAAATCTCAAATCTTTTCCAAAACTTGCACATAGTCCTAGGACAGCCTCCCAACTGTCCATATCCGAGGACTCGGCTATTCGAATAGTTTTACCCTCTACAGAGGTAGCACGCTCTTCCAACACCCATCCGGTAACTCATCGTGTCTGCCACGTCCCGCCATACAAGGTGTATGCGAAGTTGAGCCACCGACCATAGCCTGTCCTTTGCTCATGCTAGTATAGGACCCTACCGCTACGAATTCACCATTCCCTCGACACCTAGTACAGGATCCCACGTCTAGGAACCTAGGTGTGAGGACTCGCAGTTCTGCCCGGCGATCCAAATATGGACCTTCAATTCTCCATCCATCAGATTGCTAGAACCCAGGTCAGGGGGTAGGTCGCAATGACCATCCCCTCATGGAACAAGGTCATCCTCGTTGTTGAGGCATCCAGTACTAGCAGGAGAAAATTATATGACTACGCCCTTTCCCATATGTGGGTAGATGTGGTCGCACAGGTTATTGGCTGGTCGTCATAGTACTAGGACACAATGTGCATTTTTCACAAACATCACCATTCTCCACTTCTCCATTTCCACACCAACATCGTGGCATTCCATAACCACACAAGTATTGTAGCGCCCTGACCCCAGAGCTATACAGTGAAACGTTGTGCAACCGGTCATGCTACAGAATCAAGGGTTACTGGGGTTACCAATCCCAGGCCAAAACACATTGGCAGGCGTGCTCGGAATACATCATCGACACACAACACCTCGATCATGCCATAAGCTCAGACATCGCTTTCACGTATAACAAAGAGACCAAGACTGCGGAACAAGCGGCACTTCACAGACTCTACGACACAAAGATATCATAGTTCAACTCATATAATTGAGAAAGATAGCAAGTGACACATCAGAGGTCACTGACCCATCATTACAACAAGCGGAAGCAAATTAAAGTTGTCTAAACAACAAGATCCAAATTATGGCCTAAGAGGCCTACAGATAAACATCCCGTGCCAGCCTGTTCCATGACGTCCCAAGCTGCCACCTGGGAACCCAGACTACTCGTCGAAGTCAACGTAGAACCCACCTTCCAGTTCGGTGGCGTCCTCCTCTGAAACAAATAATAATCAACAAAGCAAGGCTGAGTACGACGTACTCGCAAGAATTAGTAGGGCGATATAGGCCTGATGCTGACGGAGGCTCTAATGCTGTATAATATAGCTGGTTTTGCATAAAGCTAGTTTTCCATTTTAAAAGACATCCGGACCCTTTGCATCGTCTACTCAGAATGTTTTCCGAAAAGGGATAAGAGAGTAAACATTAATCTTCGGTTCTCGTCGAACCTACTTGTAACCAGAACATCTCATCTCCACCAAGGCACTCTCTCGAATCACCCTCGAGGAAATGGACCTTTCATCACACGTTAGATTGCAACCTCTAGCTGCCAAATTTTAAATAAGATCAGGTTTTCTATGAGCTAATCCGCCTTTCCCAAGAGTTCGTCCATAACCGCGGACACGGCTTTTCGAAAAGATTAAACCCTGCAGGGGTGTACTGTTTTTAGCCACCGGTACCGTCCAACCCCTTGCCTACGCAATTAGCTCTCTTCCGGGGAAAGCCGGCAGGGCGGGCGCGGTTAAACCTTTACAAAGCATGAGACTATCCAAGGGTCATTGTGACGACAGGACAAGTTCAGCGCCTATTTCAACACCCTGCCCCATCGCCACTCCTATCATCACCATCATCATCATCTTCTTTTTCATCACCAGCCACACACTCGCAAATGGAAAGCGCAAACTAGAGGACCCTTGGATACGCCCGCACAAATTATTCGGTTAAAGGGGATTCCATATGTCCCCACCATTGGAAGCACGCTCGGTTTCTTGGTTCTAGCTAAAAGCACTCTCAGCCTAGGCGACAAGAATGAGGCAAAACACCATCCCCGATGGCAACTCATCCAAGCCTTTTAGCAAATTAATTATCCTCCACAAATAACCATCATGCATGTCCGAACATTCAACCACCATTCATAATAATGGAATTAAATCACTGGACAAAACCATATTATTCGACTAAGCATGGCTAAGCATAGCTAAGCATATATAACATCAATTATATCTTTGTCTCCGGCCAACACATCAAACCTAGGGTTTATAGGAGGGGGAGCATGTGATGGTTCAGGGGATAACATGCAATCATAGGATACTCTATAACTTGACCAAAAGAAACATTTGAATCGCATGCAATATTATGGTGGACAAAATAAGTTTGTAAAACAATTGGATGCTAGATGCCAAGAAGGTTAGGTTAGTTCTTGCCTTGCTGGTAGTATTGGTCGCGCTGGTTGTCAAGGTATTGTGGTGGAACCTCGACTCCAGAATCTACCGAGACACAAACAATACAAGAAAGGAATAAATGACACGAATACAAGGTGCAATGCACAATCATGATGATATGGACATATTATGCACTGAAAAGGTATTGGGCATGTCCCACAAGTTAAATGGAACCCCTAAATTAAATATCACAATTAACGGGTTAAAACTCCATCTTTAACTTAGTGATTTGCGTTATTTACCAAAATGTCCAGTACTGAATTATGGGTCCTAAATGCATGAAAATGACATTATTAGATAGGTATTAACCTACTGATCATTTTGGTACCTCGTTTGCATTTTTCCGATCAACGGTGAAGAAATAATGATTTAAACGGGTATGTAATTTAAATCATTTTAACCAATTCGAAAATGACATCAAAGTAAAATTTGTTTGCATGCTGTGATATTAACATAGGTAGATAGCATTTGCTTTGCTGGTCATTTTGGTATATCATTTGCAATTTTTGAAGTAATATTTAACAAGTTATGACATTTCCAATATTTGATTTAATTCTGCCATTTCATTTATTTTTAAGAACAGCACCAAAATTAAATCTACAAGCCTCAAAAAAAGATATAAACTTGTAGTTCATTACTTACTGAACATTTTGAGCTATTAAACATAATTTTTGAGTAAACCAAACTCAAGTTATGGATTTTCTAAAATTGGAATTAAATCTGCCATTTTAATAATTTTAATTAAACAGCAATTTAAATGTTCATTATTGCATGTAAATGGAACTAACATTTAGATGTTGTTTTCCTGAACATTTAAGATCTCATTTATAATTTTTGGAGCAATATTCATAAAGTTATAGAGTTTATAAATTTCCACTCATTTCTGCCACTTCTGTAATTATTAAATATGGGCAATTTAATTTGACCAAATAATTTAACCAATGGCACTCACTACTAGAGAAAAGGCTATAGGAGGAAATGAGTCTCGAGGCGCATATCAAACATATGCGCCTCGCATAATATAGGCGAGGCGCACGGTTAAGAATGCGCCTCCAGTAAGTTCATAGGCGAGGCGCATATTCAATATGCGCCTCCAGTAAGTGAATAGGCGAGGCGCATATTCAATATGCGCCTCCAGTAAGTGCATAGGCGAGGCGCATATTCAATATGCGCCTCCAGTAAGTGCATAGGCGAGGCGTGTATTCAATATGCGCCTCAAGTAGTTTAACTACTAGAGGCGCATATGATCAATATGCGCCTCCAATAAGTTAGGTGGGCACGTGGCTTATCCCCTCCGCGCCAAACCGACCCAGTTGACACGCTGCCACAACCTCTCCTCTCTCGCGATCCCCTCTGGCGATTCTGGTCGCCGCCGGCGTCGCCTTACCGCCCCGGCCAGCTCCGGCCGCCTTGGCCCTCGCCGCCGGTGGCTTCGGCTCCGCCGTTCGACGATCTATCCTCCTATCCAAGTGGATTCGACCGCCGTGGCCCCAGATGCTCGCCATCTTCGTCGATGCCCGCGCTAGGGTTTCGGCCTCCGCCGTGGTTTGGTGTCGCGGTGCTACTCCGGTGCTCGCCCACCGTCGACACGACGCTGTGCTCCCTCCTGGTGCCTCGCTGGAGTTGGTTTGGTAGGCGCAGGTCGCAGCGCCCTTGGGGTGCTCCCTGTGCCACCACCGTGGACTCCATCATCGCCGTCCTCTCTTCTCGCCAGTCTGCTTCCTCTTCAATAACTAGCGAGGACGACAGGTGAGTCCTACCTCTTCCTCTTCCTCTCTGGCCTCTATCTCGCTACTGCCCTCATAACCCTAATTAGGGTTCTACCCCCATTTCTCAGGCTCGTAACTCACAGTAGTATGTTTGTCTGATGAATTTGGGCATGTATCATTAGCTGGAACTTGCTCTAGTTAAGATTATCTTCTGGAATGATCTGATGTGTGTGTGAGTAGGGCTAGTAGATACCTGTGATTTGATCTGATCTTTTTAAGAGGATGATCATTTATGTTGCTGGCTAGATAGGCTATGAAAATGATTCCTGATTGAGGCATGAGTCTAAGATGACAATCTATTCATTTGTTGCCTTAAATGATCCAGTGATGATCTTGTACTCCATTTGAGTACAGATCTGAGGATACATCACTCATAATCAATTGTCATGCAATAAAACTGACAAGAATATATGCATGGTTTTGGTTATCAACCTGATGTTGTTGAGGTTGACAGTGACTTGTTGATGTTGATTTGGTGGTGGATCTAGTCTTGGACTTGGTGGATCTAGTTTTATTGTCATGCAATAAAACTTTGTAGCATGTAATTTGTTCTTGTTGTGGATGGACCTTTAGATATGTGTTCTGTTAGTAGCTAGCTTGGTAGCAGAAATACATGCATGTGATGAATTGTCCCATAGTTTTTCTTTTATTGGTCAGCACTAGGCCTCCAGTACAGTCCTCTATTAATTTGGATAGTTAAGCTAATTAGACAGCACTATGCCTGTTTAGAGTTTACTTAGAACCTACGCATTATATGTGCTGCAAGCTGGGGAAGGCAGCAGTGTTATTGCTCTCTAGTCTTAGTTGTTTATTCTTCTCTTTCCGATCAAAACTTACCCATTTTGTTCCATTTTGCAGGGATAAAGTGAAGAAAAGATTACTAGAAGACTAGTTTTAGGCTTTTATTTTATTTTCTTGTAGTTTTTCTATTATTAGATACTTGTAAAGACATTGTAATATTCTTACTGTAATAAAAATTGTCATTCCATTTCATTTATTGTATTGTATTTGATTTATTTTTCTTTTTAGGCTGTTTTCTGTAAATTTGGATTATATATTTTTTTGTTTTTCTAATGCACTATCCGAGGCGCTTATGCTAGGTGCGCCTTGCATACACATATCCAAGGCGCATATGCTAGGTGCGCCTCGCATAAGCCCCATATATCCGAGGCGCATATCATATGTGCCTCGAGTAAAAAATACCAGAGGCGCGACGGTAGAGGCGCATATGATATGCGCCTCGAATGCAAAAAATATGCGCCTCGCATAACCTTTTCTGTAGTAGTGACTAACTGATAGGCATTTCTCTCCGGAGCAAAATGACATATTATTTGCAATTTTCTGAAATGTAAAACTCTAGATATTAATTTCCAAAATTTGAATAATTAACAGATGATTTGCATTTCACATTCAAATTCATGTTTGTAAAGTTCATTAGCATGGACGAGTTACATACTTGGATAGGTTATGAAATTCGAAACATGTTGGTAGCTCATTCATGATTTTTAGATAATTAAATATCAAGTTATGCAATTTCCAATTTTCAAATATAATCTGCCATTTTGTAAATGTAATTAATTTAACAATAAAAATTAATTATTTGATCATGACATTGACACTAACAGATAGGGCTTATTTTTCTGAACAACTTTCATATATAACACTTTTAGTTTGGAATTATGGATTACAAGATATTGCAAAAATTTAACTCTCTGTTAAAAATTTGGAATTTCAAACTGAAGAACACGATGACGTCATCCCACGTCACAGGGGAGGCAGCAGCTGGTCGAGCACCAATCCATCGAACTGGTTGGAAATTGGTCGCGGGCACGAGCACCAGGAGCTAGAGGAAGGAGAGGGGAGTCGGGGGGAGCGGCGGGAAAGACCATATGGTCGCCGGAGAAACGCCGGCGAGCAAGTACAGCGGCGGAGCGGCTCAGTGCATGGTGCGAGGATGATCCAGAGGGCGAGGGAGAGGGAGGAAGGGTCCAGGAGGACGGCGAGCTCACCAGGAAGGCAATGGCGCGGTCGATGAGCCAAGAGGAGGCCGGACGGCGACGAGATGGTCCTCGAAGGCGGCGGCAGAGGCGGAGAAGAAGGCGACGACGACGGCGATTGCAGGCCTCCCAGCACGGACGGTTGGCACCGGGAGGAAGAGGAGGCCGAGGCGGCTCGGAGGGACACCTCAGGCGAGCTCGGAGCAGCGCAGGGCGGCGGTGATTTGAGG
The DNA here is from genome assembly GCA_012064385.1 of Puccinellia tenuiflora. NCBI lineage: Eukaryota > Viridiplantae > Streptophyta > Magnoliopsida > Poales > Poaceae > Puccinellia > Puccinellia tenuiflora. The sequence goes on along the minus strand of QRDG01000129.1, from coordinate 1,448,992 downwards.
GGGGGGGGGGGCGCTGGAGGCTCGGCGGCGGCTAGTTAGCTGGATTTAGGGTTTGGGCGCACGGGGAGAGAGCTGGGGAGAGAGAGGAGAAGCACGGCGCCAGGAGGGCCTCTTGTCGATGCAGGGAAAGAGGGGGGGGCGCAGCGAGGAGGACTGAGAGGAGGACATGGCGGCCAATGGCCATGGCGCCAGTGTCGAACACTGTGGCGACAGGGGAGATGATGTTTTTGCGAAAACCCCCTCGGCTCATTTCTTTTCTGTTTTTCTTTTAAAATTTGAAAACAGCACCTTTTGGGATTTATTTGAGGCAGCAAAACATTTTCTAAAATTATGAGAAAATTCAGGGAGGCTCACAATAATATAAGGAAGCTCACCATATTTTTGTTTTGAATTTTGAAAGGTTTAACTTGGTGTCAAAATTCAAAAGAGATTTGCAACTATTTGAAGTTCTCATTTTTAATTGAGGCATTTAAACCTTTTTTATAAAACCTGCAAAATTTCATTTAGCCTCCCCATGACATGTAGAAGCTTGACGAAATTTTGTGTTGCCAAATAAAAAGTTTTGCATAACACTTGGTCATGGGGTTCACATATTGCAATGTTGATCAATTCCAACTATCAATTTTTATAGCCTTTTAAAAACACCAGGCAAGAATATTGTTTTTCACTCTTGGAACTTCCTGGACAAATATGGAAACTCCAGAATATTTGGTTTTGCCAATTTGAGCAATTGCACTTGGGTTGGAAATTTGAGGAGGGTTTTGCTTCCCTTTAAGTGTTTTTCAATCTTGCGTTATTTTTATTTAGCAATTTGAATATGTATGCCATGATGCAATGATAACAAAAAGTGAAAATTTAGCCCATATTTTAGGGTACCAAATCTGGGCTGTTACAATTCTATCCCCCTTACAAGAATCTCGCCCCGAGATTCCTAGAGTAGGAAGAGGGAGATGAGGGAAACATGACAACCCTTAACTTCAACGATCTTCTGGATCCCACGATGATCTTCCTTGTTGCAGAGAGTAAGGTAGCAAGCATGACGTGCCGACGAGAAAGTCAGAAGATAGTTCATGGTGATAGACAAATTTTCTCCAAGGGTTGGAAATATGAACTTTGCACAAGACCATAAGCCTTTGAGAAAGATGACTGAAATCCAGGTATATCCAAGAATCCCATGATCCTCGTTATAGTGGTCGAGGTTACAGATTTAAGAGATTTCGTCAACGGGCCTTCCGGTGAGGTGCGTGAGCTACAACACCGGACTTGTCAGGATTACTAGCTGGCTTAGGTCGTGTTCTTGACGAACCCCAATCATCATTTCTGCTTGAGGTTCCGAGTTGGTTAGGTGTGCGGACACTTCAGGCTCTGCAGGTCTGAAGGTAGAGTTACAACGGTTAACGAGAGGTAAGGATTCTCAAGATTTGACTACAGCGTCAAGCTCCAGAACACGAGCTAGATTACGAGAGGAAGATTTGCTTTTCCAAACGAAACAATGTGGTCTTTAGATTTGTGACACGAATCTAACTTATTGACCGAAGGTGTGCACCTGAACAATGGACTTGGGAGCACAAACAACCCGACTTGGTGATCTGATTACCAATCATGCTAAGAGCGCCATCAAAGTCCTTGGATGTCAAAGCAATATCAATTGCTAAGAATGTCCGATTTCCACATCAATATGCATCCTCAACAATCTCGAGCCCGAGTAGCTCGGAGGTAGATGGATAAGGAAGGGTAAGAGTACCACTTCATCAAGTACGTCATGAGACTAAGCACGACCTCTTGATATAAAAGAGTGTGACACTCCAAGGTGGAACAGAACAAAAGCTAGACAGGCCTCTTATTCTGCAGATTACAATACTTTGACCTGGTCCGAGAAATGGACAAGGTACCGGAGTTTGTTTCTCCTAACATCCCGATGTGGAATGTCTTGACGGACCACAAGGGTAACATGCTTTGGAACACACCAATGCACGATAACACTCGACTGTCAACTGACAGATAAAGGTCGGACAACAGATTAAGAGTAAGGAAAGGGCTAACCACAATTCCAAGATATTGCCGAAGCCCTTGTTAGTACTCTTCCGACAACTAGTGCCGAAAGGGTTTCACGAACAAGTGTTATTGGAGGAAACACAAACATAGATGGAAAACTTGCTAGGAGCAATCTTGTCGTGATCCAGACGGTTTCATGACAGAATATCCAGCTATAGCTCGTGACAGAGAAGAGCTTTGTAGCCGCAATTCAATTACGACTACAACCACCAAAATGAAGATTAACTTCAAACATGGCTAACCTGACATAGGGTTTGACAATTAACATCAGGATTCAACGGGAAAGATCTTGGGTTAAAGATCAGCTTCATGCACTGGGACTCACGAATAGCATAATGCTCACATGGGTGACAACCCTCATAAATCATTACACCAGAGTCCTAGCACAATCCGGGACATTCGGTTCAAGATCTTGGGCTAAAGCAAGGGAATTTCTTGACGATCCGCAACACTTCCTTTCTTCGGGCTTTAGAATTGGCAGACGAGCAAAGTTAACCAGTAACTGAAGATAGAACCCAACCCCGTGATCCTAAAGATTTGGATTTTGCAGACGAGCAGAAGCATCGTTAAATCAAATAGAGGTAAGGTGACTCAGAGTTAGAGCGAGTTGGGTAAGGAGTAAAAAGAATCCTAAGAGGGTTTTCACAACTCATTTTCAGTTCATAAATAACTTTTACTACACTAGACTCAACTTCGACCAATAGAACGGGTTTCCTACAGGCAGTACTGCTCTGATACCAATTTGTAGCGTCCTGACCCCAGAGCTATACAGTGAAACGTTGTGCAACCGGTCATGCTACACAATCAAGGGTTACTGGGGTTACCAATCCCAGGCCAAAACACATTGGCAGGCGTGCTCGGAATACATCATCGGCACAGAACACCTCGATCATGCCATAAGCTCAGACATCGCTTTCACGTATAACAAAGAGACCAAGACTGCGGAACAAGTGGCACTTCACAGACTCTATGACACAAAGATATCATAGTTCAACTCATATAATTGAGAAAGATAGCAAATGACACATCAGAGGTCACTGACCCATCATTACAACAAGAGGAAGCAAATTAAAGTTGTCTAAACAGCAAGATCCAAATTATGGGCTAAGAGGCCTACAGATAAACATCCCGTGCCAGCCTGTTCCATGACGTCCCAAGCTGCCACCTGGGAACCCCAGACTACTCGTCGAAGTCAACATAGAACCCACCTTCCAGTTCGGTGGCGTCCTCCTCTGAAACAAATAATAATCAACAAAGCAAGGCTGAGTACGACGTACTCGCAAGAATTAGTAGGGCGATATAGGCCTGATGCTGACGGAGGCTCTAATGCTGTATAATATAGCTGGTTTTGCATAAAGCTAGTTTTCCATTTTAAAAGACATCCGGACCCTTTGCATCGTCTACTCAGAATGTTTTCCGAAAAGGGATAAGAGAGTAAACTTTAATCTTCGGTTCTCGTCGAACCTACTTGTAACCAGAACATCTCATCTCCACCAAGGCACTCCCTCGAATCACCCTTGAGGAAATGGACCTTTCATCACACGTTGTATAGCAACCTCTAGCTGCCAAATTTTAAATAGGATCAGGTTTTCTATAGCTAATCCGCCTTTCCCAAGAGTTCGTCCATAACCGCGGACACGGCTTTTCGAAAAGATTAAACCCTGCAGGGGTGTACTATTTTTAGCCACCGGTACCGTCCGACCCCTTGCCTACGCAATTAGCTCTCTTCCGGGGAAAGCCGTCAGGGCGGGCGCGGTTAAACCTTTACAAAGCATGAGACTATCCAAGGGTCATCGTGACGACAGGACAAGTTCAGCGCCTATTTCACCACCCTGCCCCATCGCCACTCCTATCATCACCATCATCATCATCTTCTTTTTCATCACCAGCCACACACTCGCAAATGGAAAGCGCAAACTAGAGGACCCTTAGATACGCCCGCACATATTATTCGGTTAAAGGGGATTCCATATGTCCCCACCGTTGGAAGCACGCTCGGTTTCTTGGTTCTAGCTAAAAGCACTCTCAGCCTAGGCGACAAGAATGAGGCAAAACACCATCCCCGATGGCAACTCATCCAAGCCTTTTAGCAAATTAATTATCCACCACAAATAACCATCATGTCCGAACATTCAACCACCATTCATAATAATGGAATTAAATCACCGGACAAAAACATATTATTCGACTAAGCATGGCTAAGCATAGCTAAGCATATATAACATCAATTATATCTTTGTCTCCGGCCAACACATCAAACCTAGGGTTTATAGGAGGGGGAGCATGTGATGGTTCAGGGGATAACATGCAATCATAGGATACTCTATAACTTGACCAAAAGAAACATTTGAATCGCATGCAATATTATGGTGGACAAAATAAGTTTGTAAAACAATTGGATGCTAGATGCCAAGAAGGTTAGGTTAGTTCTTGCCTTGCTGGTAGTACTGGTCGCGCTGGTTATCAAGGTATTGTGGTGGAACCTCGACTCCAGAATCTACCGAGACACAAACAATACAAGAAAGGAATAAATAACACGAATACAAGGTGCAATGCACAATCATGATGATATGGACATATTATGCACTGAAAAGGTATTGGGCATGTCCCACAAGTTAAATGGAACCCCTAAATTAAATATCACAATTAACGGGTTAAAACTCCATCTTTAACTTAGTGATTTGCGTTATTTACCAAAATGTCCAGTACTGAATTATGGGTCCTAAATGCATGAAAATGACATTATTAGATAGGTATTAACCTACTGATCATTTTGGTACCTCGTTTGCATTTTTCCGATCAACGGTGAAGAAATAGTGATTTAAACGGTTATGCAATTTAAATCATTTTAACCAATTCGAAAATGACATCAAAGTAAAATTTGTTTGCATGCTGTGATATTAACATAGGTAGATAGCATTTGCTTTGCTGGTCATTTTGGTATATCATTTGCAATTTTTGAAGTAATATTTAACAAGTTATGACATTTCCAATATTTGATTTAATTCTGCCATTTCATTTATTTTTAAGAACAGCACCAAAATTAAATCTACAAGCCTCAAAAAAAAGATATAAACTTGTAGTTCATTACTTACTGAACATTTTGAGCTATTAAACATAATTTTTGAGTAAACCAAACTCAAGTTATGGATTTTCTAAAATTGGAATTAAATCTGCCATTTTAATAATTTTAATTAAACAACAATTTAAATGTTCATTATTGCATGTAAATGGAACTAACATTTAGATGTTGTTTTCCTGAACATTTAAGATCTCATTTATAATTTTTGGAGCAATATTCATAAAGTTATAGAGTTTATAAATTTCCACTCATTTCTGCCACTTCTGTAATTATTAAATATGGGCAATTTAATTTTACCAAATAATTTAACCAATGGCACTAACTGATAGGCATTTCTCTCCTGAGCAAAATGACATATTATTTGCAATTTTCTGAATATAAAACTCTAGATATTAATTTCCAAAATTTGAATAATTAACAGATGATTTGCATTTCACATTCAAATTCATGTTTGTAAAGTTCATTAGCATGGATGAGTTACATATTTGGATAGTTTATGAAATTCGAAACATGTTGATAGCCCATTCATGATTTTTGGATAATTAAATATCAAGTTATGCAATTTCCAATTTTCAAATATAATCTGCCATTTTTTAAATGTAATTAATTTAGCAATAAAAATTAATTATTTGATCATGACATTGACACTAACAGATAGGGCTTATTTTTCTGAACAACTTTCATATATAGCACTTTTAGTTTGGAATTATGGATTACAAGATATTGCAAAAATTTAACTCTGTTAAAAATTTGGAATTTCAAACTGAAGAACACGATGACGTCATCCCACGTCACAGGGGAGGCAGCAGCAGGTCGAGCACCAATCCGTCGAACTGGTTGGAAATTGGTCGCGGGCACGAGCACCAGGAGCTAGAGGAAGGAGAGGGGAGTCGGGGGGAGTGGCGGGAAAGACCATATGGTCACCGGAGAAACGCCGGCGAGCAAGTAGAGCAGCGGAGCAGCTTGGTGCACGGCGTGAGGATGATCCAGAGGGCGAGGGAGAGGGAGGAAGGGTCCAGGAGGACAGCGGGCTCACCAGGAAGGCAAAGGCGCGGTCGGCGAGCCAAGAGGAGGCCGGACGGCGACAAGATGGTCCTCGGAGGCGGCGGCAGAGGCGGAGAAGAAGGCGACGACGACGACGGCGATTGCGGGCCTCCCAGCACGGACGGTTGGCACCGGGAGGAAGAGGAGGCCGAGGTGGCTCGGAGGGACACCTCAGGCGAGCTCGGAGCGGCGCAGGGCGGCGGCGATTTGAGGGGGGGGGGGCGCTGGAGGCTCGGCGCTGGAGACTTCAGGAATTTAAATGAGGCACTAAAACATTCTTATAAATTCCAGAAAAATTCAAATAAGCTATAATTAACCTTTAGAACCTCCAGAAAATTTGGTGGTCCAAAATAAAATGTTTTGGGCAACATTTGTTCATAAGGTTTAAATTTGGTCATTTTTGATAAATTGCAAAAAGCATTTAATTGCAGCAATTAACCATTTCCAAAAATAGTGAATTTAATCATGGAGGCTCTAACAATAACATTGAAGCACTCCATGATTTTAGTTTGAATTTTTGGAAAGTTTAACTTGGTTTCAAAAATAGGAAAGGAATTTAGCCAATTTGGATTCTCATATTTATTTCTCGTTTGACCAATTTTAAGGAATTGAGAACTTGTTTCAAAAAGTAACTTGGAACTTCCTCAACCATTCAGAAGTCCAAGCATGATTTGTTTTGATGAGTTGAGCATTTCCATTGGTTAGATGTTGGGAAGTTTACCTCCCCAATTCAATTTGTTTCCAAATAGATGTTTGAATTAGCAATGCATGTGGATGCTATGATGCAAACATGGAAACAAAAAGTGGAAAAATTCTTCGTATTTTTCATTACCAAGTTGGGGCTGTTACAACCTTTGACAAACGATCGATGATGACTCAAATGGCGTTGTTGCCCTTTTGTGACTTTGGAAAGCCGGTGATGAAATCCATACCAACTTCATCCCATTTCCACTCGGGAACGGCTATGGGGCGAAGGGTACCAGCTGGCCTTTGATGTTCAGCTTTCACCCGGCGATAGACGTCACATTCAGCAACATATTTGGCAATTTCCTGCTTCATGCGAGTCCACCAGAATTTGGGGCGGAGGTCTTGGTACATTTTGGTGCTACCGGGATGGATGGATATGGGAGATTCATGTGCCTCTTGGAGAATTAACCCTTTGGTATTTCCACTCTTGGGCACCACAAGACGACCTTCAAAATAGACAGCACCGGAGTCATCGATGGAAAAACACTTAGCCTTTCCACTTGCGACATTCTCCTTGATCTTGAGGATGCCAACATCGTTTTGCTAGGCGGCCTTGATTTCATCCTCAAGAGTGGATTTGATCTCGAGGTTAGCTAGAGAACCGGAAGGAACAATTTCCAGATTTAACCTAGCAAACTCCTCATGAAGAGCGGGTTGGGCCCTTTCAACCATCAAGGTATTGCAATAGGCTTTGCGGCTCAGAGCATCCGCCATGACATTTGCCTTGCCGGGCTGGTAGTTGAGGGTCACATCATAGTCTTTAATCAATTCCAGCCATCTTCTCTGTCTCAAGTTCAGATCCGGCTGGGTGAAGAGATACTTCAGACTTTGATGGTCGGAGTAGATCTCGCAACGGTTGCCCAACAGGTATGGCCTCCATTGCTTCAGAGCATGTACCACGGCGGCAAGCTCCAAATCATGAGTTGGATAATTTTTCTCATGTGGTTTGAGTTGACGGGAGGCATAGGTGACCACATGGCCTTCTTGCATCAAAACACAGCCCAAGCCTTGGAGAGATGCATCACAATAGACGACAAAGTCCTTGTCGGTGTTGGGAAGGACAAGCACCGGAGTGGTGGTGAGCTTGACCTTGAGAGTTTGGAAACTTTCTTCAGCCTTGTCTGACCACACAAATTGTTTGTTTTTCTTGAGGAGGTCAGTCAGTGCCTTGGCTATCTTGGAAAAGCCCTCGATGAATCGGCGGTAATAACCCGCCAATCCAAGGAAGATTCGAATATCTTTGGCGGACTTGGGAGTTGGCCAATCCAGGATTGCCTGAATCTTTTCTGGTATCACCGCTACTCTGGCAGCTGACACCACATGACCGAGAAAAATGAGCTCCTTTAGCCAAAACTCACACTTGGCGAACTTGGCATAGAGGCGGTGGTCTTGAAGCTTGGTCAAGACTAGTCGAAGATGCTCAGCACGTTCTTCTTCAGTTTTGGAGTAGATAAGGATGTCATCGATGTAAATGATGACAAACTTGTCGAGGTACACGTGGAAGATGGAGTTCATCAGCCTCATGAATGTAGCCGGAGCATTTGTGAGGCCGAATGACATGACGGTGTACTCATATAACCCATAGCGGGTAGTGAACGCCATCTTCGGAATATCCTCCTTTCGGATTTTAATCTGATGGTAGCCTGACCTCAGATCCATCTTGGAGAATACCGTTGCACCAGCCAGCTAATCGAACAAGTCAGTTATTCGAGGAATGGGATACTTGTTCTTGATGGTCACCGCATTCAAGGGGCGGTAATCAACAACCAGTCGAGGAACATTTGTATCCCTCTTCTTGACAAAGATGACTGGGCAGCCCCAAGGTGAGCTACTCGGCCGGATGAATTCTTTTTCTAGCAGCTCATCAAGTTGCTTCTTTAATTCAGTTAGCTCTTCCGTTGGCATACGGTAGGGCCTCTTGGAAATTGGGGTGGTTCCCGGAACCAACTCAATCACAAACTCCACGCTGCGATCAGGTGGCATGCCGGGCAATTCCTCCGGAAAAACATCGGGGAAATCACACACCACCGCAACTTCATGCATTTCTAGCGGTTTGGTTCCTTCTAGGAAGCATAAGCTGATCTCCGGTGAGAGTGGAGTGGCAGCGAAGGGAATTGCGGATGAGGGTGACCAATAACTCACCAGCCCGACGGTAGGGTGGATCACAGTGATAGACTTGGCAGTACAGTCCATGTTGGCCTGATATTTGACTAACCAATCCATCCCCAGAATTACATTTAGCCCATCGGACTTCAGTGCTATCAGATGGAACGGGAAAGACCAATAGCCTATGGTAATTTGGAGTTCCGGAGCAACCCATTTTGTGTGCCAACTAGAGCATGGGGTCTTGACCACTAACGGGGAGTCCATGTTCACAAATGGAATTTGATGGTTCTGTGCAAAATCTATTGATATGAATGAATGTGATGCTCCAGAATCAAACAAGACTGAAGCAGGGTAATCATTGATTCGAAGCGTACCCATGAGAACTCCGGGGTCCTCCTTAACTCCTTCAGCCGAGACGTGGTTCAGGAGGCCACGGCTGACGGTCATGGCCTTGGCGGCTGGTGTAGAGGGTGCCGGTGCAGGTGCTTGTAACATCCCAAGATTTTCAAATTTTTGAAAAACCAGAAAAATCAAAAACTTTTTGAAATTATTTATTTTGTTTTGGAAATCCAAAATCATGCATGCATTCATCTTTCTCTTGGCTTGTTGCATTTGAAATTTCAAAAGTTGGAAATTCTATTTCCACTTTAAACTCTATTTGAGAAAATGATAAAAAGGGGCCTATTATGCTCTCTTAAATATTTTGACTTTTATGGATGTATTTGGTGGCCAAGTATAGTGCCAAAGTGTTCTGTTTAGAATAAGCTTTCTAAAAAGTAGTTATTCAAATTATTTGGAAAAGATTTGAATTCTTTTTGACTTTGGAAAATATCACCAATTACCATTTAAAATGCCTTAGAGTATTTGTGGTAATTTATTTTGTGTAAAAATAAATAAAAATGAGTGTATCATGGTTTATACTACATGATATTACTCATATTATTTTTCTGGATTTTATTCGAGTTCAAAGGAAAATTATAAAACCATACTTTATAAAATAACATAAAGGTGCCAATTAGGCCTTTATGCGTTATTTGAATTTTTCAATATTTAAAAAAATTATGGAAAAGGTTCCAAAGTATTTAAAATGATTATTTTGATTTTACAAAATTATTCAAATTGGTTTGAACCAATTTGAACTTGTATTTCAAAAGTTATGAAGTTTCCTGTTAATAGAAAAAGGAAAAATGTTCTGTCAAAAAAAAAAATAGCAGCCCAAGCCAGCCCGGCATCGTCCCCGCATCCGCAGTCCAGCAGCGGCCCGGTATCCCTTCACCGCGCCACGCCCACTGACCGGTGGACCCCACCCGTCCGCGCCAACGGCCACGTCCACGACGTCGCCTTCTGCCCTCCCGTTCATGGCCGAAACGGCTGTTTTGATGTCTCCCATCAATTCGTGCGTTTCAAGCAGCAATCAACACCTCCACCTTGGCCATCTTATAGCCCCCTCTCCTCTCTCATTTGCCCCAGACCACACCCCACGAGCGCCCCTAGGCTGCTCGGATTCCCCTCCGCCACACCGCCATTGCCGTCGGCAAGCTTCGACGATTACGGTGAAGTCCGGCGTCCCCGCGCCCTTTCTCCACTCCCTCTCTCTTTATTTCTTCCTTGCGCTCCATTTTGACAAGGTTTTTCGTTCTCCCGTGCTCCAGAACGACGCGAACGTCCTCGACCGCGCCCGGCCGCCGTCTTCGCCAACTCCGGCGAGGAATCCCTACCGCACCGGAGCTCCTCGTTGTCATCTTCCACGCCACCGAGCCCGCCTCGTCCTCCTCTCTGCAAAGGTACCGGAAGCCCCCTCCCTAGCCCTCTAGATTAGCGGGAACACGCCGTGCCGACGCGTTGCCGCCGCGCGCGTACTCCGGTTAGGTTTCCGGCGAGTAGCGCCGCTCGTATAGGTTAGATTAGATCCCGGCCGTTAGATCTAGATCTAGCGGTCCTGTTTTAATTCATTTACCGAATCGGTACGAGCGAATTAGATGAAGCCACGTCAGCGCCATGTCACTGCATCGTCAGCGCCGCGTCAGCGCCAGTCAGCAAAAGCCATCCAGTCGGAGTGCGCCACGTGGAGGAAGAATTTCTGGATTTTCCCGAATTTAGAGGATTCTGTCTGTTTTGCAGAAAAGCCCCTGCAACTTAGTTTTATCATATCTTTTTCTATGCTTGGCCAAATTCAAATATTTTTATATATTTGAAATCCTTAGAACCAGTAGAATCTTTATTTAGTGATATTTGAGTAAATTTGGCATAACTTTAGTTTAAAAATAGCTTTTTGAGTGAATCCAATTGGGTTAGTTTAGTTTTGAAGTCCTCTGTCCAGTAAGACCACTCCCATATTTTCTGTAATTGTTTGTTTAACAGTAGTTTTAAATTAGTGTTTATGCCCTTTTTGGGATTTGTTTTGTATTGTTGTTAAAGTAAAAATTGTTTTAAATGCATTTTGACTTCATGCATATTGTTACAAACCAGAAAACTTAGTGTGGTATTTTTCTTGTGATTTTAAATGCATTTCATACATTGCATATTTTATTGTATTGTTATTTTGTTTGTATGTTTATTTGGGTGTTTGCAATTTTGTTAGATTATTCGGAGAGTCACGAAGACTTTGGTGGTTGCTGCTCCTGTCACTCTTGTTGCCAAGGCAAGTGGCACACTTGCATATTTTTGTCCTACTATTTTGATATATGCATGTTGTAGTATTACTTGAAAAATAGCATGATAGGTTTATTAGTACTGCTATGCTAAAACTGTTTAGAATAGTGCTCCTATACTAGTTGGTCTAGAATCCTTTTATAACTTGGTAGAATTATGGAAATGCTATGCTAAACATTGTTTTGTGAAAAAGTAAAATTCTACTAAGTTAAAGAAACTCCTGGGTGGATGTGGTATGTGGATGGAGGTTTATAGTTGAGTGGCTACTCGGGGCCATGTCTACGGTTTTACCCGAGTATGTGCACTTGTGGATGGCCACCCAGGGACAAAGAGACCGATGTTACTCCAAGTTTAGTTAGCTTACCGTGCAGCCATAAGTCATATGGGCTCTGGCTTGACTAAGTATGTAGTGTGGAACCGGCCTGGCCTGACAGGTGGTGGTAGAGGTTTGTAGGTGGAGTGCGTCAGGACGGCAGTGGTCGGGAAAACACTTCAGAAAGGTCTCGGCTTCATCTCCTCCTTTCCTTTTCACTTCAAGAAGGGTCAAGGTCAGAATGGGTTGATGAGGTCTTATGGTGAACGTGCACAACCTCTGCAGAGTATCAAACTAAGTACTTAGCCGTGTCCCCGGTTACGGACATTTCTGAGCAAGCTGGACAAGGACGTCAACAGAGGATCTCATCATTCTAATTTCTCTAAGTTAAAACTTGATGGGTGAACAAGGGTAGTTGAGACGGTGGCTTTTATGTCATGAAAGTCTCGTATAGATGAAAAGTTTTATAAAGAGTTAGGAAAAAGTTGGCTTTCTGCAAAATAGCCTTCAAACTCCACCAAGCCAAATATGCATATAGGTTATTAGAGTTTTCCTCTATGAGTCCACAAAGTGTCACTTGCCAGTTCCATTTTATATGGTTCTGACCCACCTTGTTGATACACTTTATCAGGTTTTTCTGACGAAGAGTGCGGTTTCGTTAAGGGTTTCGAGTCTGCAACCAACATGTTTCGCCTGTGGCTACATGAAGATGATGGAGACTCCATGCAGAATAATGTTTTCCGCTGTTTACTCTTTCCAGCTAGCTTCGTGCTATGCAAAGTTGTAATCAAATATTTTCCTAAGTCTGGATTCGCCTGTAATAATTGATACATTGTTGTGATATTTCATCATAAACTGTGTGTGCAAATGAATCGATCCAGGGGTTTGCACTATACACAGGGATCTTGCCTATTTTTAAGTGCAGCTCTGCTACAGTGCTGAGGTAGCTGGTGCCTTCTGGGGACACTCCCTGGAGTAGTGCCCCAGCTCGCCACAGTGGTAGCAAGTGAGCCCCGGCGGTGCAGGACGTAGCGGAGGGCGGAAGCCACTTCCAGCAGTACCCAAGGTCGAGGTAGCTGGGCGAGGCGGAGGTGGCCTGAACCCTGTAGGCTTTGGCGCGAAAGGTGCCTTAGGCACAGCACTGAAGGGCACAAATACCCGGTGCTTCTTGCCCTCAGAAGAACAGGAGCTCTGGTTGTCGGTGGAGGCTGGCCTCTTGGAAGCCTCCAGCTCCTTCCTACCCTGCTCCATAGTGAGAGCCTGGTTGTAGAGCTCCTGGTAGGACTGGAACTTGAAGGGTAGGAGCTCGTATCGGAGACGAGGTGCGAGCCCCTTGCGGAAGAGGTATTGCTTGTCCTCGTCATTCGTCATGTCCCGAGGGGCGTAACGGGAGAGGTGGTTGAACTCCCGCCCATAGGCTTGGACGTCCATGCATCCCTGGGTCAAGTCCAGGAACTCCCTCCTCTTGAGGTTCATGACGGGCTTGGGGATGTACGCCGCACGGAAAGTGGCGCGGAAATCCTCCCAAGTGAAGACATGGCCCGCGGCAAACATTGCCACATGGCTCTCCCACCAGGAGCCGGCAACTCCATTCAGCAGGTAGGTGGCGAAGTTGACCTGTTCCGCCACCGGAATGTGCAGAGTGGCAAACTTGCGCTCAAGAGCCCGGAGCCAATCATCCGCATCAAGCGGCTCCTTAGCTTCAGAGAAGGTGGGAGGTTGGGAGCGCAAGAACTCCATGAGAGTGTTGCAGTCCGTGTTCCTCCTGGCCCCTTGCTGCACCAGCTGCTCGAGCAGACGCTCATTTCGCAGCCGGTTTTGCTCGATAGCCATCAGGACCTCCGCCATTGAGGGTGGCGGCGGTGCATCAGGATTGCTTTGTTCCCCACGACGGGTAGGAGCCATTCTGAAGAATTGGAACAATGACATAGTTAGTAAACACCTTCGACAGATAGGATAGATCATTAGGGTGCTTCCAGATATAGATATTGAAGATGGCAACACTAAAACAGATTTAGGCAACCACGGTGACATCACGTCATCGCGGCGATAGCAAACGGATACAACGGACTCGATTCGACTCTACACGGTAGAAACCCAAACCCCGAGAACCTAAACATTGACACCAAGCATAAACCAAATAGAGGTAAGAATCAGAGTAGAGCGAGTTGGATGAGGAGTAAAAAGAATCCTAAGAAGGTTTTCACAACTAATTTTTAGGTTAGAAATAATTTTCAACTAGACTCGACATCGACCAATAGAAAGGGTTTCCTACAGGCAGTCCTGCTCTGATACCAACTTGTAACGCCCCGACCCCAGAACTATACAGTGAAGCGTTGTGCAACTGGTCATGCTACACAATCGAAGGTTACTGGGTTTACCAATCCCAGGCCAAAACTCATTGGCAGGTGTGCTCGGAATGGATCATCGGCACACAACACCTTGATCATGCCATAAGCTCAGACATCGCTATCACGTATAGTAAAGAGACCGATACTTGTGGAACAACTGGCACATTGCAGACTCTATGACACGAAAGCATATTACAACTCATATAAGAGAAGATACAAATATTACACACAAAAGGATCACAGATCCAACAATACATCAAGCGGAAGCGGGTAGTGTTGTCTAACAACCAGATGCAAATATATGGCCTAAGAGGCCTACAAATAAAAGATCCCAGCCAGCTTGTTCCACGGTCCCAAGCTGCCACCTGGGAACCCCGGACTACTAGTCGACGTCCACGAAGAACCCAGCTAGCTGCTCGGTGTCGTCCTCCTCTGAAATACAAATATAAAGGCAGCAAAGAGAGACTGAATACGACGTACTCGCAAGTTTAGTAGGGCGATATAGACCCAATAACTGACGGAGGCTCTAAAGCTGTATAATGTAGCTAATTTGCATAAAGCTAGATTTTCATTTAAAAGATATAAAAGACACGCGGAATCGTCTATTCAGAATATTTTTCATAAAAGGGATCAGAGAGTAAACTTTTCAACTTCGGTTCTCGTTGAACCAACTTGTAGCCCACCTCATCTCTCATATTCACCAAAGGCACCCCCTCGCATCACCCTCGAGGAAATGAACCTTTACCACATGTTGATTATGCAACCTCTAGCTGCCATATCAATTAGGTTAAAGTTCTCTATGATCTTATCGTCTATTCCCAAATTGTCCATAACCGCGGACATGGCTTTTCGAAAAGATTTACCCTGCAGGGGGTGTACTAATTTACCCACCGGTACCGTCCGGCTCACCTGATTGGCCCTCTTCCAGGGAAGGCCGGTGAGTGGGCGCGGTTAAACCTTTACCTCGTGTGAGACTATCCAAGAGTCATCTGTGGCCACAGGATAGGTCCAGTGCCTATTTCAGCACCCTGCCCCATCGCCACATCCTAACACCACCATCCTCATCATTCCTTTTCCACCCACACACTCACACGCAAATGGAAATCCGAACTAGAGGACCCTTGGATACGCCCGCACAAGTTATTCAGTTAAAGGGGATTCCTTATGTCCCCACCGTTGGAAGCACGATCGTCTTAGTACAAGAGGTAAAGAACTCGCACCTAGGGGCAAGAGTGAGGCAAAACACCATCCCCGATGGCAACTCACCCAAGCCTTTTTAGCATTTTAATTACGCACCCCACATATCCACCATGTCCGAAATATTCTATCAACATCAACAATTATGGAATTTAAACAACGGACATAACTATCATTTAACTAAACATAGCAAAGCATATAAATACAACACTTAAATTCTTAGCTCCGGCCAACACATCAAACCTAGGGTTCATAGGTAGGGACACATCTGATGGTTTAGGGGATAAACATGCATTCATAGGATACTCTACATTTTGATCAAGAGTGACATTTGAACCGCATGCAATATTATGGTGGATAAAATAAGTTTATAAAACAAGTAGGATGCTAGAATTCCAAGAGGGTTAGGTTATCTCTTGCCTTGCTGGCGGGGCGTGTAGTACTGCTCGTCGGGGTAGATAGGCGAACCCTCAACTCTGGAATCTATCGATACCCCAAAATAATACAAAAGAGCAAAATAAATCACACGAACACAAGGTGCAATGCTCAATCACATGATGACATGACAAAGTATGCCAAGATATCATCATTTAATTTATTTAACAAATTAAATGGAGTTCCAAATAATTAGTGCAATTATTTGGAAATAACCCCATATTTATCTTAGTGACCATATTACTTATAAATTATCACATTATTAGTAAAGTGGTTCAAATATGCATGAACATACATGAATGGATATGGTTTGTTCTTCCGATCATTTTGGTACCTCATTTGTAATTTTCGGAGCACCGATGAATAAATAGCGAATTAAATAATTAAAGGAATTTAATTCGTTTAAACCAATTATGAATAACATCAAATAAATATTTGTGATCATGAGGTGATATTAGCATGGTTTGATTGCATTTGAAGTGTTGATCACATTGATATATTATTCAAAAAAATTTGATCAATATTTAATAAGTTATGATTTTTCCCAATTTGGTATTTTTTATGCCAATTTAGGAATTCATAATTAAACATCAAGAATATAATTTCAAAAGATGATTTCAGTTTCTCTAACAGTTAGAGTTTGTTTTCCTGAGCATTTTGGTATTTAATTTGCTATTTTTGAATCATTATTTGAAAAGATATTAAATATTCAAATTTCATTTTATTTTCCAAAAAGGAAAATTAAACAGACAGACAGGCCGGCCTGGCCGGGCTGCAGGCCGGGCACAGGCCCGAAGCAACCGGCCTTTGGCCGGCCCAGTCCGGGCGAGGAGGCCGGGTGGGTGTCCGAAGGCACCGGCCCAGTGCCGGCCCAGTGCCGGCCCAGGCCGGGCGCTCAGGCCGGGCGCTCAGGCCGGGCACCTGCCCGAGGCCTCCGGCCTTAGGCCGGCCCAGCTGGCACCGAGGCCGGGCGCATAGTGCGGTGACGCCGGCGGTGACCGACATGGTCAACGGCGGCGAGGAGGGAAGGAAGGGATGCGGGAGAGGGCCAGAAAGGTAGGGGAGCTCACCCTGGTATGTGTGAGGGGGCTAGGTGCAGCCGGGGCGACCTCAGCGGCCGGAATCCGACGAGGATGAGAGTGGCGGGTGGCGGCCGGAATTGGGGATGTCGAGGACGCGGCCGTCGATTCCAGGAGGCCCCGGCTCGATTCCTCACACCGGAAGGGAGAGGAGGAGGTGGCGACGCATTCTGCCGATGTCGATTTGCTTGGGACGGCTCCGCTTGGCGGCGATGCGGCGGCTAGCGGCAGCGGTCGTCGTCGGGCACGGAGGCGAGCTGAGCGTCGAGCTCAATCCGGGAAAACAGGGGAAAAGGGGCAGGGAGAGAGAGGGGAGCAGGTGAGCGGCATGGGGGTCTCCTAATCGTCCACGGCCACGGCGACATGGGGCAGCTCGGCCGGCAATTGGGCATGGCGCCAGTGCCATGGCACCACAGTGAGAAGAGAGGGATGAGAGGGAGGCTGACAGTTTCTCCTTTTCTTTTTTTGAATTTTCAAAGAAGCAGGTTTAGCTATTTAATTGAGCTGCTCAAGCAATTTCAGAAAATCTGGAAAAATTCAGGTGGGCTCCCTATGTCCTGAGGAACCTCCACAAAAATTGGTGAGACAAAATAAAATGTTTTGGGAAACATTTGTTCACAGCTTTTAATTTAGTGTATTTTTTGCCAATTCACAATTTGTAATTAATTGGAGCATTTAAAAAAATTCCAAAAATAGTGAAAATATTCATGGAGACTCTCACCATCATATTGAAGCTCCCCATGATTTTAGTTTGAATTTTTGGAAAACTTAGCTTGGTTGCAAAAATGGAATTGAGTTAAACCAATTTTGGATTCTCAATTGCAATTCTTATTTGACAAATATTTGGAAATTGAGAATTGGTGAAAAAATGCAAACCTAGAACTTCCTAAACAAATTGGAAGTCCAAGAATGATTTGGTTGACAAGTTGAGAAATTGTATTTGGGTTGGATGCTTGGGAAGTTTGCCTCCCCATTTTAGTTGCTTGCATTTGTTGGTAGTTTAGAAATAGCAATTTTCATATGCACGCCATGATGCAAAAAGTGGAAAATTTCTTCGTATTTTTTATTTCCAAGTTGGGGCTGTTACAATCGGTGAGCATGAGGTAGAATCTCGTGAGTGAGAGACGGTGAAGTAGAATCACACACGAGAGAGACTCCGCGCAAAGAGGGGCCTTGATTCACTCTAATAGATACATCTAAGGAGGAGCCTTGAATCCACGAGGGGATCTTCTCCACGAAGGGAGGGATGAGCACAAGCCCAAGTTCTTCTCTAGTCTATGCCTATCCGAAAATGAAAAGGGAAAGTGCTATTTATAGTCTGGGTACACAAAAGGGTGGGTCCGGCCTCGGGGCCGGCCTAGGACGGCTGGTGGGCCGGCAACGGCTGGTGGGAGTCCGGCCTGGGGGCCGGCCTAGGCCGGCTGGGAGGCTGGCGGCGTCGGCAGGGAGGCCGGCCTGGGAGCCGGCCTGGGTCGGCCTGGAGGCCGGCAGGCTCTGGCGGGTGGCCGGCCTGGGAGCCGGCCTGGGCCAGGCTGGAGGTCGGCCGGACTGGCTCCGCCTCCTTCTCCATCTTCGTCTTGTCTCCACTTCTTCTTCCTCCGCTTCCATGCGTACGCCTTGGATGGCTTCGACTCTTGGGCATCCTTGGCACCTCCCTTGGCGTCCGTACTCGTCGTGTGACACCTATCAATATGCAAGGGTAGGGGCTTAGGCTGTATACCATACAAAGGTGGTGCATTGAGGTTCGTAGAGAGGATTGAGTTCACCTTTGACGTCCGTGGTGACATGGCATATGTTGGAATGCTTGATAAGGTGGTGACGTTGGGTTGGGCTACATCATCTCCTCCTCCTTCGAAAAGCGTCGTCCTCGACGCTTGCACGTCATCACCATGTGAAGGGGGTAGATGGCTTGTCGTTGGAATGGAAGTCACCAAGTCGCCATTGATACCTACATGCACCAAAGACCAAGCAAACAATGTGTGTGCATGATAGTGGAGCACATCATCCATGACATGTCCAATCTTGTTCATAACATGATTAGCACAACACAAATATATGGAAAGCATAGCAAATGCAAGGTGATACGTCTCCAACGTATCTATAATTTCTTATGATCCATGCTTGTTTTCATACCATTTGCTACATGTTTTGTTTACATCTTATAGCAATTTTATGCATTTTCTGGAACTAACCTAATAACAAGATGCCACAGTGCCAGTTCCTGTTTTCTGCTGTTTTCCCGTTTCAGAAAAGTACTTAAGGAAATATTCTCGGAATTGGACGCGACAAAAAGCAGCAGTCTTATAATTCAATGGACTACACGGAGCCCGAAGGAGAGGACCTGGAGGGCCGTGGGCCGGCCACACCATAGGGTGGCGCGGGACCCATGCCTGCCGCGCCACCAGGTGGTGTGGGGCCCACGGGAGCCCTCCGACGCCGCCCTTTCGCCTATCTATTGCCCCCGACGCATAAAACCTAGACGGACCCCGTCATATTCCAAAGAAACATCTGCAGCGCCGCCGCCATCGCCGACAAGTTTCGGGGGACAGAAGTCTCTGTTCCGGCACCCTGCCGGGACGGGGAAGTGCCCCCGGAGCCATCTCCATCGACTCCACCACCATCTTCATCGCCGTTGCTGACTCCCATGATGAGGAGGGAGTAGTTCTCCCTCGGGGCTGAGGGCCGTACCGGTAGCCATGTGGTCTATATCTCTCTCTCCCATGATGTGATCTATATGTGATCATGAGCTTTGCAATCTAGATGTTGTTATGTTACTCAAGTGGGCTTTATTTATGTGATCTCCGGAGACTCCTTGTCCCACGTGTGTAAAGGTGACAGTGTGTGCACCGTGTGGGTCTTTAGGCTATATTTCACAAGATACTTGTTCACTGATTTATTATTTGAGTTGGATGTCTCTATGAAATTGTGGTGTGTTAGTACCTCCTGTGAATGCTCATGGTCCAGTGTGGGGTATTCATTAGTACTTGGGAATATATGTTTGAGGCGTGCTTTTGCATTCCTACACAATGAATTAGTGTTCGTTATCCAGCCAGAGAATACTTCGGAGTAGTATATTGAAGTGCTTATATTTATATTCAATTATGATTGCATTGTTGAGAGTGACCACTGGTGAAAGTATGATCCCTAGGCCTTGTTTCTAAGCATTGAAACACCGTTTACAACAAGTTCTGCTACATGTTTGCTTGCTGCCATTTTTATTTCAGATTGCAATTACTACTTATAATCATCCATATTACTTGTATTTCACTATCTCTTCACCGAACTAGTGCACCTATACATCTGACAAGTGTATTGGGTGTGTTGGGGACACAAGAGACTTTTTGTATTGTGATTGCAGGGTTGATTGAGAGGGATACCTTTGACCTCTACCTCCCTGAGTTCGATAAACCTTGGGTGCTTCACTTAAGGGAAACTTGCTGCTGTTCTACAAACCTCTGCTCTTGGAGGCCCAACACTGTCTACAAGAATAGAAGCGTGTGTAGACATCAAGCTATTTTCTGGCGCCGTTGCCGGGGAGGTAAGGTAAGCGGCACTCACACTCCAACAACAAAGCTATCCGGCAACGAAGCTATTTTCTGGCGCCGTTGCCGGGGAGGTAAGGTAAAAGGTACTCACATCATCTGGCTACTAAGCTATTTTCTAGTACTGTTGCTGTTGTGTGAGTGCTCGAAGTTATTTCCTTTAGATTCTGCAATTATATCTTTTTGTTTCTTGTTTTTAATTTCACTAGTTAGGTTTAATGGAAAACAACAAAAAAATTAGTATTAGTTCTTTGGAAATCATTTTTGCTAATGATATGATAAGCTCTAAGCTTGGGGATGAGGTGTTTGAAAATCCTTTTGCTACTAATGATTACATGTTTGATACATCTCCTTCTAGTAAAAATGATGATATGTTTACAGATGAACACACTTTGGAAGATAAATATTCTATTCCTTATGATGATACTATGCCCCCAGTTTTTGATAATTATTATAAAGAATATTATGACATGGGTTATAATTACAATCATCCTCATGAAACTTGTCATAATTATGGAGGGATCACCCAAAACCATCCCTTTAATATACAACCTGTTTATCATGTTCAAGTTCTTTATGATGATCCTGCTCCAGTTGTTATTAATGAGAAGAACTATGTTTATGTGGATAATGATGACACTTTTATGCATATGGATCATGATAAGAATTTTACATGTGATGGTTATATTGTGGATTTTATCAATGATGCTACTGAAAGTTTTTATGAAAAAGGGAGACATGGCTTCATATATCACAATAACATTGAATCTCCTCTCCTTTTGTTGAAATTTTTGAAGTTGCACCTATTTTGTCTTCCTATGCTAGTCAATTTATGCTTCATGGATTTATTTACTTACAAGATTCCAATGCATAGGAAGTGGGTTAGACTTAAATGAGTTTTATAGTTGCTTCTTGATGCTCCCTTATTGTGCTCCAACTCTCATTTTTATGTGAGCATCATCAAAATTACCATGCCTAGCTAAAAGGCTTTAAAGAAAAGCGCTTATGGGAGACAACCCATCATTTTATTTTCAGTATCTTTTCTTTTATTTGAGTCAAGAAGTTTGTTTACTTCTGTAGCAACTTCTTCGTATCTTTATTTTCTTGCAATGTTGTGCCAAGTAAGGTCTCTAGTAGAAAGTTTTTGCTATATTTGGATTTCTGCACAGGAAACAGATTTCTGTCTGTCACCGCTAAATTATTCATTTATTCCAGAAGCGACGAAATGCTTTGAGATTTTGTGTGCTGAATCTTCATATATGTATGAAACTTTATCTAGTTCAGTGATTTTCGATTTGAGCAACTCTAGTGCCTCGAAAAAATTCGTCTTTACAGACTGTTCAGATTTTGACAGATTCTGCCTTTTATTGTGCATTGCTTCCTTTGCGATGTTTATTTGGATCTTTTTGATTCTTTGAGCATCAGTGGCTGTAGCTAATGTTATAATGCATTAAGGTGTGCTTGTGTCACAGTAGAACTTGTGAATTTTTGGTTTATGCACTAACCCTCTAATGAGAATTACTTTGAGTTTGATGTGGTGGAAGTTTTCAAGTAAGCAAAAGGGACGATATGATGAGATCAAGAAGAGTGAAAAGCCTAAGCTTGGGGATGCCCCGGAGGGTCATCCCCAGCAAATTCAAGAAGACTCAAGCATCTAAGCTTGGGGATGCCCAAGGCATCCCCTTCTTCATCGACAAAACTATCAGGTCATCTCTAGTGATACTATATTTTATTCCGCTACATTTTATGTATTTTGCTTGGAGCGTCTGTTTTTATTTTGAGTGTGTGTTTTAGTTTGCTTAATAAGTTGGATCCTAGCATTCTTGTGTGGGAGAGAGACACGCTCCGCTTTTTCATATGAATACTCTTGTGCTTCGCTTATATTTGTTGAGTATTCTTAGCTACTGTTTGTTTTCTAGTAAGCTCTCGCTTTTAGCATGTTATCTTGTTTAGAGCTGCTAGTTCTTTGTGTTAAGCTCTCTTGTGTTTCACTCTTATTTGTTAGAGAGTTGTTTTAGTTGCTTGGTTGATGTGTTAGATTGGAAAATGCTATGCTTGTGATAGTGGTATGAAATAGAGAAAAACTGCATAGTCTTGTAGACCATTGTGTAGATAACTTGCTCCTCTTCAATTGTTTTGAGGTATTAAAATAACTAATGGTTAAAATATGTTGGTTAATGTTGTTAAGAGCTGATTAGTGAAGATGTGTTAGTAGAGCGTGGAGCCGTACTTTTCTGAACTAAAAACAACATAAGTCAATAGTGCTTTAGTGTCGTGATTTCCTCTTAGTTGAAAACAAGTTTCTAATGGTATAGTTACTGCAACGGTCGGGGAAACCAACGGGGCACTTGTGTCGCCGCCACGATCCCTCTCGGTGTGTCTCTAACCATTTGTAAGACTTTGATACTGTTAGTTGTTTGCAATATACGACATGCTATGTGAGTTTTTGGTTTTTGGCACTTCCACCTCCATATTTTGCTAGCCTCTTCGGTGCTTTGCATTGCCCTTTTTCACATGGAGATTGGTGCATACTTCGCAAGTACATCCAACCCCGTGGGAGATCTTCATCTTGTTCTCCTACACATAAGCTAACTATCTTCCTCAAAACAGCCACCATATCTACCTATCACAGCATTTCCATAGCTGTTCCGAGATACATTGCCATGCAACATCCATCATTTACATTACATGACTTTATGTCATTTTTACTTCATTACCATATAGTATTTCTTGACCATTTGAGTTAGTGTGATGCGTGGTTTTCCACATGTGTTACATCTTTTCCACACTACGCTCGGTCTTGCATATCCACCATACACCATGTATTAGTCTTTGAGTTTTGAGTACACCAAAAAGTGTGATGATCATCTTGTAAATAGAGTGTTGCCTCTACCTGTGAGCATATTGAAAAGAGTCCAAAGTGGCCAATCAAAAGAGTCCAAAAGAGACCAATGAGAGAAAAATATAAAAGAGCCACAAAGGCCTCAAAAAGCAAAAAGCAAAAAAAAGAGAAAAAGAAAAAATAATATAAAATGAGAGAGGGGGCAACACTACTATCCTTTTATTCCACACTTGTGCTAGTAGCACCTACATCATTGTAGTGAGTTTTCATGCTTCATTAGTATAACTATGTGGGGACCAAACGTTATAGAACTTGGCTTGTATATTCCAACGATGAGCCTCCTCAAGTGAGCTCTAGGTCTTCATGAGCAAGCAAGTTGGATGCACCCCCACTAGTTCCATTGGAGAGCTTCCATTCATATAGCTCTATGTGCATCCGTGCATGGCAATCACTACTCCTCATTCAGTGTCTACTACGGGACTTCCTCTTGTCTTGTGGTTACCTCTTCCACTGTTTGAGCCTTTCTTTTTGGCCTTCCAAACCCCCATCATTATTCTCTTTGCCATAACCTCATGGTGCCAAGCCTTCTTCTTGCTTGTATTAGTTGAGTGGACTACATAACAGTTGATAAGTTAAGTGGATGGATTAAGGACACTTGACTTGAGCTTGGCTATTTCTATTATTAACTGAATTTGATGCTTTGAAGATTGATTGACATTTACATTGGAGACACAATTTACTATTCTTCTTCTAAACCTTATATATGTTTCCTAGTCTCCAACACGCTGATTCATGAAAGTTCTAGCTTCTTTTAGCTAGCATTTGTTAATCATTGTTTGCTTAATGTCAACTATAGACAATTGTTTTGGATCACCTTATTCACATCATGTGCTTTGCATTGCTATGTTGATCTAGATTGTGAGTTAGCATGTCTCCTAAGAAATTATTTGTTATCGTTTTACCTACTCGAGGACGAGTAGAACTAAGCTTGGGGATGCTGATACATCTCTAACGTATCTATAATTTCTTATGATCCATGCTTGTTTTCATACCATTTGCTACATGTTTTGTTACATCTTATAGCATTTTTATGCATTTTCTGGAACTAACCTATTAACAAGATGCCACAGTGCCAGTTCCTGTTTTCTGCTATTTTCCCGTTTCAGAAAAGTACTTAAGGAAATATTCTCGGAATTGGACGGGACAAAAAGCAGCAGTCTTATAATTCAATGGACTACACGGAGCCTGAAGGAGAGGACCTGGAGGGCCGTGGGCCGGCCACACCATAGGGTGGCGCGGGACCCATGCCTGCCGCGCCACCAGGTGGTGTGGGGCCCACAGGGAGCCCTCCGACGCCGCCCTTTCGCGTATATATTGCCCCCGACGCATAAAACCTAGACGGACCCCGTCATATTCCAAAGAAACATCTGCAGCGCCGCCGCCATCGCCGACAAGTTTCGGGGGACAGAAGTCTCTGTTCCGGCACCCTGCCGGGACGGGGAAGTGCCCCCGGAGCCATTTCCATCGACTCCACCACCATCTTTATCGCCGTTGCTGACTCCCATGATGAGGAGGGAGTAGTTCTCCCTCGGGGCTGAGGGCTGTACCGGTAGCCATGTGGTTCTATATCTCTCTCTCCCATGATGTGATCTATATGTGATCATGAGCTTTGCAATCTAGATGTTGTTATGTTACTCAAGTGGGCTTTATTTATGTGATCTCCG
Source organism: Puccinellia tenuiflora (assembly GCA_012064385.1). Taxonomy (NCBI): domain Eukaryota; kingdom Viridiplantae; phylum Streptophyta; class Magnoliopsida; order Poales; family Poaceae; genus Puccinellia; species Puccinellia tenuiflora. The sequence goes on along the minus strand of QRDG01000129.1, from coordinate 1,423,823 downwards.
GAGACTCCTTGTCCCACGTGTGTAAAGGTGACAGTGTGTGCACCGTGTGGGTCTTTAGGCTATATTTCACAAGATACTTGTTCACTGATTTATTATTTGAGTTGGATGTCTCTATGAAATTGTGGTGTGTTAGTACCTCCTGTGAATGCTCATGGTCCAGTGTGGGGTATTCATTAGTACTTGGGAATATATGTTTGAGGCGTGCTTTTGCATTCCTACACAATGAATTAGTGTTCGTTATCCAGCCGGAGAATACTTCGATAGTGGTGGCATCCTCCAAGCTCGCCTCCTTGGTCGAAGGCAAAATCCCATGCTCGACCATCTTCTCGCCATCTTGATCCATCGTGTCTTGGCTCTTGGGGCAATCCCACATGATGTGATCATGGCCATTGCACATAGGGCATAGGAGGTCTTCATCTTGGTGTAGACGTGGAAGTAGGCTCAATCCGGCATCATCATATATGGGGCCTTGTCTTCCTCCATCTTCAAGTGTAGTTGGCCATATGCTCATAGAAGTGTCGCCGAAGGACTTGCAATTGTTGATGTCTTCATGGAGCTCCTGTGGAAGGTGTCCAATTTTGTCATGAGCTTGGCGAGGATGTCCTTGTCCGCCTTGTGGCGTGAACTTCTCTTGGACGCCCTTTTGGTGGTGCACGAGGAAGAGGACACCGTATGATGAGGGTCATCCTTCGTCGACCTTGACTTGAGCTTGGGCGCCATGTGAATGGGGGCTTGCTTGACCTTCTTGGAGCTTGAGCTTCTCATGGGGCCATGTTGGTGTTGGCATGAGGAGGGGACACCATATGATGCGACGGTCTTGATTCCTCCATATGTCGTCGATGACGTTCTTGTGGGGAGGGGTGTCGTCGAAAATCCTTTGGGTGCCTTGGCGACCTTGACTTGTGGCTCCGTCTTGGGCTTGGAGAAGTATGGCGAAACTTGGCGAGGTGTCGATCTCGGCTTCAAGCTTGGCGTAGTTGGGAGCCGTCTTGGTATCCTTCTTGGTCGCCATCTTGATGAAGATTGTCCATGCTTGACGACCTTGGCGATGTTCTCCTTGGGGCGCCATCTTGATGTTGATGGAGCTTGATAGCATGACCTCATGGTGGTCCTCATGTTGCTCCATCTTCGGCTTGGTGGGTCGTATGTGGCACCTCTTGCAAGCTTAGGGTAGTAGACCTTGGAAGCTTCATGCATGCTCGAGGTGTCGTTGTCGATGTAGTGCTCCATCAAGTCGTTGGAGTTGTAGTCGTAGGAGTGCTCCATCATGTTGTTGATGCTCATGGAGTCGGGGTTGGTGTAGCGCTCCATTATGTCATGGAAGCTCGTGGAGCTGGGGTCGGTGTAGTGCTCCATCATGTCATGGGGCTCATTGTCAGTGTAGGAGCCGTTCCCCATGTCTTCTATGCTTGTAGCGTCGTGGTCGGTGTTGCTCATCGTCTCGTCATCATCATGGCCTCCATAGTATGCTCCGCTCTCACTAGACATGATCACTCACAAGACAAGTGTATATATGAAGTGGAAGGAAACTAGAATGCAATCTCACCTTGTTGATAGTATTGAACGTCGTGGATGACCAAGGGCAACAACGCACAAAGTAAAGAGGCTTGTGTTCAAATGTCCAAACGCAAACTCCAAACACACACGGCTTTGAGTGGATAGGTATGGAATGTGGAAAGCAAATGGAACAACCAGAAACCAAGATGTTGTAATGGCAAGTAGAGAACCACAATGACCACAAAGCAAATACAAGTCGATCTCAAAAGATAATAGTGGAGCTCATACAAACACACGCTTTGATAAGAGGGATCTGTGCAACCAAAAATGAGCTAGTGATGGACCTAGCGAAAACTAAAGCTCAAGTTGCACAAGTACAAGAGAAACCAACTCGATTGCAAAATATTGGTGGGCTACAAGATTTGCACAAAGACACCACCTAAATTTTTTTTCATCGAGCTTGCGTGGCTACTATAAGAGATATGGCATAGACGCTCTTTTCTTTTTATTTCTCTCTATTGATTTTTCTATTCTCTTTTCACTATTTCTCCTTTGCCTCTTACTTGCTTGCCAACAACAACTATATCAATTGGCGCATACAAGGTTTGCTCTGAACACTACGGGGTATCAAGTGTGCAAAGCCCAAGCAATCATAGATGAGCTAGTCTCAATAGGTAAGATAAGCACAAATGGCTTGGCTAACAAGTGATGCAAGGTGGGAGAAGGTTCGGGGATGTTATACCTTTCATCGACGATCTTCACCCGTTGGAGTGGAATGTCCCTTCCTTGCTCATGAAATTTGGTGGCAATAGATGATGGATCAACCGCTGTTGTGATGTAGAGCTTGTCCATAGCTTCGATTAGAGACGAAAATCACCAAAAACGGAGTCCGGAGTGAAAAGATATGGCCAAAACAAAATTTCTGCTGGGGGGTCGGCCTGGGGCCGCTGGGGCTGGAGGCCGGCGGCTTCTGCCGGGGGTCCGGCCTAGGGGCCGGCCTAGGCCGGGCTGGAGGCCGGCCGCCGACCTTCCCGTGATGCGAAAATGCGAGATTTTGGGCGGAAAAACGGCCCGAATAACACCAAATCGGAGGGGAAATCAAAAGAATTTGGCCATGGGAACGCAAAGGGAGGTAGATCAACAAGTATAGCAATGGATCCATGGATCAAAACCTACCAAAACTCACAAGAATCTCAGATCGATCCAAAAGCAAATTGGGGCTATTTTTGGTGGAAATTTTCGAAATTGGCAAAATCAAAGAAAAATTTGGGGGAATTGGTGGAAACACAAGTCAAATCTGTGGCAACCTAAAGCTCTGATACCATATGGTGCGGGCTGAGCCCTCTAGGGTGGCCCGATCTTCACGGATTAACGAACGAGGGGACGAACGCACACAAGAACACGAAGAACACAAGAACACAAACCCGATACAATTGACGCGTTGCCCTCACCGATCGGTCCAACCGACCCAATAGAATCACACAAGGGAGAGACCGCGAGGTAAAATTCCTATGTGAAAGATCGGTGAGCGCGAGGTAGAATCTAGTGAGTGAGAGACAGTGAAGTAGAATCACACACGAGAGAGACTCCGCGCAAAGAGGGGTCTTGATTCACTCCAATAGATACATCTAAGGAGGAGCCTTGAATCCACGAGGGGATCTTCTCCACGAAGGGAGGGATGAGCGCAAGCCCAAGTTCTTCTCTAGTCTAGTGACTATCCGAAAATGGAAAGGGAAAGTGCTATTTATAGTCTGGGTACACAAAAGGGGGGGTCCGGCCTGGGGGCCGGCCTAGGCCGGCAGGGAGGCCGGCGGCGTGGGCAGGGAGGCCAGCCTGGAGCCGGCCTGGGCTGGCCTGGAGGTCGGCAGGCGCTGGCGGAGGCCGGCCCGGAAACCGGCCTGGGCCGGGCTGGAGGCCGGGCGCGTCGGCAGGGAGGCGGGCCTGGGCCGGCCTGGAGGCCGGTAGGCTCTGGCGGGTGGCCAGCCTGGGAGCCGGCCTGGGCCGGGCTGGAGGCCGGCCGGACTGGTTCCGCCTCCTTCTCCATCTTCGGCTTGTCTCCGCTTCTTCTTCCTCCGCTTCCATGCGTATGCTTTGGATGGCTTCGACTCTTGGGCATCCTTGGCACCTCCCTTGGCGTCCGTACTCGTCGTGTGACACCTATCAATATGCAAGGGTAGGGGCTTAGGCAGTATACCATCCAAAGGCGGTGCATTGAGGTTCGTAGAGAGGATTGAGTTCACCTTTGACGTCCATGGTGACATGGCATATGTTGGAATGCTTGATATGGTGGTGACGTTGGGTTGGGCTACATCACATCTACATGTTCATCCGTTGGTGGATCAGCCACTGGAACATGACTATCTCCAAGTCCATTTTCAATAGCATGGTCCGGATCACTGGCCTTGCCTTTTAGATGCAACCTTTGCTTCATCATTTTAAACCTTGATGGCCCAGGCTCAAGTGCCCTGGAGTGTGCATCTGGGTTCATTTTCCTTTTTGAAATGCCTGTAAACACAAAAAGGCTATCAGAAAACAAATACATGATAATCCGTTCAAATGTTCATATCCAGCAACTCATGATAGATACACGATCATATAACCCAAAAATACATCAACTGTTTCTTTATAACCATAAAATCAACTGTTTGTTCATACCCCAAAAACTACATCAGAAAACTATATCATATTACTTCAATTGTTCATTAACCAGAAAATCATGATAAAAAACATCCAATGCACATGGTAAACTATATAATAGACCACAAAAGTACATACACTGTGCATATAAAATTTATCCTACATGATCGCACAAAATATACATCCACTGGTGGATATAAACTACACCATACCTCTCAAAAAAACTAAGTTCATGTACATCAAAGCCCAGCGAAAAGATGCAAAAAACAGGATTGAAAAATACATCCACCTGTGGGTATGAACTATATCCTGTCACTCAGAATTATTAATTCCTAAACAGTGTTCATATACATAAAAACAGGGTCGAAAATACATCCAGTGGGCATAGTAAAATACATCTTAACACTACGAAAAATACATCCACCTGTGGGTATGAACTATATCCTGTCACTAAAAAATTATTAATTCCTAACAGTGTTAATACACATAAAAACTGGGTCAAAATACATCCAGTGGACTTAATAAAATACATCTAAACACACAGACAAAAAGCTTGATTAACACAGAACATCTAATTGGTTAACATTACCTCATGTACAAAATAAAACAACATGATTAAAAAGTACATCCACCTGTGCATATAAACTATGTCCTAGCACTCAAAAAGCTGCTAATTACTAGCACTCAAACAATACATACTGCCCGGTCCAGTTTTCAGCAAAAATATGTACCCCTCGTTGTCTCCTAGAAGATGATGTAGTCCTCAGCGCAAAAAATACATCACAGCCTACCACACATGGATACATCTCGCCTCAAAAAATATGTCTGCATATGCATGAGGAGAGTTCTATGAAAGGAGGAGGGGATAGGGATGATTTGTACCCACCGATTCACCTAGAAGATGATGTACTTCTTCCACAGAATCCTCTCAACACCTGCCGTTAGGAACGACGCGCATCAAATCAGTGGAGTAAAAAACACAGAAAAAATCGAAGGTCGATGTTGGTGCTCGCATACACATGTTCTAGGGTTCCAAGCATCACTAACCAGCGCGAGCAGTAGATCATTTGTTCCCTTGCTCAGATGGTCGCAGAAGCGCTCGCCGCACCTCCCGCTCTCCGTCGTTCCCCTTCAAACGACTCCATGTTCTTCCTTCAAATCCGGCAAGTGCCGCTGGGCGTCGCCGGCAAATGGACTCGCGGTAGTGGCCGGAGGCCCCGCCGCGTACAACCCGCCGTTCGATTTGTCTTTCCGCCAGCCAAATCGGCGGCGACGGGGGGGAGAGCGCGAGGAGGGGAGAGGAGGAGGAGGGGAGAGAGAGAAAGGGACAACGAACGGCTGGCTTCCCAAGGTTTGAATCATCGGTCGGGTTTTCGACACATGCACGGGGCGTGTGGGAGTACTCCCACCGCGAGATCTCAATCGGACGGACGCAACAAGTGAGCACCGTGGAAGACAAGAACGAGCCCACGCCAGAAATAGATTTTGCGTTAAAACAAACATGATAAATTATATATATTTAGCAAGTTGCTTGTTTCAGTTCAAAGTAAAACGAGCCAAAAGTTTAGCGAATACCTGCTGTGACAACACGATCCCTGCTTTCTAATTCTCGATATCCACTTACTCAAAAACATGCAGAAACAAACAATGTGTTTGGTTCTTCCATATATACACTGAAGCGAACATGATCCCAAATTTTATATTGTACTGGAGAACAAAGACCTGCCACCCATTCCCACCAATGAAACTGATACTTTCATGTATAAAAAATGTTGCATGGTACGAGGTAATCACAGTCCCATCATTGGAACTGATTGGATCCTGGTACACAAGTTCAAAATCGCTTCCATTAACAGCGATGTCCAACTTCTTGCGGAAATAGCACGGCACATGCTGCATGATAAGAAGAGGTTAAAACAATATGGTTAAGTAAATACAATATGTGAAAGAAATACTGAACGGCAATGTAAATCCTTACCACAAAATTCTTATATTCATCGTGATAAATGTAAGGTAAAGAAGGATGTCACCGTATCCTTCACAATGAACCCACCTTTCTTGATAAATATCTCGCATGCCTGAATAGGACAACCATGTGCACAACGTTGAAGAAAAAAACACCTTTTAAAGAACAAAAGAAGTAATTCAGAAGTACTCGGCTTATATAGATGTAGAAAATTGAACTTTCTATCCAATCACCAGGGAAACTAATTCAGAAATTCATAATATTAAAGCACTAGGTAAGTAAAGATCGATACTCAAAAGTAGAGACTGTACAAAACATCATGTTATAGTGAGCAACCTTGGGATGAAATGCACGAGATATCTTTCCAGGATGATGATTTCCATGAAAGCCATAGGCATCGGGCATTCAACCTTACCAAATGATTTGCTCTTGTTATCCATCAGTAGATGACAGATGAAGAAGAATATAATCAGAAAAGGAGCAACTGCTACAGATTGAGGTTGAAGATGAAATAGATCTAACTACAGACAATGAAACATACTAATAACCAAATAAAACAAAGAAGAAATAGATCTGAAAGTAACAACTGCTGAAGTATGCTCGAGCCTTTTGCTGCTAGAAGATGGGTTCGCAAAGGTTTGAGAGTGCCTGGCGGCAAGCAGAAGAGCAAAAAGTTTGAGTTCTTGAGGCTTCCGATGCTCAAGGGAGGGTTGCCTCACAACCGATGCTGAAGAGGGGTCCCTTCTGAAATGGTTGAGAGCTGAGACAGAGCAATAAATTTGGAAGGATACCTTTCACAACATACCCGAAAAGGTTCACAAGCGAAACAGTGCAATGAGGTTGATAAAATAGTACTGTACTACTAGAGTGGATTCCACTACTATACCAAAGAAATTAAGTGTGAAAGATGTACTGTAGTACCAAGGAGAGGTTGTGTCCAGACGTGCACCATGCATGCATGCCATATGATATGAACCAGTATTTCGTGTACATGAGTTTCAGAATTTTCCATTTTGGTTCTGTATGCAACCTGAACGTGATAAGTACTACTTCCGCATGTGACGGTACACGATACTATGTGAGATACGTTCGTGTAGAAATGAAAAGGGAAATCAAGAGCGTCTCTCTGGTCAAACTGCACTGCCCATTGATTTGACAAGACAATGGGGAGGTGTGCAGGGATAATCATACATGGCACTTAATGTTATACCAGTAGTAGCACGTCGGTGGAGACAGTGAAATCCAACTACAGACCGATCAAAATATTTGATATGATGGGGCTATTGCTATATACTGCTACTCATGCAGTCTACTCGGGTCACACGATCCTCGAAACAAGAGGAGATGCAGCAGAGGAGCGGACGCTCGTTTGATTTATCCAGATTTTGCTTGGATTTGGTACACCTACGGTTGTGTGCAGCTTTATTTCTCAATTTTTTTTTGGAATTTTCTCGATTTTCTGTGTTTTTCATTCACAACTGGGGCAGCCCGTTTTTCTTTAAAAAGGGAAAAAATCGAAAAATAAACTTCATCTGGTGTACCAGGATTTAAGCAAGACTGATAAATTAACTTGCAATACCATATTTCTAGCTAGTGCAAAAATTGAGATTTTTGTGTGAAGCACTAGAAAAAAGAGAATGAAAATCATACTTTTGTACTTAGTCCGCATGCAATTAGCGTATAGTATTTAAGAACGGAGGGTCATGACCATATATATATGATATACTATATGTGTGAATTTCAAAAGTACAATTTTCACTCTTTTTTGTGCTACCTACAGCTTCACACAGAAGTCTCATTTCTGCATATCTAGAAATATGGTATTGCACAAGTAAATATATCAGTCTTGCTTGAATCTTGTACACCAGCCTAGGATGAAGTCATGCAAAGTTTTGTTTCTCGATTTTTTGAATTTTTGTCGATATTCTGCGTTTTCTTTTAACACTTGGCCAAATTTTTGCCCCCATGACCATATATATATGATATACTTTCTGTTGGAATTTCAAAAGTCCGATTTCACTCTTTTTTCCTGGTACCTGCTGCTTCACACAGAAATCTCATTTCCACTGGCTAGAGATATGGAATTGCAAGTTAATTTATCATTCTTGCTTCAGTCTTGTACACCAGCCTAGTTGGATTTGGCGGGATGCTCCGTAGCTGGTTCTGTGGGTTTGACCATTGACCAAGTCGTTTGACCTTTCATCACTTTATCATTAACTCAACTTTTCGCAATTCATTTAGAATGTGTAAATTAACCCATGTTTGTACCAATTTGGGTTGTGATATAACTAACTTACCCATGGTTATGGTCATGACTTGATCATTTTGCTTGAAAGCCTTGAACTTCATAGATGATAGTCCGTCTCATGAAGACTTTTAAACTATTATGCACCACTATGTATCCCCATATTTCTATCTGAACTTGTCTGGTCGTGTTTTTTAATTCAAGTTGAAATTTGAACCCAGATTCAAGTTTCAACCAAAATTGTAATTTGAGCTACCAAAAATTCAAATTTGGTTCACGGTATTCATGTTACAATGCTTCCTCAATTTTTATGCACTATGTATCCCCCATATTTTCTATCCGAACTTGGTTGGTAATGTTTTTTTAGTTTAAATTGATAATTGAACTAAAATTGTAGTTTGAACCAAAATTCAAGTTTGAGCTAAAATTCAAATGTGGTATGTGGTATTGATGTTGCAATGCTTTCTAAACTATTATGCACGTTAGGTGATCATCCTTGACATCCAGATATAGGGTCCATGTGTAACATCCCAATGTTTCATAAAATAAAATTCATGCATGGCAATCATCATTTTCCTTCCATTGTTGCATTTAGCTTTCCTGATTTGCTTGATTTCCAAAAAGAATCAAAGTTATTTTCTTTATTTGTTTATAAGCAAGGGGAATAACAATTATTACCTTTTATGCCCAAGGGCATTATGGTTAAAATTTGTGTAAAAATGTTCCCAAATAGTATATGCTGATAGAGTTTGTTTTTACAAATTTTTACAAACTGGTTTGATTCCATTTGGAGGTATATTTCAAAAGTTGGGTTTTGTTTGTTTTTCTGAAAAGAAAAAGGAGTTCAAAAAAAAGGAAAGGGACCAGCCGAGCCAGCCCAGCCCGAGCCGGCCCAACTTCCCTCTCGCGCAGCAACCCAGCCTCGCCAGAAGCAGCCCGCGTCATCCCCGCCCCTTTCCTTTTCTCTACCCTTGCCGACAGGTGGGACCCACCTGTCAGGCCACCGTCTTCGTCCCCAAATCACGGCCGCGGCCATGGAAACTCCGGCCACGGATCAATCAAGCCTTTAAGGCCGAGATCGACCCCGCTGTGGCTGCCTACTTAAGCCCCTCGCCCCTCTCTCTTATGCCCCCACAAACCCTTGCTCTCCGCCCCGGGCTGCTGGTTTTCGCCGTCACACCGCCGCCATTGCCGTCGGTGAGTTCTTCATGCCATCATGCACTTCGACAACCCTGACACCTCTTCTTCGCCCCTACCCTATTGTTTCTCCCTTGCGCATCATTTTGACACCGTTTGGTGATTTTTGCGCCCTTAGATCGACGTCTACATCCACGACCGGCACCGACCGCCGCTGCTCTCCACTCCGACGAGCGATTCCCAGTGGAGCAGGACACGCCGGAGACCGTCGCCTCGCCCCCTACGTCTTGTGGTAATGGAAGCCCTCTCCCAGTCCTTCTCGTTTTGCCGGAACGCCGATGTCGTACGCATCGCGGCCGTTTCAGGTCACCGGAGCAACTCCGGCCACCGCGCCCGCAAACCCTAGATCCTGGACCGTCAGATCCAGATCTGACGGCCACGTCTTGTTTAAATTCCGAATCGGTATCTCTAGATCTCGGCCGTTCGTTTTAGTTAGATCTAACGGATGCTGTTCCGATCCGCACCGAAACGGTATCGACCAATAGAAAGCCGCCATGTGGCCTGTTTATTTTTCTGTTTTTCTGTTTTAGACAGATTTTCATCAAATCTTGTAAATTTAATATCTTTAGTTTTGTTTGGCCAAAGTTAATAAATATTATATATTTGAGATCCCCTGGATCTTTAGTTTATTTTAGATTGTTACTTTTCAGTTTTGCCAAGTTTAAATTTATTCAATTTTCAAATGTGTTAATTGAGTAAATTTGGCATAACTGTAATTATAAAAGGTGTTTTTGAGCGAATCCAATTGCAGAAGCTTAGTTTAGAAGCCCTCTATCCAGAAAGACCACTCCCATATTTTCTGTATATATTTTTGTTTAACAGTATTTTTAATATTGTGTTTATGCCCTTTTGGGATTTGCTTTATGTTGTTGTTATGGTAAAGTTGGTTTAATTGCATTTTTGACTTCATGCATATTTTCTTGAAACAGAAAACTTAGTGTAGTATTCTTCTTGTGATTTAAACTGCATTTCATGCATATCATATGTTATTGTTTTGTTATTTTTTTTGCATGTTTATGTGTGGCTTGTTTATTTTTAATTAGATTATTCGTAGGGACCCGAGATCTTTTGCAGCTGCTACTCCTGCTCTTCTTGTGGCCAAGGCAAGTAGCACATCCATAATTTTTCCTAAGTATTTTTGCGTCTAGGCATGTTAGAGTAATTTTCCTTAGAAAATGCATGTGTAGGTTGTATTAGTATTGATATGCCAAACATGTGTAGTATAGTACCCCTTTACTAGTTGGTAGAAATCCTATGTTTAACTTGGTAGAAATAGTAAAAATGCCATGCTATGAGTTTTGTTAATAAAAGTAAATTTTCTACTAAGTAAATGAACCTCCTGGGTGGAAAGGCATTGCTTTGGTGGTTTATTGTTGAGTGGCTACTCGGGGCCATGTCTATGGTGTTTTTCACCCGAGATTGGCTCACTTGCGGACGGCCACCCAGGGACAAATAGATCGAAGTTACTCCAAGTCTTAGTTAGCTTACCGTGCAGCCATAAGTCATATGGGCTCTGTCTGGATTGAGTAGACCTGACCGGTCAAACAAGCAGATGTAGGGGTGGTAGGAGGTATTGTTCGGCCATCGGTATGGGAAAGCTCCTCTGAAAGATCCCGGCTCCATCTTCTCCTGTCCTTTTCACGTCAAGAAGGTCAAGGTCAGAATGGGCTGATGGAGTCTTGTGGTGAACATGCACAACCTCTGCAGAGTGTCAAATCTAAGTACTTAGCCGTGTCCCCGGTTATGGATAAATCTGAGCAAGCTGGACAAGGACATCAACGGAGGATCTCATCACTCTAATTTCTCTAAGTAAAATATGGAGGGTGAACCAGGGTAGTTGAGACAATGGTTTTCATACCATACTTGTCTCGTTTAGATGAAAAAAGTGTTTTGAAAATAGATAGGAAAAAATTGGCTTTATGCAAATCAACCTTCAAACTCCACCAGCCTAAATATGCATATAGGTTATTAGAGTTATTCCACTATGAGTCCACAAAGTGTCACTTGCCAGATCCATTCATATGGTTCTGACCAATCTTTTGGCTGCAACGCTTTCACTGTTGCAGGTTGTTCCGATGATCAGTGAGGAATCGCTTAAGGGTTTCGAGTATTCAACCAACACGTTCGCCTGTGGCTGCATGAAGATGATGGAGGCTCATTGAAGAGTAAATATTTATTTTCCGCTGCTTTACTCTTTCAACCTAGCTATAAGCTATGCAAGTTGTAATCGAATATTTTTCCTAAGTTCTGGATTCGCTTGTAATAATTGATACAATGTTGTGATATTCATCGTAACTGTGTGTGCAAATGAATCGATCCAGGGATTTGCACGACACACAGGGACTTGCCATTTTCTAAGTGCAGGTCAGCTACACCATGCCAAATATGTAATCGTTTCCACAAAAAATGCAATGCTTAACCCTAATCACTGAAACCCTATCAAAACCCCGTCTGAAACCCCACACTCTTCCGGCCCGTTGATCGCTGTGCGTGGACGGTTTGGATAGGGCGCTGGGGTTAAGCCGATCCGCGAGAAGGCTGGTTGTGCGACCTGATTGGCTGGATTTGATTGGGCGCTCATTCCTATTAATGGGAGTTTGACCATTCATCGAACTTGGTTGGCCTCCTCCACCCACTTTCTCACACCCGCTCTCCGTTCTCGCCTCCTCGCTCCGTGCCCTCCCCATCCGAGCGCGGTCGTGGAGGCCTTCACGGGAGCACCGGTGGACGTGCTCCTGCGGGCGGCGACGACAGCGTGGAGCGACGCCACCTCTGCCTCCGAAGAGGAGGAGTGGCGCCGCCTCCGCCCACTCCACCGCTGCCGGCACCCTCAACCGAATCCAGCGACGATGAGTTGTACTCGTACTCAAGCGTCGAATCGGACTCCATAGACGACATCGAGGAGCTCGCCAAGATCATCGACCCCGACGAGATAGAGGCACGTGTTATCACCAAGTCCGTGTGCTCCGAACGCCGCACGGTGAAGCGGCGCCGTGCGAAGGCCGAGCTTCTGGAGGTGATGAACGAGGCGCAGCTGGAGCAGGGGCTCCGGCAGGACGCCCAGTACACCGCTCGCGTATGAAAGTGGGAGGAGGTGCGGCGTTTCCAGCGCGTCAACCTGATCTTCACATCCTCCGATCGTGCGTAGCGGTGCCGCAGTGGCAGATGGCCCGACGAAGGTTCCCGGTGGCCGCTTTTGTTTAGATCAGGGTTTTATAAGTAAGCCCTAAAATTATGTACTCATATGAACTACCGTTATTTAACTATATTCTGTTATTTGGGGTTAGTATGAACTATGTTCAGAATCGATCGAAATATCCGATGCGGCAGATTGTCTGGTGAAGTTCGAGAGTGCTCGTTCGCATTCCAAGCGCGTAGCTTCGTTATTACAGATCGATCGCTGATGACGGTCTGCGCAACTTGTTGTGAAAAGTACTGTAACATCAGGAAAGTGCAGTCAGAATACGAACCAGATCAATTTTAGATATATACTCTATTTCTCTCTACAAGGAAAAGATAAATCTGAGAGCCTTCCATTGTGTGGCGCTGCGTGCACATTGAATGCATGCGTTGGAAGCCTATGGTAGTCCACCCTGCGTCTATGTAGCGTGCACGGATAGACATGCCATTGAACGCGCGTCGCGGAACTTTGGCGTCACCGCTACCCTAGCGCCCTAGCCTAGCCGTCACGTCTAATCACCTTGTAAGACATTAATTAAGAGAAGATAGGCGATCGTAGAGTAAAAATTTAGGGAGTACTCCATACACTAGAAGAAATGTTTCTTTCTGCCATGAATCAACATCTTCCTTGTGGTAGTTGGTAACCATCTACCACGTTTTTGGGCAATTTTGGTGCTTTCGTGGTCAATGCGCACCATCCACCACGAAATGCCCAAATCATGGTCTATGATCGGCCGGCTGCTCCGCTGGAGCCATCTACCACGATCGACATGAGTTTTTTCGGTGGTAGAAGATCGTGTTTTCAATTCCGCGTGCGACTTTACTCTCATCTGAAGCGTTTTCGTTTGCTCCGTTACCTCAAGGCTGGGCGATGAAGGACAGGTCCACCATGTCAGTGACTCAAAGGATTCTGTGATCTCGTGACTTTTATTTCTTCCGGTTGCTCCGTAACATGAAGGCTGGGTGATGAAGGACAGGTTCACCGTTTCAGCGACTCAAAGGATTGTGGGATCTCGTGATCGATTATAACTGACTCGTTTTCTTCGGTTGCTCCGTTACCTAAAGAATAGGTGATGCAGTTCAAACCGGTCAGGTCCACCATGTCGGTGACTCAAAGGATTGTGTGATCTCCTGATTTTTTACTTTCGGTTGCTCCGTTGCCTCAAGGCTGGGCGACGCAGGGTGGGTCCACCATGTCAGCGACTCAAAGGATTGTGGAATCTCGTGATTGATTCTAACTAACACTTTTTCTTCGGTTGCTCCATTATCTGAAGGATCGGCGATGCAGTTCAAACCGGTCGGGTCCACCATGTCGGTGACTCAAAGGGGATTGTGTGATGCTCGTGACTTTTTTTCCCCGGTTGCTCCGTTAAATGAAAGGTGTGCAATGAAGGTCGGGCCACCATGTTGGTGACTCAAAGGATTGTGTGATCTCGCGATCGATTCTAGCTAACTTTTTTTCATGATCCATTATAGCTAAGTTCTTTTTTATCTTCGGTTGCTCCCGTTACCTGAAGGTTAATTTGCACAATACAGACGTGTCAGGGTCGAGCTGGTGTGTCTATAGTCTATACAGAAAACGTGTCCTAGGTTGCCTCTTCACAAAAATTAAATATACTGCATAAATGGAACCTCGAACACAAGACCGTTCATGAGTTGATTCAACTGTGCGTCCGTGTATGCCACTGCGCTACACAATTCGGTATGCTTATATACGGCTAGCCCACTACTACCTCTGTTTCGTCGTAGAAAATGTCCGACATCGTAAATCAGTTCTACTAGTTAGCAAATGTACCTTGACCACATGAGAGCACGACTTCCTTCGCATACACTAGAGATGATCTTGTTAAAAGGGCAGCCGGCCGGATGACCAAATGATCTGACACATGTATTTTAGTTCTCAAACTGAATCATGCATACACTCGTGCTTGTATTGTGTTGTTGCCGTCAGGGTTCGTGGTTCTCAGGGAAATACTCAATGGCTGATCCTGTTCTAAGGGGATGCAATAGAAAGCTCTCGCAGCCCACCCAAATGATCTGACACATGTTTTTTAGTTCTGAAACTGAATCATGCATACACTCATGCTTGTATTGTGTTGTTGCCGTCAGGGTTCGTGGTTCTCAGGAAATACTCAATGGCTGATCTTGTTCTCAGGGCATGCAATAGAAAGCTCTCGCAAGCCACCCAAATGATCTGACGCACGTATTTTAGTTCTGAAACTGAATCCTGCATACACTCGTGCTTGTATTGTGTTGTTGTCGTCAGGGTTCATGGTTCTCAGGGAAATACTCAATGGCTGATCCTGTTCTCAGGGGATGCAATAGAAAGCTCTCGCAGCCCACCCAAATGATCTGACACATGTATTTTAGTTCTGAGACTGAATCATGCATACACTCGTGCTTGTATTGTGTTGTTGCCGTCAGGGTTCGAGGTTCTCAGGGAAATAGTCAATGGCTGATACTATCTCAGGGGATGTAGTAGAAAGCTCTCGCAGCCCCCCAAATGTTGCTGTTAGCCTCTCTATATAGCAACGTGTCCTAGGATGCCTCTTAAAAAAAACTGTATCGAAACTCGAAAACGAGACAAACAGAAAGTTGATTAAGCTGTGCGGTGCCACTGCGTTTAGAGTAAAACAAAGCTAATCTGCTTCTACATAGCCTCTTTAGCAAGCTAAATTAGTTTAAAATGTCTGACATCACAAATCAGTTCTACTAGTTAGCAAATGTACCTTGACCACATGAGAGCACGACTTCGTTCACATACACTAGAGATGATCTTGTTGAAAGGGCAGACGGCCGGTTGATGATCTCGCAGCCGTTTTTTACTTCTGAAACTGAATCATGCATATACTCGTTCTTGTGTTGTGCTGTTGCCGTCAGGGTTTCGACAGAAATAAGTTTGATATATAGGTTGTATTAATATGCCTCTCCTATATATATAAACGAGATTATTGGCAGTCTCTCGGTCGGTGAGTGTGTAAACATACAATAGTCAAAGTTGCTACATGCAACTGTTAATTGGAACGTCTTGGCCGGTCTGGTTTATAGATGATCTAGAGGAATATACTCACTGGCTGATCCTGGTCTTAGGGATGCAACAGATAGCTCGCAGCCCCCAAAAGTTGCTCTGCCAGCATACTCGCTACACCTGAAGAGCTTGATCGGTAACCACCTGAAGCTATGCTCCCACCTAGATGTTTTGCTGATCGAGAAGAGGGGTCACCATAGACACGACTGGAGCAGAACTTGCTTAGGCCGATGGATGATGGACAATTCCTGAGGGTTGTGTGATACGTCTCAAAGGTATCTATAATTTTTGATGTTCCATGCTTGTTTTATAT
Source organism: Puccinellia tenuiflora (assembly GCA_012064385.1). NCBI lineage: Eukaryota > Viridiplantae > Streptophyta > Magnoliopsida > Poales > Poaceae > Puccinellia > Puccinellia tenuiflora. Next base: position 1,407,760 of record QRDG01000129.1, on the reverse strand, counting down.
CAAATGCCACATGTGTTTATTATGTTTTTATATCATTTTGGCATATTTTATTGAACTAATCTATTAACCGAGTGCCCAGTGCCAGTTTCTGTTTATTATGTCTGTGCATTGCAGAAAAGGTCCAAAATCCAAAGTGCCATTTTCTAGTTTTACGTCATCTGTGGCTGCAAATTTGAGGTTCAGAAGTACCCCCAAAAAATTCATCTTATAGCCTGTTCTGTTTTTGACAGATTTTGTCTTAGTTTTGCATTGCTTCTTTTATGGGAAAAGTGAAGTTCTGTCGTCGTGGTGAACTGACAAATGCCATGGGATGGCTTAAGTTGGGGCCGATGGACGCTGTTGGAACCGGGGAGGAATGGTGCATAGAATTACAAACACGGAAGGCAGAAACACACACGCGATTTACCTAGGTTCAGGGCCCTCGTGAGGAGGTAAGCCCCATACTCCTCCTTGTCTGTCTGTATATGGATCATAACCTGGGTTACAAAGTTGCTCCTCAGGCCGTATATCTAGTGCTAAGTTACTCTGGATCAGAGAGCTCCTAGTGAGCAGGGTGAAAAGGAGCCCTCCCGGGCTGAGGAGATCGATCCCCCTGGTGCTGCTTATATAGGCAGCCCAGGGGACAAGGGGAGCCCCACTAACACTGCTCATTGTACTGTATCTGAGAGGACTACTGGGGTCTTGTCATACAATGCTTGTACTCTAGTCACTTCCATGGCACTTTAGCCACGTTGGCTGGGTCCTGGTCTTTGTCATTGATCTTATCCTTGCCTTCTAGGTCTTGGTCTTCACGCACCGGCTTGTCAACGATGCCAGGTCCGAGCGGTGGACATCCCAGGACCTGGCAGCTGTAACAGCCTCAGTTTGGTACCTGAAAATATGAATAATTTTTCCACTTTTGTATTTCATATTGTTGTTGCCACACAAAATTGCCGCGCGACACCACGATAACCGTCGTACTTTCGTGACGACGAACCGATTGCTTTCCAAGCAAAGCAACAAAGATCTCCTCATTTTCGTAGAGGAGAGACGACCGTTTTACAGCGCAAAATGGTAAAGATGAACCAAACCCTAGGGCCGCTAGAGCTTGGCAGAGAAAACGATATAGAAAATAGACATACGTAAAAAGTAGATTGGTTTTTTGTTGAGTATCGATTGGGGGTCTTTTCAATCGGCCATATACCCGTAATATATAGGGTATGCCTGGTCTATGGCAAACAAAGCAGGACTCTCGTAACGTTTCCTTTACATGCAAGTCAAATAAAATATTCTATTCCCTAACTGATCCGGCCAGCACCTAACAAGGAAAGAGACATCAGCTTAATTCTAATACAGTTCAGATTTCGGTCTTTGCTTGAGCTACCGAATCAATCAGGAAAACCTGATACTTTCCTTAGCTGACTTGATAGCCTGCAATCCACACGTTTAGCCTGACCTCCGAAGCCTGTTAGGACTTGTCCTAGTCCATCGCATTTTATCTCTCAGAACTTGTCCTCGGTAGCTACTACTTCATGTAAAACTCCATACATTTGACCTGGTTAAATAGATGACTACGTCTGATATGCTGCTGCGGCATCTGCATTGGATTATAACCAAGCTTGCATTTTGAACTAAACCACAAGTCGAAATATGTAGTCAACCAACAGAACCATTTAAATTAATTTGGCTTATAAAATACTTAGCAACAAAATTATACCTTGAACACATGCCCCCATGTTTTTCGGTAAAATTTGTGTGCCAAAAAAAAGCTTGCACCGATTTTACTCTCCACAACGATCTTCATTGGTTTTCACCCAAGCCTTCCAGAATAATATGACTGATCCGTTCGGCAATAAAAATCATCACCAAATAATGCGTACTTGGAGGTCCCCTGTCGAACAGTCATATTCAACCTTTTTTCAAATTCTGCATGTATTAACTGTACCTGCACTAGATCTTTTATTAGTGGCCGAAGTAATAAACTTCAATCCGGCCTTACCTATGTTGGCAAAACAAAGCATCGGCCCTCCTGGAACATTAAATAGCCGAATGTTTATTGAGCCAATTTCTTTTGCTTTTCAATTTTCAAGTCTAGAGATATGAGAAATGACAAAGTAATCTAAGGTTAAAATTACATCTAGACATGCACCAAAATAAATAACAAGTGATTCGTCAAAATTGGTAAACCATGAACATTGTTGCATTACTGACAACGAATCACTAGAAGCCTCAATAGGTGTAGCACTTATAGCACGAATAGACAAGTCATATTCGGCTGTGTAGTTTGTGCAAAATATTGTAAGCAACATGAGACTTCGTAAACTAGAGACGATGGTACCACATGACATCAGCCATGATTAGATAATCATCTCAGGGCGATAAAAGAAATATCGGCCTTATGTATAATCCATCCACCAAAGTATGCATAGCCGAAATAAATAAAACAACATTGCAACTAATCAAATGAATAATGATTTGGTAATACCCTTTCATGATGTAAATAATTATGATACATCCATGGATCAAAATAAGCCCATGGAGGGTAATCAATCATACCTGGTGATGAATTCCATGACATAGGCATTAATGGTGGAGTAGAATAATATGGATGATGTGCTGGCCGAAACCTTTGATGGTGATTCAGAAATCTTCGGCCTAATCGCTTGTTGGATTTATCATTTTTATTCTTCACCATTGTCACTTGGCTTGCAACAGGAGCTTGCACATCCTCCCTGTCTTGAGGTCCTCTCTTAGGAACCCATGCCATGTTCTTGCTCTTTAGCTTTTCAGCACTAAGCCATTTTAGTTTCTTTTCTTGCCAACTTGATAAACCGAGTGGGCATCTCGGCTGTGGTTTTGTTGTGCTTAATGGCAATTCTTTTCTAACCTTGGGAACTTTCAACTCTGCTTGTTCAGATTTGGCAATTGGGTTTTTGAAAATTACTTTCTTCACTTCCTTGCCTTTAGTAGCCAAAGTCAACTCAGCTGGCTTTTCATTATTTGGAGCTAAATCTGAAACAGCACACTTGCGTCCATCCTTCTTGATTCGGTAAACTTGCTCGACCACTTCTTTCTTTACCCATGAGCTCTGGACCGAATCTTTTTTATCGAAACGGTCTTTGACACGTGATTGTTGATCAATTGTTGATCTTCTCATAACTGCAGAATTTGGGTGAGATGATCTATAATTTGATGGATAATGTGCCCAGGAATCATACCTTCCCCATGATGGATATGTATAAAAATCATAGGAAAGTATCCATGACATTAGCATTGGTGGCCCAAAAGGAGAATATGAATTTGCTGCACTGAATTTATCCTTTCGCCAATCCCTGTCTTTAGACTTTTGCCTTGGGGGTGATCTTGATGCTTTTGCATTACTTGGCCGATAAATACCTTTTTCTTCACTCTCCTTTTGATATTTTTCCAATAGCTGCATAAAAGTGACTTTTGATTTCTTACCTTTGTGCTTATTTCGGCCTTTGTCTTTCTTTGTTTTGCATGCATCGATCTTCAAATTTTTGTTTTGCCCCCCAGTGCTTGATGTCCTCGTTGTAGCTTCAATGGAACTCTGACCTTCAAGATTATCTTTAATATGATCGTCAAGAATTTCTCCACTTGTTGGCTTGATCCCATCATCCTCGGTGTGTACCTGCTCATCATTACATGAATCGGCTAGAAGTAACCGATGCTCGAACGAATCATGTAACTTATAATACATTTGTCCTTGCAATGATGGCTCAATATTGTGATCAAGGATTCTAATATAATAAATTTTCAACAACATATCAAATAACTGATCACTCATCTTTAATTTGATGGTACACCTTTTATTTTCTAGCCGATCATGTTGTGAGAACGACTTTGGAATTAAACAACCGAATGGTTCAGATTTCACATCACCCCATTCGGCTATGTGCTGTCTTACACACTTTTTATCCGATATATTTGAATACACAATTACACTATCATCAGCTTTCTTGCAAGACAATAAACTTGGCTTTAAATTTCTGAAATCAAAATAGTTAAAGCACATATGTCTCACTTGAGACCAAATGTAAGCCAAGTATGAAATAAGCAAAGCTACCCATGTGGATACAAAATTCCTATGAAACACTAGGGAAAACTTTGGCTGTAATAATTTGTCACTATCGATCTTTCTAAATGGCACAACATCTTTACCGATATATTTCGTAACAATTATATTGCTAACAAATACATTACCTCTCTCGATTGGTCTTTCAAATCTTATGAGGAATTTGCTAATAGACGCATCAACAATAAAGTTTTGACCAAATTGGAATATAAGTAAATTATTTGCTAGATGTACCTCTTTGAAAACGTTGGAAGAGTATGATGGTTGTATGACCTGAACAATACCTTGCTCCGCCGTTAGATAATTCTCCAACGCCTTGTCTTCTTCTTTCTCTGGATTTTGTGCCTCTTCACTTTGATACTCTTTGTCAACCGAACATTGCTCGGCTATAACTTCTTGTTCTTGATCTTCATCAACTTCTTTGGCACGGAACTCATAAGGCAGCACGAAAGCTCCCTCGCATCCAGAGAATTCAAACACAGCTATTTCGCTATGCTCATCATGCTCTTGATCATTGAAGCTTGCTTCTTTTGGTTCAACAGATTCGTCCAACGTATTTTTGTATTCGGCTTTTTCCATAACCGAATTAGACATACTAGACGAATCATTTATCTCGTCTTCATGAATTTCATTATTTCGCAAAGCTTCCTCTTTTTTCCTAACTATAGTTAAATCAAATTCCCTAAACATAATAACAAGCTGCTTCTCAAAACTTTCAGTGGGTTGTAGAGAATCGGGCAAAGAAATTTGAGCGTGTGTGGTTTGCTGCGGAGATCCATTAAAATATGAATCTGGTACCGGCCCATACGGAGCTACCATTTGATAACTAGGTTGTTGTAAATTAGAATTAAAGCTAACACTTCAGTCATGGCTGCTGAAATTTCGCGGAACCGAATTTGAAATAGCAGGAGTAGCAACACTAGATGAAGGCATATTAACCCCTACTGAATTTTCACTCATTCGGCTATAATCATTGTAAAGATGAGGAACCAAACTATGAATATCAGTGGTTGTATACGGTACTGAAAAATCAGCAGCATTAGGTGCAACACATGACGGTTCAGGATAATTGACCAAATAGCTAGTAGTAGCATGTCCAATTTCCCTATCCATCGGCATGTTTGAAGATGAACTCACATATTGTGAATTATTTTCCGATGAATAAAAAGATGAAACACTTGCTTGCCTATTATTAAAATTATGTTTGAAGATGAACTCACATGGTGTCTGTTACTAGTATCATAAGAAGTTGAAGCATGTAAATTACTTTGAATCGGCTCTTGCACGTAATTAGATATATGATTTAAAAATCTAGGGCTAGCCGATCGAGTATACTCATTGAACGATCTAGTACCACCATATGAATTATTTGCATCTACATAAGGGGATTGGGTATTCATATTACCTTCGTAGATTGCAAACCTGCTTGATGATGATTCCCACGTAACCGAAACGATCGTGAGACCATTCGAAACTTCGTCCCCAGCGGAGTCACCAATTGTGTTGCCACACAAAATTGCCGCGCGACACCACGATAACCGTCGTACTTTCGTGACGACGAACCGATTGCTTTCCGAGCAAAGCAACAAAGATCTCCTCGTTTTCGTAGAGGAGAGACGACCGTTTTACAGCGCAAAACGGTAAAGACGAACCAAACCCTAGGGCCGCTAGAGCTTGGCAGAGAAAACGATAGAGAAAATAGGTAAAAAGTATATTGGTTTTTTGTTGAGTATCGATTGGGGGTCTTTTCAATCGGCCATATACCCGTAATATATAGGGTATGCCTGGTCTACGGCAAACAAAGCAGGACTCTCGTAACGTTCCTTTACATGCAAGTCAAATAAAATATTATATTCCCTAACTGATCCGGCCAACACCTAACAAGGAAAGAGACATCAGCTTAATTCTAATACAGTTCAGATTTCGGTCTTTGCTTGAGCTACCGAATCAATCAGGAAAACCTGATACTTTCCTTAGCTGACTTGATAGCCTGCAATCCACACGTTTAGCCTGACCTCCTGTCGGGGATATAACCCCGGGGTACCGAGAGTTGGTGGTTTATTAGTGCGGCAGGAGGAAAGAAATAGCAGGAAATAAGCAGACAATATAGAAAAAGCCTAAAAAGGCAGACTGGGCCGGATCCCTCCAATCCGGCCTGCCGAGTGTCCCAGGCCCGGGTGGGCCGAATTACCTCAGACCCGAATGGGCCGAAACCTCCCTGCCGGCATACGCAGACCCAGGCGGGCCGAATTCGCTTCACCCGGGCAGGCCGAGCTCCAGCACCCGGCTGGGCCGGATCCTACCGACCCGGGCAGGCCGAGCTCCAGCACCCGGCTGGGCCGGATCCTACCGACCCGGGCAGGCCGAGATCCCACTAACCCGGCTGGGCCGGGAGTCCTTCACTCGGATGGGCCGACCTCCACTAATCCCGGCTGGGCCGAATCGAGTTTCCAGATCCCGGGTGGGCCAAGGAGTAGGCGCCACATTCTGGGCTCCTTCGACCGGATCTCCTCTGGCCGGGATCGCTGCTATCGAAAGCCAGCTGCCAATGCCTTGATCCGGATCGTTACTTCAACTAGGATCGCTCCCTATTCGTTCCCTGTACCTGTCCGAGAACGCCAAGGAACAAGGCCGGCTTCAACAATGATCGAGAGGATTCAGAGGAAAAGCGCAGGAAGTCAAGACGAAGACAGGCAGGACGTGCCAAGCCCATCCCCGTGATGCAAACACAGTATAGAGGAAAGTACCGGCGTGACGCATGTACAGTACCGATTAGACCCCAGTAGTCAATTCCAGCTATAGTGCAACATAGTGTTTTGCATAGTGTCATGTATAGTGTTACTTGTCCCCTGGGCTGCCTATATAAGGAGCACCAGGGGGAACACTCGAGAGGCAGCCGGGCAGGACCCTTTGGCTCTCAGCTCACGTATGAGCTCTCCTCCTAAGCTCAGCTCACTAGTAGAATAGCACTAGTTCTTCAGTTCATAAGATGATCACTTGTAGATTTAGAGACACAGCTCAAGGAGCACCAGTGTAACTCCCAGATACACTCATATACAGTCAGACAAGCAGGAGTAGGGGTTTTTCCTCCTCACGAGGGCCCCGAACCTGGGTAAACCGTGTGTGTTCATCTTTCTGTGTGCGTATCCCTACGCATAATCCCTCCCCGAATCCTCTAGCGTCCATCGGCCCCCAAACTAAGCCTACCCCTAGGCATCTGTTGTTCACCACGACGACAGTTGGCGCCCACCGTGGGGCTGGTAGTGGCGCTTGCTGGATCAAATTCGGACGGGACCTTCTTCATCGACTCCGGTGAGCACCTCGCGTAGCGTCGCTAGGTTTCCGCTCGCTGGGCAGCTTCGTCAAGTTCTTCGTCACTGGCGCCAACGTCGTCAACAAATCCGGGGGGCTGCAGTCGGCTCGCCGTGCCTCCGGCTTGCTCGGCGGCTCTACGTCAACGCCGCCGCCGCGCTCGCTGGTCTCCCTGGCATCCCCAACGGCTCTCGGAAATCAGCGCGGGGACTCGACATCGCCATTGTCCTCCGCGCTCTAGCTTGCCGCTGTGAGCAGAGGCTAGCGCTGCCTCCACCAGCGGACATCATCAGCAGATCCCGGATGAGAAAAGTGACTCGGGGACTCAACTTCGGCATCGTCCCCGTGTGTTAACTCATTTTCGAGTTGACTACAGTTCAAATCCGAGTCAAGGTTGGAAAATCCGAGTTAAGGCTTGGAAATCCGAGTCAGAGTTGGAAAATCCGAGTTAAGTCTTGGAAATCCGAGTTAAGGCTTGGAAATCCGAGTCAGAGTTGGAAAATCCGAGTTAAGTCTTGGAAATCCGAGTTAAGGCTTGGAAATCCGAGTCAGAGTTGGAAAATCCGAGTTAAGTCTTGGAAATCCGAGTTAAGGCTTGGAAATCCGAGTCAGAGTTGGAAAATCCGAGTCAAGGTTGGAAAATCCGAGTTAAGTCTTGGAAATCCGAGTCAAAGTTGGGAAATCCGAGTTAAGGCTTGGAAATCCGAGTTAAGGCTTGGAAATCCGAGTCAGAGTTGGAAAATCCGAGTTAATCTTGTGGAATCCGACATATTGATATTCATACCGGCATCAACGTCTTCCTCGACTTCTCCCACAACATTGCCTCGTAAGTATCATTTATGTGTCTGCATTACTCTTTTCAATAGTCTCAAACAGTGCTCGGGGACTCTCCCCTATTTTCTGCTTTGCTTAGCTGTTTTCCCCGGGAACGAAGTGTCGTAACCCGGGGACTGGCCGTACAGTCCGTTTTATAGTTTCTCCTAGATAAGAAAGGCAACTCGGGGACTCGTTTGAAAACCGAGTCTGCATTTTAATATATATAATTTCGCTGCTAGACTTAAATATATCTGTGGAATAGAGTTACTGCTCCCGTTAAATATTCATTATATATGTGCTTGAACTAACATTGAAGGGTGATACCGGTTTTACCAGAAGAATATTCATCACCAAGATTGCGGTTTTGTGGGTTGTCTCTGACTACCCAAAATATCATAGCATTATCGGTATTCTCCAGATCGCCGTTCATTTCGGTTTGCGGTTATATCTCAACATCACCTTATATCTCAAATCGCCGTTTATGTCGGTTCGTCTAAATATCTGGGCATCCTGCAATGTCTTGAATCGCCGTTTATTTCGTCTTGCCAAAATATCATGGCATTTATCTCACATCATCAAGCATCTCCCAAATCGTTATCTTTATCGGCCTTACCGACTATCATGATTCTTCAATTATCTCGATGCGCAGAGTCGAAAAATATCTAATCTCACTGAGTGTTACGCGTTGAGAAATATCTCAACTCGTCATCTGACAAAGGCCCATGAGGGCAGAATGTCAAATTCAGCCAAGGACGGCTATACGTCGATCCAGCTCGTGCTGCCGACATACGAATTTGGTAATGCCCAAGAAGGCTAGAAACCGACATATAAAAAATGTCCATGCAGGCACATTGTCAATCCAGCAAAAGGCTGTTGACACCCGACATAAAAAATATGCCCATGCAGGCACAATGTCAATCCAGCAAAAGGCTGTTGACATCCGACATATGAAACATGCTCGTGCAGGCAGTGTGCCAAATTGCCCCATGTCGGCAGAAACATCTATGTGTGGCCATGACCATGCATGCGATGCATGTCCAGTGCAAACTGTCCATCTCGTTGTTGATTCGGGTGAGCTCGGTCAACCGGATGACGCGTTTGATCTAGAGGGCATGGCTAGATGACGGACTTATGATGGCAGATATACGACTTTGGCAAAATGTCCAGCTTGGCTAAAAACCAACATGTGGTGACGCCCATGCAGACTGCAAATTGGCACAGCACGTGCTGCTGACATGGGATTTTAATATTTCTTGAGATGGCTATATAATTGATTCAGCCCAAGCCGGCTACATTTTGAGTACCAACTCTGTGATACCAATTTTTGGTAAGACTATGCACGACTCTTCGAGTCCCGCATAGCCTCGGGGACTAATGTCGGGGATATAACCCCGGGGTACCGAGAGTTGGTGGTTTATTAGTGCGGCAGGAGGAAAGAAATAGCAGGAAATAAGCTGACAATATAGAAAAAGCCTAAAAAGGCAGACTGGGCCGGATCCCTCCAATCCGGCCTGCCGAGTGTCCCAGACCCGGGTGGGCCGAATTACCTCAGACCCGAATGGGCCGAAACCTCCCTGCTGGCATACGCAGACCCGGGCGGGCCGAATTCGTTTCACCCGGGCAGGCCGAGCTCCAGCACCCGGCTAGGCCGGATCCTACCGACCCGGGCAGGCCGAGGTCCAGCACCGGGCTGGGCCGGATCCTACCGACCCGGGCAGGCCGAGCTCTAGCACCCGGCTTGGCCGGATCCTACCGACCCGGGCAGGCCGAGCTCCAGCACCCGGTTGGGCCAGATCCTACCGACCCGGGCAGGCCGAGATCGCACTAACCCGGCTGGGCCGGGAGTCCTTCACTCGGATGGGCCGACCTCCACTAATCTCGGCTGGGCCGAATCGAGTTTCCAGATCCCGGGTGGGCCAAGGAGTAGGCGCCACGTTCTAGGCTCCTTCGACCGGATCTCCTCTGGCCGGGATTGCTGCTATCGAAAGCCAGCTGCCAATACCTTGATCCGGATCGTTACTTCAACTAGGATCGCTCCCTATTCGTTCCCTGTACCTGTCCGAGATCGCCAAGGAACAAGGCCGGCTTCAACAATGATCGAGAGGATTCAGAGGAAAAGCGCAGGAAGTCAAGACGAAGGACAGGCAGGACGTGCCAAGCCCATCCCCATGATGCAAACACAGTATAGAGGACAGTACCGGCGTGACGCATGTACAGTACCGATTAGACCCCAGTAGTCAATTCCAGCTATAGTGCAGCATAGTGTTTTGCATAGTGTCATGTACAGTGTTACTTGTCCCCTGGGCTGCCGATATAAGGAGCACCAGGGGGAACACTCGAGAGGCAGCCGGGCAGGACCCTTTGGCTCTCAGCTCACGTATGAGCTCTCCTCCTAAGCTCAGCTCACTAGTAGAATAGCACTAGTTCTTCAGTTCATAAGATGATCACTTGTAGATTTAGAGACACAGCTCAAGGAGCACCAGTGTAACTCCCAGATACACTCATATACAGTCAGACAAGCAGGAGTAGGGGTTTTACCTCCTCACGAGGGCCCCGAACCTGGGTAAACCGTGTGTGTTCATCTTTCTGTGTGCGTATCCCTACGCATAATCCCTCCCCGAATCCTCTAGCGTCCATCGGCCCCCAAACTTAAGCCTACCCCTAGGCATCTGTTGTTCACCACGACGACACCTCCGATGCCTGTTAGGACTTGTCCTAGTCCATCGCATTTTATCTCTCAGAACTTGTCCTCGGTAGCTACTACTTCATGTAAAACTCCATACATTTCACCTGGTTAAATAGATGACTACGTCTGATATGCTGCTGCGGCATCTGCATTGGATTATAACCAAGCTTGCATTTTGAACTAAACCACAAGTCGAAATATGTAGTCAACCAACAGAACCATTTAAATTAATTTGGCTTATAAAATACTTAGCAGCAAAATTATACCTTCAACACATGCCCCCATGTTTTTCGGTAAAACTTGTGTGCCGAAAAAAAGCTTGCACCGATTTTACTCTCCACAACGATCTTCATTGGTTTTTACCCAAGCCTTCTAGAATAATATGTCTGATCCGTTCGGCAATAAAAATCATCACCAAATAATGCGTACTTGGAGGTCCCCTGTCGAACAGTCATATTCAACCTTTTTTCAAATTCTGCATGTATTAACTGTACCTGCACTAGATCTTTTATTAGCGGCCGAAGTAATAAACTTCAATCCGGCCTTACCTATGTTGGCAAAACAAAGCATCGGACCTCGTGGAACATTAAATAGCCGAATGTTTATTGAGCCAATTTCTTTTGCTTTTCAGTTTTCAAGTCTAGAGATATGAGCAATGACAAAGTAATCTAAGGTTAAAATTACATCTAGACATGCACCAAAATAAATAACAAGTGATTCGTCGAAATTGGTAAACCATGAACATTGTTGCATTACTGACAATGAATCACTAGAAGCCTCAATAGGTGTAGCACTTATAGCACGAATAGACAAGTCATATTCGGCTGTGTAGTTTGTGCAAAATATTGTAAGCAACATGAGACTTCGTAAACTAGAGACGATGGTATCACATGACATCAGCCATGATTAGATAATCATCTCAGGGCGATAAAGGAAATATCGGCCTTATGTATAATCCATCCACCAAAGTATGCATAGCCGAAATAAATAAAACAACAAATCTGATTATGCACTTCCAATATTTCGGCCTATTGGATTAGTAACAAAATTGCAACTAATCAAATGAATAATGATTTGGTAATACCCTTTCATGATGTAAAGAATTATGATACATCCATGGATCAAAATAAGCCCATGGAGGGTAATCAATCATACCTGGTGATGAATTCCATGACATAGGCATTAATGGTTGAGTAGAATAATATGGATGATGTGCTGGCCGAAACCTTTGATGGTGATTCAGAAATCTTCGGCCTAATCGCTTGTTGGATTTATCATTTTTATTCTTCACCCTTGTCACTTGGCTTGCAACAGGAGCTTGCACATCCTCCCTGTCTTGAGGTGCTCTCTTAGGAACCCATGCCATGTTCTTGCTCTTTAGCTTTTCAGCACTAAGCCGTTTCAGTTTCTTTTCTTGCCAACTTGATAAACCGAGTGGGCATCTCGGCTGTGGTTTTGTTGTGCTTAATGGCAATTCTTTTCTAACCTTGGGAACTTTCAACTCTGCTCGTTCAGATTTGGCAATGGGGTTTTTGAAAATTACTTGCTTCACTTCCTTGCCTTTAGTAGCCAAAGTCAACTCAGCTGGCTTTTCATTGTTTGGAGCTAAATCTGAAACAGCACACTTGCGTCCATCCTTCTTGACTCGGTAAACTTGCTTGACCACTTCTTTCTTTACCCATGAGCTCTGGACCGATTCTTTTTTATCGAAACAGTCTTTGACACGTGATTGTTGATCAATTGTTGATCTTCTCATAACTGCAGAATTTGGGTGAGATGATCTATAATTTGATAGATAATGTGCCCAGGAATCATACCTTCCCCATGATGGATATGTATAAAAATCATAGGAAGGTATCCATGACATTAGCATTGGTGGCCCAAAAGGAGAATATGAATTTGCTGCACTGAATTTATCCTTTCGCCAATCACTGTCTTTAGACTTTTGACTTGGGGGTGATCTTGATGCTTTTGCATTACTTGGCCGATAAATACCTTTTTCTTCACTCTCCTTTTGATATTTTTCCAATAGCTACGTAAAAGTGACTTTTGATTTCTTACCTTTGTGCTTATTGCGGCCTTTGTATTTCTTGGTTTTGCATGCATCAATCTTCAAATTTTTGTTTTGCCCCCCAGTGCTTGATGTCCTCGTTGTAGCTTCAATGGAACTCTGACCTTCAAGATTATCTTTAATATGATCTTCAAGAATTTCTCCACTTGTTGGCTTGATCCCATCATCCTCGGTGTGTGCTCATCATTACGTGAATCGGCTAGAAGTAACCGATGCTCGAACGAATCATGTAACTTACAATACATTTGTCCTTGCAATGATGGCTCAATATTGTGATCAAGGATTCTAATATAATAAATTTTCAACAACATATCAAATAACTGATCACTCATCTTTAATTTGATGGTACACCTTTTATTTTCTAGACGATCATGTTGTGAGAACGACTTTGGAATTAAACAACCGAATGGTTCAGATTTCACATCACCCCATTCGGCTATGTGATGTCTTACACACTTTTTATCCGATGTATTTGAATACACAATTACACTATCATCGGCTTTCTTGCAAGACAATAAACTTGGCTTTAAATTTCTGAAATCAAAATAGTTAAAGCACATATGTCTCACTTGAGACCAAATGTAAGCCAAGTATGAAATAAGCAAAGCTACCCATGTGGATACAAAATTCCTATGAAACACTAGGGAAAACTTTGTCTGTAATAATTTGTCACTATCGATCTTTCTAAATGGCACAACATCTTTACCGATATATTTCGTAACAATTATATTGCTAACAAATACATTACATCTCTCGATTGGTCTTTCAAAGCTTATGAGGAATTTGCTAATAGACACATCAACAATAAAGTTTTGACCAAATCGGAATATAAGTAAATTATTTGCTAGATGTACCTCTTTGAAAACGTTGGAAGAGTATGATGGTTGTATGACCTGAACAATACCTTGCTCCGCCTTTAGATAATTCTCCAACGCCTTGTCTTCTTCTTTCTCTGGATTTTGTGCCTCTTCACTTTGATACTCTTTGTGAACCGAACATTGCTCGGCTATAACTTCTTGTTCTTGATCTTCATCAACTTCTTTGGCACGGAACTCATAAGGCAGCACGAAAGCTCCCTCGCATCCAGAGAATTCAAACACAGCTATTTCGCTATGCTCATCATGCTCTTGATCATTGAAGCTTGCTTCTTTTGGTTCAACAGATTCGTCCAACGTATTTTTGTATTCGGCTTTTTCCATAACCGAAGTAGACATACTAGACGAATCATTTATCTCATCTTCATGAATTTCATTATTTCGCAAAGTTTCCTCTTTTTTCCTAACTATAGTTAAATCAAATTCCCTAAACATAATAACAAGCTGCTTCGCAAAACTTTCAGTGGGTTGTAGAGAATCGGGCAAAGAAATTTGAGCGTGTGTGGTTTGCTGCGGAGATCCATTAAAATATGAATCTGGTACCGGCCCATACGTAGCTACCTCTTGATAACTAGGTTGTTGTAAATTAGAATTAAAGCAAACACTTCAGTCATGGCTGCTGAAATTTTGCGGAACCGAATTTGAAATAGCAGGAGTAGCAACACTAGATGAAGGCATATTAACCCTACTGAATTTTCACTCATTCGGCTATAATCATTGTAAAGATGAGGAACCAAACTATGAATATCAGTGGTTGTATACGGTACTGAAAAATCAGCAGCATAAGGTGCAACACATGACAGTTCAGGATAATTGACCAAATAGCTAGTAGTAGCATGTCCAATTTCCCTATCCATCGGCATGTTTGAAGATGAACTCACATATTGTGAATTATTTTCCGATGAATAAAAAGATGAAACACTTGCTTGCCTATTATTAAAATTTCTAACATCGGATGCTTCATATTGATTAACCAAACTCATCATGTTGTTCATCGGCATATAAATTTGTTGTGCTGCCGATGTATGAGAGTTGGAGTACACATGGTGTTTGTTTCTAGTATCATAAGAAGTTGAAGCATGTAAATTACTTTGAATCGGCTCTTGCACGTAATTAGATATATGATTTAAAAATCTAGGGCTAGCCGATAGAGTATACTCATTGAACGATCTAGTACCACCATATGAATTATTTGCATCTACATAAGGGGATTGGGTATTCATATTACCTTCGTAGATTGCAAACCTGCTTGATGACGATTCCCACGTAACCGAAACGATCGTGAGACCGTTCAAAACTTCGTCCCCAGTGGAGTCACCAATTGTGTTGCCACACAAAATTGCAGCGCGACACCACGATAACCATCGTACTTTCATGACGACGAACCGATTGCTTTCCGAGCAAAGCAACAAAGATCTCCTCGTTTTCGTAGAGGAGAGACGACCGTTTTATAGCGCAAAACAGTAAAGATGAACCAAACCCTAGGGCCGCTAGAGCTTGGCAGAGAAAACGATAGAGAAAATAGATAAAAAGTAGATTGGTTTTTAGTTGAGTATCGATTGGGGGTCTTTTCAATCGCCATATACCCGTAATATATAGGGTATGCCTGGTCTACGGCAAACAAAGCAGGACTCTCGTGACGTTTCCTTTACATGCAAGTCAAATAAAATATTCTATTCCCTAACTGATCCGGCCAGCACCTAACAAGGAAAACCTGATACTTTCCTTAGCTGACTTGATAGCATGCAATCCACACGTTTAGCCTGACCTCCGAAGCCTGTTAGGACTTGTCCTAGTCCATCGCATTTTATCTCTCAGAACTTGTCCTCGGTAGCTACTACTTCATGTAAAACTCCATACATTTGACCTGGTTAAATAGATGACTACGTCTGATATGCTGCTGCGGCATCTGCATTGGATTATAACCAAGCTTGCGTTTTGAACTAAACCACAAGTTGAAATATGTAGTCAACCAACAGAACCATTTAAATTAATTTGGCTTACAAAATACTTAGCAGCCAAATTATACCTTGAACAATTGCATCATGGCATCCCTATTTAAATTGCTTAAACATGAAATAATGCTTTGGCTTTAACTATTAAATCAAGGATGGTGAATGATGTTGGACAAACAAATTTAAATTTGAACTAACATATTTGTCCAGGAAGTTCCATGAATTCAAATATGAATGTTGCAAGGGAAATTCAAATTTCAAACTTAATAAATTGAAATGAAACCCAAAATGCCTGTGAGCATTTCTAAAATAATTTACACATAAAATATTTTCCGAATGGGCTGAAATTTTTATGACAGCTCCCTAACATAATATACTTGCTATGTGAATTTTTTTCCAGATTTTATAAAATTGTTTAAAGGCCACATTTAATTTGCCGAAGTTACTATTTTAAAAGAATTACCGAGAAGTTTAGAAAGGAAAAAGGCGCGGGGGGTTTTCAGAAAACTGCCATCCCTGTCGCCACAGTGGCGCACTGTGCCGCCATGGCCGCGCCGCCGCCGTGGCCACCTCTGCGCCCTCGCGCCGTGGCCCCCCTCCTGAGTGTGACAGCTTCCTCTGACACATGTTGCCAGAGAGGCGGTCGCCCCGTGCGCCAACCCAGGATATCTGGACGCACGTTACGACAATGCAACATAGCGGAAATATCATTACACAATCAGGCCTAGAGGGCTACAAATGGTTTACATGGCCACCAAGGCATTAAAATTATCATGGCCAAGTATGGCACGGGACTGAGTTTTACTGGCAGCGGAAGACACAAATACGGCAACGGCTTGGTGCGGCTACATTCCACAGGCATCTGGCTGGGCTACTGATCCTAGCACGCTCTTGCTCCATCTCTTTGCTATGGTAGAAGATAAATCCTCTCAACGTCTGGCCACATGAAAAGCCAGTTTGAGTACAATGACGTACTCGCAAGAAAATAACCACAAGACATCAACAGTCCAGCAATCAGGCAACAAGCAGCTAGTGACAGAAAATAATCTAAACATGGCAAGGGTCTACTTATGGCAGTCCAAGTGGGTAGCGACAGGATAGTACGACTGTCGGAGAACTGTCCCAGGAACTGGGGGTGTCTCGAGAAGGATCGAGTAAGGGGCTGAACACGGAATCAAACAACCCTCAACGTGCTCCGGCGACGGTGCTCGTCGGACTCGCTGCGGGACAGCACTGCAGAGATGGAACGCTCGGTCTTACCCAGGTTCAGGGCCCTCTTGAGGAGGTAAAACCCCTACGTCCTGCTTTGGTGTATTGCACTGCTTGGAGAGTTTACAGTACAAGAACAGCTTGTCGAGCTCGAGGTGGCTAACAATGGCTACCAGCTAGTCTTCAGATCTAGGGTTTAGGCTCAGGAATCTCGGAACCGAACTAACCGAAGATCGAACCCCTTGCTTGGGCATGCTCCCCCTCCTTTTATAGGCGTCCTGGACCTCTTCTGCCCAAACATTTGGGCGGGAAGGGTTTCCACACGGCGACGATGGAGGAGGCGCGGTGCACGATAAAGGTGAAGTCCATCATAAAGGTAAAGCCCGTGGACGCGGTCCACGGCAGGGGAACGACGTCACCAAAGCTGAAAAAGGTCGCCGACCAGCTGGACGGTGGGCTGGCGCTTGCCGAGGTGGGAGGTAACCCACGGTGACGTCGTCCTTGGAGCGTAGCTGCAGACGGTTCCCTTATCACCAAAGAGGCAATACTCGTTGTCCGCTTTGCTTGGCTCCGCTTTGTTGACTGCTTTATACATGGAAACAGCAACTACAGCGTCGTCGTCATCGCGCGTAGGCATGCGCGTCACTCTGCACATGGCGCAGAGCCCATGTGCGCTCTGCCGCGGGGGCAGAGAGGGCTTCGCGAGGAAGGAGCTTCGCGAGGTGAACAGCCTCGCCGAGCCCTCCGACTGGGTCCTTAGCGGAATTGCGGGTGGCGTCGGAGACACCTTGTCGAGGAGCGATTCATCGCCAAGGGAGAGAATCCTTGGCGAGGAGAAGAACCCTTCGCGAGGGGGAAAAACCCTCGCGAGGCTCGCCAGGGTGGATAGCCTGGTCCTTAGCGAAAATCATCCAAAGAATCTTGTGGGACCTGGCAGGCCGGCCCATGGTACCCTGGTTTCCACTGTGCCGACAGTAGCCCCCGGGCCCGTGACGGGCACGCCGAGGCCCATGGACGAAGGCGAAGCATCGAGGGGCCAAAGATGCCTGACAGGGCCGCGACACATGGAGCGCTGTGGTTGCACCCGCGGCCACGACCTCCTCGGCTCCAACGGGCGACGTGGCGGGGCCCGCCACGACTTGGGAGCCAGTCAATAAAGCCTGGGCGCGCGGTCGGCGCCCATCACTTCTCCCGTAACTCCTCCGCAAACTTCTCCCCACGCCTCCAATCTCTCCAGAGCGCTCCAACTCCAGAGTCCTCGTCTTCTTCTCCGGCGACCAATGGCGCCCAAGAGAGCAGCCACCGACCCGAAAGGCAAGGCCACGGTGCAGGCGGGCACGTCTGCGGCGATGGCGCGCGCCGCTGCTCTCGAGGGAGCACTGCCGCGGACGCGTGTCATCGCGGCGACGATAGCGACGGTGCGCCACCTGGCAGCGGCGAGAACCAACGAGCACGGTGCCACCGAAATGAGGCCGGCTGGCAGCAGGCTCACCGAGGCGTTCTACCCCATCTTCCTCCATACTCTCTACGCCGGCCTGGTGCCACCGTTCTCCGACTTCCTCCTGGTGATCTTGGAGGTGTACCAGATCCAGTTGCTTCATCTCCATCCCAATTCCATCCTCATCCTCGCCATCTTCGCCCACCTCTGCGAGGCCTACATCGGCATCCGCCCCTCGGTGGTGCTCATCCGCAGCTTCTACTCCCTCCGGTCGAGCGCGCAGAACGAGCGGCTCGGATGCGTCTCCTTCCGCATCGTCGAGGCCAGGAGTGACAACTACATTCCCATCGCCTGGTGCGGTGAGGACGCCATCACCAAGGTGACGAAGAAGGTGGATAAGTTCCGCGAGAAGTGGCTCTTCGTCGACGCCAAGGCCACTCACCCTCTCCTGGAGGTGCCCGAGGGGCCCCCGAGGAAGTGGGCGCGCTGGGCGAGCGCGGACTTCAGGGGCTCGAGGCTTGACGCGGTGTACGAGTACATCCGTCGCATGCGCGAGGCAGGGGTCACCGGCCAGATGGTGGCAAAAGATTTCACCAGGCGCCGCATCGCCCCCCTCCAACTGCACGCTGAGCCGGTGTGGCGATACGACGGCAAGGGGGACGCAATGCGGCTAAGCAGGGATGGCTTCGCGCCTGAGGTACTACGCCAGATCATGGGCGTTCTTTTCTCGACGTCGGAGATCCCGTCCGCCACCAAGGAAGTGGCCAAGCCGCTCATCTGCTTCGCCGAGGAAAGCATCGTGGAGCAGCGCGCGTGCATGCCCATGTTCGACGAGTGGGGAATTGTGCCCGCGGGGCACCGCGGGCCTCGCCCTAACCCGTGGGCGGCGGAGCCGGAGTACATGGACGAGCCTCCGGAGCCTGAGGAGGCTGAGGAGTCCGCCGAGGAAGAGGCCTCGAGAAGCGAGGACCCCCTCGGCGAGGACGAGGCTTCGAGGGGCACTGACCCTGTTGGTGAGGGCATCGGCTCCTCAAGGAGCGCCCATGCTGAGGTGGACCTCCAGGTGCTCTCCTCCGGTGACGAGGAGGATGCCTTCCGCGTCGTCCGCTCCCAGCACGCCGAAGAGGAGGAGGAGACGAGCGGCGGCGGGAGAGGGCGCTGCGAACCCCGCTGCAAGGCCGTCCACGACAGGAGGGCCGCAACCGCGAGAGACACCCCTCGCGCGGAGACAGGAGCGGCTCGGGAGGAGGCCGGAGCAAGCAACACCCAGCCACCCAAGGCGAAGAAAAGGGTGTGGGTGATGGCCGGCGAGTAAGCCTTTTTCTTTTCCCTTCAACATTTTGCTTCTGAGAAAACCCCCTTGAAGGATTTCCAACTTGTCTTCCTTTCAGGCAGCCTGCGTGGCCAAAGAGGCGGCGGCTCCACAAGTTGGGAGAGACCGCCAGCGTCGTCGCGGAGACGCCTGTGGCCGACGAACCGCAGCAGGCAGCTGTCCCTCCCGCGGTTGAGCACCGCGCTGTCGTGGTGGGTAGCACGGCATATCCATCGGAGATGGAAAAGAATGCGGGGCAGGCGACGATCGGATGCTCGCGCGGGATTGGGCAACAAACATGCAAACACACGTCAGTTACCCAGGTTCGGGGCCCTCCTTGTGGAGGTAACACCCCTACGTCCTGCTCTTCTTGTTCTTATTGATTGATCACAAATCGGGCTACAATGGCGCTCCTTGAGCTGTTTTCGAGTGGTGGCCGGCTGAAGGTTCCAGCCGGCTTGAGGTTGAAGATGATGCTAAAGGGTTCCTCTCTTTCTGTGCCTCTCGTCCCTCTCCCCCTTGTCTTGTCTGCCTCGCGCAGGAGGCCCCCTGCATGCTTTATATAGGCAGCATCTAGGGTTTCTGGGTTACAAGGAAGTTACACGATTGCCCCTATGACATCACTACTCTGTGAGCCGGCTGGAGTCCGTTGTCATGATTGGGTACAGGAGATGCCCGACAACGGTTATACGATCCTGGCCCACTTGTACGGAGCTGTCGGTTGGTACGGCCGGCTTGAGCCTAACCGGCCGTCCGCCTCCGGGTAGACGAGGCAGCTTGCTTCATCCGGCTGGCTCCAGGCGGCACGCTGCAGCCGGCACTTGCGTAGCCGGCCCATGTAGTTCTTGAAGAAATGGACCTCTTAGGGATATCCGGGGTTCATATCCCCGACACTAGCCCCCGAGATCGTGGAGTCTTGTTAGCTTGCTGGGAAGGCTTCTCGATCTTCTCCCCCGTCTTGAACGTTGCGGTTGTGATGTCGAGGTTGGAGTGGGCGCCGGTTGGAACCAAAGCCGGATGGAGCTGAAGCTTGTTCGTGGGGAGGGCCTCACGGGCACTCCTGTCTTTGGTCGTACATTGTCGAAGTAGCCGTTGATTCGTCCGGCCACGTGGAGCCGGATCAATAGGTCCCTGTGGCTCGGAGTGGCCGGCTTGGCGGCTCAGGTCGTGGCTTACGTCAGCCACGTTTCGCCGCTTCGGGAAGCCGTTGATGTTCTGCCCGAGGCCTGGCGTACGTCGCCTCGGCTTCTCCGGGCAGGATTTTCTGTGGCAACTGCCTGCTTTCGGGATCGTCTGCGGAGAGTGCGGCGCGGTTGCCCGCCACGCGGCGTGACAGGCGGGGCGGTTCCGCCTGCCCTGCTTTCAAAGTGGGAAGAGGGGGAACGGCTGGAGATACCGCTCCCCATTCCTATCTCGTCTCCTCCGCTTGCCTCTCGTGCTTCCTAGCTCTTGTTCATCTCCTTTCTCGTGCGTGCCTTCCTCACATTCGCGTATCTCGCGACGGGAAATCGAACCTCCATGGCGAGCTCGGGATCATGGATGGGCTCCATCGTGGATGAGGAATACTTATGGAAGTTCCGCCGGGGCAAGTTCTTGGGGGCGACGGGCGATGTGGAAGCCCGCGTGCCTCCTGAAGGGGAAATTTCGCCCGAGCCCAAGAACGGCGAGGTTGTCGTATTCACCGCGCATCTGGAGCGAGGATTGGGGCTCCCGGTGAGTTCCTTCTTCGCGGAATTCCTGCGTTTCTACGGGCTGCAACCCCATCATCTGGGGGCGAACTGCATCACCCAACTGTCCTGCTTCGTCACGCTGTGCGAGGCGTACTTGGGCCTCTGGCCCAGCATGGAGATCTTTGGCATGTTCTTCTTCCTGCGGTCTCAAGCGACCGCCGGGGTGCAGCGCGTCTGCGGCAGCGTCTCTATCAGCGCGAGGAATACGCCGCTGCCCAAGATCAGCCTGCCGGAGTCTGTCAAGAAGTGGCAGAACTCCTACTTCTACGTCCGGAATCTCTCGGACGTCGACCGAATCGGCCTCCCGGTCTTCTCCAATGAGCTGCCGGCTTCCAAGTCCTGGCTCCGGAAGCCGCCTGTGGACTCGGCTCTTGAGAGTGTCTTGTTCAACCGGCTGAAGGAGCTGGTGAGGGATGGCCTAACATCCCGGGACCTGACCATGGCGTGGCTGTCGAGGCGGATATATCCGCTGCGGTCGCGTCCACACAAGATGTGCTTCTACTCCGGCATCCGGGATCCCAGCCGGGCCTACTTGGAGTTGCCGAAGCCAAAGGCCCTCCGTAAATGGGCTTCCCGTCTCGTCACCGACAGGGTCGAGGACGGCTGGGATTTCGGGTGCGATTCTTTCACCCGCTCGGCGCCCGCTCCGGTGGTTAGTCTTTACTCTCTTGTCCGTCTTCAATTCCCTTGTCCGGCTGCCGCCTGACCTAGTCGGCCCATTGCGCAGCTTTGCGACCTCCAACGGGCGGAAGACCTCGAAGTCGTCTTCGAGCCCGACATCAGTGGTCCCTTCACCAAGGCGCTGACGAAGTTGCTGGAGACGGCGGAGAATTCCGCCGACGAACAGGCGGGAGAAGAAACAGATGCCACCGCTGACGAAGAGTCGGGCGGCGGCGACCGCGCCGGTTCGGACGGGCGCGGCGACTCCACCGAATCGTCTGGTGGGGGCGCCGATGTTGATGAGGAAGACGGAGGCGATGACGACGCGGCCCACACCGCTGCGAGTCCTGTCCCCTCCGCCAGTTCCGACTCCGACCCGGCAGTCGACCGGGACGAGGGCCTCGAGCGCGTCGTCCGGCCCCCGGTCTTGCCGCCTCGCGGTAAGTCTTCCGAGCCCGGAGTCGTCGGGCAAACTGATGATGTGACGCGCGTGGTAGTGAATCTTTCCAGCAGTTCTGAGCCGGACTCTGAAGGTTCTTCTTCCGTGCCAGCCTCCAAGCCGGCGATATCCACCCGCCGGACCAAGGAATTGGAGGCGGCGGCGCGGAAGAAGGTGGTCGTTACCCGGCGGATCGTGAAGGAGAGGCGGTCGAAGTCGGCCGCCGATGTCGATGCGAATACCGCGCCGCCCAAGCGGAAGGGCGCATTCGAGAAGCGAGGCGTGCTGCCCGCCAAAAAGTTGGCTTCGACGTCTCCCCGGCCTACCACGGCCGGCTTGTCGCCAGCCGGAAGACCGAAGGCGGAGACGCCTGAGACCGAGGCCAGGGCGGACGAGATCATGGCCGAGATCCGGGCTGAGGTCGACGCCAAGATGGCGGAGGAGGAGGCCCTGACTGGTGGGGCCAAAGACGAGGTGATTGGTCGCGCTCCCAGCGGTGATTTTATTTATGATTTGAACCCGGGCGATTTGGAGAGGGAGTTTTATGCTCAAACGACGCAGGCTGTTTTGGCTTTGGAGACAACTGACATTGGTATGACCATGGAGCAGCTGCTGGCCTCGAAGGAGGACGAGGAGAGGACGAAGGCGGCGGACGTGGAGAGGGCAGAACCCGCCGCCGACAAGAGCCGCGCCCAGGTGGTTAATCTTTCTCCTCCTATTGTTCTTGGTTATGACTCGGGTATCGAGGATATGGAGAAAGCTATTTACGCGGAGCTGGCGCAGGCGGATTCGATCCGGGCGTCGATGGATGCCCAGGCGGCTGCAAAGCAGCCAGCGGCTGCTAAGGCGGCCGAGGAGAAAGTGGGAGCAAGCGCGGATGCCCGCAAGACCGCGGAGGTCGGCGCTGGGGCTGAAGCGGTGCCGGCTGGCGCGGAGCGGTCGGTTGACGGCTCCGCCATTCCTGCGAAGGGCGTGGAAGTGCCCTCCGGGGGCGTGAAGCGCCCATCCGACGCTGCGCCGTCCCCCCCATCGAAGCGCTTGAGGAGGAGGAGGATGGCCAGAGTCCTGGGCTCGTGCGACGGGTACGCCTTCGCCTCGTGGTGAAAATCTTGTTGCTTGTGCTTGGTGGTGACGCTTTCCTTAATTCGTAGGGTGCCGCTTCCAATAGCGGAGACGGCAGTTGTCGCGGTGGTGGCGTCGGTCTCGGCGCCCGCTACCGAGGCCCCTGCGGCGCAAGCGGCTAACCCGCCTTCAGAAGCGGCGACGACGACGGCGGACGTGGGGGTGGTCGACCCGACGTCGACGAGCGCTGTTCATCCCGTGGTCGACTCCACCCCTCCACCTCCGGCTGGTGGCGCCGAGGCGTCGGTGGACGCCTTCCAAGTAGTTCCTCGGCCCGGCGCCGGGGCCGGGTATCTCGCCTTCCCTACCCCTTCCTCGGTGGTGGCCGAGACGGCCAAGGGCAGGGCCATTGAGGAGGCGACGGCTTCGCTCCCGGGTCCTCGTCAGTCGATCCTGGTATCTTCTCCGCCGTACACTGGGCCGGTGCCGGCTCGGCCCGACGCGTCAGGGAGGATTCCCCTTGCCGCGCTGGCGGAGCAGACGGCCAGGGAGAACCTGGCCAACGTAACTTTGCTCTGCTCCTCCGTCGAGCAAGGTTTTGCCGAGGCGGCTAGGGAGGCGGCATTGCTCAAGCGAGAGCTTGAGGCGGCTAAAGGTTTAGCTTCTTTTCTCGCTCGCACCCTCGGTCCTGCCGTTCTTCGTTTTTCTCTTGCACGTCTTGGCTTGACGATGGTCCAAACTCTTCAGGCGACGCCACATCCCGTGCTGGCTTGGAGAAGCAACTGAAGGAAAAGGACGCCGCCTTGACCTCGTCCAAGGCCGATCTCCAAGCGGCGGAAAAAGCGTCGGAGGAACGCCGCCTCGAGGTCGTCCGGCTGGGCGAGGAGGCGGCGAAACTGCGGGAAGCTGACCGCCGGAAACAGAGCGAGATTGAGTCTCTCCGCGGGGATGCGACCGAGCTGAGGGATCTGTTGAAGGCTTCCGTCGAGAACAGCGACAAGATCGTCCAGGCGGCCAAGGCGCGCGAGCTTGAGCAGGAACAGCTGGTGGGCGGCCTGGTCAAGGAGGTTGAACGTGTAAACGAGCTGATCCTCGGTAAGTGATGTATCCCTTCTCCTTGGTTTTTGCTCGAGGTCTTCTGCCCAGCCTCACTGGTTTGACATGCAGACCTCTATCCTGAGGTGGACGCACAAATCCAAAAAGATGCTGCCTCGGCTCACTCCCGACCGGAATCCTCTGGTGCCGCTGCCGGATCTGCTCCGACTACCGCCTCCCGTCTTCTGCGATTCGGCCAGGAATTCAAGCGACTAAAGGAAGCGGCCAGCGGCGTGCTTGAGAACCTGTGGCCGGACACTCCCTTGCCAGCTACTCTCCACGACTTGTCTGCTCGGCTTGAAGGGGCACCAATTGGCATCAACGAGCAGGTGGAGATGGCGGCGCGTGGAGGCACCGACATGGCACTGGCGTTGGTGAAGTCATGGTATCCTGGCGTGCTGATGAGCAGGCTATTGGATGGCTTCCGCACTGGGACATCCCTCGCAAGCCTGCGTCCGGAAATCGCCGTAGCCTCAGGGCGAATTGCCGAGGCGGTGGACCTGACGGAGCTTGTGCCTGCTGAACCGTCCTCGGCGCCGCAGCCAACTGAAGATACTAGAGCCGGCGACGCTGCTGATGCTTCTATTGCCTGATTTGCTTGCTTCCCTGGGATGCCGGGTGTAACTGTCATTCCGTACTATTAACTGTCCTGTCACATTACTCATCTTGTTATGTCGTGCACTTTTGGAGATTGCCTTGTAAAAATTCGCTATTCTGCTTCCTGTTGTTGACTGCTTATCGTGAGTGTCGTTTTCTCTGTGGCTGCTGGGCCTTTGTACCGGGGTTCATGTTTGTTTTGGTGATGATAATCACCATGCCTAGCCCCCGAATTTTGGGCCGGCTTGAGCATCTAGCCGGGTCAAAATT
This sequence comes from Puccinellia tenuiflora, assembly GCA_012064385.1. Classification (NCBI taxonomy): domain Eukaryota; kingdom Viridiplantae; phylum Streptophyta; class Magnoliopsida; order Poales; family Poaceae; genus Puccinellia; species Puccinellia tenuiflora. The sequence goes on along the minus strand of QRDG01000129.1, from coordinate 1,382,158 downwards.
TCCCGTTTTTTGTTCGCCTTTCGCTTTTCTTCTGCCGTCGTTATGTCGTGCAGCCCCCGAGTCCGTGACTTGGGGTGATTTAGTTATGCGTCCGGGTCTGCGGAGCCGCCTTGGCGGGTGCGCAGCCCCCGGGTATTTTTATGCCGGCTGACGGCTTCGCAGCCCCCGAGTCCGTGACTTGGGGTGATTTATATATTCATCCGGGTCTGGGCAGCCGCCTTGGCGGGTGCGCAGCCCCCGGGAATCTTTTTGCCGGCTGACGGCTTCGCAGCCCCCGAGTCCGTGACTTGGGGTGATTTATATATTCATCCGGGTCTGGGCAGCCGCCTTGGCGGGTGCGCAGCCCCCGGGAATCTTTTTGCCGGCTGACGGCTTCGCAGCCCCCGAGTCCGTGACTTGGGGTGATTTATATATTCATCCGGGTCTGGGCAGCCGCCTTGGCGGGTGCGCAGCCCCCGGGAATCTTTTTGCCGGCTGACGGCTTCGCAGCCCCCGAGTCCGTGACTTGGGGTGATTTATATATTCATCCGGGTCTGGGCAGCCGCCTTGGCGGGTGCGCAGCCCCCGGGAATCTTTTTGCCGGCTGACGGCTTCGCAGCCCCCGAGTCCGTGACTTGGGGTGATTTATATATTCATCCGGGTCTGGGCAGCCGCCTTGGCGGGTGCGCAGCCCCCGGGAATCTTTTTGCCGGCTTGGCCTTGCCTCCTTGGCTTCTGTGCGTGGACCCGGTTGCAGTTACTGAAAGGTCCCGTCAACTGAGTTTCGTTACCACGTGTTGATCATGGGATCGTGGGTGACGGTTGGGTCTCCCACGTTGTCCCTTGGTTGTGTTATAAAGCTTCACAATTTTCGTTCTTCCTTCTCATTGCTTACGCCTTCTTGCTCTCTCTTCGTCTTCCTCCTATCGTTCCCTCGCGTCCCTGCCATGGTGAAGTCCGAGCCTTTGGATGTTGCCGCTGAGGAGACCATCGCTGCGCCTCCGGCGAAACGTCCGCGCGGTCGTCCCCCTAAGAGAGGCGGTCGAGGGCGAGGAAAAGCGGTCCCCTCCACTGCCGCTGGTAGCAGCGCTGGCCGTGGCAAGGGCAGCGGCCGTGCTGGCTTGAAGAGGGCGGGTGCCGTCAGTGGCGGCGTTAGCGTTGGCGTTGGTCGTGGCAAGAACCTCCTTGTTCTTCACGACTCGTCGAGCGAGGAGGAAGCCACCCCTGTTCTTCCCCCTCCGGGTTTTGACCCGATTCCTAAATATGCTCCCTCTGCTGTCGCCGACAGCGAGGAAGACAGCGCGGAGTTGTCCTCCGCCTCTTCCGACTCCCTGGAGAATCCGCGGCGCCCGGCCTGGGGTGTGTTCCCTATCGGGGAGTTCCTCTTGATCCTGCATTCGCCAGTTACTGGGCCGGTGCAGAGGCTTCCCGATGCCTTCGCCGACGCACTGCCGGGCGTTGGCCACTTCAAGTTCAAGCTCTTCCGTGAGGGTGCTTCCCAGGGTCCCTGGAATGCAACCGTCCGGTTCACCTCCCAGGTGGAGGGTAATGCTGTTGTCAATAGGGTGGAGTTTGTCAGGGGTTGGGACGAGTTCGCTGACTTCTACGAGCTCGAAGCCGGCTTCATTCTCTGCTTCCGTCTCCGGCGTGACAAGGGCGTCTTCTTCGTGAAGGTGTTCGACGGCACCCTCTGCATCAAGCACTGGGTTGGCAAGAAGATAGGTGGATCCGGGAAGGCGACGGATGCCGCTTAGGGAGCTCTGCCGGCTCGACCTTGTAGTTGCGCGGGGAAGGTCCGCCTGTGGACTTCCCTCTTTTGCTTTGTTGTTTAGCCTTTATCTGTAATGCCTTGCCCTTGATGTTTAATGCTACTTGCTTTTGTTCCTGTACTTGTTTGCTTGTGCGCAATTTTCATTCCTTGCTCGTCGGGCCTGTGTCCGGCTTGGGCTCTCGAAGCCGGTTGGCGGCGTTTTCGCGCGTGAAATGAAATGACGAAGCGATTAGCTTGCTATTTTGATCACGGAGAATACTTTTACTATGCTTATCTCAATTTCACACTCGCCTGTAGCCTTTCCCGCCGCCGTTCGTGTGCACTTCACCGTCTAGCGGGATCATGCACACTACTACAACGCTAGGATCCGGTTTGTTAGGCCAGAGTTTTCTCAGCCGGTAACGACTTCTATTTCTTACGTCTTTCGCATACACTCAGCCTCCAGCTTATTCTCTTGCCGGCCTTAACCGGATCCGAAGAGTTAGCCGTTTAGCGTTGTGTAGCTAGTCATCCGTAATAGGAGAAGCGGTTGCCGACTGCCGGCTTGGCCGAGTTTGCAGAAGAACATTATTTCAGCCGGCAGGACTTCCCTTTATGCGTTTTTCACGTTGTTGGCCCCCTCCAGCTTGTTCTCTTGCCGGCCTTAACCGGATTCGAAGAGTTAGCCGTTTAGGGGTTAGTCACGCTACACGGCCGCTAAAAGCAAGCTTGCCGGCTGCCGGAAGAACCGGAAAGAAAAATGCGAAAAAAGTTGCGAAAAACTGCTCATGTGTTCATCATTCTCGTTTCTTTTATTGATAGCATAGGTGATACATACATTGTACTTTCTCAAGTGTAGAATCGACGCAAGAGTGACGCGTTCCATGGCCTTTCCGTTTCATCGCCCTCTTTGTCCATCGTGTCCTTCTTGTGCTCGCGGGCGTCGATGAGGTAGTAAGCATCGTTGATGAGCGCTTTGCTGACGATGAATGGTCCTTCCCATGGCGATGACAACTTGTGCATGTTTTTCGTGTCCTGGATGAGCCGTAGCACGAGATCGCCTTCGCGAAAGTGGACGTGCTTGATGCGCCGACTGTGATAGTTGCGTAGTTGCTGCTGGTACATCGCCGACCTTGATTCGGCAAGCTGGCGTGCTTCCTCGAGCAGGTCCATTCCATCTTCGTAGGCTTGCTTAGCTTGTGCCTCCGTGTATAGCACGATCCGGGGTGCGTCGTGCTCGATGTCTGTTGGCATGACGGCTTCAGCTCCATGGACGAGGAAGAAGGGGGTGAAGCCGGTTGAACGGTTCGGGGTTGTCCTTAGACTCCAGAGGACGGAAGGTAATTCCTCTTCCCATGCGCCGGCTGCGCGCTCGAGCGGTTCGAGCAGCCGAGGCTTGATGCCGGATAGGATGAGGCCATTTGCTCGCTCGACCTGCCCGTTCGACTGCGGGTGCGCAACGGAGGCCACGTCGAGCCGGATGCCGGTCCTGCCGCAGAACTTGGCGAATTCTCCCTTGACGAAGTTTGTCCCGTTGTCCGTGATGATGCTGTTGGGGTAGCCGAAGCGGTAGATGATGCTTTTGAAGAACTTTACTGCTGTTGGTCCGTCCAGTTTCTTGATCGGCTTGGCTTCAATCCATTTCGTGAACTTGTCGACCGCTACCAGCAGGTGTGTCATGCCTCCACTGGATCTCCTCAGTGGTCCAACCATGTCGAGCCCCCAGACGGCAAACGGCCAGGTGATAGGAATTGTCTTGAGTGCCGAAGCCGGCGTGTGCTTCTGCGTTGCGAATCGTTGGCAACCGTTGCAGAGCCGGACCAGTTGGTTCGCGTCTGCCAGCGCAGTCGGCCAATAAAACCCGTGCCTGAACGCCTTAGCCACAATTGCCCTTGAGGATGCGTGATGACCGCATTCGCCTTGATGGATCTCCCTTAGGATCCTGATCCCTTCTTCTTGGCTCACGCAGCGTTGGAACATTCCGGATACGCTGCGCTTGTATAGCTCGTTGTTGATGATGGTGTAAGCACTTGCCCGGCGTTTGATTTGCCTGGCGATGAGCTCGTCTGCCGGGAGCTCGTTGTTGGCGAGGTAGGCGAGGAAGGGTTGGGTCCATGGTGGCGCCGCTTCTATGACGAGGACCTCGACGGACTCCGTCTCGCCTGGAGCCGGCCCAGCCGACTCCGTGTCCGGCGGCATCCGGATGGAATCGGAGCCGGGACACGGCGTGATGGATGGTTTGTAGAGCTTCTCGAGGGCGACGCCGGGTGGGATTTCCTCGCGAAGAGAGCCAATGTTTGCCAGGGTGTCGGCTGCCTCGTTGTTGGAGCGGTGGATGTGGTGGAACTCGCATCCTTCGAAGCATCCCGCGAGCTGCTGGACGAAGAAGCGGTAGGCGGCCATGTTGGGGTCCTTGGCGTCCCAATGACCAGTGGTCTGCTGGACCACCAAGTCGGAGTCGCCGTAGCAGAGGATTCGCTTGATGTTCATAGCCTTGGCGAGCTTGAGGCCGTGTGCGAGAGCTTCATACTCGGCTACGTTGTTGGACGCCGTGAAGTGGATCTGTAGCACGTATTCGAGTCGGCCCCCCTTGGGCGAGGTGAGGACGACTCCAGCGCCGAGTCCCCAGTATCTTTTGGAGCCGTCGAAGTGCATGAGCCAATGTTCGCCGGAGTTGGGTGGCGGCGGTACGTGGTCCGTCTCCGTCCAATCGGCAAGAAAGTCCGCCAGCTCCTGCGACTTGATCGCTGTTCTCTTGTCGTACTCGACTCCGTGCGCCGTCAGGTTGATCGCCCATTTCGCAACTCTGCCGGTTGCGTCCTTGTTGCCTATGATCTCGGCAAGCGGAGCGTCACTTATCACCTTGATCGGGTGCTCTTGAAAGTAATGCTTCAGCTTCTTCGTGGCCATGTACACGCCGTATACGAGCTTCTGGTAATGCGGGTAGTTTTGCTTTGATTGCGAGAGCACCTCGCTGAGGTAGTAGACTGGCCGCTGAACCGGCCGCTGCTTGCCGGGTTCGTCTCGTTCCACCACTAGGACCACGCTGACGACTCGATTGGAGGCGGCAATGTACATGAGCATGGGCTCCTTTGGGGTCGGAGGTGCCAGGACCGGGGTGGTGGCCATCGCCCGCTTGAGTTCCTTGAAGGCGGCGTCGGCCGCGTCGCTCCAGACGAACTTGTCCGTTTTCTTCAGTAAGTGGTAGAGCGGGAGAGCCTTCTCCCCGAGCCGGCTGATGAAGCGGCTAAGGGAGGCTAGACAACCGGCGAACTTCTGAATGTCCTTGACGCTTCTCGGTTGTCGCATGTTGTCGATGGCGGCGATTTTCTCCGGGTTGGCCTCGATCCCCCGTGCCGATACAAGGTAGCCGAGTAGCTGTCCGGCTGGAACGCCAAACACGCATTTCTCCGGGTTGAGTTTCATCTGGAAGCGGCGGAGGTTGTCGAAGGTTTCCTTGAGGTCGAGGAGGAGGGTATGCTTCTCCTTGGTCTTGATGACGACGTCGTCGACGTAGGCGTGCGCGTTGCGGCCGATTTGGTCGTGCAAGCATTTCTGCATGCAGCGCTGGTATGTTGCTCCCGCGTTCTTCAAGCCGAACGGCATAGTGGTGTAGCAGTACGGGCCGTATGGGGTGATGAAGGCGGTCTTGAGCTGGTCGTCCGGATTCAGCGGAATTTGGTGGTAGCCAGAGTAGGCGTCGAGGAGGGAGAGGAGGTCGCAGCCGGCCGTGGAGTCGATCACTTGGTCGATGCGCGGCAATGCGAAGGGGTCTTTAGGGCAAGCCTTGTTGAGGTGGGTGTAGTCGATACACATCCGCCATTTCTTGTTCTTCTTTTCCACCATTACCGGATTGGCTAGCCACTCCGTGTGTTGCACTTCTTTGATAAATCCGGCTGCGAGTAGCCGGGCTATTTCTTCTCCTATCAGCTGTCTCCTTCCTTCCGCGAAGCGTCGCAGGGACTGTTTTACCGGCTTGGCGTCCGGCCGGACGTGAAGAGAGTGCTCGGCGAGTTCCCTCGGCACACCAGGCATGTCCTTGGGGGACCACGCGAAGATGTCCCGGTTCTCACGGAGGAACTCGACGAGCGCGCTTTCCTATTTGGGGTCCAGGCTCGCCCCGACGGAGACGAACTTGGACTTGTCGTTGTCGTCGAAGTAGATCTTCTTTGTGTCCCGGGCCGCCTGGAAGTTCGACTCGCCAGCCGGCTTGGCCGACTCCGGGATCTCCAGCTTTTCCTCGCTAGCCTTGCGCTTGAATTGCTTCATCTCCTCGTTGCAGACCATGGTCTCGGCCACCTTTGCGCTGTCGGAGGCGCATGCGATGGAGCGTTTATAGTCTCCGGCGACGGTGATGATCCCGCGTGGGCCTGGTAGCTTCATCTTGAGGTAAGCGTAGTGGGGTACCGCCATGAACTTGGCGAGCGCCGGCCGCCCGAGGATGGCGTGGTAGGCGCTGGAGTGGTTGACCACCTCGAAGGAGATGGTCTCGCGGCGGTGGTTGCTCTTGGTGCCGAATAGGACATCCAGCCGAATGAGGCCCATGGACGAGCCGGCTCGCCCCGGCACGATGCCGTGGAAGACCGTCCGGCTCGGCGTCAAGCAGGACTCGGAGACGCCCAGCTTCTCCAGCGTGTCACGGTAGAGGATGTTGATGCTGCTGCCTCCGTCAATGAGGACGCGTGAGAAGGTGCAAGCGCGCTTGGTGGAGATGATCATGGGCTCCAGGACTAGAGCATAGCCGCCTGGGTTGGGCATCAGTTCCGGGTGGTCGCTGCGGTCCCATGTGATCGGCTCCTGCGACCAGTTGAGGTACTGGGGGACAGGTGGAACCACCGCGTTCACCTCCTTGAACCGTTCGCGCCGGCTTCGTTTGTCGTCGCGCTCGCTGACGAATACGATGTAGGCGGCATCCGGATTCTGGTAGCCGTCTGGTCCCCTCGGAGGCGGAGCCGGAAGGCGTTCCCTCTCTTCTTCGCGTTGGCGGTCATCGCGATTCCTGTCTTCGCGTCGTCTGTCGTCGCGTCCTCGATCGTCCCGTCCGGCTTCATCCCGAGGCGGAGGCGGGTTTCGCCGCTCGTACGGTGGCGGCCTTGGGCGTCCAAGGGTGCATTGCCTGACGGTGTGGTTTGCTGGCCGGTCGCCATGGTTCCGGCACGGTTGATCGAGCATGTAGTCGTAGTTGTTCCTTGCCCTTGTCCGGCGCATGTCGCCGCTTGTCCTCATGCGGCGGTTGTCGAAGCCTCCTGCCGGCCTTCCCTCGGTCGTAGCGACGACCTTGGACTCGACGCGGTCGTCTGCGGATTTGCGTTTGCCGGCCGCGTCGGAATCACGCCGGGTCGATTTTCCTCCTTCTTGGTTTTCCGTCCGGCTGCGGCGTGCAGCCGGCTCCGTCGTGATGATTCTTCCGGCTTCGTCGAGTCGGATCGGATTGATCATGCCCGCGTCGGCGGTGGCGTACTCGTCGGCGATTGCCATGAGTTCCGCCATGGTCTTTGGGCTCTTCCTCAGGAGCCGGTGCTTGAGCAGCGTCTGATCTCGGCACCCTTGGATGAAGTACTGGACGGCTTGGAGTTCGAGTACTCCTTCGCAGGAGTTGCGAAGGCTTGTCCACCGGGTGAGGTAGGCTCGGTCCGACTCGCCGTCCTTCTGCTTGCACAGCGCGAGCAGCTGTGCGTTGCCAGGGCGCAAGTAGGTGCCGGTGAAATTGCGGTTGAACACTTCCTCGAAGTCCAGCCAGCTGTTGACGCTCTCCTTCGGAAGGCTGTTGAGCCAAGTCCGTGCCGATCCCTGGAGCATGAGTGGCACGTAGCGCACGGCTACCCGCTTGTTGCCGCCTGCGATGTTGACCGCCGTGACGTAGTCGGCGAGCCAGTCTTCCGGCTTCGCGGTGCCGTTGTACTTGGGTGTGTCCCTGGGGAGAGTGAATCCCTTCGGGAATCGCTCGCTCCGGATGCGGGGTCCGAAACAGCGATGAGCAGCGATGTCTTCTTCCTCGATGATGCTTGACAGCTTGAGCACGTCGATGCGGTGGCGTGCGTCGTCGCTGGTTTCGGGTCCCAGCGGCCCCAGGCGTTCGTCGATGGTGACCTTGTGGCCGACTCGCTCCTTGACGTTCCGTCCGGCTCGAGGCTCGTTCCGGTTGCCGTCTTCGCGTCGTCCAGCCGGATCGCGGCCGTGATCACGAGGATGCGAGCTCGCGCTCCCCTCGCGATGAACTCGTGTTTGCTTGTCCTTCGCCCTTCCGCGGCTCGTGGATGACGCCTCTGCACCTTGCTTGGACTTGCCGGCTGCATCGTAGCCTGGAGGCGGCTCATGATGCCCCTTGCTCGCCGTTGCCTCCGTTTCTCGCTGCTGCCGGTTGGCCGTGTTGATGAGTTGTCGAACCCGGCGCATTTGTTGATGTAGTTCTTCGCCTTGGAGATAGGGTAGCTCGGCGGCTGCTGCTTCCGCCGCCCTCATGTTTTGCGTAGGACAGCTGTACTCGGGGAAGCTGAGGTCGGTGAGTTCATGCGCCTGGCCGGCACGGTTCATGGCGCCACCAAGATCTCCTCCTTTGCGCCTAACTTCATTCAGCTTCTCCGCGTTGCGGTCCGCCTGCTCGATGCCGTGTGCAGAATTGTACTCGCGAATTGTGGCGCTGAGCCGGCGTTGTGTCGACGCGAGGTTTAGCGCCTTGTCGTAGATCTGCTGCCGCATCCTCTCGAGTTCAGCCGCCGCCTTGACTGGATCAGCACTCGGCGCGATGGGGGTGCTCAGCAGCTCGAAGTCGGCCTCCAGGTTGCGCTGGTAGCGCGAAGGTTCGCCAGCTTCATGAACGGTAGTGGTGACGGGGCCTCCTGCCGCCGCGTGCTCGACCATGTGCACCTCGGCGTAGACGTTGAGCTTGGTGACGTCGCGGTCTGCGTCGCCGGAGTTGAGGTAGCCGAGGCGGAGTCGTCGTTGCAGGTGCTGGCGTCGAAGATCGAAGGAGCCAAGCTCGAGTAGAACCACCTCCGGGTACTCCTGAGCGGCGACGGCGACGTAGACGTGGAAATCGCCAAGGGTGACGACCGCTCCTCCGCTGGCGACGTCCACGTCAGCGAAGCTGTTGGTGTTGTCGAGGACGCAGCCGACGGAGCCGATGGAGAGCACGAGGCCGGAGACGATCCGCCGACCATNTGATGAATACGATGTAGGCGGCATCCGGATTCTGGTAGCCGTCTGGTCCTCTCGGAGGCGGGCCGGAAGGCGTTCCCTCTCTTCTTCGCGTTGGCGGTCATCGCGATTCCTGTCTTCGCGTCGTCTGTCGTCGCGTCCTCGATCGTCCCGTCCGGCTTCATCCCGAGGCGGAGGCGGGTTTCGCCGCTCGTACGGTGGCGGCCTTGGGCGTCCAAGGGTGCATTGCCTGACGGTGTGGTTTGCTGGCCGGTCGCCATGGTTCCGGCACGGTTGATCGAGCATGTAGTCGTAGTTGTTCCTCGCCCTTGTCCGGCGCATGTCGCCGCTCGTCCTCATGCGACGGTTGTCGAAGCCTCCTGCTGGCCTTCCCTCGGTCGTAGCGACGACCTTGGACTCGACGCGGTCGTCTGCGGATTTGCGTTTGCCGGCCGCGTCGGAATCACGCCGGGTCGATTTTCCTCCTTCTTGGTTTTCCGTCCGGCTGCGGCGTACAGCCGGTTCCGTCGTGATGATTCTTCCGGCTTCGTCGAGTCGGATCGGATTGATCATGCCCGCGTCGGCGGTGGCGTACTCGTCGGCGATTGCCATGAGTTCCGCCATGGTCTTTGGCTCTTCCTCAGAGCCGGTGCTTGAGCAGCGTCTGATCTCGGCACCCCTTGGATGAAGTACTGGACGCTTGGAGTTCGAGTACTTCCTTCGCAGGAGTTGCGAAGGCTTGTCCACCGGGTGAGGTAGGCTCGGTCCGACTCGCCGTCCTTCTGCTTGCACAGCGCGAGCAGCTGTGCGTTGCCAGGGCGCAAGTAGGTTGCCGGTGAAATTGCGGTTGAACACTTCCTCGAAGTCCAGCCAGCTGTTGACGCTCTCCTTCGGAAGGCTGTTGAGCCAAGTCCGTTGCTGATCCCTGGAGCAGAGTGGCACGTAGCGCACGGCTACCCGCTTGTTGCCGCCTGCGATGTTGACCGCCGTGACGTAGTCGGCGAGCCAGTCTTCCGGCTTCGCGGTGCCGTTGTACTTGGGTGTGTCCCTGGGGAGAGTGAATCCCTTCGGGAATCGCTCGCTCTGGATGCGGGGTCCGAAACAGCGATGAGCAGCGATGTCTTCTTCCTCGATGATGCTTGACAGCTTGAGCACGTCGATGCGGTTGGCGTGCGTCGTCGCTGGTTTCGGGTCCCAGCGGCCCCAGGCGTTCGTCGATGGTGACCTTGTGGCCGACTCGCTCCTTGACGTTCCGTCTGGCTCGAGGCTCGTTCCGGTTGCCGTCTTCGCGTCGTCCAGCCGGGTCGCGGCCGTGATCACGAGGATGCGAGCTCGCGCTCCCCTCGCGATGAACTCGTGTTTGCTTGTCCTTCGCTCTTCCGCGGCTCGTGGATGACGCCTCTGCACCTTGCTTGGACTTGCCGGCTGCATCGTAGCCTGGAGGCGGCTCATGATGCCCCTTGCTCGCCGTTGCCTCCGTTTCTCGCTGCTGCCGGTTGGCCGTGTTGATGAGTTGTCGAACCCGGCGCATTTGTTGATGTAGTTCTTCGCCTTGGAGATAGGGTAGCTCGGCGGCTGCTGCTTCCGCCGCCCTCATGTTTTGCGTAGACAGCTGTACTCGGGGAAGCTGAGGTCGGTGAGTTCGTGCGCCTGGCCGGCACGGTCATGGCGCCACCAAGATCTCCTCCTTTGCGCCTAACTTCATTCAGCTTCTCCGCATTGCGGTCCACCTGCTCGAAGCCGTGTGCCGAATTGTACTCGCGAATTGTGGCACTGAGCCGGCGTTGTGTCGACGCGAGGTTTAGCGCCTTGTCGTAGATCTGCTGCCGCATCCTCTCGAGTTCAGCCGCCGCCTTGACTGGATCAGCACTCGGCGCGATGGGGGTGCTCAGCTGCTCGAAGTCGGCCTCCAGTTGCGCTGGTAGCGCGAAGGTTCGCCAGCTTCATGAACGGTAGTGGTGACGGGGCCTCCTGCCGCCGCGTGCTCGACCATGTGCACCTCGGCGTAGACGTTGAGCTTGGTGACGTCGCGGTCTGCGTCACCAGAGTTGAGGTAGCCGGAGGCGGAGTCGTCGTTGCAGGTGCTGGCGTCGAAGATCGAAGGAGCCAAGCTCGAGTAGACCACCTCCGGGTACTCCTGAGCGGCGACGGCGACGTAGACGTGGAAATCGCCAAGGGTGACGACCGCTCCTCCGCTGGCGACGTCCACGTCGGCGAAGCTGTTGGTGTTGTCGAGGACGCAGCCGACGGAGCCGATGGAGAGCACGAGGCCGGAGACGATCCGCCGACCATCCACAGTCCGGGATCCCGCGCAGAACGTGACTCCGGTCGCCGCGAGCCCCACGGTGGGCGCCAAATGTCGTGGTGGGTAGCACGGCATATCCATCGGAGATGGAAAAGAATGCGGGGCAGGCGACGATCGGATGCTCGCGCGGGATTGGGCAACAAACATGCAAACACACGTCAGTTACCCAGGTTCGGGGCCCTCCTTGTGGAGGTAACACCCCTACGTCCTGCTCTTCTTGTTCTTATTGATTGATCACAAATCGGGCTACAATGGCGCTCCTTGAGCTGTTTTCGAGTGGTGGCCGGCTGAAGGTTCCAGCCGGCTTGAGGTTGAAGATGATGCTAAAGGGTTCCTCTCTTTCTGTGCCTCTCGCCCCTCTCCCCCTTGTCTGCTCTTCGGTCTGCCTCGCGCAGGAGGCCTCTGCATGCTTTATATAGGCAGCACCTAGGGTTTCTGGGTTACAAGGAAGTTACATGATTGCCCCTATGACATCACTACTCTGTGAGCCGGCTGGAGTCCGTTGTCATGATTGGGTACAGGAGATGCCCGACAACGGTTATACGATCCTGGCCCACTTGTACGGAGCTGTCGGTTGGTACGGCCGGCTTGAGCCTAACCGGCCGTCCGCCTCCGGGTAGACGAGGCAGCTTGCTTCATCCGGCTGGCTCCAGGCGGCACGCTGCAGCCGGCACTTGCGTAGCCGGCCCATGTAGTTCTTGAAGGAATGGACCTCTTAGGGATATCCGGGGTTCATATCCCCGACACTAGGCGACATCGTTTGTTCTTTCAGCCGCCTCCAAGGAGGGAGCGATGCAGCAGCGCTGCCGGCGCCCAATCAGAGATTTGGGCTTTCACCCGTGACAGAGAGGGAGGGGAGAGGGTGATAGAACTCGATGCCGCGCCGCAGCTTCCTTCGGCATCGTGGCCACCACCGGTGACCAAGGGTTTCCCCCGGTCCAGCGCCCCAACTCCGGCCACACCCACTGAATGCAAGGCGCAGGTCCAGGGCTGGTGGACTGGAGCGAGAGGCAAAGAGGAAGGATAGCACCTTCAGATCTTGCGCTGGAGACCGCCGGGGAAGCCTCCGCGCCGCGAAACCACGTCCGCCGCCACCTCGCCACCCACGCAGCCGAGGAGAGCGGCCTACAGCACCGACGGACGCCACCGCCGCCAGGTCGACACCGCCCTTTCCGCGCGAGGCCGCCGCCTCAGATCCAGAGGCTCCCCACCACCTGGGAGATAGCTGGGGCAGCGACAGCCCCGCCGCCACCGTCCTCGTCTGCCGCGCGGGCTTGCCCGCCGGCTACCTCTGGCGGCGGCGAGACGAGGGAGGGGAGGGGCGGGGAAGGGGCGGCGCTAGGGTTTCGCCCTCGGGTCGCCTCTGAAGGGGCGGCGCTAGGGCTTCGCCCTCGGGTCGCCTCCGAAGGGGCGACGCGAGGGAGGGGGAGAGGGGGAAAAACCCAGCTAGCCCTTTGTGTTAAATATGTATCAAATTTTGATTTTGCATGTCCAATCATACAAATTCCATTTATAGTATCGTGCATGAAGTCAATTCCTACATTCATAAAGCCACAACGATAAATGTGTACAAGAATTTACACATTTATAGTATCGTGCAGGAAGTCAAAGCCTACATTCATAAAACCACAACTATACACATGTGTGCAAGAGTTCATAAATTTAAACAGACCTTCTTGCATTATCTATTATTATTATCAAGTCAATCTTCATACCTGAGCATGTTAGTGGATAAAATTATGTCGGTTAGAACACTAGAAACAACTTAAATCGTCAAATAGATACACATATACCAAATTCATTAAATATATGTTTGGTATTATAGATGTAAATATTTATTTATACAAGCTTGGTCACACTTAAGAACGTCTTGCTTATGAGTAAAAAAATAGAACATATATTTTGGAAAGGTCGGAGAAGTAGTATTACTCGGCTACCTTTTTAGAGCAATGTCATTTAGAAAATATATTTGATATATTTCTATGTAAAAATATTTAGTAGTAAAATATAATTTTTCAGATTCAGCTGACTTGTGGCATATGAAAAAGGATTAGCCAAGCATTTAATTATTATAGTGATAACGATTGTAAATTTATTTTAATTGAAGAGTTGATGTACCTGGAAAGAAAAGTAGTTGTGTAATAGCAATTTGCGTTCTCCATAAAAAGCACTTACACTAATAAAAATATTAGTTTACAAAAGCAAGTATAGCAAGTCCACCTGTTCAATCGGGCTTCGAATTACTATTACCAATGAATATGATCTATCAATAACTATGTATTCTCACCATTCTATTGAAGCCATCACGTTATTGAACTAAATTTTGTGAATTTTAATTCTATAGTTCACTTTATATATACTTCCTCTTTGTGTGAATATACCCACTTATGTTCGTTAATATGATCTCAAACAAGCATCTTTATCTCCCGTCGTATGAGACCGCTCAAAGTTCAGTTTGGTAGAATTGTGTCTCGAAAACACAATGGCGTAAGTTCAAAACCTACAGATTTTTACCACGCCTAATGGAGGGATTATAACCCATTTCTATATTGCCATAACGACCAACATAGAAGCTAAATAAAATCTTGATGCATTGGTCATTATTGCATTATATTTCATATTAATAACACAAATCTTTCTCAGCACATAAAGTACCCTTAATTTTTTTGATAATTTAATTATCACATGATCACCCCAATGTTTTTCAACTCACATATACGTGGATTTACCTAACGGATCAGAGATTTCATTTTCAATAAAATAAAATAGCGCAATATAAGTATAGACACATACTAAACAAAGTTTTTCGCATGGATTTAGATAAAAAAATGTATTTAGATAAAAAAATGTATTTAGGGGTTGCCCGCGCATTGCGCGGGCCACTTTTGTAGTTAACATTAAAAGTAACCTTCCCTTTATTGCAGTCAATAACAACCCCTACATTATTTAAGAAAGGTCTCCCTAGAATGATAGACATATTGTCATCTTTAGGCATATCAAGCACAACAAAATCAGTTAAGATAAGACAATTATTAGTCACTTGAACGGGAACATCCTCACAAATGCCAATAGAGACAGCAGTTGATTTATCAGCCATTTGTAAAGAAATATCAGTGGGTATTAATTTTTCCAAGTATAGTATCTTATAAAGAGAGAAGGGCATAACACTTACTCCTGCACCAAGATCACATAAAACAGTTCTAACATAATTATTCTTAATTGAGCAAGGAATAGTTGGGATACCTGGGTCTCCAAGCTTCTTTGGGATTTTGCCATTAAAAGAATAATTAGCAAGCATAGTGGAAATTTCCTCATTAGGAATTTTCCTTTTGTTAGAAACAATATCTTTCATGTATTTGGAATAAGGAGGCAGTTTAATAGCATCAGTCAAAGGAATTTGCAAAAAGAGAGGTTTCATCCACTCACAATATTTATTATAGTGTTCCTTCTCTTTCGATTTATACTTCTTATTAGGGAAAGGCATAGGTTTTTGTACCCATGGTTCTCTTTCACTACCATGCTTTCTAGCAAGAAGTTCTTCCTTATTATACTTCTTGTGTTTAGGAAGTTTTTCAGGTTCCTCATCACTTTCTTCTTTATTAGGCTCATTGTCTTTGTAAATATCATTAACAGGTTCATTATCATCTTCAGTTTCAGCATCAGAGATAGAAATATTATTAGGATTTTCTAAGGCAGGTTCTTAACAATTTCTAACTTATTAGTCTCTCGTATTTCTTTATGCTTCTTCTTTTTCTTTTTCTTTTTAGGATGTCTAGCAATGTTATTTTCAGCTAATTGAGATTCTTGTTCAACTCTCTTAGGATGTCCCTAAGGATATAAAGGATCCTGAGTAGCAGTACCACCTCTAGTTATTACTCCACAAGTTGGTTTATCATCCTTTTTAAAGGTTTTAGCAAGCAAATCTTTTTGTACTTTAGAAATTTGTTCAAGTTGAGTTTGAACCATGACAAAATGCTTGGTAAGTCCTTTAACATCATTAGCAGTTCTTTCTAAAACATCATGCAAATTTTTGATGATATAAAATTTTTCTTGCAGTTGATTTTGAACTTTCGTATTGAAATTATTTTGTTTCACAATAAAGTTATCAAATTCATCTAAGCATTGATCAGGAGGCTTTCGGTGAGGAATGTCTCCCCTACCGTAATTCTGAAGAGAATGTATATCTACCATTGGAGGATGAGTGATAGGCTCACATAATGCTTCAATAGGTGGTAGATTTTTAACTTCTTCAGTTTTAATACATTTTTCCTTAAGAGATTTCTTCGCTTCATGCATAGTTTCAGAGTTAAGCACATGAATGCCCCTCTTCTTCGATGTCTGGGTCGGCACTGGTGGGGGTGTTGGTGGCGGCTCAAGTGTAGACCAATCATCATGATTTCGGCTTATTTTAGCCAATAATTCTTCAGCTTCATTCGGAGTACTTTTCCTGAAAACACAACTAGCACAACTATCCAGATATGTTCTAGATTCATCTGTTAGTCCATTATAAAAGATATCCATGAGCTCATTTTTAGGTATCATGTGTCCAGGCCGGGCCCTGAGTAAGGCACAAATCTTCCCCCAAGCTTCGGGTAGACACTCTATCTCAATTTGTTTAAAATTGAAAATTCTTTGCAAAGCAGCGTGTTGCACATGAGCATGACAATATTTTTCAAAGAAGATTTTAACTAATTCATCAAAGCTTTTGATGGATCCACTAGCTAAATTATTAAACCAACTTTTAGCTTCATTTTTCAATGAAAAGGGAAAAGGCTTTGTTATGTAATAACCTTGTTTCTTCTTGTCGTAAAAAAACAACCTACTCAAAGTAGTGAGTTTGCTCATGTGTTCTATAGCATTATCATTTTGTTTTCCATAAAAGGGCTCATTTTCAACAATAGATATGAGTGACAGATCAACAGAAAAATCATAAACCTTTTCCTTAATGCTAATAGGAGACATGGCAAACTCAGGAGCATGAGCAGTTTTATAATTCATAGCATGTTTTTCAAGAAGTTTCTTTCGTATCTCAGAATCGGAAGTGTCAATATCCATGCTTGATCAAATAAATTCATCATCAATTTCAACATAAGCATCATCAGGATAACTACTACCATAATTCCCTCTCTCAGGAGAGACAACAGGTGTAATGACATTTTCATTAGGAATTTCACCAGATTCAATTTCTGTAGATTTAGCAACCATTGAATCCAAAAAAGGACCTAGAGAGCCAGACTCATCTAGTACAGTAGAAGCATCATCAAATTCATCAGACACAGTATCAGAACCAGCAGAAGAAACATGTGAAGTGTGTGGTGGTGGTGGTGTAACAAGTTGACTTAAAACAGAAGGTGAATCAAGAGTAGACTTAGTACAGAGATCCGTACCTCGCCTTGTCCTGGAAGGCATGATGGTGGGTTTAGGGTCTTGGTTTTTCTTCATGATGAATAATAAATTGCAGCAGATGGAATAACTCCCCGGTGAACTCATAAATAGAGCTATGCTCCCCGGCAATGGCGCCAGAAAACAGTCTTGATGACCCACAAGTATAGGGGATCGTAACAGTCTTCGAGGGAAGTAAAACCCAAATTTATTCATTCGACACAAGGGGAGCCAAAGAATATTTATAAGCCTTAGCAGCTGATATGTCAGATCATCTACACCTGGAAAGTAACTCATTTGGTGCAATTTATCAGTAGCAACAATAGTATAACAGCAGCAATAATAAAGTAACAGCAGTAATAATGTAAAAACAACAATAGTAGCAATTGTAGTGACAGCATGATTAAAAACACCGTAGGCATAAGGATGTAAATACGGGCGCTGCATGGATGAGATCGTTCATGAAATAATTACTAAAGGCAACATGCAGATAAACAAATAAACACTATCGAGGTGCTAATAAACATAGGCATGTATTCCGTAGGTAGTCGTGCGTGCTTGCAATAAGATACTTGCACAACATCTTTTGTCCAACCATCCCGTGTCAGCGGGGCCTTTATGAGAAATCGAAAGGTAATTAAGATACTCCTTTTTACAAAGTACCGGAGCAAAGCATTAACATTCAATGAATACATGTAACCCTCAAGTCAAAACCATCCCCTCCGGTTGTCCCAAAAGCTGTCACTTTGGGGCCTCGGGTTCGAGACAATAACAGGTGCAAACAACTTGTAGATATGATCCAAAACAACACTTATTATAATATGTTCAGATCTGAAAACATGGCACTCGGGCCCTAAGTGTCAAGCATTAAGCACACCAAGTTGCAACAATGATAAAAAAAACACTCTCACAGATACTAGGCATCATGCCCTAACAATCTGACATCTTATTACATGAACAATCTTATCCAATCCCTAACATCCCCTCAGCCTATAGCGGGGAATTAATCACACATGGATGGGGGAAACATGGATGGTCGATGGAGAGGCGGTGGTGATGGCGATGGCGACGATCTCCCATTTAATCCCCGTCCCGGCAGGGTGCTGGAACAGGAACTTCTGGTTCCCGAATTAGGTTTCGAGGAGGCGGCGGCGCTCTATATCTTCTCTCGAAAAACTATCGGTGGTTCTGGCATTTTTAGGTCGAAGTAAGTAAATAGACGAAAGGAGCATCGTCGACCGAGCCTCCAGTTGGCCAGGTGGGCCCCAGGCGCGGCTCAGCCTGGGCCGCAGCTAGGTGCCTCCTGGGAGCTGTGGGCACCCCCCGCAGCTCCCCTTTTGGCTCCGTGGGTTTTCTGCCAAAATAGATTTTCTAGAATTTTTTTAGATTTTTCCGAGAACTTTGATTTCTGCACAAAAATAAGACACCAAGGCAATTCTGCTGAAAACAGCATTAGTCTGCGTTAGTTCCATTCAAATCATGCAAATTAGAGGAGAAACAGCAGCGAAAGTGTTTGGAAAAGTAGATACGTATTGGATGTATCAAACCACGATGTCAGAGATTCAATTAATCCCATATACGATTCCCTTTGTCTCACGATATATCACTTGCCCGAGATTCGATCGTCGGTATCGCCATACCACGTTTAATCTCGTTACCGGCAAGTTCTTTTTACTCATTCACATAGAATAGGATCCCCGTAACTAACCACTTAGCCACATGCTTGCAAACCTTAGGATGCTATACTACTGAGAGGGGCCCAGAGATATCTTCTCCGTCACATGGAGGGACAAATTCCAGTCTTGATTCATGTCACCCAACAAATACCATCGGAGATACCTAAAAGCCATATTTATAATCACCCAGTTACGAAGTGACGTTTGATGTCCACAAAGCATTCCTCTGGTAAACGGGAGTAACACAATCTCATGGTCTAAGGAAACTATACTTGACATATACTAAAAGCGTTGGCAATGAAACTGTGTGACATGATCAATTGCTATGCTTTAAATGGGTCTCTCCATCACATCATTCTCCCAATGATATGATTCCGTTATCAAGTGACTTTAACAAGTCCATGGCTAGGAAACCTTAACCAACGCTTGACTAACGAACTAGTCATAAGAGACTTACTAGGGACACTTTGTTGTTTATATTCCACACATGTATTTAGTTTCTGGTTAATACAATAATAGCATGGATAATAAATAATTATCATAAACATGAAATATGATAATAAACAACTTTATTATTGCCTCTTGGGCATATTTCCAACACCGCAAGCCATCACCGCGCTCTCCGCGCGAGCCCGGCACACCGCATGGTCGCCGCCTGCGCCCGCGTGCCGCCCGCGTGATTGGCCGCCTCCCGCTGCCGCACGCCAAGCAGCTGGACGCCGGCCACATGCCGCGTCACTGGCCAACTGGTTGTGCTCGCCGCACGCTGTGCCGGCCACTATGCTAATCATGTTGGCCACGCCGACCGAGCAGTACTATGAGCCGCCCGTGGCCACACTGCCATGCCTCGTCGCCGCCAGCCGTCGTACTTGCTGCCTGCCATGGCGCCACGGACCCTGGCCCTGCTCGCCGCGAGCATGTTGCCATGCATTGCATCGCGCCGTCGCCGTTCCATGCCTGCGCTCGCCATGCTTGTTGGCCCTTGATACGTCCCAGACGTATCTATAATTTTTTATGTTCCATGCTTGTTTTATATCAAATGCCACATGTGTTTCTTATGTTTTCATATCATTTTGGCATATTTTATTGGACTAACCTATTGACAAGATGCCCAGTGCCAGTTTCTGTTTATTATGTTTATGCTTTGCAGAAAAGGTCCAAAATCCAAAGTGCACGGAAAATTCCCAAAGAAATACAGAAATTCTATTTCGCCAGAAAACTCCGGGAGCCAGAAGGACAAGTCCAGGAGGGGCCCATAGCCCCCAGGAGGCACCCAGGCGCGGCCCAGGCTTGGCCGCACGTGGGTCCCACCTCATTGCCTCGTCCACCGCCTCGCATCGCCTCTTCACCTATATATTCTCTCCTGACCTAAAAACGTCAAAACATCGAAGGTTTTCTCCAGAAACGCATCCGAGCGCCGCTGCCACCAAAAACCCTATTTCAGGGGACAGAAGTTCCTGTTCCGGCACCCTGCCGGGATTGGGAATTGCCCCTGGAGCCATCTTCATCAACGTTGTTGGCTCCCA
The DNA here is from genome assembly GCA_012064385.1 of Puccinellia tenuiflora. Lineage (NCBI taxonomy): Eukaryota > Viridiplantae > Streptophyta > Magnoliopsida > Poales > Poaceae > Puccinellia > Puccinellia tenuiflora. The sequence continues at coordinate 1,362,403 of QRDG01000129.1, read as the reverse complement.
TGATGCGCCGGGAGTAGTCCTTCATCGGGGCTGAGGGCTATACTGTAGCTATGTGGTTATCTCTCTCTCCCATAGTGTGACCTTTATGTGATTGTGAGCATTGTTAGTACCGCTGAATTATTATGTAATGTTATGCTACTCAATTGGTTTATCTAGTATAATTGCCGGAGTTATTGTTGACAACACAAAGCCTTGGTGATAGTGTGGGTGGCGTGTGTGACTCTTTGGATGATAAATTATCTAGAGTGATATTTACCATGGATTATTCTTTGTTGAATTGTGGTGTTTGTTTAGTCAGACTTTGAGGTGTGCTTTTATAGCCCTACGCATAGTTCTCTTGCTTTATAAAGAAGAACAAGAATTCCGAGTAGCACTTGCTTGCTTTCAGTTGTGCTAACATGTTGAGAGAGATCCCTAGGCCTTGTTTCCAATCATCGGAACACCGTTTCTAGTCACTTTTGTTGCATGTTTGCTTGCTGCCATGTTTATTACAGATTACAAATACCACTTGTTACCATCCATATCACTTGCATTTCACTATCTCTTCGCCGAACTAGTGCACCTATACAACTGACAATTGTATTAAGTGTGTTGGGGACACAAGAGACTTCTTGTATCTTAATTGCAGGGTTGCTTGAGAGGGATACCTTTGACCTCTACCTCCCTGAGTTCAATAAACCTTGGGTTACTCACTGGAAAATTGCTGCTGTCCTAGAAACCTCTGCACTTGGAGGCCCAACACTGTCTACAGGAATAGAAGTGCGTAGTAGACATCAAGATCTTTTCTGGCGCCGCTGCCGGGGAGGTGAGTGCTTGAAGGTATCTTCTTTAGATATTGCAATTAAATATTTTTGTTTCTTGTTTTCACTAGTTCGGTTTAATGGAAAACAACAAAAAAATTAGAGGGCTTTATAAATTTTATCTTGAAATTGGTCATGATGCTTTTAAAGAGAAAATTAAAAAAAACCTATGGAACTTTATTTGCATATTAATCGTGCTAGTAGCAATGTTATTAGTATGATTTCTTTGAATGCCATTGTTGCTAATGCTATGGAAAATTGCAAGCTTGGGGATGCCGGTATTGATGAATGTGATCTTTTTAGTCCCCCAAGCTTGAAGTAGGAAATTTTCTTTGATGATACTATGACTCGTATATATGATGATTATAATGATGAATGTAATATTTTCAGTCCACCTACTATTGAGGAAAAAGTTTATTATGATTATGATATGCCTCCTATTTATAATGATTACAATGATGGCTATGATAGTTTTACTCCCACTATTACTAATGAGAAGGATTTTGCTTATGTGGAGAGTAATAATACTTCTATGCATGTGGATCATGATAAGAATATTTTATGTGATGGCTATATTGTTGAGTCTATTCATGATACTACTGAGAATTATTTTGAGAGAGGGAAATATGGTTATAGAAATCTTCATGTTATTAAATTTCCTCTCTTTATGATGAAGGTTTTGAGCTTTATATTGTGTTGCTTTTATATGCTGGTTGCATTAATACCTAATGGTCATTATGAGAGAGGGAGACACAGTTTCATATATCTCAATAATATTAAGTCTCCTCTCTTTATGTTGAAAGTTTTGAAGTTGCACTTGTTTTGCCTTCCTATGCTAGCCACATTGTGCTTCATTATTTGTTTTCTTACAAGACTCCTATGCATAGGAAGTGTGTTAGATATAAACATTTTTTATATTTGCTTCATGATGTTCTCTTTTATTTCAACTCTTATTCTCATTAGAGCATCATTAAAAAATCATTGTGCCTAGCTAAAAGGCGTTAAAGAAAAGCGCTTATGGGAGGCAACCCATTTTTACCTTCTGATTCTTTTTGGTTTGTTCTTGTTTTGGGTGATGTTATTTCTGTAACAACTCCCCTTTATATTTTTGTTTTGGTTTTTGTGCGAAGAATAGCATGTAAAGAGAGGAAGACTAATTTGTGAGTTTGTTGTCCAGAAATAGATTTCTGTTCTTCTGTTCGAAAATCCAACAAATCACAGAACGTCATATGTGGCTGCAAAGTGTTGACAGAAAGCATCAGGGTTTTTTCAACCTTTATATAGTTTTGAGTTTTCTGATTTGAGGTCCAGAAGTACCCCGAAAAAATTCATCTTTACAGTCTGTTCTGTTTTTGACAGATTATGTCCTTAGTTTTGCATTGCTTCTTTCACGGGCAAAGTGAAGTTCTTTTATGGTCAAGAGCTTTAATTAGACCTTTGTGATAGTAGCTAATGTTTTTGAAAAAAAATAAGTTCATGATTTGTGCTTTGGAACTGAAGGAAGATATTGTTTTTTTGGACTAACCCCTCTATTGAAGTTGCTATAAGTTTTGCGTGATGGAAGGTTACAAGTGTACAAGTGCAAGGTGATGAGTGAAGATCAAAAGGGATAAAAGCTTGAGATTGGGGAGGCTCCCCATGGACCCTCCTCTGAAATATTTAAGAAGTCACAAGCGTCTAAGCTTGGGGATGCCTTGGGCATCCCCTTCTTCATCAACAATCATCGGTTTTACTCATGGTACTATATTTTTATTCCTTCACACATTATGTGTTGTTCTTGGAGCGTCAGTTGTTTTTACTTTCAGTTTGTTTGTGTTTTGTTTTATGGTCTTTGCAATAAATTGGATCCTTACATGCTTGTCGGGGATACGAACCCCGGATATCCCAAAGAGGCCTATTTCTTCAACTCTCCGCAGGCTGGCTGAACAAGTGCCGGCTGCGCAGTGCCGCCTGAAACTCGCCGGATGAAGCAAGCCGTCTGCGTCTACCCGGATGCGGACGTCCGGCTGGGCTGAAGCCGGACGCACCACCCGACAGCTCCGTACGAGTGGGCCCGGTCCGTATAACCGCTCTGGGTGAACAGTACCCCTTGTCGGGCATCTCCTGTACCGAATCATGACAACAAGCTCCAGCCGGCCCACAAAGTAGTGATGTCATAGGGACAAACTTGTAACTTCCCTGTAACCCAAAACCCTAGCTCGCTGCCTATATAAAGCGGGCTAGAGCTTCCTGCACGAGGCATGCAAGCAAGGAAGAGGAGAGAGACACGTACGTAGCATCATCTTCCACCTCCAGCCAGCCAGGATCTCCAGCCAGCTGCCACCCGAAACAGCTCAAGGAGCACCATTGTAGCCCGATTCTGTGATCAAGCAATAAGAACAAGAAGAGCAGGACGTAGGGGTGTTACCTCCGCAAGGAGGGCCCTGAACCTGGGTAACTAGCGTGTGTTCGCGTGCTTGTTGCCCAATCCCGCGCGAGCATCCATCGTCGCCTGCCCCACAATCTTTTCCATCTCTGATGGATATGCCGTGCAACCCACCACGACATTTGGCGCCCACCGTGGGGCTCGCGACGAGCGCAGTCACGTTCTGCGCAGGATCCCGGACCGTAGATGATCGGCGGATCGTCTCCGGCCTTGTGCTCTCCATCGGCTCCATCGGCTGCGTCCTCGACAACACCAAGAGCTTCGCCGACGTGGGCTTCACCAGCGGAGGCACGGTCGTCACCCTTGGCGATTTCCACGTCTACGTCGCCGTCGCCGCCAAGGAGTACCCGGAGGTGGTCTACTCGAGCTTGGCTCCTTCGATCTTCGACGCCAGCACCTGCAACGACGACTCCGCCTTCGGCTACCTCAACTCCGGCGACGCCGACTGCGACGATGCCAAGCTCAACGTCTACACCGAGGTGCACATGGTCGAGCACGTGGTGGCGGGAGGCGCCGTCGCCGCTACTGTTCATGAAGCTGGCGAACCTTCTCGTTTCCAGCGCAATCTGGAGGCCGACTTCGAGCTGCTAAGCACCCCCATCGCGCCGAGTGCAGATCCAGCCAAGGCGGCGGCTGAACTTGAGAGGATGCGTCAACAGATATACGACAAGGCTCTTCACCTCGCATCAACGCAGCGCCGACTCAACGCCACGATGCGCGAGTACAACACCGTCCACGGATTCGAGCCGGCAAGAGGCAACACGGAGAAGCTGAATGAAGTCCGACGCAAAGGAGGGGATCTCGGAGGTGTCCTGAACCGTGCCGGCCAGTCGCACGAGCATTCGGACATCGTCCTACCCGAGTACAGCAACCCGGTGCAAAACATGAAGGCCGCGGAGGCGGCCGCAGCAGAACTACCCCATCTCCAAGGCGAGGAGCTACGCCAACAAGCACGCCGGGTCCAGGAGCTCATCGCCGCGGCTAACCGGCAGCAGCGCGAAACCGAGGCAATGGCGAGCCGAGAACATCATGAGCCGCCTCCAGGCTACGATCCAGCCGGCAAGTCCAAGCAAGGCGCGGAGGCGTCATCCACAAGCCGCGGAAGGGCGAAGGACAAGCAACCACGAGCTCATCGCGAGGGGAGCGCAAGCTCGCATCCTCGTGATCACGGCCGCGATCCGGTTGGACGACGCGAAGACGGCAACCGAAACGGGCCGCAAACCGGCCGCAGCGTCAAGGAGCGAATCGGACACAAGGTCACCATCGACGAGCGCCTGGGACCGCTGGGGCCCGAAACAAGCCACGACGCTCGCCTCCGCATCGACGCGCTCAAGGCGTCAAGCATCATCGAGGAGGAAGACATCGCCGCACATCGCTGCTTCGGACCTCGCATCCGGACCGAGCAATTCCCGCGGGGATTCACCCTCCCAAGGGATACACCCAAGTACAACGGCTCCGCAAAGCCAGAAGACTGGCTCGCCGATTACGTCACGGCGGTCAACATCGCAGGCGGCAACAAGCGGGTGGCCGTACGCTACGTGCCACTCATGCTCCAGGGGTCGGCTCGGACTTGGCTGAACAGCCTGCCGGCTGAAAGCGTCAACAGCTGGCTGGACTTCGAGGAGGTGTTCAACCGCAATTTCACCGGCACCTACTTGCGCCCCGGCAACGCACAGCTGCTCGCGCTGTGCAAGCAGAAGGACAGCGAGTCGGACCGAGCCTACCTCACCCGGTGGACCAGCCTACGCAACTCCTGCGAGGGAATCCTCGAGCTCCAAGCTGTCCAGTACTTCATTCAAGGTTGCCGAGACCAGACGCTGCTCAAGCACAGGCTCCTAAGGAAGAGCCCGAAGACCATGGCGGAGCTCATGGCAATCGCCGACGAATACGCCACCGCCGACGCGGGCATGACCAACCCGATCCGACTCGATGAAGCCGGAAGAATCATCACGACGGAGCCGGCTGCACGCCGCAGCCGGACGGAGAGCCAAGAAGGATGAAAATCAACCCGGCGTGACTCCGACGCGGACGGCAAGCGCAAGTCCACAGACGACCGCGTCGAGTCCAAGGTCATCGCCACGACCGAGGGAAGGCCGGCAGGAGGCTTCGACAACCGCCGCATGAGGACGAGCAGCGACATGCGCCGTGCCGGAACCATGGCGACCGACCGGCGAACCACACCGTTCGGCAATGCACCCTCGGCCGCCCAAGGCCACCACCGTACGAGCGACGGAATCCGCCTCCACCTCTAGAGGAAGCCGGACGAGATGATCGAAGACGTGACAACGGACGGCGCGAAGATAGGAATCGCGATGATCGCCAACGCGAAGAACAGAGGAGGGAGCGCCTTCCATCTCCACCCCCCAAGGGGTCCAGACGGCTACCAGAATCCGGATGCCGCCTACATCGTGTTCGTCAGCGAGCGCGACGACAAGCGAAGCCAGCGCGAGCGATTCAAGGAGGTGAATGCGGTGGTTCCACCCGTCCCCCAGTACCTCAACTGGTCACAAGAACCGATCACGTGGGACCGCCGCGACCACCCGGAGCTGATGCCCAATCCAGGCGGCTATGCCCTGGTCCTAGAGCCCATGATCATCTCCACCAGGCGCGCCTGCACCTTTTCACGCGTCCTCATTGACGGGGGCAGCAGCATCAACATCCTCTACCGCGACACACTGGAGAAGCTGGGAGTCTCCGAGTCCAGCTTGACGCCGAGCCGGACGGTTTTCCACGGCATCGTGCCGGGGCGAGCCGGCTCATCCATGGGCCTCATTCGGCTGGACGTCCTATTCGGCACCAAGAGCAACCACCGCCGCGAGACCGTCTCCTTCGAGGTGGTCGACCACTCCAACGCCTACCACGCCATCCTTGGGCGGCCGGCGCTCGCCAAGTTCATGGCGGTACCTCACTACGCCTACCTCAAGATGAAGCTACCAGGCCCACGCGGAATCATCACCGTCGCCGGAGACTACAAGCGCTCCATCGCCTGCGCCTCCGATAGCGTGAAGGTGGCCGAGACCATGGTCTGCAACGAGGAGATGAAGCAATTCAAGCGCAAGGCCAGCGAAGAAAAGTTGGAGATTCCGGAGTCGGCCAAGCCGGCTGGCGAGTCGAACTTCCAGGCGGCGCGAGACACAAAGAAGATCTACTTCGACGACAACGACAAGTCCAAGTTCGTCACTGTGGGGGCGAGCCTGGACCCCAAATAGGAAAGCGCGCTCGTCGAGTTCCTCGGTGAGAACCGGGACATCTTCGCGTGGTCCCCCAAGGACATGCCGGGTGTACCGAGGGAACTCACCGAGCACTCTCTACACGTCCGTCCAGACGCCAAGCCGGTGAAGCAGTCCCTGCGTCGCTTCGCAGAAGGAAGAAGACAGTTGATAGGAGAAGAGATAGCGCGGCTACTTGCAGCCGGATTCATCAAGGAAGTACAACACACGGAGTGGCTAGCCAATCCAGTGATGGTGGAAAAGAAGAACAAGCGGTGGCGGATGTGTGTTGACTACACCCACTTCAACAAGGCCTGCCCCAAGGACCCCTTCGCACTGCCACGCATCGACCAAGTGATTGACTCCACGGCCGGCTGCGACCTCCTCTCCCTCCTCGACGCCTACTCCGGCTACCACCAAATTCCGCTGAACCCGAACGACCAGCTCAAGACCGCCTTCATCACCCCCTACGGCCCATACTGCTACACCACCATGCCATTCGGCTTGAAGAACGCGGGAGCAACATACCAGCGCTGCATGCAGAAATGCTTGCACGACCAGATCGGTCGTAACGCGCATGCCTACGTCGACGACGTCGTCATCAAGACCAAGGAGAAGCACACCCTCCTCACCGACCTCAAAGAAACCTTCGACAACCTGCGCCGCTTCCAGATGAAGCTCAACCCGGAGAAGTGTGTGTTCGGCGTTCCAGCCGGACAGCTACTCGGCTACCTCGTGTCGGCACGAGGCATCGAGGCCAACCCGGAGAAAATCGCCGCCATCGACAACATGCGACAACCAAGAAGCATCAAGGACATCCAAAAGTTCACCGGTTGCCTGGCATCCCTCAGCCGCTTCATCAGCCGGCTCGGCGAGAAGGCTCTCCCGCTCTACCATTTACTGAAGAAGACTGACAAGTTCGTCTGGAGCGATGCGGCAGATGCCGCATTCAGGAACTCAAGCGTGCGATGGCCACCGCCCCGGTCCTAGCACCTCCGACTCCAAAGGAACCCATGCTCATGTACATCGCCGCCTCCAACCGAGTCGTCAGCGTCGTCCTGGTGGTTGAACGAGATGAAACCGGGAAGCAGCGGCCGGTTCAGCGGCCAGTCTATTACCTCAGCGAGGTGCTCTCGCAGTCAAAGCAAAATTACCCACACTACCAGAAGCTCGTATACGGCGTGTACATGGCAACGAAGAAGCTGAAGCACTACTTTCAAGAGCACCCGATCAAAGTGATAAGCGACGCGCAGCTTGCCGAGATCATAGGCAACAAGGACGCAACCGGCAGAGTCGTGAAATGGGCGATCAACCTGACAGCGCACGGAGTCGAATACGACAAGAGAACAGCGATCAAGTCACAGGAGCTGGCTGACTTTCTAGCCGACTGGACGGAGACGGACCACGTGCCGCCGCCACCCGACTCCGGCGAACATTGGCTCATGCACTTCGACGGTTCTAAAAGATACTGGGGACTCGGCGCCGGAGTCGTCCTCACCTCACCCAAGGGGGGCCGACTCGAGTACGTGCTACAAATCCACTTCATGGCGTCCAACAACGTAGCCGAATACGAAGCTCTCGCGCACGGCCTCAAGCTTGCCAAGGCCATGAAAATCAAGCGGATCCTCTGCTACGGCGACTCCGACTTGGTGGTCCAGCAGACCACTGGTCATTGGGACGCCAAGGACCCCAACATGGCCGCCTACCGCTTCTTCGTCCAGCAACTCGCGGGGTGCTTTGACGGATGTGAATTCCACCACATACACCGCTCCAACAACGACGCAGCCGACACCTTGGCGAACATTGGTTCTCTTCGCGAGGAGATCCCACCCGGCGTCGCCCTTGAGAAGCTGTACAAGCCATCCATCACGCCGTGTCCCGGCTACGACTCCATCCGGATGCCGCCGGGCGCGGAGTCGGCTGGGCCGGCTCCAGGCGAACCGGAAACCGTCGAGGTCCTCGTCATCGAAGAGGCTCCGCCATGGACCCAACCCTTCCTCGCCTACCTCGCCAACGACAAGCTCCCGGCGGACGAGCTCATCGCCAGGCAAATCAAACGCCGAGCAAGTGCTTACACCATCATCAACAACGAGTTGTACAAGCGCAGTGTCTCTGGGATATTCCAGCGCTGTGTGAGCCAAGAAGAAGGGATCAAGATACTCAAAGAAATTCATCAAGGCGAATGCGGTCATCACGCGTCCTCGAGAGCAATTGTGGCTAAGGCGTTCAGGCACGGGTTCTACTGGCCGACTGCGATGGCTGATGCGAACCAGCTGGTCCGGCTCTGCATTGGCTGTAAACGATTTGCAACGCAGAAGCACACGCCGGCTTCAGCACTCAAGACAATTCCTATCACTTGGCCGTTTGCCGTCTGGGGACTCGACATGGTCGGCCCGTTGAGAAGATCCAGTGGAGGCATGACACACCTGCTGGTAGCAGTCGACAAGTTCACGAAGTGGATTGAAGCCAAGCCGATCAAGAAGCTGGATGGACCAATAGCAGTCAAGTTCTTCAAAAGCATCATCTACCGCTTCGGCTACCCCAATAGCATCATCACGGATAACGGGTCGAACTTCGTTAAGGGAGAATTCGCCAAGTTCTGCGGCAGGACCGGCATCCGGCTCGACGTGGCCTCCGTCGCACACCCGCAGTCAAATGGGCAGGTCGAGCGGGCAAACGGCCTCATCCTATCCAGCATCAAACCTCGGTTGCTCGAACCACTCGAACGAGCAGCCAGCGCGTGGGAAGAAGAGCTACCCTCCATCCTCTGGAGCCTAAGGACAACCCCGAATCGCTCAACCGGCTTCACCCCCTTCTTCCTCGTCCACGGGGCTGAAGCCGTCATGCCAACTGACATCGAGCATGACGCGCCCCGAGTCGTGCTGTACACAGAAGCAGAAGCTAAGCAAGCCTACGAAGACGGATTGGACCTGCTCGAGGAAGCGCGCCAGCTTGCCGAGTCGAGGTCGGCGATGTATCAGCAAAAACTACGCAACTACCACAGCCGGCAGGTCAGGCCTGTCCGCTTTCGAGAAGGCGACCTCGTGCTACGACTAATCCAAGACATAAAGAACATGCACAAGCTTTCATCACCCTGGGAAGGACCATTCATCGTAAGCAAAGCGCTCATCAACGACGCATACTACTTGATCGACGCCCGCGAGCACAAGAAGGACACGATGGACAAGGAAGGCGATGAAACGGAAAGACCATGGAACGCGTCACTCTTGCGTCGATTCTACACCTGAGAAAGAACCATGTATGTATCACCTATGCTATCAATAAAGAAATGAGAATGATGAGCACATGAGCAGTTTTTCGCAACTTTTTCTGCATTTCCTTTCCGGTTCTTCCGGCAGCCGGCAAGCTTGCCTTTAGCGGCCGTGTAGCGTGACTAACCCCTAAACGGCTAACTCTTCGAATCCGGTTAAGGCCGGCAAGAGAATAAGCTGGAGGGGGCCAACAACGTGAAAAACGCATAAAGGGAAGTATTGCCGGCTGGAATAATGCTCTTCTATAAACTCGGCCAAGCCGGCAGTCGGCAACCGCTTCTCCTATTACGGACGATTAACTACACAACGCTAAACGGCTAACTCTTCGGATCCGGTTAAGGCCGGCAAGAGAATAAGCTGGAGGCCGACTGTATGCGAAAGACGTAAGAAACAGAAATCGTTGCCAGCTGAGAAAACTCTGGCCCAACAAACCGGATCCTAACGTTGTAGTAGTGTGCATGATCCCGCTGGACGGTGAAGTGCACACGAACGACGGCGGGAAAGGCTACAGGCGAGTGCGAAATTAAGTTAAGCAGAGTAAAATTGTTCCCCATGATTAAAAGAGCGGGCTAACCACTTCATCGTTTCATTTCACGCACGAAAACGCCGCCAACCGGCTTCAAGAGCTCAAGCCGGACACAAGCATGACGAGCAGAAAATTAAAACTGCGCGCAAGTAAACAGATACAGGAAAAAAGGCAAGTAACATTAAACATCAAGAGCAAGGCCTTACAAACGGAAGGTGAACAACAAAACAAAAGAGGAAGTCCACAGGCGGACTTTCCCCACGCAACTACAAGGCCAAGCCGGCAAAGAGCTCCCTAGGCGGCACCCGTCGGCTTCCCGGCTCCACCTTTCTTCTTGCCAACCCAGGGCTTGAGGCAGAGGGTGCCGTCAAACACCTTCACGTAGAAGATGCCTCTGTCACGCCGAAGACGGAAGCAGAGGATGAAGCCGGCTTCGAGCTCGTAGAAGTCGGCAAACTCGTCCCATCCCCTGACGAACTCCACCTTGTTGACAACATCATCACCCTCCACCTGGGAGGTGAATCGCACAGTTGCACTCCAGGGGCCCTGGGTGGCACCCTCACGGAAGAGCTTGAACATGAAGTGGCCAACGCCCGGCAGCGCGTCGGCGAAGGCATCAGGAAGCCTCTGCACCGGCCCAATAACCGGCGGGTGCAGGATCATGAGGAACTCTTCGATGGGGAACACATCCCATCCCAGGCGCCAGGGATTCTCAAGGGAATCAGAAGAGGCGGAAGACAACTCCGTGCTGTCTTCCTCGCTGTCAGCGGCAGCAGGAGCATACTTAGGAACCGGATCAAAACCCGGAGGTGGAAGAACAGGAGTGGCCTCCTTCTCGCTTGACGAGTCATGAATAAGAAGGAGATTCTTGCCGCGGCCAATGCCACCGCCAACGCCGCCACCGGCGGCACCCGCCTTCTTCGAGCCAGTGCGGCCGCCGCCCTTGCCGCGGCCAGCGCTGCTACCGGCAGCAACGGCGGCGACCGCCTTTCCTCGTCCTCGTCCGCCTTTCTTAGGAGGACGGCCGCGAGGACGTTTCGCCGGAGGCGCAGCGGCGGTCTCCTCAGGAGCAACGTCCATAGGCTCGGACTTCACCATGGCGGAGCTGCGAAGGAACAAGAGGAAGAAGGCGAAGGGGGAGCAAGGAAGCGCAAGTGAGGAAGAAGAAAGAAAACTGCCAACCTTTATAGCAGAAGTAGGGGACAACGTGGGAAACCCAACCGTCACCCACGATCCCATGGTCTACACGTGGCAATGAGACTCAGATGATGGAGCTTTTCAGTAACTGTAGCCGGGTCCACGCACAGAAGCCAAGGAGTCAAGCGTCAGCCGGCATAAAATACCCGGGGGCTGCGCAGTCGGCAAGCCGGCTTCGCAGACCCGGATGCATATCTATAACACCCCGAGTCACGGACTCGGGGGCTGCCACGCCGTCAGCCGGCATAAAATACCCGGGGGCTGCGCAGCCGGCAAGCCGGCTCCGCAGACCCGGACGCATATCTATAACACCCCGAGTCACGGACTCGGGGGCTGCCACGCCGTCAGCCGGCATAAAATACCCGGGGGCTGCGCAGCCGGCAAGCCGGCTCCGCAGACCCGGACGCATATCTATAACACCCCGAGTCACGGACTCGGGGGCTGCCACGCCGTCAGCCGGCATAAAATACCCGGGGCTGCGCAGCCGGCAAGCCGGCTCCGCAGACCCGGACGCATATCTATAACACCCCGAGTCACGGACTCGGGGGCTGCCACGCCGTTAGCCGGCATAAAATACCCGGGGGCTGCGCAGCCGGCAAGCCGGCTCCGCAGACCCGGACGCATATCTATAACACCCCGAGTCACGGACTCGAGGGCTGCCACGCCGTCAGCCGGCATAAAATACCCGGGGGCTGCGCAGTCGGCAAGCCGGCTCCGCAGACCCGGACGCATATCTATAACACCCCGAGTCATGGACTCGGGGGCTACCACGCCGTCAGCCGGTATAAAAAACCCGGGGGCTGCGCAGCCGGCAAGCCGGCTCCGCAGACCCGGACGCATATCTATATCACCCCGAGTCACGGACTCGGGGGCTGCCACGCCGTCAACCGGCATAAAAAGCCCGGGGGCTGCGCAGCCGGCAAGCCGGCTCCGCAGACCCGGACGCATATCTATATCACCCCGAGTCACAGACTCGGGGGCTTCCACGCCATCAGCCGGCAGAAAATTCCTGGGGGTTGCGCAGCCGGCAAGCCGGCTCCGCAGACCCGGACGTAAAACTACATCACCTCGACTCGGGGGCTGCATGACATCACGACGATGGAAGAAAAACGCAAGACAAATAAAGAACGTGAAATTTCGACCCGGATCGATGCTCAAACCGGCCCAAAATTCGGGGGCTAGGCATGGTGACTATCATCACCAAAACAAGCACAATGGCCCAACAATCACAAGAACAATAACATCTGAAGACAGCAAGCAGTATGAAGAAAGACAATCATCAGTACAGAATACAGCAAGTTCAACAATTACACCTGACATTCCGGGGGAGCAAACAAGTCAGATGGTAGCGGCGTCAGTGTCAGCAGCAGCGTCGTCGGCTTCAGTGTCTTCAGCCGGCCGTGGCGCCGAAGACGGCTCAGCAGGCACCAACTTCGTCAAGTCCACCGCCTCGGCAACCCGCCCTGAGGCCATGACGATCTCCGGACGCAGGCTCGCGAGGGACGTTCCCGTGCGAAATCCATCCACCAGCCTGCTCATCTGCACGCCCGGGTACCATGACTTCACCACGGCCAGTGCCATGTCGGTGCCTCCGCGCGCCGCCATCTCCACCTGCTCGTTGATGCCAGCTGGCGCCCCTTCAAGCCGGGCGGACAAATCATGGAGGGCAGCTGGCAAGGGAGCATCCGGCCACAGGTTCTCGAGCACGCCACCAGCCGCTTCTTTCAAACGATTGAACTCCTGGCCGAATCGGAGAAGACGGGAGGCGGCAGTCGGAGCAGACCCAGCAGCAGCACCAGAGGACTCCGGTCGGGAATGAGCCGAGGCAGCATCTCTCTGGATTTGCGCGTCTACCTCGGGATAAAGGCCTGCATTTCAAACCGGTGAGGCCGATTAGAAGACCCCGAACAAGAAGTCAAGGAGAAAGAGACCTCACTTACCGAGGATCAGTTCGTTCACGCGCTCAACCTCCTTGATCAGGCCGCCCACCAGCCGCTCATGCTCAAGCTCACGCGCCTTGGCCGCTCGGACGATCTGGTCGTTGGCCTTGACGGAATCCTTCAGCAGAATCCTCAGCTCGACCGCATTCTCGCGGAGTGACTCAATCTCGCCCTGTCTCCGCCGCTCAGCTTCCCGCAGTTTCGCCGCTTCCTCGCCCAGCCGGACGATTTCGAGGCGGCGCTCCTCCGACGTCTTTTCCGCCGCCTGGAGATTGGCCTTGGCCAAGGTCAGGGCGGCGTCCCTCCCCTTCAGTTGCCTCTCCAAGCCGGTGCGGGAGGCGGTGTCGCCTGTGGAGATCGGATCATCATCAAACCAAGACGTGCAAGAAAGGATGTAGAACGACAAGATAGAGAATGTGAGCAAGAAAGAAGACCGGACCTTTGGCCGCCTCAAGCTCCCGCCTGAGCAAAGTCGTCTCCTTGGCCGCCTCGGCAAAACCCTGCTCTATGGAGGAGCAGAGCAACGTTATGTTGGCCAGGTTCTCTTTGGCCTTCTCCTCCACCAGCGCGCGAGAGGAATCTTCCCCGATGCATCGGGCCGGGCCGGCACCGGCCCGAAATACGGGGGAGAAGACACCAAGATGGATTGATGGGGACTAGGGAGCGAAGCCGTCACCCCCGCTATGGCCTTGTCCTTGGCCGTTTCGGCCACCGACGTGGAAGGAGTGGGGAAGGCGAGGTATCCGGCATCGGCGCCGGGCCGGAGAACTATCTGGAAGGCATCCGCCGATGCCTCAGTGCCACCTGCTGAAGCTGGAGGGTTGGAATCGACCACGGGGAGAGCGTCATTTGCCGACACCGGGCCGACCAGTTCCACATCCGCTGTCGCCGCTACCGCCTCTGGAGGCGGACCAGCCGTTTGCGCCACGGGAGCCTCGGGAGCAGGCCTCGTGGCCGGCTCCACCGTCACGACGGGCGCCGACTCCACTATTGGAAGCGGCGCTCTGCGAAACGAAGAAAGTGTCACCACCAAGAAGTACAAGCCGCGAGATTTCTACCACAAGACCAGGACTTACCCGTCGCATGAGCCCAGTTCCCTGGGCTTCCTCCTCAAGCGCTTCGGCGGGGGAGCTGGCACATCGTCGGACAGGCGCTTCACGCCTCCAGAGGGCGCCTCCCCGCCCTCCGCTATAACGGCAGGGTCGTCAACCGGCCGCTCCGCACAGGCCGGTACTACTTCAACCTCTGCACCGGCCTCCGCGGTTTTGCCGGCGTCTGTGCCTGCTCCCGCCTTCTCCTCAGCCGCCTTGGCAGCGGCCAGCTGCCTCGCGGCCGCCTTGACGTCCATCTCCTTCCGGATCAGATCCGCCTGCGCCAGCTCCGCGTAAATAGCTTTTTCCATACCTTCGACGCCTAAGTCATAACCCAGATCAACAGCAAGAGCAGAATTAACCACCTGGACGCTAGTTCCACCGATGAGGGATTTCGCCCTCTTCGCTTCAGCCGCCTTCGCCTCCGCCTTCTCCTCGTCCTCCCTTGAGGTCATCAGCTGTTCCACAGTCAGACCAGCGTCAGACGCTCCCAAGGCCAAATCCGCCTGTGTCATCTGAGCATAAAACTCCTTCTCCAAATCACCCGGATTCAAATCATAAATGAAATTACCACCGGAAGCACGACCAATCACCTCGTTGTTGGCCCCATCAGCTGGGACATTCGCCTTCTCCGCCAGCCTGGCGTCGACTTCGGCCCTGATATCGGCCACAATCGCGTCCGCCTGGGCCTCCGCCGAAGGTTTCCCGGCGGGCATCAAGCCGGCCGTAGTAGGCCGGGACGACGAAGAAGCCAACTTTTTGGCGGGCAGCACGCCCCGCTTCTCGAATGTGCCCCTCCGCTTGTGGGGCACGGTGCTTGCATCAACATCGGCGGCCGACTTCGACCGCCTCTCCTTCAGGACCCGCCGGGGAAGAATTGCTTTCTTCTTCCGCGCCGCCGCCTCCAGCTCCTTGGTCCTGCGGGAGGACGACGCCGGCTTGGAGGCTGGCACGGAAGAGGAACCTTCTGAGTCCGGCTCGGAACCGCTGGAAAGATCTACTACCACGCGCACGGCATCGTTGGTTTGCCCGGCGACGTCGGGCTCAGGAAACTTATCGCGAGGCCGCGAGACTGGAGGAGGGACGTCGCGCTTGAGGTCCTCGTCCCGGTCGGCTGCCGAATCGGAGTCGGAGCCGGCAGAGGGGATAGGGCTCGTTGCGGTGCGGGCGGCATCGTCATCGCCTCCGCCATCTTCACCAACATCGGCGCCCCCACCGGACGATTCGGTGGTGTCACCGCACCTGTCCGGGCCGGCGCGGGCGCCGCCGCCCGATTCATCTTTAGCGGTGGCGTCTGTTTCTCCTCCCGCCTGTTCATCGGCGGAATCCTCCTCCAGCAAGGCCGTCAGTGCCTTGGTGAAGGGACCACTGACGTCGGGCTCAAAGACGACTTCAAAATCCTCAACCCTCTGGAGCTCGCAAAGCTGCACAACAGGCCGACTGGGTCAAGCGGCAGCCGGACGAAGGAGTTGAAGACGGACAAGAGAGCAATGACTAACCTCCGGAGCAGGTTCCGAGCGGTGAATGGATCGAACCCGAAATCCCAGTCCGCCTCGATCCTGTCGGTGATGAGACGGGAAGCCCACTTGCGGAGGCTCTTTGGCTTCGGCAACTCCAAGCAGACCCGGCTGGGATCCCGGATACCAGAGTAGAAGCACATCTTGTGCGGACGTGCCTGCTGCGGGTATATCCGCCTTGACAGCCACGCCAGGGTCAGGTCCCTGGACGTTAGGCCGGCCGCCACCAACACCTTCAGCCGGCTGAACAAGACACTCTCGAGAGCCCCATCCACAGGCGGCTTCCGAATCCAGGACTTGGACGCCGGCAGCGAGTTGGAGAAGGCCGGAAGGCCGATTCGGTCGGCGTCAGTAAGATTCCGGACGTAGAAGTAGGTGCTCTGCCACTTCTTGATGGAATCAGGCAGGTTAATCTTGGGCAGCGGCGTATTCTTCGTGCTAATGGAGACGCTGCCGCAGTCGCGCTACTGCCCGGCGGTCGTTTGAGCCCGCAGGAAGAAGAACATGTCGAATATCTCCATACTGGGCCAGATGCCCAAATACGCTTCGCACAGCGTAACGAAGCAGGACAGCTGAGTAATGCAATTTGCCCCCAGATGATGGGGCTGTAGCCCGTAGAAGTGCAGAAATTCTGCGAAGAAGGAGCTCACCGGGAGCCCCAATCCCCGCTCCAAATGCGCGGAGAACACGACGACCTCGCCCTTCTTGGGCGCCGGAGAAACTTCTCATTTAGGGGGAGCGCGGGCTCCCACGTCGCCCGTCATCCCCAAGAACTTGTTCCGACGGAGCTCCCAGAGGAATGCATCGTCCACGGTGGAGCCCATCCACGCGCCCGAGCTCGCCATGGAAGATCGGTTTCCCGTGGTGAGAGAGGCGAATGCAAGGACGGCAAGAGCAAAAGAGAGAATGGGCGAGAACCGGAGAGCGCAAGAATCGGCGGGGAAGACGAAGCACGAATGGGGAACGGTAACCCCAGCCGTTCCTCCTCCTTCCCCTTTAAAGGCGAGGCAGGCGGAACCGCTCCGCCCATCACGCCGCGTGGCGGGCAAACGTGCCGCACTTTCCGTAGATGATCCCACGAGCGAACCGTTGCCACAGAGAATCCAGCCCGGCGAAGCCGAGGCGACGTGCGCCAGGCCTCGGGCAGAACACCAACGGCTCCCCAAGGCGGCAGGTCGTGGCTGACGTAGGCCACGACCCAAGCCTTCGAGCCGGCCGTTCCGGACCGCAAAGATCTACGGATCCCGCACCACGAAGCCAAACTAGTCAACGACAACTTCGACAGTACACAACCAAGGACAGGAGTGCCCGTGGAGCATTCCCCACGAGCAAGCTTCAGCTCCACCCGGCTTCGGTTCCAGCCGGCGCCGACTCCAATCACGACATTTCAACCGCAACGTTCAAGACAGAGGGGAAGATCGAGAAGTCTTCCCAGCAAGCTAGCAAGGCTCCACGATCTCGGAGGCTAGTGTCGGGGATACGAACCCCGGATATCCCAAAGAGGCCTATTTCTTCAACTCTCCGCAGGCCGGCTGAACAAGTGCCGGCTGCGCAGTGCCGCCTGAAACTCGCCGGATGAAGCAAGCCGTCTGCGTCTACCCGGATGCGGACGTCCGGCTGGGCTGAAGCCGGACGCACCACCGACAGCTCCGTACGAGTGGGCCCGGTCCGTATAACCGCTCTGGGTGAACAGTACCCCTTGTCGGGCATCTCCTGTACCGAATCATGACAACAAGCTCCAGCCGGCCCAGAAAGTAGTGATGTCATAGGGACAAACTTGTAACTTCCCTGTAACCCAAAACCCTAGCTCGCTGCCTATATAAAGCGGGCTAGAGCCTCCTGCGCGAGGCATGCAAGCAAGGAAGAGGAGAGAGACACGTACGTAGCATCATCTTCCACCTCCAGCCGGCCAGGATCTCCAGCCGGCTGCCACCCGAAACAGCTCAAGGAGCACCATTGTAGCCCGATTCTGTGATCAAGCAATAAGAACAAGAAGAGCAGGACGTAGGGGTGTTACCTCCGCAAGGAGGGCCCTGAACCTGGGTAACTAGCGTGTGTTCGCATGCTTGTTGCCCAATCCCGCGCGAGCATCCATCGTCGCCTGCCCCACAATCTTTTCCATCTCTGATGGATATGCCGTGCAACCCACCACGACAATGCTTGTTTGGGAGAGAGACATGCTCCGCTTTTTCATAAAACACTCCTGTTCTTCACTTATATGTGTTGATGAAGGGCCACGTAGAGATAAACAAAACTTTTCCTATGCGGTACTCCCAAGATCTAGCCGAGGTAGAAGGCCACGATGATTACCACTAGACGCGCAAGTGCGGATTATCGATGAAGCGCGTCGAAGCAGTGCCGTCCCACGATCCGATCCAGTCCCTCGATCGTCGAAGTGCTGAACGTACAATACCTCTGCCGGTATCCACACGTCCGAGGAGGAGCACCGGCGGCGGACTGCTAGGTCCGGTACGGCGGTTGGACTGAATGGCTCTAGGGTTTCCAACACATGGAAGTGTCTAACCGTATCCCTTTTGGGCATCCCAAACCCCTTCTTATATAGGAAGTGAAGGTGGGCTGCACAACATTTGTGGCCCATCCACTAAAGTCCTATTCTGGTCCTCTTGAGTCCAACTCACTGACCAAGTCCATGTGCGGTTGGGGTCCAACCCAACCGACTTGCTCCCGCTCTTAAGTATGTGACCCTACAGGCTCATGGCGATTTGGACACGATTGGAGTCCTACTCACAATCGATCAATCGGTAGCGGCTCCTAGCAGAACGTGCCGACTCCTAAGTACCATAGAGTCTTGACGACATACCTTTCAATGCGACTCACGTCCAAGTCCCCTTTGCCTCACGATATACCTTGTTGAGCTATAGGCGAATTATTGTCATCCCTTTATTAGCTCAACACTCTTCTCGATCCGTGATATATGATTCATCTGACTAACACTTAGTCGATCGCCTCGGTTAACACTTAACCGAGATGCGCATGGCCATGCTATCCAAATCATATCACTCGAGAGGGCCCAGAGAATATCTCTCCAGTTGGAGGGGCAAAGTTCCATCTTGGTTATCCACATCACGCAGCTTGATTCTCAGCCGACCCGAACTCTGCCTTTATAACTGCCTTGTTACAGAACAGCGTTTGATAGAACCTAAGTCGGTTGATCCACATCTCGGAGTGTGCGACAACCTCAGGTCTAAGGATTACATTGATTGAGACATATAAATGACAACTTACTCGTTGTATCTCAATATGGGTCAGTCCGACTTGGTAAACTCTTTAGTCAAGTCTGTGTAAGTCGGTATGGCATCACCATGCCCATGACAAGTGGAACCGTGTCATCAGCCGACTTTCACATTAGTCTAAGTTGTGTGTCCAGTACAACCTCAATGACCAAGGACAGTCTAGTGTGAACAACATTAATATATAGTTCCACAACTGAATCACATATTCAATGATACATATAAATTGTTCATACTTGGACAACTTGATAACTTTATGAATACATTGGGAATTACATCAAACATGATTGCCTCTAGGGCATATTCCCAATAGTCTCCCACTTGCACTAGAGTCAATCATCCCGACATCATATGTCCAGGCATCTAATGCCCATGGCTCTTGTGTGCGCCTCATGCTTTGGCTGTGGTAGCGGCTTTGTCAACGGATTTGCAACATTTTCATCCGTGTGTATCTCGCATAACTTGATATCACCTTGTTCGACAAACTGGCGAATGAGGTGGCATCGCATGAGTATATGTTTGTTCTTCTGGTGTTGTCTAGGTTCCTTCGCTTGTGTGATGGCACCATTGTTGTCACAATACACGTCTAACGGATTGGATGCACCCTGAACCACACCAAGATCAATCAGGAAATTCCTGATCCAAACAGCTTCCTTTGCTGCCTCCGAGGTGGCAATATACTCATCCTCTGTCATAGATGCGGACACCGTATCCTGCTTGGAACTCTTCCAGCTCACAGCTCCTCCGTTCATTACGAACACGTATCCAGATTGCGAATGAGAATCATCTGAGTCAGTAAGATAACTCGTATCCGTGTAACCCTTTACACTGAGTTCATCCTCACCTCCATAAACTAGAAACATATCCTTAGTCCTTCTCAAGTACTTAAGGATAGTTTTAACCGCTGCCCAGTGGCTTTTGCCAGGGTCAGCTTGGTACCTGCTCGTCACACTCTGAGCATAGGAAATATCCGGCCTGGTACAAATCATGGCATACATGATGGATCTGACTGTCGAAGCATATGGAATCGCACTCATCTGACTTCGCTCATCAGTTGTCGAAGGACACTGAGTCTTTCTAAGCTTCACACCATGGGACATCGGTAAGAACCCTTCCTTACTTGATTCCATGTTGAACTTCTTCAACACTTTGTCCAAATATGTACTCTGACTCAATCCAATGAGTCGCCTTGATCTATCTCTATAGATCCTTATTCCCAATATATAAGTCGCCTCACCCAAATCTTTCATTGAGAAACTCCTTTCCAATGACTCTTTGGTTTCTTGCAACATCTGGACATCATTTCCAAACAGTAATATGTCATCCACATATAAGATTAGAAAGTTGACTTTGCTCCCACTAAACTTCTTGTCAAGACAAAAGTCATGATCACTCTTGATGAAGCCAAACGATTTGACCACTTCATCAAAGCGAATGTTCCAGCTCCGAGATGCTTGCTTCAACCCATAAATGGATTTCTGAAGTTTGCATACCTTGTCAGCATTAGCTGGATCGACAAAACCTTCGGGCTGTATCATATACACGTCCTCAGTTAAATTTCCATTAAGGAAAGCTGTCTTGACATCTAGCTGCCATATCTCATAGTCAAAATAGGCTGCTATTGCTAACATGGTCCAAACTGTATTTAAGCATCGTTACGGGCGAGAAAGTCTCGTCGTAGTCAACTCCTTGAACCTGTCCGAACCCTTTCGCGACAAGCCGTGCTTTATAGACAGAGACATTTCCATCCATATCAGTTTTCTTCTTAAAGACCCATTTGCACTCGATGGGTCTTACACCATCAAGCAGATCAACCAAGTTCCAAACTTGATTTTCATCCATGGACTTTAATTCAGATCTCATGGCTCCAAGCCATGACTCGGAATCAGATCCCACCATTGCTTCCGAATAAGTTGCCGGCTCATCACTGTCTAACAGTAATACATCACGAACACTTCATAATCGTGCCGATCTTCGCAGTTCAGGTGCTGTTGCCGGACTAGGTTGTGGCACCCCCCCCCCTCCCTCTGACACAGGTTGCCAGAGAGGTGGTCGCCCCGTGCGCCAGCCCAGGATATCTGGACGCATGTTACGACAATGCAACATAGCAGAAATATCATTACACAATCAGGCCCAGTGGGCTACAAATGGTTTACATGGCCATCAAGGCCTGACATATGGCCAAGTATGGCACGGGACAAAGTTTAACTGGCAGCGGAAGACCTAGATACGGCAATGGCTTGGTGCGACTCCATTCCACAGGCATCTGGCTGGGCTACTGATCCTAGCACGCTCTTGCTCCATCTCCTTGCTATGGTAGAAGATGAGTCCTCTCAACGTCTGGCCACATGAAAAGCCAGTCTGAGTACAATGACGTACTCGCAAGAAAATAACCACAAGACATGAACAGTCAAGCAATCGGGCAACAAGTAACCAGCAATAATAATAATCTAAACATGGCAAGTGCCTACTCATGACATTCCAAGTGGATAGCAACAAGGTAGCACATCAAGCCATGGCATAAGAAAACAAAGGGGGTATCACCAGTACAGAGTCCAAGCCAGGTGGGGTTGGATCGTGTACCGGAGATCACACAAAGAGCTTACCTGTGACGAATAACGGGTGTACCCACTGGTACCAAGTATTATAATTTCACCTGTCATCACAACTAGGCCAAACGGCCTTACCACATCTGTTAAACTGTTAGGCCCACTGGCCTTTTATTTCCACTTGGGCATGCACGGTTGATGTTGGCTCAGGCCTAACTCTAGGCTCCCAACGATCACACCGTCACCCCTGAACACGGGTAACCATCCACATCTCCAGTAACATTCCCTGCATTAGCTTATTGTTCATTTAGTGAAATCGGGTTATTCATCTTTCTTTCAAACAACTTAAGTTTAACCTCCGGACTCGACAAAGGACAATAGTGTAACCGACACTGAACTGTTCCATAACCTAGGAACAAGGCTAGCTGCTAGACGACACACTCTCGAGAGGTTGCAGTTACCACCCATCTAAGTGCACCTTACTTAGCTAAGGCAAGATACACTTACACAACCGTTCACGCTACCAAGACACTCCCTGTATAGCTACCGACATAACTCTATGTCTTATGACGAACTGAATCCGGCACGTCCCCAACTCATGAGCAACGCCTAGCTCCGGAACCTTCACAAGACTAGCCCCGACCACAACTATGCAGTATCCGACTAGACTTGCCAAGTGGGTAGCATCAAAGGAGGCTTGATAGGTTACATAGGCTATGGCTCTCCCATTTGGGCGACAGTGGTACTGCGTTCAATGTTCAGATTAGTGGCACTATGGACTGACCCTATCGAAGTTTGGAGGGGTGTTTCCTTTAATCCAGTTTCTTTGAACGACAAGTCCAAACCACGGAGGATTAGTCCAACACAACATGTATAATATCACTTCAACCTAAAACAGAAGCAAACTGCACCCAATAGTTCAAGCGATGGATAGTTTGCATCGACTGGGTGACTATCGAGCCACCACTGATCGAGCAAACAAAGAAACAAATAAATAGATAAAATGCGGGCACAGGCAAAATAGAAAAGGCGTCAACCGGATGGCTGTGGCGGAGATGCCTCCAGCCAGCGCCGTCTCGTTTGACAAGAAAAGAAACGTCAACCGGATGACTGCGGCGGAGATGCCTCCGGCCAGCGCCGTCTCGTTCGACAAGAAAAAACGTCAACCAGGCGACTGTGGCGGAGATACCTCCGGCCGGTGCCAGCCTCTGGCTGATAAAAGAAAATAAAACAATACAGTCAACCGGGCTACTGTGGCGGAGATGCCTCCGGCCGGTGCCAGCCTCAGACTGATAAAAGAAAATAAAACAATACAGTCAACCGGGCGACTGTGGCGGAGATGCCTCCGGCCGGTGCCAGCCTCAGGCTGATAAAAGAAAATAAAACAATACAGTCAACCGGGCGACTGTGGCGGAGATGCCTCCGGCCGGTGCCAGCCTCAGGTCGAGTAAAAGAAAGTAAAAATAGCACAGTTGACAGGATGTAAACAAAGCCACGATATCTCGTGACGCACAGTTCACAGATGATGAGCAATAAAATGCACCTATATGAGGGGGTAAAATACAAACAAACAAACACCGCTTCAGTGTTCATAGCAAGTGGTTAGCTTGCCTTTGACGATCGATGCCTTTTGGTTTCGACGGTCACGGACGCCACGGTTTAGGGTATCGGTTTGCCGGTACCGCGGGATACCTATGCAAGCATACAAGTGCTGAGCATACAAACATTTAAAAAAAGTAAAACCTATACCACTGGATAGAGCTTTTCAAACTATGAATTTACAAATTTGAATCACCTCAAACGGAGCTACGGATCAAAAGATATGGCTCGGCGAAGTTTAACTATCTGCTGCCCACTCTGGAAAAAAAATAGAACGGGCCGAAACTGAAATGGGCCGGGCTGGTCGCGCATTCTCCGAAAAGACGCTCTCGCTGCGGGGAGACGTAACGCGCCAGTTACGCCTCCACTAGATCTGACAGCGGGCCCAGGCCAAGCTGGGGCCCGCCTGACAGCGGCACGGGACGCCACGCTGGCGGCCCAGCTGGCCGCCTCCTACCCCACGTCGACGACGCCAGGGACGGAGCCCGACGCGGCTCGGGCTGGTCCGGCCGCCAGCCGCCGGTGCAGGCCGCCGGCCACCAAGGGGCTGCCGGCGACCGGGGGAGGCTCCCTAAGCTCCACTGCAGCCGGGGAGGGCTAGGGCTAGGGGAGGTGCTGGGTTGCTCGAGCACGCAAGCTCGCGTGCTTCGGCCATGGCGGAGCTCGGGTGGAGCTTGGGGGCGGCGATGAGGTGGGCTAGAGGCTAAGGTGAGGCCGGGAATGGGTTCGTGGGGCTGCACCACTCCCGGCGATGGTGTTTCCTTTGGCAGAGGAGGTCGTGGAGCTCGCTACCCGAGCTTCTAGGGTTTCGGCCACCTCGAGCTCGGGAGAGCTCCTGTGAGCATCTCTCCTCCAGCAACTGAGTGAGAGTGGTCTGAGGGAGGCTGTGAGGCACGCGAGAGGGCTTGGGAGAGCTTCTTATAGCCGGGAGAGAGGAGGAGGTGGGTGGGAGGTAGTTCGGCCATTAACGCGCCGCCGAGGTCACGACTGACATTTCTCTGGCCACAGTGGAGAGGAGATAAGAAGGGGGGATGAGGCTGCCATGTTGGATGCACAGTGGAGCATGAGGTACACTGCATCAGAAGGATTAGGCACCGACAATAGCAGTAAGCGGGAATTAGGTCTTGCCAAAGCGCGCGTCCCGGACGTCCAGAGCGCGACACGGCGACATCATCGCGTTCCCGACGACTCGGAGCTCCAAACTGAAAAAGGTTTGCACCACTGGGTTCACACGGACAAGATGAAGACAACCAAACTGGCCACACTCAAAAACTCCACACTTCGCAATACAAGATTTTCTGAAAACTTAATGCATAGACGATGTTCGATGAAATGACAGGGGCCTTGCACATCTCAGAAAAATCCCCAAAATTCACAGTAGGATAGGATAGGTGTATATAGCATATGTGTGAAGTTTGAGCTCAACTGGGTACCTGGAAGTGGGTCAAATAATCTGGTGTCCAAAAATTCCCTAATGGCATGGGCATGCTAAAAGCACTTCTTCAAATAATATTGGCCTGGTATTCCGGATATGTGGTTGGGTATGTAAGGGTGTAAATTTAGAAAAGTTTAAATGCCATATGATACTTTTATCTAGAGGTTTCTTCAGAAATTGCTATTAGTCATAAAAAGGGCATTACAAAGGAAGTACCTCAAATATTGCTCAAATGAGGTTGGGCCAATGGAGTGAAATTATCACTGAGGTTAAATCATGCACCTCACCAAAATTTCAGAATTTTTGGATGAGTGGAAGGTGTCCAGGTAATTTTTGGATTGGAAATGGCATAATAGGAAATATGAATAAACTTGGAATTATTGCATGAGACTATGAAACATTTTCCCATGGGAGAGATGTGTAACAGCCCTACCTTGGTAACGAAAAATACGAAGAATTTTTCCACTTTTGTTTCCTTGTTTGCATCATAGCATCCATATGCATTTTGGCCTTCCAAACTTACATTTGGAAACAAATTAAAATGGGGAGCCAACCTTCCCCAAAACCTCCAACCAAATGCAATGCCAAACTTGGAAACTAGTAAATGAATTTCCAAATTGATGAGGAAGTTCCAACTTTGCAGTTTATAACAATTCCTCGCTTTTCAAATTTTGCTAAATAAGAAATGCCATGAGAATTCAAATTGGCTGAATTCAATTCTTAATTTTGGAACCAAGTTAAGCTTTCCAAAATTCAAACTAAAACCATGGGGAGCTCCAGTAGTATTGTGAGAATCCCCATGAATATTTCCAATATTTTTGGAATGGTCTAAATGCCCTGATTAAATGCATGTTGGAAATTGCTCAATTTTTACCTTAATTGAAAACTATGAACAAATGTTGGCCAAAACTTTTTATTTGACCTCGCCAATTTTTGTGGAGCAGCAAAAGGTAAATCGGAGCCTATGTGAATTTTTCCAGATTTTATAAACCTGTTGTAGTGCCTCTTTTAAATTCCTGAAGCTGCTGAACTAAAAGGGAAAAACAGAAATTTTGGAAATGTTTAAATTTCTGACGAAGGGGTCCCACTGTCAGTCTCTCTCTCTCTCTCCCTCTCTTCTCACTGTGTGCCATGGCGCACTGGCGCCATGCCGCGCCAGTGACCGGCGCTCCACTCGCCCCCTTGAGGTCAGGTGGACCTCATCGACGCCACCTGCTCCCCCATTCGCCCTCCTCCCTTTTCCCCTCCCTTTTCGGTCCCAGAAAAAGCAAACCCTAGGCCACCCCGAGCCCCCTGTCGCCGCCGCCGACGACCATCGAATCACTGCCGTTGGGGAGGCTGTGCCGTGGATCGGTGAGGTGCATCACCTCCGCCGTAACCTCCTCTCCCATAGGGTCGAAGGAATCGACGCGGGGCCTCCCGAATCGACGCCGCCGTCCCGTTCTTCCTCGCGGCCGACCGCCACCGCCGATCACGCTTGGCTCCGATTCCGGCCGCCCCCGACTTCTCCGACCGTACCATCACACTCAGGGTGAGGCCGCCGTCCTCCAGGACACCCCTTTTTCTCAACTCTCCCCCTAGCTCGTTCGGGCGCCGTCGCTCGCCGTTTCTCCGCCGCGGGTCGCCGTCGGCTAGGCCGCTCCGGTGACCTCAGAGGGGTGGCGCCGCCACATTTAGGTAGCCCTCGACGCGCCGTTTTCCCTTGCCCCTGCACTCTTCTCCTCGCGCTCTCGTTCGCAGGCTACGTGCGGCACCGCGTCGCGGTCACCGTGCCGGCGCGCGCCGGTCGTGGCTTTGACCCGCACGCGCCCATGCCCGACGCGCCGGCCGGGAAACCGGCCTGGGCCGGCCTTGAGGCTGGATGCCTCCGATGCCGCCCCGGCCTGGCCCCGGTCTGGGCCGGCCGCTAGGCCGGCAGCCTCTGGCTTGGGCCCGGCCTAACACCCGGACTGGGCCGGTTCTGAGGCCGGCAGCCTCTGCTATCGATCCGGCCTGCCATCCGGCCTGGGCCGACTTATGGGCCGGCCCGCAACAGTAATCTCTACAAATTGGGAAAATAAATTGGAAGTTTAAATATTTCATAACTATTTGAATAACGATTCAAATTGGACAAACCAAATGTCAAATTGTTCAGAAAAACAAACTCTACCACTTGGAGTCATTGTAACTTTCTTTTGGAATTATATTATTTTGGTTATTTAAGAATTCCTAAAATGGGTTAAATAATCCCAAATTAGGAAAATTCATAAGTTATTACATATTGATCCAAAATTAATGAACAAGTTACCAATGTGATCATCTTGACAAATGCTACTCAACCATGCTGATATCATATCATGATCCCTAATATTTGTTTGATGTTATTCATAATTGGTTTAAAAGAATTAAATTCAATTATTTAATTAATTCGCTATTTATTCATCGGTACTCCGAAAATTACAAATAAATTACCGAAATGATCGGAAGAACGAATCCTATCCATTCATGTCATGTTCATGCATATTTGAGCCACTTCTATAATAATTTGATAATTTATGAAGAATGTGGTCACTAAGATAAATATGGGGTTGTATCCAAATAATTGCACAAATTATTTGGCTCCCTATTCAATGTTGCTATTTAAATTATAATGATATCCTTGCATGAATTTGACATGTCATCATGTGATTGCGCATTGCACCTTGTGTCCTTGTGATTTATGTGTTCTTTGTTTTTCTTTTGGGTTTCGATAGATTCCGGAGTCGAGGGTCTCTCTACTTACCCCGACGAGTAGTACTTCACGCCCGGGCAGCAAGGCAAGAGATAACCTAACCTTCTTGGCATCTAGCATCCTATGATTTTGTCAAATTATTTTATCCACCATAATATTGCATGCGGTTCAAATGTCTCTTTTGGTAAATATTAGAATATCCTATGAATGCATGTTCTTCCCCGAGCCAATCACATGTATCCCTACCTATGAACCCTAGGGTTGAAGTGTTGGCAGAGATAAAGATAAAATGGTTGTATTCATATGCTTAGCTATGCTTAGCCATGCTTAAATAAATGCTTTATGTCCGTTATTAATTCCGTAATTGTTGATGATGATGGAATGATTCAGGCATGGTGGATAATTGTGATGCTAATTAAAATGCTAAGACGGCTTGGGTGAGTTGCCATCGGGGATGGTGTTTTGCCTCACTCTAGCCCCTAGGTGCGAGTTCTTTACCTCTTGAACCAAGACGAGCGTGCTGCCATTGGTGGGTGTATGGGCGCCTTACTGACCAAATAACTTGTGCGGGCGTATCCAAGGGTCCTCTAGTTTGCTATTTCCATTTGCCGTGTGTGTGAGCGGAAAAAGAAATGATGAGGATGGTGGTGTTTAGGACGTGGCGATGGGGCAGGGGCTGAGGCTGGGTAAACTTGCCCTGTGGCCACAGATGACTCTTGGATAGTCTCACGCGAGGTAAAGGTTTAACCGCGCTTGCTTGCCGGCCTTCCCCGGAAGAGGGCCAACTAGGTGAGCCGGACGGTACCAATGGGTAAATTAGTACACCCCTGCAGGGTTAATCTTTTCGAAAAGCCGTGTCCGCGGTTATGGACGACTTGGGATCGGATATAACATCATAGAGAATATTAACCTAATCGATATGGCAGCTAAAGGTTGCATAATCAACATGTGATAAAGGTTCATTTCCTCGAGGGTGATTCGAGGGGGTGCCTTGGTGGAGATGAGTGTAGTTGGTGACAAAAAGGGTTCGATGAGAACCATTGATGACAAAGTTACTCTCTTATCCCCTTTATGAAAAGTATTCTGAGTAGACGATGCCTTGTGTCTTTTTATCTCTTTTAAATGAAAATTGGCTTTATGCAAACAAGTACACAAATAGCTTTAGAGCCTCCGTCAGTCATTGGGCCTATATCGCCCTACTAAACTTGCGAGTACATCGTACTCAGTCTCTCTTTGCTGCCTCTATATTTGTATTTCAGAGGAGGACGACATCGAGCAGCTAGGTGGGTTCTTCGTTGACGTCGACTACTAGTCTGGGGTTCCCAGGTGGCAGCTTGGGACCGTGGAACAAGCTGGCTTGGGTAATGTTTATTGTAGGCCTCTTAGGCCATATATTTGCTTCTTGTTGTTAGACAACACTACCCGCTTCCGCTTGTTGAATTGATGGTCTGTGACCTTTTGCCGTGTAATATTTGTATTCTTCTCATTATATGAGTTGCTATATGTTTTGTGTCGTAGAGTCATGCAATGTGCCAGTTTGTTCCACATGTCTCGATCTCTGTGTTATACCTTGATGGTTGTGCCAATTACATAGCCTCTCGGTATAATTCCGGGGTCGGGGCGTTACAAGATGTATATATATGAGGGAACCATATGGTAGCTTGGTGGAATTTTGTTTCCAGCTATAATTGAGGTGGGGGCTTTTGGTGGGATAAGCGGGAGGGTTTTGGGATCTTCAATGGAACCAATGCTTGACAGATAAAACAATGGCATGGAAATATGGTGGGGGCCGACAAAGATCAGGGATTATTGGGGAAAATTTCTAAGAGGGCAAAACCAAAGTCAATTCCAAGTCTATCTGGTTCAAAGAAAACATTTTGAAAATAGAAAAAGGTTTTCAGGAGTGGGAAAACACCACTAAAATTAGGGGCGAATTTTTGGGGTGTTACAAACCTTCCCCCCTTAAAAGAATCTCGTCCCGAGATTCGGCGACTAATAGAGATTCTCGGGGTTACAACAAGATATTCCTTGTATGGTTTAATATACCCCTATATTTAAAATATTTTAAAACTTTTTGTACAAAATACTAGAGTTTATCGCTCAAAGGATCAACACTCAGCAGGATATTTTACTAAAACAAAGACTATCAAGGCACGCCTTATTTTCACACTCAATGCATTCTAAGGATGGCATGGAAGGGGCTCACGAAATCAATCAACATAGGATTTACTACTATGGACATAAAAAATTAGATCTAAGGTTTTTAGTTCAACCAAACACAAGCATGGCAAGGTCAAACAATACCTACACACAGATCGTCACTCGATAACCTGGATTTAACTTGGACAATCATTACCCAATTTTGCAAAACCAAAAGTTAGGGATATGCTAAACATGCCCCTTGCCTAGATTTTTTTTTTTGAAAAGATGTATATACTCTTTCAAGTACACATAGGTTTGGAAAAAGAAAACAGGGGTTCTTTTAAAGAAAGCATCTGTTTCGCCAATAATTGGCTTAGAGAAACTATGGGGTAGGGCCATCCCAAAAATCGTTTTGGCAAAAAAAAATTACCTATGAACCACTGGAGAGACGAGGGACTGATCTCCTGAGGAAATGATAGGAGCACACCGAGAGGTCACTTCTTGCTTGCTAACATGTGGGACCGAGGTCCACCTGGCAGTCTCCTTCTTCCTTTCTCTCTTCTTCTTCCTCACAACATCTTCATCCGTACCTAGCTGGCTCTGAGTGTGCGAGGCACTCCTTTGCGGCACTGCTGCGGGTACGGTCCATCTACGCAGCGGCCATCATGGCTTTGGGCGCCCCCAACGATTTCACGCCATATTGGCGAGTACTGCTCGCGATTCCTCTCATTTACCGCGCAAGGCCGAGCTGGGGGCAACGTCTGAGCTTGCGGTTATAAACTGGGGCCTCTAAAAATCCTTCCTCTTTTCACTGCCACCATGGGTTTCCTTTCAGCAATCTTTGACAAATTTTACGCACATCGAGAGGGAGCGGGCTTCGTCAAGCAGGTGTTCATCGTCGTGATATTTTGGATCACGGCTTCGGTGGTGGTGGCACTGTTGTATGCGGTGGTGGTCCTCTTGTTGGTGGCTCTATACGACTGGTGGTGCGGCACTGGCGGTGATGCTACTGCGGTACCGGCAGTGGGCGAGCTGGAGGGGCTGGCTGCGGGCGAGCAGGTGATGCTGCCGCTGGTGGCTGATGCAGTGGCTCCTCCGGCGGGAGGGCAGCTGGCGGCTCGTGTCATCCGTCATCGTCGTCGCGCGGCTCGCGACTCGGCTTCAGGTGAATCAGGCTCATCTTCAGGTGATGCCACTGAGCGCGAGAGGGAGTAGGATTTTTCTGGGGTGCTCTTCTGTATCTGTACTGAAGTAGTGGTACTGTTGGATGTTGGAGTTGAGCTTCTATCCTCTGTCTCTGAAATTTCCCTTATATACTGAACTCAGTTGATGTATCAAACTTGCCATCATAGCTGATTTAGATCCAGATTTGCATTCCTGAGATTTTTCCTTAGCTGTCACAGATCTATTCTTGCAGCAGAGGCACTATCATAGCGATAGTAGAACTTGCTACTCGGGGAAAATATAATTTTAGAAAGTAGTACTGCATTTTATGGCCCAAAGAAAACTTGCAGCAACATGGCATAATCGTTTCAAACATACCGGTTAACAAGCATGCAACGGCTACTAAACACTCGACAAAACTTTTTAATCTAAAGGAAACAACATGATATTCTATTAAGTGTCAACCAAGTGGTTAACTAGAGGTTAAGAACGCTAGGTTTTATACAGGGTTGGCTCACGCCAAGCAGAAAGGCAAACAACGCAAACACACGTACAGGCAAACATAGGAATTACAAACAAACCCACAACTCATAAGCGCCACTCAGGCTAAACCAAACATGGTCTTACCCCGCTTCACGGCCCTTAACAGATGGTGGAGTGCGGCCGAGCCGGAGAGTGGTGTCCACGTCTTCTTCTTCCGCAAGGTCGGAGGACACAGGAACACCTTCGAGGATCGGAACCTGCTCTGGGACTCGTCGGGATGGGCCAGGATCTGGAAGTCCGCTACGCCGAGCTTGCCTGCGGGAGAGAGTAGGTGTGCTTTCCCCAAGATATTGATGTAGGCGGGCACGGCTGAGGTTCCTCCTTGTAGACACGAGCTCCTCTATCAAGAAGTTGTTGAGGTTCGTCATTGCGATGGCGTAAGCAACTTGGTTGATTAGTGTTGGGTGAGGCTCTTTCGAGACGTCGGCTTGGACCATCTCTCCACGGGGCTGTGGTCTGGCCGGGAGGTAGTAGAACTCTCGAGTTTCAGCCAGCAGGGGTTCGGAGGACCGAAGACGAACGAGGCATTCCCAGGCTGCTACCTGGATGGCTAGCCCCAGAGTAGGCATGCTGGCACCTTGGATTACGTAGGGCAGGTTCATGCCGCGGGGACACGGGCTGATCCTCACATCGGCCCGGAATTCATTTCCGGCCGACGAGAGTGAGCTCTGGAACACCACGTACACGGGGTGAACAGAGCTACCAAGGATATGGTTGACGGCCGTCCAGAGAAGCAATCGAAAGCTCGAATGCTCCTCGGCAGTGGTTTCCAAGATGGCTTTTGGGGTCACCATCGGATTTTCTTAGGATTCTGGATTTTTGGTAGTGGATACGGACGCGGGGTTCCTCTATGGGATCCTACTTCAAAAGGGTTGGGACGCCAAGAAGAGCAGGCGAGGGTGGGTTATAAAGCAACTAGGACGGCAGTTTCAAGTTTACTGGGTAAGGTCGATTTCTTCTCATGGAAGAAACCGGCTAGTCTTGTTGGGGAAGATTGGGACAGGTCCTACTGCACCATACTGTTGACCAACGCCGGCCATGTCGGTTAGGTAGGAATGGGTCAAATCCATCGGGTCATTGTCGGGTAAAAGTAAGGGTGGACTTTCCATGCTAGGGTAGTCTACAGCCAGCTTGGTGCTCTGATACCATGCTCTGTGGCACCCCCCCCCCCTCTGACACAGGTCGCCAGAGAGGTGGTCGCCCCGTGCGCCAGCCGAGGATATCCTGACGCACGTTACGACAATGCAACATAGCGGAAATATCATTACACAATCAGGCCCAGTGGGCTACAAATGGTTTACATGGCCATCAATGCCTGACATATGGCCAAGTATGGCACGGGATAGAGTTTAACTGGCAGCGGAAGACCTAGATACGGCAATGGCTTGGTGCGACTCCATTCCACAAGCATCTGGCTGGGCTACTGATCCTAGCACGCTCTTGCTCCATCTCATTGCTATGGTAGAAGATGAGTCCTCTCAACGTCTGGCCACATGAAAAGCCAGTCTGAGTACAATGACGTACATGCAAGAAAATAACCACAAGACATGAACAGTCAAGCAATCGGGCAATAACTAACTAGCAATAATAATAATCTAAACATGGCAAGTGACTACTCACGACATTCCAAGTGGATAGCAACAAGGTAGCACATCAAGCCATGGCATAAGCAAACAACGGAGGTATCACCAGTATAGAGTCCAATCCAGGTGGGGTTGGATCGTGTACCGGAGATCACACAAAGAGCTTACCTGTGACGAATAATGGGTGTACCCACTGGTACCAAGTATTATAATTTCACCTGTCATCACAACTAGGCCCAACGGCCTTACCACATCTGTTAAACTGCTAGGCCCACAGGCCTCTTATTTCCACTTGGGCATGCACGGTTGATGTTGCCTCAGGCCTAACTCTAGGCTCCCAACGATCACACCGTCACCCCTGAACACGGGTAACCATCCACATCTCCAGTAACATTCCCTGTATCAGCTTATTGTTCATTTAGTGAAATCGGGTTGTTCATCTTTCTTTGAAATAACTTAAGTTTAACCTCCGGACTCGATAAAGGACAATAGTGTAACCGACACTGAACTGTTCCATAACCTAGGAACAAGGCTAGCTGCTAGATGACACACTCTCGAGAGGTTGCAGTTACCACCCATCTAAGTGCACCTTACTTAGCTAAGGCAAGATACACTTACACAACCGTTCACGCTACCAAGACACTCCCTGTATAGCTACCGACATAACTCTATGTCTTATGACGAAGTGAATCCGGCACATCCCCAACTCATGAGCAACGCCTAGCTCCGGAACCTTCACAAGACTAGCCCCGACCACAACTATGCAGTATCCGACTAGACTTGCCAAGTGGGTAGCATCAAAGGAGGCTTGATAGGTTACATAGACTATGGCTCTCCCATTTGGGCGACAGTGGTAGTGCGTTCAATGTTCAGATTAGTGGCACTATGGACTGACCCTATCAAAGTTTGGAGGGGTGTTTCCTTTAATCCAGTTTCTTTCAACAACAAGTCCAAACCACGGAGGATTAGTCGAACACAATAAGTATAATAGCACTTCAACCTGAAACAGAAGCAAACTGCACCCAATAGTTCAAGCAATGGATAGTTTGCATCGACCGGGTGACTATTGGGCCACCACTGATCGAGCAAACAAAGAAACAAATAAATAGATAAAATGCGGGCACAGGCAAAATAGAAAAGGCGTCAATCGGATAGCTGTGGCAGAGATGCCTCCGGCCAGCGCCGTCTCATTTGACAAGAAAAGAAACGTCAACCGGATGACTGCGGCGGAGATGCCTCCGGCCAGCGCCATCTCGTTCGACAAGAAAAAAAAAGTCAACCGGGCGACTGTGGCGGAGATGCCTCCGGCCGGTGCCTGCCTCAGGATGATAATAGAAAATAAAACAATACAGTCAACCGGGCGACTGTGGCGGAGATGCCTCCGGCCGGTGCCAGCCTCGGGCTGATAAAATAAAATAAAACAATACAGTCAACCGGACGACTGTGGTGGAGATGCCTCCGGCCGGTGCCAGCCTCAAGCTGATAAAAGAAAATAAAACAATACAGTCAACCGGGCGACTGTGGCGGAGATGCCTCCGGCTGGTGCCAGCCTCAGGTCGAGTAAAAGTAAGTAAAGATAGCACAGTTGACAGGATGTAAACAAAGCCACGATATCTTATGACGCATAGTTCACAGATGATGAGCAATAAAATGCACCTATATGACGGGGTAAAATACAAACAAACAAACACCGCTTGAGTGTTCATAGCAAGTGGTTAGCTTGCCTTCGACGATCGATGCCTTTTGGTTTCGACGGTCACAGACGCCACGGTTTAGGGTATCGGTTTGCCGGTACCGCGGGATACCTATGCAAGCATACAAGTGCTGAGAATACGAACATTTAAAAAAAAAGTAAAACCTATACCACTGGATAGAGCTTTTGAAACTATGAATTTACAAATTTGAATCACCTCAAACGGAGCTACGGATCAAAAGATATGGCTCGGTGAAGTTTAACTATCTGCTGCCCACTCTGAAAAAAACAGAACAGGCCGAAACTGAAATGGGCCGGGCTGGTCGCGCATTCTCCGAAAAGACGCTCTTGCTGCGGGGAGACGTAACGCGCTGGTTACGCCTCCACTAGATCTGACAGCGGGGCCGGGCCAAGCTGGGCCCCGCCTGACAGCGGCACGGGACGCCACGCTGGCGGCCCAACTAGCCGCCTCCTACCCCGCGTCGACG
Organism: Puccinellia tenuiflora; assembly: GCA_012064385.1. Taxonomy (NCBI): domain Eukaryota; kingdom Viridiplantae; phylum Streptophyta; class Magnoliopsida; order Poales; family Poaceae; genus Puccinellia; species Puccinellia tenuiflora. Next base: position 1,327,269 of record QRDG01000129.1, on the reverse strand, counting down.
ACGCTAGGGACGGAGCCCGACGCGGCTCGGGCTGGTCCGACCAAGGGCCTGCCGGCGACCGGGGGAGACTCCCTGAGCTCCACCGCGGCCAGGGAGGGATAGGGCTAGGGGGGGTGCTGGGTTGCTCGAGAACGCAAGCTTGCGTGCTTCGGCCATGGCGGGAGCTCGGGTGGAGCTTGGGGGCGGCGATGAGGTGGGCTAGAGGCTAAGGTGAGGCCAGGAATGGGTTCGTGGGGCTGCACCACTACCGTTGATGGTGTTTCCTTTGACAGAGGAGGTCGTGGAGCTCGCTACCCGAGCTTCTAGGGTTTCGGCCACCTCGAGCTCGGGAGAGCTCCTGTGAGCATCTCTCCTCCAGCAACTGAGCGAGAGTGGTCTGAGAGAGGCTGTGAGGCGCGCGAGAGGGCTCGGGAGAGCTTCTTATAGCCGGGAGAGAGGAGGAGGTGGGTGGGAGGTAGTACGGCCATGATAAGAAGGGGGGATGAGGATGCTGTGCTGGATGCACAGTGGAGCACAAGGTACACTGCAGCAGAAGGATTAGGCACCGACCACAGCAGTAAGCGGGAATTAGGTCTTGCCAAAGCGCGCGTCCCGGACGTCCAAAGCGCGATTCGGCGACATCGGGGTTCAAACTGAAAAAGGTTTGCACCACTGGGTTCACATGGACAAGACGAAGACAACCAAACTGTCCACACTCAAAAACTCCACACTTCGCAATACAAGATTTTCTGAAAACTTAATGCATAGACGGTGTTCGATGAAATGATAGGGGCCTTGCACATCTCAGAAAAATCCCCAAAATTCACAGTAGGATAGGATAGGTGTATATAGCACATGTGTGAACTTTGAGCTCAACTGGGTACCTGGAAGTGGGTCAAATAATCTGGTGTCCAAAAATTCCCTAATGGCATGGGCATGCTAAAAGCACTTATTCAAATGATATTGGCCTGATATTCTGGATATGTGGTTGGGTATGTAAGGGTGTAAATTTAGAAAAGTTTCAATGCCATATGATACTTTTATCTAGATGTTGCTTTGGAAATTGCTATTAGTCATAAAAAGGGCATTACAAAGGAAGTACCTCAAATATTGCTCAAATGAGGTTGAGCCAATGGAGTGAAATGATCACGAGGTTAAATCATGCACCTCACCAAAATTCAGAATTTTTGGATGAGTGGAAGGTGTCCAGGTAATTTTTGGATTGGAAATGGCATAATAGGAAATATGAATAAACTTGGAATCATTGCATGAGACTATGAAACATTTTCCCATGGGAGAGATGTATATATATGAGGGAACCATATGGTAGCTTGGTGGAATTTTGTTTCCAGCTATAATTGAGGTGGGGGCTTTTGGTGGGACAAGCGGGAGGGTTTTGGGATCTTCAATGGAACCAATGCTTGACAGACAAAACAATTGTAACAGCCCCAGTTTGGAACCTGAAAATATGAATAAATTTTCCACTTTTTTTTTCATATTGCATCATGGCATCCATATTTAAATTGCTCAACATGAAATAATGTTAAAGCAACAATAGATAAATCAATGATGGTGAATGTTGTTGGGTAAACAAACTTTATAATTGAGCTTCCATATTTGTCTAGGAAGTTCTAATAAATTCAAATATGTTTGTTGCAAAATTAAAGCAATTGCCAATTCAAATAATTAAATAAAGCCCAAAATTCCAGTGAGCAATTCTAAAATAATTTACACATAAAAGGTTTTCCAAATGGGCTGAAATTTTTATAGCAGCTTCTTAAGATAATATACAAGCTAGGTGAATTTTTCCAGAATTTTAGAGTTTGTCTAGTGCCCCTTTTAATTGCTTTGAGCTGCTGGAAATTTGAAAACAGAAAAACAGAAAAAGGAAAATGGAGACAGGGGGCTTTCTGCAAAACGGCGTCGTCTCCTTTGCGCTGTAGCGCCATGGCTGTAGCGACCGAGCGCGTCTCGCTCGTCCCCGCCGCACCCTCTCGCTGCCTCCAGGCCCTGGTGGATAAGAGGGCCACCGCTGCCCTAGCCTCTCTCTCTCCCCCTCATTTTCCCCGCACCCGGAAACCCTAACCCTAGCAACCGCCATGTCGTGACCTAACTGGAGCCGCCGCCGCATCGTCGTCGATCCCGACCACCTCAGGACAAGCCGAAGGCACCAGGAGCTCTGTCGTGACCTCTTCTACCTCCACGCCGACGGAATCGAGCCGGGAGCCGGGGAATCGTCGCCATCGTCCTCGTCTTCTTCCTCTCCGTCCGCCGGCCGCCGTGCACGATTGCCGCCGGTACCGGCCTCCCACTTCAGCACCGAGCATACTCACGCATCGAGGGTGAGACTGCTGGTCCTCCTGGACCTTTTCTTCCTCTCCCTCTCCCTCTGTTTCACCCTAGGGACGTAGGCCGAACCACCTCCGCCGCCGTAGCTCGTCGCCGGAGCACACCCCGACGACCATAGGGTCCTTCGCGCCGGTCCTGGCACGCGCCACGGTCAAACCTTACCGTGGGCCGCCTCGCCCGCGTGGACGCCAGCGTGTCCACGGGCCCGGGCCGTCAGTGGTTGTGGCTAGCCCACTGCCCGGTGAAAAACGGTTCGGCCCGTTTTTCTGAATTTAATAAAAAGTCAGAAAATCATATGAACTTTGAAATTCAATATCTTTTGAACCACAAATCAGAAAAATGCAAACAATATGTAAAAATGCTCAGAAAAATCATATCTATCTGTTAGTGTCATTTCTATGGTCAGCTAAAATTATTAAATTGCCTTTAATTAATAAATACTAAAATGTCAGAATTAAATCATTGTTTAGTAAATTCATAACTTGGGGAATATTTATCCAAAAATTATGAATGACGTATCAGTTTGTTCAACATTTAATGAACCATAAGTTTATGCCATTTTAGAGAGTTGTAGAATTAAATTTTGTGCTGTTTATAATAATTAATTAAAATGGCAGATTTAAATCACATTTTGGGAAATTCATAACTTGATAAATAATGACTCAAAAATTATGTTTAATAGCCCAAAATGATCAACAACTCAAGGGATGTTTAGTTATGTTGAGATCACAGCATGAAACCAATTTTTACTTTGATGTCATTTTTAGATTTGGTTAAAATGATTTAAATCGAATAACCGTTTAATGCACCATTTCTTCACCGTTAATCGAAAAATTGCAAACGAAGTACCAAAATGATCAGGAGAACAATACCTATCTAATAATGTCATTCTCATGCATGTAGAACTCATATTTTAGTACTGGACATTTTGGGATAAATGCTTAGTTCACTAAGTTACATACGGAGATATAACCCGTTAATTGCAATAATAATTTTAGGGGTTCCATTTAACTTGTGGGACATGCCCAAGACCATTTCAGTGCATAATTTGACCATCTCATCATGAGTGTGCATTGCACCTTTGTATTCGTGTTATTTATTTTGTTCTTCTGTTATTGTTTGGGTATCGGTAGATTCCGGAGTCGAGGTTCCACCACAATACCTCGACGATCCGCGCGACCAGCACTATCAGGAAGGCAAGAGATAACCTAACCTTCTTGGCATACAACATCCTATTGTTTTATACAATTATGTTATCCACCATAATATTGCATTCGATTCCAATGTCACTTTTGATGAAGATGTATAGAATCCTATGAATTGCATTGTCCCCTAAACCATCACATGTCTTCCCCTCCTATGAACCATAGGTTTTATGTGTTGGCCGGAGATGAAATATATAACTGTTGTATATATGCTTAGCTATGCATAGCCATGCTTAGTCAAATGCTAAATTGTCCGGTGTATATTTTCCATGAGTATGATTATTGATGGAATGTCCGGACATGGTGGATATTTGTGTACCTAATTAAAATGCTAAGAAGGTTTGGATGAGTTGCCATCGAGGATGGTGTTTTGCCTCATTCTTGCCCCTAAGTGCGAGTTCTTGTCTCTAGAACCAAGGTTTGAGCGTGCTGCCATTGGTGGGGGTATGGGCTCCTTACTAACTGAATAACTTGTGCGGGCGTATCCGAGGGTCCTCTAGTTTGCTATTTCCATTTGCGGGTGAGTGTGGTTGGAAAAGAAACAATGAGGATGGTGGTGTTTAGGACGTGGCGATGGGGGAATGGGCTGAAATAGGCTGGGAAAACTTGTCCTGTCGCCACAGATGACTCTTGGATAGTCTCATGCGAGGTAAAGGTTTAACCGCGCCCACTTGCCAGTTTTCCCCGAAAGAGAGCTAATCAGGAGAGCCAGACGGTACCAATGGGTAAATTAGTACACCACTGCAGGGTTTAATCTTTTCAAAAAGCCGTGTCCGCGGTTATGGATGCCTTGGGAACGGATTACGAGATCATAGAAAACCTTAATCTTAACTAAAATTTGGCAGCTAGAGGTTGCAACTCAACGTGTGGTAAAAGGTTCATTCCTTGAGGGTGATTCGAGGGAGTTCCTTGGTGGAGATGAGTGATGAGAAATGGTTACTATGGGTTCGATGAGAACCAAGGATCGAAGTTTACAATCTTATCCCTTTATGAAAAACCTTCTGAGTAGTCGATGCCATGCGTCAGTTATGTCTTCTAAAATGAAAACTAGCTTTATGCAAAACAACCAATATATAGCTTTAGAGCCATGTCAGCATTGGGCCTATATCGCCCTACTAAACTTGCGAGTATGTCGTACTCAGTCTCTCTTTGTTGATTATTAATTGTTTCGGAGGAGGACGTCACCGAACATGAAGGTGGGTTCTTCGTTGACCTCGATGAATAGTATGGGGTTCGCAGGTGGCAGCTTGGGACGTCCTAGAACAGGCTGGCACGGGATGTTTATCTGTAGGCCTCTTAGGCCACAATTTGGATCTTCTTGTTTAGACAACTAAATTTGCTTCCGCTTGATGTAATGTTGGGTCTGTGACCTCTGAAGTGTTATTTGCTATCTTTCTCATTATATGAGTTGAACTATGATCTCTTTGTGTCATAGAGTCTGTGATGTGCCAGTTGTTCCGCAGTCTTGATCTCTCTATTATGCATGATAGCTATGTCTGAGCTTATGGCATGATCAAAGTGTTGCGTTGCCGATGATCCATTCCGAGCATGCCTACCAAAGGTTTTGGCCTGGGATTGGTAACCCCAGTAACCTTCGATTGTGTAGCATGACCGGTTGCACATAGCGTCATTTTATAGTTCTAGCGTCATTGTATAGTTGGTATCAGAGCAGGACTGCCTGTAGGAAACCCTTCTATTGGTCGATGTTGAGTCTAGTGTTGTGAAAATTATTTAGAACCTAAAAATGAGTTGTGAAAACCATCTTAGGAATTCTTTTTACTCCTTACCCAACTCGCTCCATCTCTGAGTTTGTCTTACCTCTATTTGTTTTAACAGTTGTTTTAGAGTTTTAGGTTCTCGGGGTTGGGTTCTTACCGACCAAATTAGGTCTCGAGTCTTAATTCTGTTCCTAACTTTTGCAATGTTCTGTTGTTGGTATAGATGACGCGTTCAGGACTGGTTTTCCGCCTGACTCGCTGTGAGGGCGTCCGCGGGTTCCCCGCACTGTTTGCAGCTACCTTAGCTAGCCAGGGTTGCCCGTGGTACCCCGAGTACGTGGTGTACGAGGAGCACTTCCCTTATGGACAGGGGCAGTTCGTCTGCGAGGCCCGTGTCCTGAGCCCGTCTGGAGACAGCGTTCTGCACCAGTCTGTAGGTGTGGGTTTGACCGAGGAGCAGGCTGTCCAGGAGGCTGCGTTTAATGGCCTCTCCATGTAACGCAGAAACCGCGACTACCTGGCTAATGCGAGCTCGGATTTCTACCACTTTCCGGCAGCTGACGACTGGTCTGGAGGGCTGTTACGTTGCTGTGTACTCAAACCCGGCGACCGAGCCAGATCGCAGTCACCGCGCACTTATTGAGCTGGTTAGGGCGCTGGACATTCGTGCCCGACAGTGGTACCTCTACACGGTGGCTGCTCGTGAGAGCCACCGGAACACGCTAATGACCTTGGAGCCGTATGTCCAGTCCGGGATGCTTCCCCCAGGTCTCCTTTCGCCTCTAACGATGGAGCTGCCCGGCTACATGAGCAGCCCAAGGGTGGGTGGCACCGTTCTGCCGCGTGGACCTGCTCGAGTGACCGGGGGCGACGTCCACACGCCGCCCTATGACCGCCAGCCAGCGAGTGCCCGCCGCTTCAGCTCTCGCCATGTGCGTCTCCCGAGGCGCGTCCAGTACTTCTAGGGGCAGGGTATCTGCGGGTACTAGTATTGTGTCTTTGCCTTCCTGCGTGATGTGCAAGATACCCACTGTCTGTAGTGGTTACCTCTTGAGTTAGAGCTCGTTGTATCGAACTGGATGACGTGTATCATCCGTAATTACCCATTCGTGTAACGCGTACTAAACCTTGTAACCTCGTATTTGAACCACCTAATGGGTTTTATTCCGACTGGCGGATGTTGTCTGAGTACAAATATCGTTTCTGCCATGTTGATGTGATGATACTTGTTCTCCCTTGCTCAATCTTGCTGAATTATTGCCGTCCGTAGTCGTTTAGCCCGGGTCTAAGCGAATACTAAATTCCAAGCCATTCGAAGATAGATACTAACTGTGTCCTTGTTCAAATCTTCAGAATGGCTCCTACCCGTCGTGGTGAACAAAGCAATACTGATCCACCGCCGCCACCTTCTATGGCGGAGGTTCTGATGGCCATCGAAGAGAACCGACTGCGCAATGAGCGTCTGCTCGAGCAGTTCGTGCAGCAGGGTGCTCGCAGGAACACTGACTGCAACACCCTCACGGAGTTCTTGCGCTCCTAGCCACCGTATTTCTCGGAAGCTAGAAAGCCGTTGGATGCGGACGACTGGCTGCGTGCTCTCGAGCGCAAGTTCGCCGCCTTGCATGTTCCGGTAGCGGAACAAGTGAACTTCGCCACCTACCTTCTGACTGGAGCCGCTGGCTCTTGGTGGGAGAGCCACGTGTCAATGTTTGATGCTGGCCATGTCTTCACCTGGGCCGAATTCCGCACTGCTTTCCGTGTGGCTTACATCCCCAAGCCCATCATGGACTTGAAGATGAGGGAGTTCCTGGATCTGACCCAGGGACGCATGGACGTCCAAGCTTATGGGCGTGAATTCAACCACCTCTCCCGTTACGCCCCTCGGGACGTGACAAACGATGAGGACAAGCAGTATCTGTTCCGTAAGGGGCTTGCACCTCGGCTCCATTATGAGCTCCTGCCCATCAAGTTCCAGTCCTACCAGGAGCTGTACAACCAGGCTCTCACTATGGAGCAGGGTAGGAAGGAGCCGGAGTCTTCCAAGAGGCCAGCTCTAGTGGACAATCAGAGCTCCTCTTCTTCTGAGGGCAAGAAGCGCAGGGTCTTTGTGCCCTTCAGTGTTGTGCCTCGTGCTCCCTTCACGCCAAGGACTTCAGGGTACTGGCCACCTCCACCACGCCCAGCTACCTTGACCTTGGGTGCGGCTGGAAGTGGTTTCCGCCCTCAGCTGCCTCCACCACCACCGATGCCCACTTGCTACAGCTGTGGCCAGCCGGGTCACTACTCCAGGGAGTGTCCCCAGAAGGCACCGGCTACCTCAGCACCTGCACCAGCTCCCTCTACACCGGCAGCCAAGGCAATGACTGTCAGCCGTGGCCGTCTGAACCACGTCTCTGCAGAAGGGGTGGAAGAGGACCCCGGTGTTCTCATGGGTACGCTTCGAATTAATGATTATCCAGCTTCAGTCTTGTTTGATTCTGGAGCATCGCATTCATTCATATCCATAGCATATGCACACAACCGTCAAGTACCATTCGTGAACATGGACTCCCCTCTAGTGGTCAAAACACCAGGCTCTAGTTGGCACACTAACTGGATCGCTCCTAAGGTTCAGGTTTCTATAGGGTCAGTCCCCTTTCCGTTCTCGTTGATAGCACTGAAGTCAGATGGGATAGATGTCATTCTGGGCATGGATTGGCTAGTCAAATATCATGCCAACTCGAATTTTTCTGCCAAGACTGTCATAGTGATCCACCCAACCTACGGGCTAGTGCGATACTGGTCCCCTTCATCCGCAGTTCCATCCGCTACCACACCTCTCTCTCCGGAGATCAGCCTATACTTTATGGAAGGTATCACCCCACCTGAAATGCATGAGGTTGCTGTGGTGTGTGATTTCCCAGACGTCTTTCCTGAAGAATTGCCTGGCATGCCACCTAATCGAAGTGTGGAGTTTGTCATTGACTTGGTTCCGGGGACTGCTCCAATTTCCAAAAGGCCCTACCGCGTGCCAGCGGAAGAGCTAACTGAGCTGAAGAAACAAATTGATGAATTGGTGGAGAAGGAATTCATCCGGCCGAGTAGTTCACCCTGGGGCTGCCCGGTCATCTTTGTCAAGAAGAGGGATTCAAATGTTCCTCGTTTGGTTGTTGATTACCGCCCTCTGAATGCGGTAATCATCAAGAACAAGTACCCTATCCCCCAAATAACTGACCTATTCGATCAGCCAGCTGGTGCAACGGTATTCTCCAAGATGGATCTGAGGTCAGGTTACCATCAGATCAAGATCAGAAAGGAGGATATACCGAAGACGGCTTTCACTACTCGTTATGGCCTATATGAGTATACCGTCATGTCTTTTGGCCTCACCAATGCCCCGGCTACATTCATGAGGCTTATGAACTCCATCTTCCACGAGTACCTCGACAAGTTCGTCATAATTTACATTGATGACATCCTTGTCTAGTCCAAAACCAAAGAAAAGCATGTTGAGCATCTTCGGCTAGTTCTGACCAAGCTTCGTGATCACCGCCTCTATGCCAAGTTCTCCAAGTGTGAGTTTTGGCTAAAGGAGCTCATCTTCCTAGGTCATGTGGTGTCAGCTGCTAGAGTAGCGTTGATACCTGACAAAATTTAGGCAGTCCTGTATTGGCCTACTCCCAAGTCCGTCAAAGATATCCGTAGCTTTCCTGGGTTGGCGGGTTATTACCGCCGATTCATCTAGGGCTTTTCCAAGATAGCCAAGGCATTGACTGACCTCCTCAAGAAAAATAAACAGTTTGTATGGACAGACAAAGCTGAAGAGAGTTTCCAAACCCTCAAAGTCAAACTCACGACCACCCCGGTGCTTGTCCTTCCTGACACGGCCAAGGACTTCGTTGTCTATTGTGATGCCTCTTTGCAAGGCTTGGGCTGTGTGCTAATGCAAGAAGGCCATGTGGTAGCCTATGCTTCCCGACAACTCAAACCGCATGAGCAAAACTATCCAACTCATGATTTAGAGCTTGCTGTCGTAGTCCATGCTCTGAAGCAATGGAGGCCCTACCTATTGGGCAACCTTTGCGAAATCTTCTCGGATCATCAAAGTCTGAAGTATCTCTTCACCCAGCCGGATCTGAATGTGAGACAGAGAATATGCTTGGAATTAATAAAATACTATGATGTGACCCTCAACAATCAGCCCGGCAAGGCCAACATCGTGGCAGATGCTCTGAGTCGCAAGGCCTATTGCAACACCTTGATGGTTGAAGAGGCCCAACCTGCTCTCCATGAGGAATTTGCTCGGTTGAATCTGGAGATTGTTCCCTCCGGATATCTAGCTAACCTCGAGATCAAATCCACTCTCGAGGATGAAATCAAGGCAGCCCAACAGCTTGATGCTGAAATCCTCGAGATCAAAGAGAAAATAGCAAATGGGAAGGCCAATTGTTTTTCTGTTGATGACAATGGTGTGGTTTACTTTGGTGACCGTCTAGTGGTGCCCAAGAGTGGGAATACAAAAGGGTTGATACTCTCAGAAGCTCATGAATCACCCATTTCCATTCATCCGGGTAGTACCAAAATGTACCAAGACCTTCGCCGACAATTCTGGTGGTCTTGCATGAAGCGCGAGATCGCCGAGTATGTTGCTGAATGCGACGTCTGCCGCCGTGTGAAGGCGGAACATCTAAGGCCAACGGGTACTCTTCGTCCCATAGCCATTCCCGAGTGGAAATGGGATGAAGTTGGTATGGATTTCATCACTGGTTTCCAAGGTCACAAAAGGGCAATAATACCATCTGGGTCGTCATCGATCGTCTATCCAAGGTAGCCCATTTCCTTCTAGTCCGCGAGGATATAACTGCAAAGCAATTGGCTGAGTTGTATGTTGCCCGAATTGTTCCTCTCCATGGTGTTCCACTTAGGATCATCTCAGACCGTGGGAGCCTATTCGCTTCTAGATTCTGGCAGAGTTTCCAAAATGCTATGGGAACCCGTCTCAATTTCAGCACCGCCTATCACCCTCAAACTGATGGATAGACTGAAAGGGTGAATCAAGTTCTTGAGGACATGCTTCGGGCATGTGTTATCTCCTTCGGTAAGGGTTGGGAAAAGTATCTCCCTCTCGCCGAGTTCACCTACAACAACAGTTATCAAGCTAGTTTGCAAATGGCTCCCTTTGAGGTTCTTTATGGGAGAAAATGTCGGACCCCTCTAAATTGGTCTGAAACCGGAGAGAGGCCACTCTTCAGTCCTGATGTGATCAATGAGGCTGAAGAAAAGGTCTGTATCATCCAGGAAAATCTCAAGATTGCTCAGTCCAGGCAAAAGAGCTATTATAATAAGCATCATCAGGAGATTCACTATGAAATCGGTGACAAAGCCTATCTTCGAGTCTCTCCCCTCCGAGGTGTTCGTCGCTTCGGGATCAAGGGAAAATTGGCACCTCGCTATGTTGGTCCTTTCACCGTCCTAGCCAAGCGAGGAGATCTCTCCTACCAACTCGAGCTACCTTCCAACTTCTCGGATGTGCACGATGTGTTCCATGTCTCTCAACTCCGTCGTTGCTTCAAAGATCCCATCTGTGGGGTTGATCATGAGGTGCTGGACATCCAGGAGGATCTGACTTACCGTGAGCATCATGTCCACATCTTGGATGAAGCGGAAAGGAAGACCCGCAAGAAGACCATCAAGTTCCTAAAAATCCAATGGTCTAAACATTTCGAAGAAGAAGCAACTTGGGAGCGTGAAACTAGTCTTCGTCAGGAATATCCGCCCTCTTCACTCAAGCCTAGAATCTCGGGACAAGATTCCTGTAAGGAGGGTAGATTTGTAACAGCCCCAGTTTGGAACCTGAAAATATGAATAAATTTTCCACTTTTTCTTTTCATATTGCATCATGGAATCCATATTTAAATTGCTCAACATGAAATAATGTTAAAGCAACAATAGATAAATCAATGATGGTGAATGTTGTTGGGTAAACAAACTTTAAAATTGAGCTTCCATATTTGTCCAGGAAGTTCTAATAAATTCAAATATGTTTGTTGAAAAATTAAAGCAATTGCCAATTCAAATAATTAAATAAAGCCCAAAATGCCAGTGAGCAATTCTAAAATAATTTACACATAAAATGTTTTCCAAATGGGCTGAAATTTTTATAGCAGCTTCTTAAGATAATATACAAGCTAGGTGAATTTTTCCAGAATTTTAGAGTTTGTCTAGGTGCCCCTTTTAATTGCTTTGAGCTGCTGGAAATTTGAAAACAGAAAAAGGAAAATGGAGACAGGGGGCTTTCTGCAAAACGGCGTCGTCTCCTTCGCGCTGTAGCGCCATGGCTGTAGCGACCGAGCGCGTCTCGCTCGTCCCCGCCGCACCCTCTCGCTGCCTCCAGGCCCTGGTGGATAAGATTGCCACCGCTGCCCTAGCCTCTCTCTCTCCCCCTCATTTTCCTCGCACCCGGAAACCCTAACCCTAGCAACCGCCATGGCCGTGACCTAGCTGGAGCCGCCGCCGCATCGCCGTCGATCCCGACCACCTCAGGACAAGCCGAAGGCACTAGGAGCTCCGTCGTGACCTCTTATACCTCCACGCCAACGGAATCGTTGACATCGTCCTCGTCTTCTTCCTCTCCGTCCGCCGGCCGCCGTGCACGATTGCCACCGGTACCGGCCTCCCACTTCAGCACCGAGCATACTCGCGCATCGAGGGTGAGACATTGGTCCTCCTGGACCTTTTCTTCCTCTCCCTCCCCCTCTGTTTCACCCTAGGGCCGTAGGCCGAACCACCTCCTCCGCCGTAGCTCGTCGCCGGAGCACACCCCGGCGAACATAGGGTCCTTCGCGCCGGTCCTGGCATGTGCCACGGTCAAACCTGACCGTGGGCCGCTTCGCCTGCGTGGACGCCAGCGTGTCCATGGGCCCGGGCCATCAGTGGCTGTGGCTAGCCCACTGCCCGGTGAAAAACGGTTCGGCCCGTTTTTCTGAATTTAATAAAAAGTCAGAAAATCATATGAACTTTGAAATTCAATATCTTTTGAACCACAAATCAGAAAAATGCAAAAATATGTCAAAATGCTCAGAAAAATCATATCTATCTGTTAGTGTCATTTCTATGGTCAGCTAAAATTATTAAATTGCCTTTAATTAATAAATACTAAAATGGCAGAATTAAATCATTGTTTAGTAAATTCATAACTTGGGGAATATTTATCCAAAAATTATGAATGAGGTATCAGTTTGTTCAACATTTAATGAACTATAAGTTTATGCCATTTAGAGTGTTGTAGAATTAAATTTTGTGCTGTTTATAATAATTAATTAAAATGGCAGATTTAAATCACATTTTGGGAAATTCATAACTTGATAAATAATGACTCAAAAATTATGTTTAATAGCCCAAAATGATCAACAACTCAAGGGATGTTTAGTTATGTTGAGATCACAGCATGAAACCAATTTTTCCTTTGATGTCATTTTTAGATTTGGTTAAAATGATTTAAATCGAATAACCGTTTAATGCACCATTTCTTCACCGTTAATCGAAAAATTGCAAACGAAGTACCAAAATTATCAGGAGAACAATACCTATCTAATAATGTCATTCTCATGCATGTAGAGCTCATATTTTAGTACTGGACATTTTGGAATAAATGCTTAGTTCACTAAGTTACATATGGAGATATAACCCGTTAATTGCAATAATTATTTTAGGGGTTCCATTTAACTTGTGGGACATGCCCAAGACCATTTCAGTGCATAATTTGACCATCTCATCATGAGTGTGCATTGCACCTTTGTATTCGTGTTATTTATTTTGTTCTTCTGTTATTGTTTGGGTATCGGTAGATTCCGGAGTCGAGGTTCCACCACAATACCTCGACGATCCGCGCGACCAGCACTATCAGCAAGGCAAGAGATTACCTAACCTTCTTGGCATATAGCATCCTATTGTTTTATACAATTATGTCATCCACCATAATATTGCATTCGATTCCAATGTCACTTTTGATGAAGATGTATAGAATCCTATGAATTGCATTGTCCCCTAAACCATCACATGTCTTCCCCTCCTATGAACCATAGGTTTTATGTGTTGGCCGGAGATGAAATATATAACTGTTGTATATATGCTTACCTATGCTTAGCCATGCTTAGTCGAATGCTAAATTTTCCGGTGTATATTTTCCATGAGTATGATTATTGATGGAATGTTCGGACATGGTGGATATTTGTGTACCTAATTAAAATGCTAAGAAGGCTTGGATGAGTTGCCATCGGGGATGGTGTTTTGCCTCATTATTGCCCCTAAGTGCGAGTTCTTGTCTCTAGAACCAAGGTTTGAGCGTGCTACCATTGGTGGGGGTATGGGCTCCTTACTAACTGAATAACTTGTGCGGGCATATTCGAGGGTCCTCTAGTTTGCTATTTCCATTTGCGGGTGAGTGTGGTTGGAAAAGAAACAATGAGGATGGTGGTGTTTAGGACGTGGCGATGGGGGTAGGGGCTGAAATAGGCTGGGAAAACTTGTCCTGTCGCCACAGATGACTCTTGGATAGTCTCATGCGAGGCAAAGGTTTAACCGCGCCCACTTGCCAGTTTTCCCCGGAAGAGAGCTAATCAGGCGAGCCGGACGGTACCAATGGGTAAATTAGTACACCCCTGCAGGGTTTAATCTTTTCGAAAAGTCGTGTCCGCGGTTATGGACGCCTTGGGAATGGATTACGAGATCATAGAAAACCTTAATCTTAACTAAAATTTGGCAGCTAGAGGTTGCAACTCAACGTGTGGTAAAAGGATCATTCCTCGAGGGTGATTCGAGGGAGTGCCTTGGTGGAGATGAGTGATGAGAAATGGTTACTATGGGTTCGATGAGAACCAAGGATCGAAGTTTACTATCTTATCCCTTTATGAAAAACCTTCTGAGTAGTCGATGCCATGCGTCAGTTATATCTTCTAAAATGAAAACTAGCTTTATGCAAAACAACCAATATATAGCTTTAGATCCATGTTAGCATTGGGCCTATATCGCCCTACTAAACTTGCGAGTACGTCGTACTCAGTCTCTCTTTGTTGATTATTAATTGTTTCAGAGGAGGACGTCACCGAACAGGAAGGTGGGTTCTTCGTTGACCACGATGAATAGTATGGGGTTCCCAGGTGGCAGCTTGGGGCGTCCTGGAATAGGCTGGCACGGGATGTTTATTTGTAGGCCTCTTAGGCCATAATTTGGATCTTGTTGTTTAGACAACTAAATTTGCTTCCGCTTGATGTAATGTTGGGTCTGTGACCTCTGAAGTGTTATTTGCTATCTTTCTCATTATATGAGTTGAACTATGATCTTTTTGTGTCGTAGAGTCTGTGATGTGCCAGTTGTTCCGCAGTCTTGATCTCTCTATTATGCATGATAGCTATGTCTGAGCTTATGGCATGATCGAAGTGTTGCGTTGCCGATGATCCATTACAAGCACGCCTGCCAAAGGTTTTGGCCTGGGATTGGTAACCCCAGTAACCTTCGATTGTGTAGCATGACCGGTTGCACATAGCGTCATTGTATAGTTCTGGGGTCGGGGCGCTACAACAATGGCATGGAAATATGGTGGGGGCCGAAAAAGATCAGGGATTATTGGGGAAAATTTCTAAGAGGGCTAAACCAAAGTCAATTCCAAGACTATCTGATTCAAAGAAAACATTTTGAAAATATAATTTTTTTTTCAGGAGTGGGAAAACACCACTAAAATTAGGGGCGAATTTTTGGGGTGTTACATAGGTACCACGACCGGCTCAGCCTCCAAGGCCTTTTCCGGTTCGCCCCTAGTCGGTTCCTCTCGAATTTCTTCGAGTTGCACCGTGCTCCCACTGACTCCCCGACTGAGAAACTCTTTCTCAAGGAAGATGCCGTTCCGAGCGACAAACACTTTGCCCTCTTCTCGGTTGTAGAAATAGTATCCCAAGGTTTCCCTCAGATACCCCACGAAAATACACTTATCCAACTTGGGCGTGAGCTTGTCCGACCGAAGTCGCTTGAAAAATGCTTCACAACCCCAAATTTTAAGAAAAGAGAAACTCGGCTTCTTGCCAGTCCACATCCCATGTGGTGTCTTCTCTACAGACTTTGATTGTACTCTGTTTAGTGTGAACACTGCAGTTTCTAGACAATAACCCCAAAATGATAAAGGCAGATCTGTTTGACTCATCATTGATCGTACCATGTCCAACAAGGTCCGATTCCGCCATTCCGACACACCATTCATCTGTGGTGTTCCCAGCGGGGTGAGTTGAGGAACTATTCCACAACTCTTTAGATGGTCATCAAACTCATGGCTCATGTACTCGCCTCCACGGTCCGACCGTAGAAACTTTATTTTCTTGCCAAGTTGATTTTGTACCTCATTCTGGAATTCCTTGAACTTTTCAAAGGCTTCCGACTTGTGTTTCATCAAATAGACATATCCATATCTACTCAAGTCATCAGTAAAGGTAATGAAGTACTCATAACCACCTCTGGATGTCGTGCTCATTGGACCACATACATCACTATGTATTAGTCCCAATAAGTCGGACGCCCTTTCACAACTCTTTGCAAAAGGTGTCTTGGTCATTTTGCCGAGTAGACATGACTCGCATGTCTCCAACGACTCCAAGTCGAACGATGTTAGAAGTCCATCATCATGGAGCTTCTTCATGCGCTTCCAACTTATATGACCAAGTCGAAAGTGCCAAAAGTAAGTCATATTCAGATCATTTGGTTTCAACCTTTTCACATTTATGTTATAGACCGACTCACCATCAAGATTCAAAATAAATAACCCGTTCTGGACGGGTGCAAACCCGTGAAACATACCTTTCAAATATAAAGAGCAACCATTGTTCTTAATATTTGACTCATAACCTTGTCTCATTAAACATGAGGCGGAATAATGTTTCGACTAAGCACTGGAACATAATAACAATTATTTATCTCCATTAAGAATCCTGAAGGTAAATGAAGTTGCATCGTGCCGACTTCCAATGTAGCGACTCTCGCCTTGTTGCCGACCCGAATGTCAACCTCGCCTCTCGCCACGCTGCTAGTTCTTACCAGTCCCTGCAACGAGTTGCAGATGTGAATCACTGATCCGGTATCATATACCGAAGAACTATTAGGAGCATCGGCAAGATAAATGTCTATAACATTGCACACAAGTGTACCTGAGTTGAAAGTCGAACCTCCACTCTTGGCTTTGTCGGCCAAATACTTGTTGCAGTTCCTCTTCCAATGGCCATCCGTCTTGCAGTAGAAGCAAGTGGATCCGGCTGCAGGAGATGACTTAGTCCCCGAGGCAGCCTTCGGGACAGAGTCCTTCGCGTTTCCTCTTGACTTAGACTTCTTCTTCTTAGTCCAAGAACTCTTCTTGAACTTAGCCATATTCTGCACCATCAACACTTGACTGGCGCCTTTCTTGAGATTAGATTCTGCTGTCTTGAGCATCCCATGTAATTTAGTGAGCTTCTTATCCATACCGTGCATGTGGTAGTTGGAGATCCAAGGACCATATACACTAGGAAGAGAGTTCAGAACTATGTCTGTAGCGAACTCTTTGCTTATGGGGAAGCCCAGCCTATCCAGAGACTGCACGTAACCAACCATTTTGATCACATGCGGACTCAGTGGATCGTCGTCTTTGAGCTTGCAGCTCAGCAAAGCTTGAGAGAATTCATACCTCTCGGTCTTTGCCTGAGCCTGGAACATACTTTTTAGCCTTTCGATCATATCGTAGGCCTCAACATCCTCGAACTGCTTCTGCAAGTCCGGTTCCATGTATGCAACCATAAGACAGCTAACCTCCGTAGACTCACTTCTAGTCTTTCGGTAGGCGTTTGTGACAGCAGTTGTGGCATTCTCATATGGCTCATTGGGAAGTGGATTGTCTAGAACATAGTCCTTCTTGTCATGTTTGAGAACTATTCTCAGATTTCGATACCAGTTGGTGAAATTAGTTCCACTAAGTTTATCTTTCTCAAGAATTGATTTCAATGCAAAACTGGACTGCTGAGGAACGTTACTGGGTGCCATGATCTACAACAAAATGCAATACACTTAAGACATGTATTCATAAAAGAGAAAGCATATTAAACGTTTTAATACTTATGCTCCCACTAGAACCAACACCCCTCCGATGGTTACTTAGTGATTTAGGATCCTAAATAAACAAGCCGACTAGTGAGCTTTAGCATCACCGCTAACCGTCAAGTGATCTAGGTAGGCAACACCTTGCCAATCGTATATCATACGACTCCTGTTGGTCGGGTGGAATCACATGCCCCGGCTCCCGACCTCCCTCGTCCCGAGCCCCAAAACCGTTGTGATGGACCCGTCTAGCTTACCAAGTGCTTCCGCTCTAAGAGTCTGACTCGAACCCACCTAGTCGGGAAGAATTGGCAGCTCCTCAATTTTATGAGCCCACCGCCAAGAATGCCCAACTTGTGATGGTGCAGCACTGGCGGGACGACCGACTAGACCTTCTTTGAGGGATTAAAGTATGCCAACTATCTAATAGTGTAAAACAGAGACATAACAATAATACAAATAAAGCAATTATTATGTGAAATGGTATGGCTCTCTTCATGGCGATCTCCATCTCCACAAAGCTTGTAAGTCGACTCGCACCAACTCTTGTCACGTGCCACCTTACACCATGTCGCCGACTTGTACCCTGACTTGCATGTCTCCTGGGTTCTCTAAACAGCTACACTAGCTCATGTTATATAGAGAATCCGACACGCAGGTCATAATACAATAAAATGACAGCACCTAGGCTCCAGCCGGCTGACATAACCGTGATTCGCAGATCACATATGGATTACACACATCACATGCACATAAGCCATACCATTCACAACATCCTGCAAAAACAAGTTATGCATAGATACGAAATCTACCGGTGTTGTGAACCTCGCAACGACATCTAAGACGCTATGACAGGGTGAAACCGGCGGTCCCGCTAGCCGGATAGGGGCAGGGATCGAAGGGGTAGCGGGCGGGATCGAATGATTTTACCCAAATCCGACCAGTACTCCGATTCGACCAAACTCCTTTGATCTTCAATCACCGCTACTAGATTTATGTGTCACTGTCTACCCCAATGGCTGAAGCCGACCGGTAGGGGTATGTCGTTCCACGACCTTAGCAGTAGGATTACGGAAACTAGATTATCCATTCCCCGAGTACGATTGATCCAATCAATCTTGTACAAAACCGATCTATCTCATAGATCGACCACCAAAACAACAATTAGATCCAATCTAATGCCAACCGCATATCTCATATGCGCGATCTCGGGCCTAAAACCAGAAGCTATCGCTCCGATACCACTGAAGGGCCATGTAGAGATAAACAAAACTTTTCCTACGCGGTATTCCCAAGATCTAGCCGAGGTAGAAGGCCACGATGATTACCACTAGACGCGCTGGTGCGGATTATCGATGAAGCGCGTCGAAGCAGTGCCGTCCCACGATCCGATCCAGTCCCTCGATCATCGAAGTGTTGAACGTACAACACCTCTGCCGGTATCCACACGTAAGAGGAGGAGCACCGGTGGCGGACTGCTAGGTCCGGTACGGCGGCTGGACTGAATGGAGCTAGGGTTTCCAACACATGGAAGTGTCTAACCGTGTCCCTTTTGGGCATCCCAAACCCCTTCTTATATAGGAAGTGAAAGTGGGATGCACAACATTTGTGGCCCATCCACTAAAGTCCTATTCTGGTCCTCTTGAGTCCAACTCACTTACCAAGTCCACGTGCGGTTGGGGTCCAACCCAACCGACTTGCTCCCGGTCTTAAGTGTGTGACCCTACAGGCTCATGGCGACTTGGACACGATTGGAGTCCTACTCACAATCGATCAATCGGTAGCGGCTCCTAGCAGAACATGCCGACTCCCAAGTACCATAGAGTCTTGACGACATACCTTTCAATGCGACTCACGTCCAAGTCCCCTTTGCCTCACGATATACCTTGTTGAGCTATAGGCGAATTATTGTCATCCCTTTATTAGCTCAACACTCTTCTCGATCCGTGATATATGATTCATCTGACTAACTCTTAGTCGATCGCCTCGGTTAACAGCCGACTTTCACATTAGTCTAAGTTGTGTGTCCAGTACAACCTCAACGACCAAGGACAGTCTAGTGCGAACAACATTAATATATAGTTCCACAACTGAATCACATATTCAATGATACATATAAATTGTTCATACTTGGACAACTTAATAACTTTATGAATACATTGGGAATTACATCAAACATGATTGCCTCTAGGGCATATTCCCAAAAGTTGAGTGTTTAGCTTTTATTATTTTCGCTTCTAGCTCTTGTTTTTTATGCATCTCTTGTTCAGAGCTATTAGCTTTTGTAGTAAGGAAGTATTCTATTGTGCTTTTACCTTTTAGTTGCTTCAAATAAGTTGATTGGTGTTAGGTTGAATGGAAATTATCATGTAGGAAGTTAGAAACTGTCGGAGAATGTTCCCAGGAACTGGGGGTGTCTCCAAGGTATCGTGTAAGGGGCTGAACACGGAGTCAAGCAGTCCCCAACGTGCTCCGGCGACGGTGCTCGTCGGACTCGCTGCGGACGACACTGCAGAGATGGACACAAGATCTTACCCAGGTTCAGGGCCCTCTTTGGGAGGTAAAACCCCTACGTCCTGCTACGGTGTATTGCACTGCCTGGAGAGGTTCACAGTACAAGGGGAGCTTGAAGAGCTCGAGGTGGCTAACAATGGCTACTTGCTAGTCTTCAGATCTAGGGTTTGGTCTAAGCTCCCAGCTTCCGAACCCTTTGCTTGGGCGTGCCCCTTCTCCTTTTATAGGCGTCTTGGACCTCTTCTGCCCAAACATTTGGGCGGTAAGGGTTACCACATGGCGACGAAGGAAGGAGCAGGGTGCACGATAAAGGTGGAGTCCATGGACGCGGTCCATGGCAGGGACGGCGCTACCAAAGCTGGAAAAAACCACAGGCCAACCGGACGGTGGGCTGGCGCTTGATGAGGTGGGATGTGACCCACGGTGACATCGTCCTTGGAGCGTAGCTGCAGACGGTCCCCTTATCGCCAAAGAGGCAATACTCGTTGTCCGCTTTGCTTGAAGCCGCTTTGTTGACTGCTTTATACATGGAAGCGGCAACTGCGGCGTCGTCGTCATCGCGCGTAGGCACGCGCGTCACTCTGCACATGGTGCAGAGCCCATGTGCGCTCTGCCGCGGAGGCAGAGACGACTTCGCGAGGAAAGAGCCTCGGCGAGGCAGAAAGCCTCGCCGAGCCCTTCGGCTTGGTCCTTAGCAGAATCACGGGTGGCGTCGGAGACGCCTTGTCGAGGTGCGGTTCCTCGCCAAGGGAGAGAACCCTCGGCGAGGGGAAAAGGTCCTTCGCGAGGGAAAAGCCCTCGCGAGGCTCGCCAGGCTTGGAGAGCCTGGCCCTTAGCGAAAATCGTCCGAAGATCTTTGTGGGCCCTGGCAGGCCGGCCCGTGGTACCCTGGTTTCCACTGTGCCGACAGTAGCCCCCGGGCCCGCGATGGGCACGCCGAGGGCCATGGACGCAGGCGAAGCGTCGAGGGCCCAAAGACGCCTGCCTGGGCCGTGACACATGGAGCACTGCGGTTGCGCCGCGGCCACGATCTCCTCGGCTTCAATGGGCAACCCGGTGGGGCCCGCCACGTCCAGGGCAACCGGTCAATAAAGCCTGGCGCGCAGACTGCGCCCGTCACTTCTCCATTACTCTGCCGCCCTCTTCTTCCAAACTCTTCTTCCTCCCAGAGCTCGTCGCTTCCGAGGTCTTCGTCTTCAAGCTTCCTTCCGGCGGCAATGGCTATCAAGAGGGCAACCGACGGCCAGAAGGGAAAGGCCGCGTTGCAGACTGGCACATCTGCGGGGGCGGCGCGGGGTGCCGCGCCCCAGGGGACGATGCCGGAGTCCCTTGTCGGCGCGGCGACGGTTTCCAAGGTGCGGCACCTGGTGGCCGCCAACACCCACGAGCTCGGTGCCACCAGCATAGCGCCCGGCAGCAGCAAGGTCAGCGCGGGGTACTACCCCATCTTCTTTCACACACTCTACGCCGGCCTCGTTCCATCCTTGAAGCATACCGGATCCAACTTCTTCACCTCCACCCCAACTCTGTGCTCATTCTCGCCATCTTCGCCTACCTCTGCGAGGCGTACGTCGGTGTCCATCCCTCGGTGGCTCTCTTCCGCAGCTTCTACTCCCTCCGGAGCACCAAGTCGAACGAGCGGTTTGGATGCGTCTCCTTCCGCATCACCGCCGCCAGAAGTGAAGAATACATCCCCATCGCGTGGCAGGGTGAGAATGCCATCACCGAGGTGACGAAGAAGGTGGAGAAGTTCCGCCAGAAATGGCTTTTTGTTGGCACCAAGTCGTCGAACCGCCACCTGGAGGTACCCGTGGTGCCCCCGAGGAAGTGGGCGCGTTGGGCGAGCGGCGACTTCGAGGGCCCTAAGCTTGAGGCGGTATACGAGCGTATTCAGGTGCTCCGAGAGGCCGGGCTCTGTAACAGCCCAGATTTGGTACCCTAAAATATGGGCCAAATTTTCACTTTTTGCTTTGCATTGCATCATGGCATACATATTTAAATTGCTAAATTAAATATTGCAAACATTGAAATCTGTAAAAGGGAACAAACACTTCCTAAATTTTCAAACCAAATGCAATTGCTCAAATTGGCAAAACAAAATATTCTTGAGCTTACATATTTGTCCAGGAAGTTCCAAGAATACATTTCATAATGATTTGGGCAAAGTCAAATATTACCACACAATTAAATAAATTGGGGCTTCAAATTTGAGTTAAACCAATTCCTACTTTGAAACCAAGCTAAACCTTTTCAAAAATTCAAACTAAAATCATGGGGAGATTCAATATTATTGTGAGAGTCTCCATGATTAATTTCATTAATTCTGGAAATACTTAAATGCTCCAAATATTTATATTTTGGAAGTTATCAAAAATGAACATATTCAAACCCTATGAATAAATGTGGACCAAAACATTTTATTTGGCCTCACCAAATTTTGTGGAGCACCTAAAGGTTAAATGTAGCCTGTATGAATTTTTGGACATTTTATAGAAATGTTCTGGTGCCTCAATTAAATTGCCAAAGCCTCTGGTTTTAAATAAAATAGAAAAGAAGAAATGGGGAAGGGGGTTTTCTAGAAAAGTGTCATCGTCACTGTGGGCGACAGTGGCAACACTGCCGCGCCATGCCGCCGTGGCCGTGCTGCCTTGCTCCCTGCCGGCCCCCCCTCTCCCTGGATCGATAAGTGGAGCGCCCACGCCGTGCTTCTCCCTCTCCTCCCTCACTTACCCTGGAAACCCTAACCCTAACCCTAGCTAGCTCCCATGACCGATGTCTAGCCGCCGCCGTCCCCTTCAATCGCCGGCGACTGAGGCCACCCCGGAGCACATGGACGCCGCCATCGGGACCGCCTCTTCCTCCTCTCCCTCCTCAACTGCTGAATCGGGCCGGGAAGCCCGGGAACCGACGGCCGCATCCACGCCTTCTTCCCCGACCACGGCCGCCGCGCTTCGAGCACCACCGTGCCGCCGTAGGCCCTCCTCCGGCCTCGCCGTGCGCATGTTCGCGTTGCTGGTGAGCTGGTGCCTCACCCCATCCTCTCCTCCCTCTCTCTTCGGCTCTGTGCCATCGTCCCACCGTGCGCCGCCGCCCGCCGCCGCAACTGTGGTCGCCGCCGGCCATTCCGGCGACCAAATGGTCCGCTCCGCCGCTCCCCGTGCTCACCTCCGCTTGCTCTAGCTAGGATTGCAGTTCCCCGCGTCCAATTTCATTCGCACGCGACGAATCGAAGATCGACAGAGCCGCCTGCTCCCCGATGACGTCATGCCACGCCAGCAGTTCCTCTGTTTTTATTTTTCAGATTTAACAGAGAGTTGGAAATTGCATTTTCTAATAAATGGTAAAACAGAAAACGGTGTACCTTATATCAAATTGTTCACTTTGTCATAACCTGTTCAAATATGTCACTCTCACATGCTAATGAAATTCAACAACATGAATTTAAATGTGAAATGCAATTCATTGGTGAGTTATTCAAATTTTTAGAAATTAATATCTAGAGTTTTACAATTCATAAAAATGCAAATAATATGTCAAAATGCTCAGCAAGAAAATGTCCATCTGTTATTGCCAATGATAGAATTATTTGGTCAAATTAAATTACCCATATTTAATAATTACAGAAATGGCAGAAATGAGTGGAAATTTATAAAATCCATAACTTAATGAATAATTATCCAAAAATTATAAATAAGATCTCTAAATGTTCATGAAAACAACATCTACATGTTAGTGATGTTTCCATGCAATAATGAACATTTAAATTGCTGTTTAACTAAATTTATTAAAATGGCAGATTTAATTCCAAGTTTAGAAAATCCATAACTTGAGTTTTGCTTATTCAAAAATTATGTTTAATAGCTCAAATTGTCCAGTGAACAATTATCTACAAGTTTATGTAATTTGAGACAATTTTAGAATTAATATTGGTGCTGTTTATTAAAAATAGATAAAATGGCAGAATTAAATCAATTATTGAAATTACCATAACTTGATAAATATTAATCGGAAAATTGCAAATGATATACCAAAATGATCAGTGGATTAATACCTATCTAATAATGTCATTGTCATGCATTTATACCTCATATTTCAGTACTGGACGTTTTAGATAATTACCTAATTCACTAAGTTAAATGTGGAGTTTTGACCCGTTAATTGCTATATTTACTTTAGGGGTTCCATTTAACTTGTGGGACATGCCCAATATGATTTCAGTGCATAAATTGACCATCTCATCATGATTGTGCATTGCACCTTGTATTCGTGTTATTTATTTCGTTCTTGTTATTGTTGTGTTTCGTTAGATTCAGGAGTCGAGGTTCCACCACAATACCTCGACGATCAACGCGCCCAGTTCTATTAGCAAGGCAAGAGCTAACCTAACCTTCTTGGCATCTAGCATCCTATTGTTTTACAAACTTATTTTATCCACCATAATATTGCATACGATTCAAATGTCTCTTTTGACCAAGATGTAGAGTATCCTATGAATGCATGTTTATCCCCTGAACCATCACATGCCTCCCCTCCTATGAACCCTAGGTTTGATGTGTTGGCCGGAGACAAAGATATAATTGTTGATTATATATGCTTAGCTATGCTTAGCCATGCTTAGTTAAATGATATATGTTGTCCGGTGATTTAAATCCATTATTATGAATGGTGGAGGAATGGTCGGATATGATGGTTACTTGTGGTGGATAATTAATTTGCTAAAAGGCTTGGATGAGTTGCCATCGGGGATGGTGTTTTGCCTCATTCCTGCCGCCTAGGCTGAGAGTGCTTTTAGCTAGAACCAAGAACCGAGCGTGCTGCCATTGGTGGGTGTATGGGCGCCTCACTAACTGAATAACTTGTACGGGCGTATCCAAGGGTCCTCTAGTTTGCTATTTCCATTTGCCGTGTGTGTGAGCGGAAAAAGAAATGATGAGGATGGTGGTGTTTAGGACGTGGCGATGGGGCAGGGGCTGAGGCTGGGTAAACTTGCCCTGTGGCCACAGATGACTCTTGGATAGTCTCACGCGAGGTAAAGGTTTAACCGCGCCTGCTTGCCGTCCTTCCCCGGAAGAGGGCCAACTAGGTGAGCCGGACGGTACCAATGGGTAAATTAGTACACCCCTGCAGGGTTCAATCTTTTCGAAAAGCCGTGTCCGCGGTTATGGACAAACTCTTGGGAAAGGCGGATTAGCTCATAGATAACATTAACCTAATTGATATGGCAGCTAAAGGTTGCATAATCAACTTGTGTTAAAGGTTCATTTCTCGAGGGTGATTCGAGGGAGTGCCTTGGTGGAGACGAGTGATGTTTTGGCTACAAGTAGGTTCGATGAGAACCGAAGATGAAAGTTTACTCTCTTACCCCTTTCGGAAAACATTCTGAGTAGACGATGCAAGGGTCCTGTAGTCTTTTAAAATGGAAACTAGCTTTATGCAAAACCAGCTACATTATACAACATTAGAGCCTCCGTCAGCATCGGGCCTATATCGCCCTACTAATTCTTGCGAGTATGTCGTACTCAGCCTTGCTTTGTTGATTATTATTTGTTTCAGAGGAGAACGCCACCAAACTGGAAGGTGGGTTCTACGTTGACTTCGACGAGTAGTCTGGGGTTCCCAGGTGGCAGCTTGGGACGTCTTGGAACAGGCTGGCACGCGATGTTTATTTGTAGGCCTCTTAGGCCATAATTTGGATCTTGTTGTTAGACAACTATATTTGCTTTCCGCTTGATGTAATGATGGGTCTGCGACCTCTGATTGTGATATTGCTATCTTCTCAATTATATGAGTTGAACTATGATCTCTTTGTGTCGTAGAGTCTGTGATGTGCCAGTTGTTCCGTAGTCTTGGTCTCTTTGTTATACGTGAAAGCGATGTCCGAGCTTATGGCATGATCGAGGTGTTGTGTGCCGATGATGTATTCCGAGCACGGCTGCCAATATGTTTTGGCCTGGGATTGGTAACCCCAGTAACCCTTGATTGTGTAGCATGACCGGTTGCACAACGTTTTCACTGTATACCTCTAGGGTCAGGGCGCTACAAATTGGTATCAGAGCAGTACTACCTGTAGGAAACCCGTTCTACTGGTCGATGTCGAGTCTAGTGTCGTGAAAGCTATTTATAACCTAAAAATGAGTTGTGAAAACCTTCTTAGGATTCTTTTTACTCCTCATCCAATTCACTCTGATCTCGGAGCCATCTTACCTCTATTTGATTTGTCGGTTCTTCTGCTCGTCTGGCGATTCAAGAATTTAGGTTCACGGGGTTGGGTTCTATCTTTATTTACTGGTTAACTTTGCTCGTCTGCCAATTCTAAAGCCAGAAGAAAGGAAATGTTGCGGATCGTCAAGAAATTCCCTTGTTTTATCCCCAGATCTTGAACCGAAGGTCCCGGATTGTGCTAGGGCTCTGGTGTAATGATTTATGAGGGTTGTCACCCATGTGAGCATTATGCTATTCATGAGTCCCAGTACATGAAGCTGATCTTTAACCCAAGATCTTTCCCGTTGAATTCTGATGTTAATTGTCAAACCCTACGTTAGGTTGGCCATGTTTGAAGTTAATCTTCAATTTGGTGGTTGTAGTCGTAATTGAATTGCGGCAACAAAGCTCTTCTCTGTCACTAGCCTGAGCTAGACTTTCTGTCATGAAACCATCTGGATCATGACAAGACTGCTCTTCGCGAGTTTCCCAGCTATCTTTGTGATTCCTCCGGTAACACCGATTCCTGAAACCCTTTCGGCACTAGTTGTCGGAAGAGTGCTAACAAGGGCTTCTGCATTATCTTGATATTGTTGCTAGCCCGTTTTCTTACTCTTAATCTGTTATCCGACCTTTATCTGTCAGTTGAAAGTCAAGTGTTATCGTGCATTGGTGTGTTCCGAAGCATGTTACCCTTGTGGTCCGTCAATACATTACACATCGGGATGTTAGGAGAAACAAACTCCAGTACCTTGTCCATTTCTCGGACCAGGTCAAAGTATTGTAATCCGCAGAATAAGAGGCATGTCTAGCTTTTGTTCTGTTCCACCTTGGAGTGTCACACTCTTTTATATCAAGAGGTCGTGCCTAGTCTCATGACGTACTTGATGAAGTGATACTCTTACCCTTCCTTATCCATCTACCTCCGAGCTACTCGGGCTCGAGATTGTTGAGGATGCATATTGATGTGGAAATCGGACATTCTTAGCAAATGATATTACTTTGACGTCCAAGGACTTTGATGGCGCTCTTAGCATGATCGGTAATTTGATCATCAAGCCGAGTTTGACTGTGCTACCATGTCCCTTGTTCAGGTGCCCACTTTCGGTCAATGAGTTAGATTCGTGTCGAAACTCGAAAGATCACATCTGTTTCGCTTGGAAAAGCAAATTTTCCTCTCGCAATCTAGATAGTGTTCTGGAGCCTGACGCTATAGTCAATTCTTGAGATCCTTACCCTCGTTAATCTATTGTAAATCCTCCCTCGAACATATCAAGTCTGAAATATCCGCACGCTAAGCAAATCTGAATCTCAAGCAGAAATGATGGTCGGTGTTCTTAAGAGTATAACATAGGCCTTGTGTGAATCCGGCAAGTTTGAGGTGGTGGTTGCCCTACTTAACTGGAAGGTCTATTGTGATATCCTCTTGCCTTTCGTAAAATCAAACCACTCTCCATGAGGATATTGTGCGACTTATTCTAGAGGTTGCCCTTATGGTCTCTTTGCAATCTTAAAGGTCCGACCTCCACTTGATGACCTATTGAAGGCTTTTTCGAAGCCTGATAGTGGTATCTAGAACATCAAGGAGAACATTAACATGGTGTTGCTAAAAATGTCTCTCGGTCGTTTCTCCTATCCTCTGCTCGACCTTTAGTATGGTCAAGTTGTTCCTAGTTTTCCTCAATGGCTTATGGTCTTGTACAAAGTTCATATTCCAACCCTTGAGTGAAAATTTGTCTATCACCTTGAACTATCTTCTGACTTTCTCGTCGGCACGTCATGATGTTACCTTTTCTCTACAACAAGGAAGATCATCGTGGGATCGAGAAGATCGTTGATGTGAAGGCTTGTCATGTTTCCCTCATCCCTCTTCCTACTCTAGGAATCTCGGGGCGAGATTCTTGTAAGGGGGATAGAATTGTAACAGCCCAGATTTGGTACCCTAAAATATGGGCCAAATTTTCACTTTTGCTTTGCATTGCATCATGGCATACATATTTAAATTGCTAAATTAAATATTGCAAACAATGGAAATCATTTAAAGCAATCAAACCCTTCCCAAATTTTTCCCAACCCAAATACATTTGCTCAACTTAGCAAACCAAATTATTCTGGAATTCCAAATTGTCCAGGAAGTTCCAAGAATATATTTGTTTAAATCTTTGTCAAAGACAATTGCTTGTTAAGCAAAGTAATAAATATTTGGAATTCAAATTGGTTTAAAACAAATGGTGAATTTTGACTCCAAGTTCAACTTCTCAAATTCAAATAAAATCATGGGAGCTCCCTTATAATATTAGGAGCCTCCATAAATATTTTCATAGTTTATGGAGTTGCTTAATTATTCCAAGTCAATAAAGTTTGGAAATTATTAAAATTGTCATTTGTAAACACTATGAGCAAAAGTGATGCAAAACTTTTATTTTGCAGAACCAATTTTTGTGGAGCTTCTAACTAAACATGGGGAGCTTACATGAATATTTTCATAATTTTTAAAAATGTTTACCTGCCTCAATTAAATTGCCAAAGTTGCTGTTTAAAAGGTTTCCAGAAAAAAATTTTAAAAAGGAAAAATGAGCCGAGGGGTTTTCGCAAAAGTCCTTCTCCCCTGTCGCCACAGCGTTTCCCCTGGCGCCATGCCGTGGAGCTCGCTCTCTTGCTCGACGATGCCGGCCCCCCCCCCCTCTCCCCTGCTGCGTGGTAAAGGAGGCCCCCAGCGGCCGTGCTGCTCTCTCTCTCCCTCTACTTTCCCCTGCTTTCCCCCACGAACCCTAACCCTAGCCAGCTCCCTGTCCGCCATGGCCGCCGCCGCCCCCCTTCGAATCGCCGGCGTTTGAGGCCACCCCGAAGCCAGCCGACGCCTCCATCTGCTCCGCCTCGCCGTCTACTACATCCCCGGCCAAGGAATCGTGGCGGGAGGCCGGGGTTCGCCGTCGCCGACCGAATCTCCTCCCGCGACCGCCGCTCGCCGCCGTCATGCCCGCAGTCGATTCCGGCCACCCGAGCTCACTCCGACACCGCCACCAGACGCGCCGTGCTCCCCTCGTTCCCCACGCCGAAGGAATCATCGCGGACGCCCAAGATCGACGCCTCTGTCCGGTCATCTCCGCCTCCGGCCGCCGCACGTCGACGCGCTCGCCGTCGCCTCCGACCACCCCGGCCCTTGCCGTCACCTGTGCTGGTGAGCTCACGCTCCGCAAAGGACACCCTCCTGCTCCCCCTACCCCTTCCCTCACCGCAGCCACCGTACACCGCCACCCGCCGCCGCAACCATGGACGCCAGCGCGACTCCGGTGACCATTTGGTCCGTTGCGCCGCCCCCTCTGGCTCCTCTCCACTCCCTCTAGCTAGTAGGGCCGGTGCCATCGTCCAATTTCCCACCAAATCGACGGATTCTTGATCAACAGGCCGCTGCCACATTGATGACATCATGCTGACCTCAGCAGTTCCTCAAATTTGGAATTTTCAGATTTGACAGAAAATGGAAAATGCAATATCTTTTATTTGGTAGATCCAAAAATTGCAAACAA
The DNA here is from genome assembly GCA_012064385.1 of Puccinellia tenuiflora. NCBI lineage: Eukaryota > Viridiplantae > Streptophyta > Magnoliopsida > Poales > Poaceae > Puccinellia > Puccinellia tenuiflora. The sequence continues at coordinate 1,297,686 of QRDG01000129.1, read as the reverse complement.
AGTATCAGAGAGTTTATAATTTCACCACCTACTCAAATATGTAACTCACACATGCAATTGAATTGTAAAATTTGAAATTGAATGTGAATTACAAAAATCACCTATTAGTTATTCAAATTTTAGAAATTCATATCTTTGGAACCACAACTCAGAAAAATGCAAATAATATGTCAAAATGCTCAGCAAGAAAATGTCCATCTGTTATTGCCAATGATAGAATTATTTGGTCAAATTAAATTACCCATATTTAATAATTACAGAAATGGCAGAAATGAGTGGAAATTATAAAATCCATAACTTAATGAATAATTATCCAAAATTATAAATAAGATCTCTAAATGTTCAGGAAAACAACATCTACATGTTAGTGATGTTCCATGCAATAATGAACATTTAAATTGCTGTTTAACTAAATTTATTAAAATGGCAGATTTAATTCCAAGTTTAGAAAATCCATAACTTGAGTTTTGCTTATTCAAAATTATGTTTAATAGCTCAAATTGTCCAGTGAACATTATCTACAAGTTTATGTAATTTGAGACATTTAGAATTAATATTGGTGCTGTTTATTAAAAATAGATAAAATGGCAGAATTAAATCAATTATTGAAATTACCATAACTTGATAAAAATTAATCGGAAAATTGCAAATGATATACCAAAATGATCAGTGGGTTAATACCTATCTAATAATGTCATTTTCATGCATTTAGGACCCATATTTTAGTACTGGACGTTTTGATAAATAACGCAAATCACTAAGTTAAAGATGGAGTTTTAACCCGATAATTGCCATATTTATTTTGGGGGTTCCATTTAACTTGTGGGACTTGCCCAATACCTTTTCAATGCATAATATGACCATCTCATCATGACTGTGCATTGCACCTATTATTTCGTGTTATTTATTTCCTTTCCTGTATTGTTTGTGTTTCGGTAGATTCAGGAGTCGAGGTTCCACCACAATACCTCGACAACCAGTGCGACCATCGTTATCAACAAGGCAAGAGCTAACCTAACCTTCTTGGCATCTAGCATCCTATTGTTTTACAAACTTATTTTATCCACCAGAATATTGCATGCGATTCAAATGTCTCTTTTGATCAAGATGTAGAGTATCCTATGAATGCATGTTTATCCCCTGAACCATCACATGCTTCCCCTCCTATAAACCCTAGGTTTGATGTGTTGGCCGGAGACAAAGATATATTGTTGATTATATATGCTTAGCTATGCTTAGCCATGCTAGTTAAATAATATATGTTGTCCGGTGATTTAAATCCATTATTATGAATGGTGGAGGAATGGTCGGATATGATGGTTACTTGTGGTGGATAATTAATTTGCTAAAAGGCTTGGATGAGTTGCCATCGGGGATGGTGTTTTGCCTCATTCCTGCCGCCTAGGCTGAGAGTGCTTTTAGCTAGAACCAAGAACCGAGCGTGCTGCCATTGGTGGGTGTATGGGCGCCTCACTAACTGAATAACTTGTGCGGGCGTATCCAAGGGTCCTCTAGTTTGCTATTTCCATTTGCCGTGTGTGTGAGCGGAAAAAGAAATGATGAGGATGGTGGTCTTTAGGACGTGGCGATGAGGCAGGGGCTGAGGCTGGGTAAACTTGCCCTGTGGCCACAGATGACTCTTGGATAGTCTCACGCGAGGTAAAGGTTTAACCGCGCCTGCTTGCCGTCCTTCCCCGGAAGAGGGCCAACTAGGTGAGCCGGACGGTACCAATGGGTAAATTAGTACACCCCTGCAGGGTTCAATCTTTTCGAAAAGCCGTGTCCGCGGTTATGGACAAACTCTTGGGAAAGGCGGATTAGCTCATAGATAACATTAACCTAATTGATATGGCAGCTAAAGGTTGCATAATCAACTTGTGTTAAAGGTTCATTTCCTCGAGGGTGATTCGAGGGAGTGCCTTGGTGGAGACGAGTGATGTTTTGGCTACAAGTAGGTTCGATGAGAACCGAAGATGAAAGTTTACTCTCTTACCCCTTTTCGGAAAACTATTCTGAGTAGACGATGCAAGGGGTCCTGTAGGTCTTTTAAAATGGAAACTAGCTTTATGCAAAACCAGCTACATTATACAACATTAGAGCCTCCATCAGCATCGGGCCTATATCGCCCTACTAATTCTTGCGAGTACGTCGTACTCAGCCTTGCTTTGTTGATTATTACTTGTTTCAGAGGAGGGCATCACCGAACTGGAAGGTGGGTTCTTTATTGACATCGACGAGTAGTCTGGGGTTCCCAGGTGGCAGCTTGGGACCGTGGAACAAGCTGGCTGGGAGATGTTTATTGTAGGCCTCTTAGGCCATATATTTGCTTCTTGTTGTTAGACAACACTACCCGCTTCCGCTTGTTGAATTGTTGGATCTGTGATCCTTTTGATGTGTAATATTTGTATTCTTCTCATTATATGAGTTGCTATATGTTTTGTGTCGTAGAGTCATGCAATGTACCAGTTTGTTCCACAAGTCTTGATCTCTTTACTATACATGGAAGCGATGTCTGAGCTTATGGCATGATTGAGGTGTTGTGTGCCAATGATCCATTCCGAACACACCTGCCAATGAGTTTTGGCCTGGGATTGGTAAACCCAGTAACCCTCAAATATGTAGCATGACCGGTTACACAACGTTCCACTGTATAGTTCTGGGGTCGGGGCGCTACAGTTCCTCCCTTCTCCAGCTTCCTCCTGGGGATCCTTGAAGCATACCGGATCCAACTTCTTCACCTCCACCCCAACTCTGTGCTCATTCTCGCCATCTTCGCCTACCTCTGCGAGGCGTACGTCGGTGTCCATCCCTCGGGTGGCTCTCTTCCGCAGCTTCTACTCCCTCCGGAGCACCAAGTCGAACGAGCGGTTTGGATGCGTCTCCTTCCGCATCACCGCCGCCAGAAGTGAAGAATACATCCCCATCGCGTGGCAGGGTGAGAATGCCATCATCGAGGTGACGAAGAAGGTGGAGAAGTTCCGCCAGAAATGGCTTTTTGTTGGCACCAAGTCGTCGAACCGCCACCTGGAGGTACCCGTGGTGCCCCCGAGGAAGTGGGCGCGTTGGGCGAGCGGCGACTTCGAGGGCCCTAAGCTTGAGGCGGTATACGAGCGTATTCAGGTGCTCCGAGAGACCGGGCTCACCGGCCGGATGGTAGCGATGGATTTTGTTGCACGCCGCATTGCTCCTCTTCAATGGCATTCGGAGCCGATGTGGACCTACTCAGGCCCAGATGATAGGATGCGCCTCAGGGCCGACGACCTCACCCCGGGCGAGCTGAGGCAGATCATGAAGGTCCTTTTCGCCACGACGTCCGTTTCGCCCCCAAGCAACGACGACGCCTTGCCGCTGTTCATCTATGTGGAGGAGAGCGTGCGCGAGGCCCGCGGGCTCCTACCCCTCTTCGATGAATGGGGCATCAGACCCGCGAGGCTCGTCGGGTCCCATCGCAACCCGTGGGCGGCGGAACAGGAGCAGGTGGGCGACGCGCTGGAGCCGGACGAGGATGAAGAGTCTGGCGAGGATGAGGCTTCCCGAGGCGCCAACCCCTCTGGCGAGGACGAGGCCTCGAGAGGTGCCGACCCCTCGGGGGGCGACGCAGGTTCAAGGAACGCGCCGCCTGGCGTGGACCTCCAGGAGATCTCCTCCAGCGGCGACGAGGACGTCTTCCGCGTAGTTCGCTCCCAGTGCCCCACAGAGGAGGAGGGCAGCAGCAGGAGAGGGCGCCGCGAGCCCCGCACCAAGGCCCTCCACGACAGGGACGCCGGGGCTGCCTCGAGGGATGCTCCTCCCGAGGAGGCAGCGGTGCCTCCCGAAGAGGCCAGAGCGAGCACCCTCCAGCCGCCCAAGGGGAAGAAGAGGGTGTGGAGAGCGGCCGATGAGTAAGTTTGGTTCTTTCTTTTCTTTCAGCATTTTGTTTCTAAGAATCCCCTCCTGAAGGGTCTTTGCTTGTTTGTGTTTCTTCAGCGTACCCGTGGCGCCGAAGAGGCGGCGTCTCCGCAAGCTTGGGGAGACCGCCAGCGCCGCCGAGGAGACGCCTGCGGCCGATGAGCTGTAGCGGGCGGCCGAAGAGCCGCAGCAGGCGGCCGAAGAGCCGCAGCAGGCGACTGACGAGCCGCAGGTAGAGGCCGTTCCTCCCGCGGGTGAGCACCGCGTGGAGGTGGTGGTGGTCGAAGAGGCGATGTCGCCTCCAGCCAGGGCTGCTTCTCCCCCCGCGGTTGAGCACCGCGCGGAGGAGGTGGTTGAGGTGGCGACGCCGCCGCCCACTCGGGCTGCTACTCCTCCTGCGGACGAGCACCACGAGGAAGAGGAAGCGGTGGACGAGGAGATTGTCATGGAGCCGCCTCCAGAGGCGGAGGACGCTCCCACAAGGAGGGCGGACGCGCCCGAGGCCGCGGCGGACGCGGCCACCATGGAGGGGGCGGGGAGCGCCCCTGAAGAGCCGGAGGCGGAGGCGCCTCTGGAGCCCCCGAACGGCGGAGCCGGGGGCGAGGGGGCGCCTAGCCCCCTGAGGGCTCTTGCCTTGGGCAGTGAGGGAGGCGCCCGCACCAGCCCCCGGGCCGCACCCGAAGCGACCGTGAGCCCGAGGCAAGATGCTCTGGGCGCCTCGACGAGCGTCGAGGCCTCTGCGCCCACGACGACGCGGGGACCTTGGCGCTGCAGGAGCCGCGCCCTCGCGCGGCCCGCCGCAGGGTTGTCTTCGGCCAAGCGCGGCAGGCGCTTGACGAGCTGGAGGTGCAATACGCCGAGGAAGAGCGCGCCCGGGAGGAGGAGCGGACAAGGCTGGCCGACGCCTGGGCCCTCCTCCACGAGAGGGTTGAGATGTGCCGGCGGCAGGACGCGTCGGCCTAGGCGGCGCGCGAGGAGGCGATCCGCTTCGCCAAGGAGACCCGCGACAGCGTCAAGCGGGAGGCGACGGAGGTCATGGACCAGTTGGACGCCGCCCGGGAGACGCTGGAGGCGGAGACCGACGCTAAGCACCAGGAGCTAGCGGCCGCCGAGCAAAAATTCGCCGCCGAGTCTGAGGCCGCAAGGGCCAGCCTGAAGGAGCTCTGCGAGCTGCTAGACGCCCGCGAGGGGCAGCTGGCGCCTCGCGAGGCCGAGCTGAAGCAGCGCGAGGAAGAGCTCTCCCTCCGGGAGAAGGAGCTGAACCAGCGCGAGGAGCAGGTTCACCTGCTGGAGGGAGCCCAGGCCACCCGCGAGGGGGAGCTGCAGGAGCGGGAGAACTCGGTGGCCAGAAGCGAGGCCACCCACAAGGAGCGTCATGACAAGGCCAACGCTGACTTCGCGCTGAAGCAGAAGAGGGTCCAGGAGGAGGCCGACGCCAGGGTCGAGCGCATCCGCCAAAGCCTCGCCGATGATTATGACGCCAAGGCCACGATGCAGGAGGAGCGCTTCACGACAAAACGCAACGAGCTCCTGCACCAGATCGAAGGGCTCCAGAAGCAGGAGAAGGAGATGACCACCCGCCTCCAGCGCGCCAAGGAAGCGCAGACTCGCGCGGAGAAGGAGATTGCTGCCCTGAAGGCGGATCTGAGCGACCTCCAGCAGCAGGTGGGGCCGGCCGCGAACCTCACGGAGCAGGCGCGAGACACCGCGCAGCACGGCCGGGCCATGACGCGCCAGCGCCAGGTCATGCTCCACGATCTGGTCCGCCGCGCGAACGCCGTTGGGGACGACATGAGGATCGAGGTCCCCCACTTTCCCTCCGGAGGGATCGACGACGAGGCCGCATACACGCACTTCTTCGGGCAATTCCTCGGGGAGCTTGAGGAGGTCGCGAAGAGCTTCGACGAGCGCGTTGTGGCGGAGAGCCGCGAACTCCTCGTCCTCGCCACCAGCCGCGTCTTCAGCAACCTCCTGAGACTCCGGCCCTCGTTCGACCTCGAGGCCGTGATGGGGCCGGTCGATATCCGCAGCAAGGCGGGGGAGGCCGCTGAGGTGCTCGCCAGGAAGTATGACCAAGTCTTGGTTGATGAAGACGAAGGCGACGGCGAGGAAGATGCCCTGGAGGCGGAGGCTGCCGCGGGCGGAGCGGGCACCTCAGGAGGCGCGACATCTTAAACTCCTTCCTGTAGCTGGACGTGCATGGGGCACATTATCTTAGTATTTTGACTGTAACAGCTTTGTAAAGACTTGCTTTAAGCTTTTGAACGTGCTTGTGAATGTCCCTCGGGTGGCTTTTGTCTTTCCCCTTCATGTCTTTTTCGCTCTATGTCTTAGGACCCTCTCTTAGCGCTACACCACCGCCGCTTCGGTATGTGAGAGTCAGGGCTCCACAAGGCCGGGGGGTGCGTGAGGCCTCAAGAAGTAAGGGCTCCTCGAAGCGCGATGCTTGGGGCCCCCCTTCGACGTGCAAGCAGCCCATGAGGCATAGGAGAGAGAAAAGAGACTCGAGGGGCAAAAAACCAGCGAGAGGAAATTCGAGCAAGTGTTTAGACTTAGCTTGACGAGGCGTTTTCGCCTTGGAGAGGGTGCTGGTTCCCTGGCGAGGTGTTTTTCTCCTGATCTTGCCTGATGCTTGGAGAGCCTGCTTTCCTGCACTTGGAGAGATAGGCATGCCCACAAGCAGTACATAGCTAGATAACTTATGGTGCTCGTAGGTTCCTTCATGTGTGTCTTGCGAGGAGAACAGGCACCAAGGTTTTTGGTGATCCTTGGTGAGTTGACGTGCGCGGGAGCTGACCCATGAGTTCAGAGCTCCTTGGGAGTTGACATGCATGAGAGCTGACCCGCAAGTTCAGAGCTCGGATCCCTTGGGTTTTAGGTGCTGCCGGGATGCTCCCGTGGCATGGCACCATGCTAGCCCCCGCTCGTGAGATACACAGGAGGGATCATACGAGCGAGAAAGAAAAAGCAATAGCATTAGAGCTTACCGAAGCAACAACATATGCTGGCGCGATGCGCAAAGGTTCAAATTGACCTGAAACATAGGTTCATTACACTGGCGTGGCCATAAACACAAAAAATCCGCCATGCTCTGGGCATGGGGTCCACATGCTGTGGCTGAGACTCTCGAGGGGCGTGCCCGAGGCAGACGCATGTAGAGAGAGCTCAGGGGGCCCCTAGGCGGGGGTGGCTTTTAGCCTGCGTTCCACCATGACCGGCATGGGGATCCACCTCGCCAAGGCATGGTGCCTGAAGAGGTTACCGTGCCGAGGCTTGGTGGCTTGGGAGTCTTCTCGAACGGCCCGCGGCAACGTATAGTAGAGAGGGGAGCCCGAAGTTTTTCCTCGTGGAGGATGATGGCGCGTGGTTCTCCCTTGATGCAAAAAGTTGCTCGTCGGTGGCGATCAGGGGTAGAACTTGCGCAGGTGCTGGATGTTCCAGGGGCTGGCGACAAGAACGCCGTCCTCCGTCTCGAGCCGCGCAGAGCCATGCCTGGCGATGTGCACGACTCTGTAGGGGCCTTCCCACATCGGCGAGAGCTTGTGGAGGCCTGCCCTGGAGAGGATTCTCCTCAGGACAAGGTCTCCTGCTTCGAGAGTGCGCGGCCGGATGTGGCGGCTGTGGTAGCGACGGAGGTCTTGCTGGTACCTTGCCGCTCTCAGGGCCGCATTTCGGCGGAGCCCTTCAAGCAGCAGCAGGTCGTCGTTGCGGAGTTCGTCCACCTCAGCCTCCTTGAAGGCCAAGACTCGCGGAGAGCCATGAGTGATCTCGCTGGGGAGGACGGCTTCGGTGCCATAGACGAGGGAGAACGGCATCTCACCAGTAGGCTTTGTTGGCGTGGTGCGGATGGACCAGAGCACCGAGGGGAGCTCGTCGATCCAGTGCTTGCCGCTGGCCTTGAGGCGATTGAAGCTTCTCGTCTTGAGGCCCTTGAGCACCTCGGCGTTGGCTCTTTCAGCCTGTCCGTTGCTTCGTGGGTGCGCCACCGAGGCGTAGCAGATTTGGGCGTCGAGGCTGCCGCAGTAGGACTTGAAGGCGCCGCTGATGAACTGCGAGCCGTTGTCGGTGATGATGCGGTTGGGCATGCCGAAGCGGCAGACCAGGCTTCTGATGAATTTTACCGCCGATTTCGCCGGGATGGTGCGAACGGGTTCCACCTCAGGCCACTTGGTGAATTTGTCGATGGCGACGTAGAGGTAGCGGTAGCCCCCGAGCGCTCGCGGGAAGGGCCCCAGCAGATCCAGCCCCCAGACCGCAAACGGCCAGGAGAGCGGGATGGTCTGGAGTCCTTGCGCGGGCTGGTGAATTTGCTTGGCGTGGAATTGGCAGGCGTCGCAGGATTGGACGATGGCATCTGCATCTTGAAGCACCGAGGGCCAGTAGAAGCCACTCCGGAAGACCTTGCCTGCAAGGGTGCGCGAGGAAGAATGGTGGCCGCACTCGCCGCTGTGGATGTCGTTGATAAGCTGGCGGCCTTCCTCGGCAGGGACGCACCGCAACGCAACCCCATTGGGGCGCTTACGTTACAGGTCTCCGTCGTGGAGGCAGTAGGACTTGGCCTGGCGAGCAATTCTTTCGGCTTCAGCGTCGTCTTCAGGGAGGGCTTGGTTTTGCAGGTAATTCTTGATCTCGTCGATCCAGCCCGTGTCTTGGCGTACCAGAGTCAGCAGCAAGCGATCGCCCGAAGGCAACCCACAGTTTGGTGCTCCGCTTGACGGGGCCGGTGGGAGCTCCTCGTTGATGCTGATATTGGCCGCTGGCTGCTTGACTGAGGCCTTGGTGAGCCTCTCCTCGAATACCCCAGGCTTCTGGGCTTCTCTTCTTGCTGCTCGCCTGGCAAGGTCATCTGCTTCTTGGTTTTCTGCTCGCGAATGTGCTTGAGCTCCATGCCTCTGAAGTGCTTCTCCAGCTTGCGTACCTCTTCAAGGTAGGCCACCATGTAGGTGTCCTTAGGCGTGTAGCTTTTGTTAGAGAAGTTGACGAGGAGCTGGGAGTCGCCCTTGATGAGGATGTGCTTGATGCCGAGGGCGATGGCGGCTCTGAGCCCGGCGAGGAGGCCTTCATATTCAGCAATGTTGTTGGAGACCTTGTCGTTGTCCTTGAAGCATAGCTGGACGGCGTAGTAGAGCTTGTCGCCTGTTGGTGAGGTGAGGACGGCACCAGCCCCCGCACTCCTGGCCGCGAAGGCGCCGTCGAAGTGCATGGTCCAGGGGCCTGGTTTCGTCCCGCCTGAGGCTGTAGCTTCCTTCTCTGGAGGTTCTTCTTCTTCGCGTGTGTCCGTCCATTTGGCCATGAAATCGGCCAGCGCCCTGCCCTTGATGACTCTTGTGGTGTCAAATTCCAGCTCGAAAGGTTGCAGCTCGATGCCCCAGCCTGCGACGCGATCTGTCGCATTCGGGTTGCGCAGGACCTGCTCCAGGGGGTAGGAGGTGACCACCTTGATAGGGTGACCCTGGAAGTAGTGACGCAACTTCCTGGAGGCGATGAGGAGCGAGAAGAGGAGTTTTTGCTGCATGGGGTAGCGCTCGCGGGCGTCCCGTAGCACTGTGCTGACGAAGTACGTGGGGATGCTCGACGAGGGTAGTTGTTGGTGTGGCAGCGGCTGGCTCCTCTCCAGGCTCGGTGGAGTCCTTGGCGAGGTTTTCTTGGGGCTGGAGGCTTGACGAGGCTGCTTCCTTGTCGGGGGGTTCTGGGCTTGGCGAGGCGGAGTTCTGCTTGTCGAGGACTGGCTCTTCCCTTTCAGCCACCAAGACCGCGCTTGCCGTCTGAGGAGTGGCTGCAAGATACAGCTTCAGAGGCTCGCGAGGGCGTGGGGCAACCATGATGGGTGGGCTCGCCAGGTATTTCTTCAGGTCCTCAAAGGCCTTTGCTGCTTCAGGGGTCCACTTGAAGGGACCGGACCTCTTCATGATCTTGAAAAATGGCAGCGCCCTCTCGCCGAACTTGGAGATGAAACGGCCGAGGCTGGCCATACATCCCGCTAAGCGCTGCATGTCCTTGAGGCGACGAGGAGGCTGCATCTGCTCTATGGCCTTGATCTTGTCGGGGTTGGCCTCAATGCCGCGGTGAGATACCAGGAATCCGAGGAGCTTGCCTGAAGGGACCCCGAAGACGCACTTGGCGGGGTTCAGCTTGATGTTGACCTTGCGCAGGTTGGCAAAGGTCTCCTCGAGGTCCTGGATGAGCGTGTCCTTCTCGCGGGTCTTGACGACGATGTCATCGACGTAGGCCTCTGCATTCCTCCCCATTTGAGCCCCCAAGGCGATCCTAATGAGGCGCTGGAACGTGGCGCCGGCGTTCTTTACACCGAAGGGCATGCAGACGTAGCAGAACACACCACAAGGGGTGAGAAATGTTGTCTTCTCCTCGTCCTCCTTTGCCATCTTGATCTGGTGATAACCAGAGAAGGCATCCAGAAAACAGAGGAGCGCGCAGCCGGCGGTGGAGTCCATGATCTGGTCGATCCTCGGGAGGGGGTAGGGGTCCTTGGGGCAGGCCTTGTTGAGGTCGGTGAAGTCGATGCAGAGGCGGCTGCCTCCGGTGTGCTTGGGGACGACCACACCGTTGGCGAGCCAAGTGGGATGGACCACTTCCTTGATGATGCTGGCCTTCTTCAGCTTTTCCACCTCCTTGACGATGAAATCTTGCTTCTCTGGCGCCTGGCGCCACGCCTTTTGCTTCACGGGGCGTGCGTTTGGACACACGGCTAAGTGGTGCTCGATCACCTCCCTCGGTACTCCGGACATATCTGACGGTGTCCAGGCGAACATGTCAGAGTTTGCCCTGAGGAAGGCGACGAGCGCGCTTTCCTATTTGGGAGGCAGGTTGGCGCCGATGGTGACGCTAGCCCCCGAGCCGCTTGCCTCCAGAGACACTTGCTTTGTCGCGGCCTTCTCCTGAGAGAACAGCTGCTTCTTCTTCGCGGGGGCCTCGGGAGGGGTTCCTCGTCCTCGTCAGCGGGAGACGCCACCGCGGCGGCCTTGTAAGCCACTTGCGCAGCGTACACGGCGTCAGAGACCACGCCGCGGATGACGATGGTGCCACTGGAGCCAGGGAGCTTGACGAGGTTGTATGCGTGGTGGGTGACCGCCATGAACTTGGCGAGGGCGGGGTAACCGAGGATGGCGTTGTAGGGCAGGCCGATGTGCGCGACGTCGAAATCGATCAGCTCGGTGCGGTAGTTGGTCTGGGTGCCGAAAGTGACCGCAAGCCTCACTTGCCCCAGAGGCGTTGTGAGGCCCTCCGTCACCCCCGAGAAGGGCCTGGTGGGCATGAGCCGCTCGTAGGGCACCTGCAGCTTCTCGAATGTCTCGACAGAGATGACGCTGAGGCCGGCACCCCCATCAATGAGCGTCTTAGAGACGGCGATGTTGTTGATGGTGGGAGTGCAGACCAACGGGATGGTGCCAACGGTTGAGGTGGACTTGGGTGGTCGGTGGAGTCAAAGGTGATGGGGTGCTCAGACCACTTGAGGGGCCTAGAGGCCTCGACCCCGAGGAGGGCTGCTGCGAGCTCGCGAGCGAATTGCTTGAAGTGGCGGTTGGAGCGAGGGGCCTGAGCCCCGCCGAGGATGCAGGCGACGCCGCGAGGCACTTGGTAGCCCTCATCAGCCTCGGCAGGCAGGTTGTCGTTCGCGGGCTCGGCAGCGTTGGCCTGGGGGTTCTGCTGGTAGTTGTTGTTGTAGTTGTTGTTCCAGCGTCGCCCCCCGCGGCCGCTGCGGCCGCTGCCGCGGCCACCACGGCCTTGCTCCCGCTCGCGGGTCTCGCGAGCCTCGCGAGCCTCGATGAGCCTCTTGAGGTCGTAGCAGTCCTCGGTGGCATGAGAATGCCTGTTGTGGTAGACGCAGAAAGGGCGATCGTCCTTCTTCTCGGGTCCTGCGGCTGGAGTGGCAGCTTGGCGAGGCTGCTTGGCATCGGGCTCAGCCGCGAGGACCGCAGTGGTCTTGCGCTTCTCTGTGGACTTCTTCTTCTTCTTGGACCCCTCGGCGGGATCCCCTGGCTCGTTCTTGACGAACAAGCGGCCCTCTTCAGCCTTGGCGCACTTGTCCGCCAAGTCGAAGAGCTTGACGACGGTGGTGATGTTGTCGTGGATGCCGAGCTTCTCGAGCATCCGCACGTCTGTCACTCCAGCCTGGAAGGCCGAAATGACCTGCGCGTCGGTGGCGTTGGGGATCTTGTTGCGCACCTGGCTGAAGCGCTGGATGTACTTGCGGAGGGTCTCGCCAGGCTTCTGACGCACGGCGCGGAGGTCGTTGTACGTGAGGCCACGCTCGTACGTGCCCTTGAAGTTGGCGACGAAGCACCGGCAGAGCTCCTCCCAAGTGTTGATGGACTCGGCGGGGAGGTTGGTGAGCCATGAGGACGCGGAGTCCTTGAGGGCCATGGGGAACCAGTTCGCCATGACCTTGTCGTCACCCCCGGCGGCCTGGATGGCCAGAGTGTAGAGCTGTAGGAACTCCAGGGGGTTGTTCTTGCCGTCGTAGCGTGGAGGCAAGTCCGGCCTGAACTTGACGGGCCAGACGACGTGACGGAGGGTGCGAGTGAACGCAACCGTCGTGCCGTAGGTGACCGGACCGCTGGCGAGGGTGGCGCGGAGATGGCGCCCGGCGGTGGCGACGTCCTGGACGGCGCGGTTGTGGCGGTCCTGCTGGCGCTCGATGCTCACGTGTGCGTCCTCAGGGGCTCGCTGCACAATTTGGCAGTCGTGCGGCGACGACGCGTGCGAGGCAGCGCGGTTGTCGCGAGGAGGAGCCCCCGCTGGAGCAGGCTGCGGTGCAACCGGTGGAGCTGGAGCAGGTGCAGGATGGAGAGGAGGCGCGGGAGGGGCGCCTGGCGCCACGTCCCCCATGCGGCCCGAAGGAACCAGCGAACGGGACGGGGCAGGTGCGGCGACGCGAGCGGCGCCGACGAGCTCCGAGAGGCGGTTGAGCCAGGCCTCCCGGGCCTCCGGCGTAGGACGGTACTGCAGCAGCTCCTGCGCCATGAGAAGCGCAGTTGCCGGGCTGGGCGCAGGGCGGCCCAGCGAGGAGGCAGCACGGTCCCGCGACGGGTGCAAGGAGGAAGCCTCCTCTTCGCCGAGGTCGTCCTCAGCGTGGTCGTGGTCGTCGTCCTCCGGGTGCTCGACGCGGGGCTCGGGGTCAACGTGGCGCTCAGGAGCGGAGTCCCTATGCGGGCGGCCGCGCGGGCGGCCCGCAGGAGCGGTGGCGGCGCTAGCCGTCCGGCGAGCGAGACGTTCGGCACGAGAGCCGGCCATAGCTGTGTCGAGGATGAAGACGCGCCTCAGCCCCCTACCTGGCGCGCCAAATGTCGGAGAATGGTCCCAGGAACTGGGGGTGTCTCCAAGGTATCGTGTAAGGGGCTGAACACGGAGTCAAGCAATCCTCAACGTGCTCCGGCGACGGTGCTCGTCGGACTCGCTGCGGACGACACTACAGAGATGGACACAAGATCTTACCCAGGTTCAGGGCCCTCTTTGGGAGGTAAAACCCCTACGTCCTGCTACGGTGTATTGCACTGCTTGGAGAGGTTCACAGTACAAGGGGAGCTTGAAGAGCTCGAGGTGGCTAACAATGGCTATTTGCTAGTCTTCAGATCTAGGGTTAGGGTCTACTAGAGCTGCACCAACCGAAGATCGAACCCCTTGCTAGGGCGTGCTCCCCCTCCTTTTATAGGCGTCTTGGACCTCTTCTGCCCAAACATTTGGGCGGGAAGGGTTACCACATGGCGACGAGGGAAGGAGCAGGGTGCACGATAAAGGTGGAGTCCATGGACGCGGTCCATGGCAGGGACGACGCTACCAAAGCTGGAAAAGCCACCGGCCAACCGGACGGTGGGCTGGCGCTTGATGAGGTGGGACGTGACCCACGGTGACGTCGTCCTTGGAGCGTAGCTGCAGACGGTTCCCTTATCGCCAAAGAGGCAATACTCGTTGTCCGCTTTGCTTGAAGCCGCTTTGTTGACTGCTTTATACATGGAAGTGGCAACTGCGGCGTCGTCGTCATCGCGCGTAGGCACGCGCGTCACTCTGCACATGGCGCAGAGCCCATGTGCGCTCTGCCGCGGAAGCAGAGAAGGCTTCGCGAGGAAGGAGCCTCGCGAGGCAGAAAGTCTCGCCGAGCCCTTCAGCTTGGTCCTTAGCAGAATCACGGGTGGCGTCGGAGACGCCTTGTCGAGGAGTGGTCCCTCACCAAGGGAGAGAACCCTCGGCGAGGAGAAAGGATCCCTCGCGAGGGAAAAACCCTCGCGAGGCTCGCCAGGCTTGGAGAGCCTGGCCCTTAGCGAAAATCGTCCGAAGATCTTTGTGGGCCCTGGCAGGCCGGCCCGTGGTACCCTGGTTTCCACTGTGCCGACAATCCTTAATGGGGAAAATGATCCCCTTCCCAAACCTAATGGGCATGGGAACGAGAATAATCTCTCTGATTATTAAATGAGGATACGGGTGGGAAGGCACTCCTCGGTGGAGAGCCTACCCGTTTTTATCCCCAGTGTGTGCATCAATCAATGCATAGCTCGGTGGGGTTACCTTCCTTTTCTATATGGGAAAATGCCACAAGAAGACTATGCTAGACTAGCTTTCGTTTTCACAAAAGGAATGAAGATAAGAGCATTGCTTTGGGTTGCTCGTTGCTTTGAAAAAATTGACATGATCAAGCGATCAAAATCAAAATCAGAGCGGAGGTTGAGATGGTAGTTTTAAGTTTTTTTGGTCGGATCACGGAAAAAGAACTGTTGTGTTTCCCGTGCCTCATATTTTGTGCTAGTGGTCTTTTTCTATGTCTATATGGTGATGAGTCAATGGCTACATTGCAAGTTGTGCAATGCGTGTGGCTCCAACAATAGTTTGTCAAACGAACTTAAATTCTCAACTATTGCAACTTGGGTGGACAATTAATCATGGCTATTTGAAACATTTGAGAATGTTCTAGCGTGTGCAAGTTCAGTTTTATGTAGTTCTTTTTACCAAGAGTACAAAGAAACACCGAGGACAAAAGGTGGGAGTTAAAACAAGGGTGTCAAAAGATCATGAAGCAATTATTGTCTCCCAACAATCACCAGAGTGCGGGAGAGATGAGGATTGGGGTGGGAGTGGGAGGATCCCCACCTGGATATACCTCTACAACCTCTAAAGTGCGATAATATAAAATGTCATGGAAGGTCCTAACTTCTTACTGGTTGGATCCACACTTGAATTCGTGTTATTTACTTAATTTAGACCGTAAAGAACAAAATGTCCACTGATAGCCTACCAAACCAAACAAACATTTTTTTAAAATGTTGTAGATTCTAGACCGATAATAGAAACATGTGTGCGTTCACCTTCTAGTTAGTTCAAAATCACACCACGTTTACATAACATATCACAAGATGATAGATGATCGCGCCAAGGAGAGACATACACCTTTTGTTGAACATCCCAAAGCTATGTGTATAGAGAGTAAGATCAAGAACAATGTTATTGGTAGTAAGTAGTAACCATACAAGACAGGTTGATTCCATTAAAGATCGTGGTGTTGCGTGCATCCCAAATTTTCCATAGGATGAATAGAAGAAGGGAGCGCCAAATGTTTGATGGGGAGTCGCGAGGTGGTAGTGGTGCAATCCATGTTGAAGCAAAGTCAAAGGCGGTCGGATTGATGCTAATTTTACTGTAAACCTGGCCATCAGCTGGATAGAGGAAGAACCAATGGTTACGATCTTCACCCTGAGCATCGATCACCCTGAGCAGATCTGTAAGAAATGTTGTTTTGTGATCAAGACGAGACGATTCAGCATGTGTTTATAACATGTCCTATGGCAAAAATGGTATGACGTATTGTCATTCTGGCCTTTAATATTTGTCCCCTGCTAACATAACGAATATGTTTGGGAATTGGTAAGGGGTGTCAACAAGAAGGATAAAGTCCAAATCCGAGTTGGAGTTTGTGCTTTAGTTTGGGCTATCTGGAACACACGCAGTGATTATATTTTTAACAAGGCAAAATCTTCTTCATTTATGCAGGTTATACCGATGGCTATTCACTAGATTCGTATGTGGTCCTTCCTACAACCAATGGAGAAGCGAGATGCTTTGGCTATTGGGTGCAACCGGCTAGAGTTGGTAACACGGGATTTAAACAACCAGTACAGCTGGCGTTTTGATCATAGGATAACATGTTAATGCAGTGTCATTTCATGGTTTCCCTTTTCTTTAAATGGTTGATTCATGTATCAACTCTGTATGACCCATGATGTAATTATTTGTAAGAACACATTTTTAATAAAGCAATAAAAGGCTGCATGCATCAATCGATGCAGAGGCTGGGATACCCCTTTTCGAAGAATAAAACCTGAGCAGAGCATCGAGGGTAGGCCGAGCTGTCGACGATGTTTTTGTGGTGCTGGTTTGCTCTTGTGTTGAGCATTGCCATAGAACTTCCGTTTAGAACAAAATGATGGACATGAGGTCACTCCTACAAGAATAAGGCAGGTTGCATCTCCCCTCATTTTCCCATTCTTTTTAGATAAAAGGCCAGAAAGGCCCGACGTTAAATTAATAACGCCACAAACGGCGACAAGGATACAACGGTGCTGAAACCAGCTTACAACACAACCCCGCACACATACAAGAGACAAGGCTACCAAGGATATTACAGGTGAACAACCAGGAACACCATTGTCACCGTCCGCGAAAGCAGACAGGCTCAACAGGGAGGACCGAGGAGACTACAGATGATCAAACATCACTGCCACCGTCCGCACAATGCAGACAGGCTCAACACGGAAGACCGAGGAGACAACAGAAGATCAACCAGGAGATCACCGCCACCGTCCGCACAGCTGCAAACAGGATCACAAGGAAGCCCCACAAAGAAACGCCGAGGTGCAGAACCTGTTGCAAACCTGGCCAGAAGAAACCCGACGCCAAAGCAACAACACAGGGATCGCCGCCCGACACCAAACCACCTCCGGAGGGCCGCACACTGTGAGCTCCAAGACGGCGTCTTCAACAAGATCACGACGCCAAACCGTCGCCGCCGCCCGATCAAAAGATCTTGGACTTTCATCCGGAGCATAGAAGGACGAGAAAGCCACTACGACGCCTTCAAGAAGGGGACAACGTCCAAGGACGTCGCCGCCGCGGCCTGAGAAGATCCCAGGCAAGGGTTTCCCCTTGGCCAAACCTCTCCACCTTCTACCTGGAGCACCGAGCGTCCAGAGACTCTCGAGCCACCGTCACAGAACGCCGCCCACCAGCCCCACGCCGCCCACACGGCCATGGGCACCGGCCAGCACCAGAGTCGCTGGCTCGCCCGCCAACCAAGCAAACTCCAACCTTCCAGGGCCGCCGCCCCGGCGTCCAAGCTCTGTGCAACACTGAACTGAAGGGAGACGGAGAGAGAGAGAGCTCCTTCAACCAAATCGGTGACCGGCAGCCCCCATGGCCACCAGCGACACCCGATCTGGAGCGATGACCGGCGGGCTCGAAGCGGGCACGGCCCCTGCCTTCCCACGCTCGAGGCGGCCAAAGTGGCCGCACCACCCAGCCGACGTCGCTCGGAACCCTCCTCGTGAAGCCTGCAGGCCGCAGAGCCGCTGCCGACAATGCCCGCCATGGCCGCGGCGCACGGCCTACCTCCTAGGCGCTCCCCGCCCCCCAGGCTAGAGGAGCAGCCAAGCTGCGTCACCCGCGGCCTCCGCCGTAGGTACGACGGACCACGGAGCCCCCACGCCGCCGCCGAGCGACCGCGCCGCCGCGCTCCCCCCGACCGCAGCGCCCCGCGCCGCCGCCGCCGGCGACGCCCTCCGGCGGCGGCGAGGAGGAGGGGAAGGGGAGGAGAGGGACCGGAGAGGCGGCGGCTAGGGTTTCGCCCGGGCAGAGCGAAACGTTTTTTGGGAGAAGGTCAGTCCGTCCTCATTTTCCCATTCTCATACAAACCATCATCATAACATCATCAAAAGCTAATACGCTAACAGCATTGGCCGCGTAACAGAGTTTCGGCCAGAATTGAACAAAAAACTAAGAGGATTTGCAAAACATATGTGAACAAAGCTTTTGCTTTCGGCTGAAACTCTTGAGCGTAGGTATGTTTTGCTTTGTAAAGCTCCTCCTTGCTTTGCACGTACGTACGCAAGCCCACTATAAAAATAAAACCTCAAATCATCATTCCCCCGAAGAATCCGCATTACGATTAGTTTAGTTTATTGCCGATCACTTTCGGGTTTCTGAAGACGAAATGATTCGACAAGGATTGTGTATTCGTCTGGGGGAATGTCATGGTAGTGCATGATTTCAACGCCAGTGCATGCACGTGTCATCCTAGGCAAAGAATAGTGTACCCAATATTGCAAGCAATCCATGAAACCAATCAAGTGGTCCATCAGTTTATATGAGGTAAATTTAGCTAGCTAGAGCGCACTACCAACTGAATTTTTGATGGTTAGTATTTGTTCAGAACTGGAACTATATAACAATTGTACCACTGAACACAATGATCACACTGCTACCTTCGGCGGCGGAAAGCTACCTACGGCCTACGGGTGTGGTCAGCTGCGCCGTCAAGCCACTGACCGGAGCAAGGACGACTGGACGAGGCAACAGCCATCAGCCATGTACAGCACAAAACAAGTCAAAATAAAGATAACTAAGACCAGAGCTAGCACAGTTGCTTCCGTAACTGAAGTGCATATGCATCATGCATGCAGTGCTGAAGCTAATCCAGGGAATCTTACCTAGGGGATCAACACCGAGTTTCCCTCCTGTGACCTCATCTCAGTCATCTGCACTCTGCTTCTGAAAGCCAGATTAGCAAATCATGCGTTCTGGGGAAACTCATCACTGGTGGGCAGAAAACAAGTGAAATGATACCCAGGATGATATGAACTGCAAAATCTAAAGAGATTCATTCATTTGATTTGTGCTATGGCCAACAGAAGATAAACATGATAAGATCAGCAGGCTTTAAAATACATGGATCGACTCCAATCACCGCCATCACTCTACTTTTCTGTTATCATACATGGAGGAAGCTGTAAGCTGGAGATTCCTTTGATGAGAGTGGGAGACCATAAAAGGTATTCTGAACATATATTCAGACACACAAATATATCCATGTATAGGAATTCAGTTCAAGACCTGAGTCAATTAGCTATACAGATTATGATGCACCTTGTGCTTATAGTTAAAGAGCACCAAGAGAAGATGTGCGTAAATAGTTATCTGAAGTAAAATGTTTCGTTCATGTTTCTAGTGTAGTGCTTAGTCTCTCCTGCCTTCAAACTTTCCAACATATTCTCCTTCAAGGAACCAACCTACACCTAAGTGAAAACTAACTAGTAATATAACAAGAGGTTAGACCTAGACCTGAAAAAAATCATGGCAACCACATACCGCTAGAAATTAACAGTCAGTATTTTCATACATACACAATCAAGAATCATGAAATGCAAACACACATTATGCAGAAACAGAAACATTCAGTTAGGCATGTCAAACCTCATCTAAATATCTGAACACCTAAATGAATAACTGTTTAAGGATTCTCCAGAAAAAACTTTACATGTAGTACACAACTAGAAAAGTTGATTATCACCGAGAACAGTCTAAATGGAAGAATCGATTCACAACATTAACTGTTCAACAACAACATTACACCCAAGAATATTATCATACAAACAGCCATCATGCTTGAAATTGTGTTGTTTCTCTGAAACGAATTAAGTGTTTACTCCAGCATTCTTCTAATGTGAAGCTTGGAGCTAACAATAACTATGGATCAAGTAGTTGCGAAAGACGACAGCATTAGCTAACATAGAACCTCAAATGAAACAAGCAAATCACATTGAAGCTTCAATGTCTGCTACCGTAAGGAATCTATGTCATACATCAGTTCAACAAGATACTTGAGAACAGTAATTCTGTTAGACATTGTAACGACAAAAGTAAGCATGGAACCAATAACACTAATGCACTAAACCATTATCTTGATCATAAATTGCAACTATCCCACCCAGTGATACCAAAGTTGCACATTATATCTGCTAGAGTCTACAGCGGGATCAAATGGCAAATCAACAAAGAGCTCAAACTTAGAGAGTCTACACATAGAGTTGATGTACCTAATGACAACCTTAAGCATTTCGTTGGAATTCAGACATTAGAATGATGCAATGGTTGAAATCACATGAAAACGAGTTAGTACAAAGCAATCAGAATAAAATGGGTCTCAAAGTAAACAGAATAATCATCTTCCGAAGTTTGCAAGTTTTAAGATAATGAGGCCACACAATGGTAGGCCCAGGCCAGCAAGAAGATACCACTGCTAGCACCACTAGGATATCGCCCGGACGCCCGCTTTTAAAGTTAAACACTATTAGTGGAGAAAGGTGAAAAGGCTGAGGCAGCTGCATGAACTACTTCTCATTACACATTAGGATAAACTGAAATGATACTGGCAGCAGGACGCTAGATAGACAACAATGCTGGAACCATAAGGTATTATTGTGACGATGGAATGATACTTATTAACTAAACAAGAATATCCGTAGCAACGTTACATAGGCATAAATCATGATAGACAGGCTAAAGCAAGGCTCAAGCAGAGCAATGAGCTACATAACCATAGCACAATAAGCTAGTTTTCTATACATAGCGGCAAAGGGTGGAAGCATGTCACCAAACACATCTCACTTTAGTGCCCAGCCGTGGTTGCATCCTCAATGAGCAACCTGAGTCTTCGGCTCAACACATCAAGCTCATCAATCCTCTGCTGCCTCCACCGCTTGGCAAGCTCGCTTTCCTCAGCGTTTGCATCGCAGATGGTTCCATCAGCCTTTGCCTCCCTCAAACACTCCTCAAAAATATCCAGCACGGCACTTGCCACGCGATGGTCACTGCTTTGTGGCGGCATTACCTTGCAGTTCTCATTGTCAACAGCCAGGTTGTTCCCAATAATATTTGGGACATCAGCGACGGCGACTCCCTCGCCTGGGGCAATGTTGTTGGTGAAAGGAGCGACTGTGTCAGGTTGCTCAATCGCAAGCCCATCGAGGCTGCAGTCGGCTGCAAGAGCAGCACCTTCGACGAAGTAAAGGTGCCCGCTTTCCTGCTCGAGATACATCGCATCCTCACCGTTCTCATCCAGGAAGGCGCCGGCGCCCGGGGTGGAGGAACTAATCCCATTGTAGCTGTCCCCGGAGGGGGCAGGCATCTCGAGCGAGAGGGCGCCTCCCTGCGGGTTGGCGCGGCGGCGCTTGTTCCCGGAGGAGGATCCGGAGCCGGCGGCGAAGGGCGAGGTGGCGGCGTTGGCGGGGTCCCAGAGGCGGGCGCAGAGGTGGAGCACGTCGCGGTCGTGCGGGGCGAGGCGGGCGGGGTCGAGGCCCCTGGCGACGCGGGTGGAGACGCCGCGGTGCTTGTTCCTGAGGCGGCGGAGCTTCTCGGAGAGCTGGGAGCGGGTGTAGGGCTGGGGCATGGACTCGGAGAAGCGGTCGTAGAAGACGTTGAGGTCGCGCGGGAAGACGAGGCCCTGGGAGCCGCAGCCGAGGAGGCCCTGCAGGAAGCGGAGCTCGTCGGACTCGGACCAGATGCGCTGGAACTTGAAGGGCGGCTGCTGCTGCTGGTCGGCGGCGCCGGAGGAGGCCGGGCCGGAGGAGGACGGGGACGGGGTGGGGCGCGGCGGGGAGCGGCGCTTGATGGGGAGCTTCCGCGCGGCGGGGGGCGGGGTCGGGTCGTGTGGTGCGGTCGGGGTGTGGATCTGGTTGGGGTTGGACGGGGCGGGGAGTGGCGGGAGTGGGAGGGTTTGGTCCGAGGCCATGGATCGAGCCTGCGAGGTGAGACGATGCGTGGGGATCGATCTGCTCCTGTGTGGATTGGGTCGCGGCGCGGCCGGACGGACGGGAGATTGGCTTGGCTTGGCTGGGGGATGGAGACGGCTAGACCTAGACGAGTAGACGGGACAGGTCGATCGCCTTGTGTTTGGCCGGTGGGTGGGTGGGTGCGTGCGCAGGTGTGCACCTTCGGTGGGACTTGCAAGGGAGGCTGATGCGTGGGCCGCGACCGGTTCCCACGAGTTATTTTGGGCAGCTGTCCACAGCTACAGTGCGCACTGTAGCGCTACAGTACTACAGTACCCGGATGATCCCGTCCGTCCGGCGACGATCCGACGGTCAGCGGGAGGCGTCGATGACGTTTTTTCAAAAAAGCCCTTCCCAAAACTGATAATAGAACCCGCAGTCCACGAGAACGCGAGGCGAGAGGCCAAATTGTGATTTACGACAAAGGCAAGGACTTTTCTGAAAAACTATCCGCAGAATCCCCCTCCTCCCCTTTCTCTCTCCCGCGACGCCGGAATCGCCGTCGCCGCCGCCGCGTGCCCCCGCCGCTCCGCCCCTTCCCGTTCAGATCGGAGCACACGCCGTGCTCCGCCGTCGCCGCTTCTCCCTCCTCGCCCACAGCCGCGTGCCGGAACGGCGCGAGCATGCCGGAATCGCCCGGCTCCGTCCGCGTCTCGCCGCGCCTGGCGACCGGGTTCTTCCGCGTCGTGAACCACGGCGTGCCGCGGGAGCTCATGGCCCGCGCGCTCGAGCTGTCGGCGGCGTTCTTCGCGCTCCCGGACGAGGAGAAGGCCAAGGTGTGGCCGGCGGAGGGGTCGTCGAGCGCGCCGCTCCCCGCAGGGTACATAAACACCAAACCCTAGCCTGGTTCCCCAATCCTCCACATTTTCCCCACTCACCTCTCCTCCCCGACGCGGCCGCCTCCACCCCGACGCCGCTGCCGCCCGAGCTCTCCTGCCACCTCTAGCCCGAGCCGCCACTCCTCCGGCGGCCAAGGTTATTCTAGCACGCGGGCGAGGAGGAGCCAGGGGAAGCGTCCGCGCGTGGGGCTTCCGCCGTGCCCTCTTCCACGTGCTGGAGAAGCAGGCTGAAGGAGCGGGGCGCCGCTTGGCCCTGCAGGCCGACGAGCCCAAAGCCGCCGGAGATCCCGCCTGTCCGCCGCATCTTTCGCCTCCTTCTCCTCCTCCTCCTCGCCCTCTCCATCCGCTGCGGTGGAGCCGTGCTGGAGATGGCGCCTGAGGGAGGAGCTGCAGCGGCCCTCTACGACGACGAGGCTGCGGTACCCCTCCTTCTCCTCTTCCTCGCCCTCTCCATCTTGGTGGAGCTTGAGGTGGAGATGGCACCGGAGCAGGTGCCGCGCAGGCCGCTGCAGACGAGGTTGGGCGCCTCATCCCCAAGCCACGAGAATGGCGTCCTCTGTCCCTGCCCATCCAGGTACGATTAGTTCTGCTTCTTTTCTTTCTCTTCCGCCTTTTGATTTGAAGGCTTAGCCAAGTGACATAGCTGCATTTCTGGTCAGTACCTTCAAGCATATAATTATCTTTGCTGATTTAGAGTACTTATCTCATTCAGTTGCAGGTCTATCTATTCTACTTTTCCTAAATCTTGCGCTTTGGTTCAGGAAGACGAGGTACAGCCGGCCGGAAATGTATTAGCAAATCTCTTTCTAGCCTGACGACGACGTTTCAATTGTCCTGTTGTTTCAGTGTCACAATAATACTTTGCAATCTCGCAAATGGTCTGCTAAAATTAGTATATTGCATTATGCTCAAAATAGATTCATATTTCACTATCCTTTTAATTGCTTATAATTTTGAGTCCTTCAGGAATCGTATTAGTATTTTTTTTACAGGCAAGTTCTTTTGAATTACTAATATTTTTGTACATACGTTTCTTTCAATTTCTTTTAAGTCCTGCTACGGCCCAACTTGGTTAAGTCTATTACCTCTATAAAAAAATACTAATTCTTAAGAAAATCCCTATGTATCTGTTCATATGACTTGACGATTAGATAACGAGCTATTGTTCTGTAAAGCATTATTAACACACACAACAGACTATACCATTATTTTTTTAGAAACTATTACTCAAAAAGCGAATCACATCTCGATCCACAAACTGCCAAAAGCCTTTGTTATTCCATTCCCAGTGGAACGTCAACCTGTTTAACAACAATTTTATAAGAAACTTGCTGAATTCTAAATGAAACAACCTTATTTTCAAGTGACAGGCAATATCCATTTCAACCAATTATGAAAGAGAAAAGGGCTAACATTCTTAAGAAAATCCCTATGTATCTGTTCATATGACTTGACGATTAGATAACGAGCTAATGTTCTGTAAAACATTATTAACACACACAACAGACTATACCATTATTTTTTACCTGTATTTCTTTGGACAGAAGCACCTTTCATTCATTTATTCTTAACAATTTGTTTACTCACTGTGATTTTTCCAACAGGAATGCAGACGGGTTCAGTGAAGGACCTCTCTGCTCGACGGCCGCGATAGAAAGTCAAGGTACGCCTCACACGGATATGGAAGAACAAGAATCGAGACAAGGAAATGTATGAGTTAGGGCTCCTCTTCATTGACCAGCAGGTACGTACACAGCAGTACTTAATGCCACAGTAATTGTCACAACTAAAAAAAGCTAGCTGATTTGCATAATTTTGTACTCTAAATTAAGTGTGTTCGAAACTTTATTTGAGAAAAGGATTTAGAATCTCCTTGGAGCACCAGATATTCAATCCCCTGCAACGCCAACTTATTGTGCGACCAATTTCGTTTCTGGAGTGAAGTTTTGCAACTGGAGTACCGCACCATATTTCATATTATGGATCCAATTCCATAGAAAAAAGTTGGTCAACTCATGTTCTATTCAGTAGTTTTGTTAAAAAAAATCCAAAGTGATTACTCTGGTCTAAAATACAATTGTGATTTGTTGTTGCACTTAGTAAAAGAAAAAATTACATGCCCTCCGTGAATTTTCATGAGAATAGATAATCTCATTTAGTGACCATCTAATTTGCCCTAGCCCACTTATCCCACTGATCCCACTTCTGCATCTGCCTTCAACTGATATATGGTTATCTGAGCAAACCTTCAGTGTTTGAAAATCATGAAAAAAAAAGATGACCAAGATATAATTGGCGAATTACAATGCATGATCAGATGTTTTGTTGGGTTGTCACTTATGATGTCCATACATTTTCTTTGATCTATAATATGTGAAACACTTGCAATTGTTGTGCATTCTATATATTGAAATACAGTCAATATTCCCCAGCTGAGATAGCTAGGTTTGTTTTGTCCATGTTGCAGGATGTCGATGTTGTTGAGAAGTGGCTGACAGGAGTAAATGCTCTTGCTTCGTACCATTTCAAAGAAATAATTGGAAGCACAGGAGAACTTAGTTCACAGCTTATAGAATTCGAAGGATCAAATGGCAAACTACAGGAAAGCATATCAAGCCACTTCTTGAGGCTTCTCTTGCAACTTCTTCTGTTTGAAGATTTTAGGTGAGCTCCGCATCTTGACATTTAGTAGATGTGGGATCTCATAACTTTATTTTCATACTGTTCCAGTTTCCTTTTTTAGTTGATCCAGAACTTTTACATGTCTGATATTTTTGTGTGACTGTTGCAAAATAGAACTAGCAGGTTCTGCTGCAAATGCTTTGCTTTCTTTACTTTTCTATGAACAGGAGTTGTATCAGGTCCCCTTTTTATCATTTTCGTAATCAGCTAACATTTATCAGATCAAATACAGTACCGAGGCTTAGTTTTGTTATTTGGTCTTTGTTCTCATCATGTCTCTCCTTGCCGCCTTTTAACTAATCCACATTGTACCTACTTGGTAAATGGTATTTTGCTTAGAATATATGGTACAGCAGTCCCGTGTTCTCTACTGTCAGTACTCTTTTTTTATATTCCTTTCGTAGACAGTATATGATTTTTTTTGTACAAATTGAGTTGCAACTTGCATGGGCTGCAAACCATACTTTTTTAGACGCCATCATACTTATGTTACATTTTTTAAGTAGATGTTTATTCATTCAGTTTCGGTTAGTACTTGCTTTTCATATTTTTTATCCAATCTATCTATTCATATATTGTGTCACTATGCACTTAGATTCTCTTAACGGAAATCGCACGAGATTGACCAGCACTACATCTGGTGGCTCTGGCATGCTCGAAGAAGAAAATGGAGTACCAGGAGTTTCCTACAGCGGCACTTATCTTATATCCATCAGTTAAGCAAAAAAAATCTTTGATGGGAAAAAAGGAGTTGATATATCAAGTCAGTTTGGTTATTTTGATTATGTATTCACATTGACTGATGTAAAACTCTCAAGCAGGTGTTCCGTTCTGTCAAGATTCTAGGAACAGCGATTTTACGGTCAAAAGTTTGTAAACAACCTTCTACATTATCTACTTTTGAGGTAAACCACCCATACCTGTAACACCATACCAATTTTTACTGCAGGTGAGAAAGTTGCTAACTATTCTTTTGGCCCTGAGGTTCTCGAACCAAACTGGAATTCTATGCATGTCTAGCTTCAAACGGAAAAGAGCATAGATGAGGTTTTAACCACGTTCTTATCTGCGTTGCTAACAGTACATATTACAGTACCCTTTGCTGCAATGCTGATTACAGGTCATCCAGATCGATGATTTCTTCCTCTAGATGTGTCTAAAATAATGCTTGCTGCTGTTACCTGAGCTCCTTGTGGTTTGCCCTTGCTCTCTGTTGCTTTGTTTAAAATAAAAGGAAATCACGTTTTTAAAAGTAATTGCCATGCATCAATATCTGTAGCCCCTTTGGCAGGTTAGTCTATCGATCAGCTCATCTGGCTGTTGGATAATAGCAGTGTTGCCCCTTCACCTGTAAAGAGTCGAGGCATTGGTGTCCTAATTCTTATTCAACACGTAGCCTATATTGCATTGAGACTTCATTATTATCTCATTCCTATTATCTACATTATTTGCCCCGGGTCTTCTTTGAAAAAATATTTGCTTCGACCCTTTGCTAAATAATTATGAAGTAACTACAAGCCGTTGAGATATTCAGGATACATTGTTTCGTATGGTTGACCAAAAAGGGTATTTTTCGATCTTTCCGACAACTATTAGGCTGTGGAAACAACTGTTTGTATACAGGTTGTTCCTTGAGATTAATTACTCATACAAATCAATAGTTTCATTTGGTTACATTTTTTTTTCAGATGGATTGATTCTCCTTTTCTCTATACGAATATGCATATTGATATTCAATTTGCCCTAGGATCTATTGCTAATGAGTCACTTGCCTTTCCCCTTTGCCTGATCCCGTATGTTGCTTTTATTTTTGTTTGCCAGGTTGCCTTCGGATCCTTGGCTGGGAGTTTACTACAGCATTTCAGAGATAGTGACAACATGTTCTTTCAGTTCTATAAGAATTGATGGATTTTATGTACATATCCAAATTTGATTCCATGTGGTAACTGCAAAATATATTAGATACTTCTTGCTGAGATAGGCTGCAGTATCACTATTTGCAGCTCTAAAATTGGGGGTCACGACATTCTGGTTCCCCTCAATTCGTTCTACAAATTATTGTGGAATTCTTCATCTGACTTTGTAATGGCTGGCAGCTATTTTGTTCATAAGTATCCATCTATATTTTTACTTATGGTACCAGGCTACCAGCGCCATAACTTGAACCATATTATGTCAATTTTGTTATCAGTTGCCCAAAAGTACAATGCACTACACCAGAACCTCCAAAACCTATTTAGAATATACATTGTGCCACTAAAATAAGAAAACAAATCATACATAATATTTTTCATGAAGGGCGCGGCGTGTCGCCGCGCTAATTTCAACTAGTTATTCTGAATTTACGGATAAAATTCTAAAACATCGAGAAACACAAAATGATCCCTAGATTTTCCTGCAACCAACTTCAGCGCCGCCGAAGTCGTCAACGAGGCTTTGTGAGTCGATGAACAGACCTGCTGACGCACATGTCGTTGTGGCACGTCGGCCGGGGACGTCCGCATGTTGTCTTGGACCAAGATATGTCGCCTCCCATCGATGAAGTCGGAAAAGAACGGTAGATCCACCACCTCCAGACCAACATCCTCACTCTAGAAGAACCACCTCGTCCCGGCTGCCAGCGCCATAGCGGATAACCACGAACGCCAGCGACACACTGAGAAACTGATCTTGCCAGATCTGAAGAACGGGGAGATAACCAAGCTGTCGATCTGAAGGTCCGAGCAACACACGTTGCCAGTCACTCCGAAGCGTCGCAGTGAAGGTCGCGCCGGTGTGGGAGTAGAGTTAAGAGAGATTTATTTGCCCGGACGCCGCTCCCACCACCCCAACGGCGCACCGCAGCAGACATGCATGCCCAAACCGTAACCACTAGGCCAGAACAGGGGGAGATCCCCTCTCCCTCCTGTCGTCGAGGCGACAAGCGGAGAGAAACAGGACCAGGGTCGGTGGAGATCCGGAGAGGTTTTCTCCGCCGCTCACACCTGGCCCCTGCGGGAGAAGAGGCGAAGCGTTACGAATCGTAGTTGATGTCCCGTTATTTTGGGTGCTTGATGAAAAAAATCCAAGCGGAAATAATAATATTTATTTCTGAGATAGTAATAACTTCTTATGAAATGTAAGAGGTGTTAAATGTGCAAAAGAAAGTCTTGTTAAAGACAAATGGATTCTTAAATTTACCTTGTGCACTAATTATGAAGAAGAAACACGTTATACACATTCACGGATATCAAATACTATGCTCTCCCTTTCATTCCCTTCCCTTTTACTTTATTTTAGTTTTCAAAATGCAAAATTGTTTTAAGGATACTCGAAACTTGTTGCGATACGAAAATTTGTAGTACCACCTAGAGATGCCTAGTCTCTAAGCATATCCACTATAACACCCCCACCCCTACCCCCCGCTCGCCCGCAAACTTCTAGCCGATATGCGGTTCAACCCCATTTTGGTGGCCCGAACGAAAACCGCATGTCATGTTGAAAGCAAAAGAGACAAATGTCAAGGATTGATAAAGTTTAGAGGGTTTAAGAGAATCTGGTTTTGTGCTTTCATTTCATTCTTATGCATTTGCCTTTCATGCGCATGCATCCTTACTTGTTTGTCTTGCAAGGTTGTTTAATTCATTATATAAACCCTCGTAAAAGGGATTGCGTCAATTACCGAAATGAGGGAGATTGAAAGAGCATGGTTGCCTCTATGTGTGGTTTTGATAATTAATGACAATCTCTATGTTCTAATGTTTGCATTGAGGTGTACTTGCAGGATGTGTTCATAAGCAATGCTTGAATAGCAAATGATTGTTTCAAGGTTAAAAGAAGAAGATTATATGTTGGTCAAGGCTCAGTGCTAGTGGATTCAAGTTGATCAAACACACAATGCTAGTGATGAACCGTGAGGGATCAAATGATCTCATGGTATGGTAAGCAATTGTCAATATAGCTTTGTGAACTAACCAATGATCTATATGCTTATTATTTCTATGTGGGGTTAGATATATCTCCATGAGCATGCATTAAAAGAAAGATTCCATGTATCTCATGGAGGATGGGATCAAGTGGTGATCGTCATCAAGGTTGCAAGATGCAAGTTAACCATTATCATCATGAAGATATCACATGATCGAAGCATGACACTCATTTAAAGATAATGACCTAGTGAAGATATGCCGTAGAAGCGTCTCACCCATATTGGTGTATGGGGGAGCAACATGTGAGTCTCCACCGAGCATAGCGCAATTAGGAAAGATGGTCCAACTTCAGAAGGTCAAGATGTCACCATCTAGCTCAATTGGATTATGCGCAAGGCAAAGGTACGATCTTCATAGGTTTTCTATTTTACTGGTCTCATGATGTTAGTTGAGAGACCGGGTTATTGGATAGATAACAGTACTATCAAGAGGGACTCTCGAGCAAGTATCTTGATCACATCGTTTGTTCAGAGTTCGAATCTTTGCATCATTGGCATTATATTTCTTGGTTCTTAATTGTCTTTTTTATGTGTAGTTTTAGATCTTGCAATAATCTTCAAGACAAGCTCAAGTTTTTAAAAAACGGATTTTGTATGAAAAACTTATTGCGTTTTTGATTCGGAGGTTTTGTCGATTCGTTTTATAGAGGGGTTTTACCTTTACCCATTTGGTTTTATCCTCCCTTATTATACTATGATATTTCTCTACATAATATTTTAGATCTCGTTGTTGCGATTCCAACGAGCCCAAGATCATCGTAAAGGGAGTCCGGCTACTCAATTTATGATCGTTTTGTTCGGATGATTCTACAGTTTTCTGATGCAGCGGTAGTACCGCTCTTTCGAAAGGTAGTACCGCTAAAATGGATGGTTGTAGTACTACCACGGTTGGTACCGCACCCGAGGATCAAATATTGGTACTGAACATGCCTCTGGTAGTTGTCGGTATTATCCTATTTATTTGGAAAAGAGTGATTGAGGTAGTACTTCTAGAATTGTGAGGTAGTAACTAGGAAATTCCAGGTGCAGTGGTACCTCTAAAATTTCAAGTTTGAGTAGTACCTTTGTCCTGGACGGTACTACCTCTCTTTGTAAAAACTGCACATAACAGTTGGATTTTTTGGAGCCTATTTAAGGGGCATTCTCTCACAATGGCTGCCCAAGTCTTTAGCAAGCCTTCCTCCACCATTGTTGATCTTTTAGAGCTTGCTTTTTCACTATTGCTCTCATAATTCTTGCATCTATTTGAGAAAATAGACACTGGCAAAATTTAGGATTTCATTTAAAATCTAGCCTAATGTTTATGTTGTATGAACTATGTTTGCTTAACAAAATGATGAAATCGAGCACCACGTCCTGATGCAGACCCACGTATGGACAACATCGTGACCAAGACGCCCACGGGCCCAATGAAAAGATCAAGAGCCAAGGCTATACAAGACAAGGTGAACTCGCTCCTATCTCATCGTCAACTCGAGCCTCCCATGAATGGCTTACTACCTCAAGCAAATGTACTTTGTATTCTCATGTTTGAAGCCAACGACAGCTGCCAAGTGGACGCGGAAGACGGAGGACGAGGCGATGTGAAGATCTGCGAAGAGTACCAGACAGTGGTACTACCGCCAGGCGAGGGCGGTACTACCGCTGGCACACCCCAGGCCACAGACACGCTCCAGGGGCGGTACTACCGCCAGCCGCCAGCGGTACTACCGCCAAGTGCCAGGTTCTGGTAGTACCGCTGGAGGTACCGGGACTGGTACCGGGGAGGCCCCGAAACATACTGTATACCCTCCCGGTACCCGGTCGGTACCTGCCACGTTCTACCGCTGGAAAAGGTTTTCGGACAAAACTCAACCCGGTACTACCGCTGGGCCACCGGTACTACCGCTGTTGTTCCAGGAGCGGTACTACCGATGCCTGCGTGTAGAAAGGGAATATTCCTTGTATCCCTCCTCCCCACCTACCCTTTAGCCTTAGACTATAAATACCTCCCCCTTCTTCAGATCTAGGGTTAGACATGATTTGAGACTTGAGAGCCATGCTCCTCCTCCCTCGTTGCTAGGGTTCCTCTTTGAGGATGGATCTTGTTGTTGCTACTCTTTCACTGAGGTGTCTCTAGTAGTGCAAACCAATCTTTCACCGCGGTGGTTCTATTGGATCGGTGGACCGGCCGGTAAGAGCAATCGGTTTCAATAAGAGTAAGATTGGCTTTGATTCTTCGATCAAAAGGCTTCTCTTGTGAGGGTTGTTGTTGGGTGGAGATCTTTGCAGGTTTTGCTAGTTATCCCTTTGATTTACCCACGATTTTCCCCCGTTTTCCCCCTCGTGTTCATCCATGTTCTTTGTGTTCATCCACTTTCCCCCCTCAAATCCGTGAAGATCGGGCCAACCCTACATCATATGGTATCAAGAGCAAGGGTTTCCACGGATTTGGATCGTGTTTCCACCTTTTCTTAGCCCTTTTTCCACCAAAATTTTTCTTTCCCATACCAAATTCGAAAATTCACAAAAAATAACCCATATGGATTTTGTTCGATCTCTCGATTTGGTGAGCGATTTGTGGTTTTGATCCACGGATCTAGTGCTTAAGAACTTTCCCCACCTTCCTTTGGTGTTTCCTTGTGCCAATTTGGCCCAAATTTCGTCGGATTGGAGATTTCCCGGAGGCAATTTCCGCTCCCAGCTCGAACAGCTGATGCATGTAAAATGCATACATGAACTTTGCATTATAATACTCATATTTCAATCATATTTGCATCATATAAGGGTTATATCATTGTTTTATAAGGATTTTGGGAAGATTTCATAGTTTTCCCATTTTTCTGGAATTAACCCTACACTGGCAGAAAACCCTATTTTCTATATTTTGATGTTACAAGGACCCAAACGACGTCCAAATGACCTAATATTTTGCGGGGATCATTTTTTGGAAGGAACGAACCGTAGGAGCAAAGGAAGCGAACAAACAGAGTCCCAAGGGCCGAAAGAGGTGGGCCCACGCGGCCAGATTCCTTGGCTGCGTGGGACCCCCCATCTTGGGCCTCGTGGCTCCGATGTCGTCCGTTTTCGTCTCCGTGGCTTCGTCTTGACCTAAAACCAACTATCAAAATAGTCCCCCGACGGATTTCGGAAGGAGGCGGCAGAGAAACACAAAACCAAGAAACATGAGACTGAAGGCTGCCGCTAGAGAAGATCGGAGGGGGGAAACGCCGCCGGAATCACCTCCGGAAGGCTCCTCCATCCCCCCTCCAGAGTCTCCATCAACACCACCGTCAAGACCAGCACCATCTCCATCACCATCTTCGTGATCCACTTCATCCCCCTCATAGTTTGAGATAGTTCGGACCCTAGCTATTGTCTAAGTACTATTCTACATGTTTGTGAATTGCTACTTGTCATTGTTTTGTGGGGGAGATTATATTTTCAGATTGTGTTGTATCACTTATACCATTGAATCATATCATGTCTTCGCGTTGTGAGTAGTTCTCTCATGTTCCTGGGGGCATAGGATGGATTAGCAATAATTTTCACTTAACTTGTGTTGAGTATTTGGTCAAGTTTTTATCTTTTATGATTGTCTTGATGTACAATGTATGAAGTGCACCATATATTGAGTAATGCATGAAGGTGCTATCACACTAGTGTGATGGAATGGGTAGTGTCGGCACAGTGGAAACCAGGGTACCACGGGCCGGCCTGCCAGGGCCCACAAGATTCTTCAGGTGATTTTCGCTAAGGACCAGGCTCTCCAAGCCTGGCGAGCTTCGCGAGGATTTCTCTCCTCGCGAAGGGTTTTTCTCCTCGCCAAGGGTTCTTTCCCTCGGCAAGGGATCGCTCTTCGACAAGGCGTCTCCGACGCCGCCCGCAAATTCTACTAAGGACCAAGCCGCGAGGCTTGGCGAGGCCTTTCGCCTCGCGAAGCGCTTTCTTCGTGAAGCTATCTCTGCCCCCGCGGCAGAGCGCACATGGACTCTGCGCCATGCGCAGAGTGACGCGCGTGCCTACGCGCGATGACGACGACGCCGCAGTTGCCGTTTCCATGTATAAAGCAGTCAACAAAGCGGAGCCGAGCAAAGCGGACAACGAGTATTGCCTCTTTGGTGACAAGGGAACAGTCTGCAGCTACGCTCCAAGGACGACGTCACCATGGGCCGCCTCCCACCTCGGCAAGCGCCAGCCCGCTGTCCAGCTGGTCGGTGCCCCCCTTTTCAGCTTTGGTGACGCCGTTCCCCTGCCGTGGACCGCGTCCACGATCTTTACCTTTATGGTAGACCTCACCTTTACGGTGCACCGCGCCTCCTCCTTCGTCGCCATGTGGTAGCCCTTCCCGCCCAAATGTTTGGGCAGAAGAGGCCCAGGACGCCTATAAAAGGAGGAGGAGCACGCCCAAGCAAAGGGTTCGATCTTCGGTTGGTGCCACTCCTAGCAAACCCTAACCCTAGATCTAAAGACTAGCAAGTAGCCATTGTTAGCCACCTCGAGCTCGACAAGCTCTCCTTGTACTGTAAACTCTTCAAGCAGTGCAATACATCATAGCAGGACGTAGGGGTTTTACCTCCACAAGAGGGCCCTGAACCTGGGTAATATCTTGTGTCAATCTCTGCAGTGTCGTCCGCAGCGAGCCTGACGAGCACCGTCGCCGGAGCACGTTGTGGACTGTTTGACTCCGTGTTCAGCCCCTTACACGATACCTTGGAGACACCCCTA
This sequence comes from Puccinellia tenuiflora, assembly GCA_012064385.1. Lineage (NCBI taxonomy): Eukaryota > Viridiplantae > Streptophyta > Magnoliopsida > Poales > Poaceae > Puccinellia > Puccinellia tenuiflora. The sequence continues at coordinate 1,263,775 of QRDG01000129.1, read as the reverse complement.
GTTCCTGGGGACAATCTCCGACATTTGGCGCGCCAGGTAGGGGGCTGAGGCGCGTCTTCATCCTCGACACAGCCATGGCCGGTTCTCGTGCTGAACGTCTCGCTCGCCGGACGGCTAGCGCCGCCACCGCTCCCGCAGGCCGCCCGCGTGGCCGCCCGCGTGGGGGCTCTGCTCCGGAGCGCCGTGTCGACCCCGAGCCCCGCGTCGAGCACCCCGACGACGACGACATCGACCACGCTGAGGACGGCCTCGGTGAAGAGGAGGCCTCCTCCCTGCCCCCGTCGCGGGACCACGCTGCTTCCTCGCTGGGCCGCCCTGCGCCCAGCCCGGCGACTGCGCTCCTCATGGCGCAGGAGCTGCTGCAGTACCGCCCCACGCCGGCGGCTCAGGAGGCCTGGCTCAACCGCGTTGCCGAGCTCGTCGGCGCCGCTCGCGCCGCGGTACCCGCGCCGTCTCGTTCCCTGGTCCCTTCTGCGCTCGTGGGGGACGTGGCGCACGGCGCACCTCCCGCACCTCCTCTCCATCCCGCACCCGCTCCAGCTCCACCGGTTGCACCGCAACCTGCTCCAACGGGGGCTCGTCCTCGCGACGGCCGCGCTGCGTCGCACGCGTCGTCGCCGCACGACTGCCAGATCGTGCAGCGAGCCCCTGAGGACGCGCGCGTGAGCATCGAGCGCGGGCAAGAACGCCGCAACCGCGCCGTTCAGGACATCGCCACCGCCGGGCGCCACCTCCGCGCCACCCTTGCCAACGGCACGGTCACCTACGGCACGACGGCCGCGTTCACTCGCAGCCTTCGTCGCGTCGTTTGGCCAGTCAAGTTCAGGCCGGACCTCCCTCCGCGCTACGACGGCAAGAACAACCCCCTGGAGTTCCTGCAGCTCTACTCTTTGGCCATCCAGGCCGCCGGGGGCGACGACAAGGTCATGGCGAACTGGTTCCCCATGGCCCTCAAGGACTCTGCGTCCTCATGGCTCACCAACCTCCCCGCCGAGTCCATCAGCTCTTGGGAGGAGCTCTGCCGGTGCTTCATCGCCAACTTCAAGGGCACGTACGAGCGCGGCCTCACCTACAACGACCTCCGCGCCGTGCGTCAGAAGCCCGGCGAGACCCTCCGCAAGTACATCCAGCGCTTCAGCCAAGTGCGCAACAAGATCCCCAACGCCACCGACGCGCAGGTCATTTCTGCCTTCCAGGCTGGGGTCACGGACGTGCGGATGCTCGAGAAGCTCGGCATCCACGACAACATCACCACCGTCGTCAAGCTTTTCGACTTGGCGGACAAGTGCGCCAAGGCTGAAGAGGGCCGCTTGTTCGTCAAGAACGAGCCAGGGGACCCTGCCGAGGGGTCCAAAAAGAAGAAATCCTCTGAGAAGCGCAAGACTACTGCGGTCCTCGCGGCAGAGCCTGACGCCAAGCAGTCTCGGCAAGCTGCCACTCCAGCCGCAGGACCTGAGAAGAAGGACGACCGTCCCTTCTGCATCTACCACAACAGGCACTCTCACGCCACCGAGGACTGCTTCGACATCAAGAGGCTTCGCGAGGCTCGCGAGGCTCGCGAGGCAAATGGAGGCCGCGGAGGCCGCGGCGGAGGCCGCAGCGGCCGCGGGGGGCGACGCTGGAACAACAACTACAACGATAGCTACCAGCAGAACCCCCAGGCCAACGCTGCCCAGCCCGCAAACGACAACCTGCCTGCCGAGGCTGACGAAGGCTACCAGGTGCCTCGCGGGGCAGCTTGTATCCTTGGCGGGGCTCAGGCCCCTCGCTCCAACCGCCACTTCAAGCAACTCGCCCGCGAGGTCGCGGCAGCCCTCCCTGGAGTCGAGGCCTCCAGGCCCCTCAAGTGGTCCCAGTGCCCCATTACTTTCGACTCCGGCGACCACCCCAAGTCCACGTCAACCGTTGGCACCATCCCGTTGGTCTGCACCCCCACCATCAACAACATCGCCGTCTCTAAGACGCTCATTGATGGGGGTGCTGGCCTCAACGTCATCTCCGTCGAGACATTCGAGAAGCTGCAGGTGCCCTATGAGCGGCTCATGCCTACCAGGCCCTTCTCGGGAGTGACAGAGGGTCTTACCACCCCTTTGGGGCAGGTGAGGCTCGCCGTCACTTTCGGCACCCAGGCCAACTACCGCACCGAGCTGATCGACTTCGACGTCGCGCACATCGGCCTACCCTACAACGCCATACTCGGCTACCCCGCCCTCGCCAAGTTCATGGCGGTGACCCACCACGCCTACAACCTCGTCAAGCTCCCTGGCTCGGGTGGCACCATTGTCATCCGCGGCGTGGTCTCGGACGCCTTGTACGCTGCGCAAGCGGCCTACAAGGCTGCCGCGGTGGCGTCACCCGCTGACGAGGACGAGGAACCCCTCCCGAGGCCCCCCGCGAAGAAGAAGCAGCTGTTCTCCCAGGAGAAGGCTGCGACAAAACAAGTGTCTCTGGAGGCGAGCGGCTCGGGGGCTTGCGTCACCATCGGCGCCAACCTGCCTCCTAAGTAAGGGGAGCGCGCTCCCGGAGGAGCGACACTTCATCATCAAAGAAGAAAAACCCCTGGCCACGCCAGTGTAATGAACACCTATTTCAGGTCATTCTGAACCTTGGCGCATTGCGCCAGCATGTTTTGCGACTTCGACAAAGCTGTTATTGCTGTTTATCCTTGCTCGCACGATCCCTCCTGTGTATCTCACGAGCGGGGGCTAGCAGGGTGCCATGCCACGGGAGCATCCCGGCAGCGCCTAAAACCCAAGGGATCCGAGCTCTGAACTCGCGGGTCAGCTCTCATGCATGTCAACTCCCAAGGAGCTCTGAACTCATGGGTCAGCTCCCGCGCACGTCAACTCACCAAGGATCACCAAAACCTTGGTGCCTGTTTCTCCTCGCGAGACACACATGAAGGAACCTACGAGCACCATAAGATTCTTTAGCTATCTATTGCTTGTGGGTACGCCTATTTCTCCAAGTGCAGGAAAACAGGCTCTCCAAGCCTCAGGCACCCTCCAAGGCAACAACGCCTCGCCAGGGAACCGACACCCTCTCCAAGGCGGAAACGCCTCGACAAGCTAAGTCTAAATACTTTTCAAATCTCCTCTCGCTGGCTGTTTGCCCCTCGAGTCTCTTTTCTCTCTCCTATGCCTCATGGGCTGCTTGCACGTCAAAGGGGAGCCCCAAGCATCGCGCTTCGAGGAGCTCTTACTTCTCGAGGCCTCACGCACCCCCCGGACTTGTGGAGCACTGACTCGCACATACCGAAGCGGCGGTGGTGTAGCGCTAAGAGAGGGTCCTAAAACGTAGAGCAAAAAAGACATGAAGGGAAAGACAAAAGCCTCCCGAGGGACGTCCACAAGCATACTCCAATAACTTAACAAGTTTTTACAAAGTTCACAATCAAAATGACTAAGATAAATTTGCCCTCGGCACGTCCAGCAACAGGCAAGGAGCTCAGGCCGTCGCGCCTCCTGAGGTGCCTGCGCGATCCACGGTGGTTTCCGCCTCCTCCAGGGCTTCCTCGTCGTCGCCTTCGTCTTCATCGACCAAGGCTTGGTCGAATTTCTTGGCGTATGCGATGGCGGCCTGCTTGGCGGTCTCCCGCGCCTTGTCGCTGATGGCACGTGGTGGCGCCATCACATCCTCAAGGTCAAGTGGGGGCTGGAGCCTCACGAGGTTGCTGAAGATGTTGGTGACGCCAACGACGAGGAGGTCGCGGCTCTCCTCCACGACGCGCTTGTCGAAGCTCTTCGCGACCCCTTCAAGTTTTCCAAGGAATTGCTCGAAGAAGAGCGAGTACGAGGTCTCGTCGTCGGTCGCTGCGGAGAAGGAGGGGACGTCGATCCTCAGATCTCTCCCGACGGCGCGCACGCGGCTTACCAAGCTCTGGAGAATGCTTTGACGCTGGCGTGTCATGAACCGGTCAACTTGGCGCTGATCTCGTGCCTGCTCCACCAGGGCCGTGACCGGCCCCACCTGCTGCCGGAGCTCGTCCAGGTCCCTCTCCAGGGCAATGGCGTTCCCCTCAGCGCGCGTCTGGGCCTCCCGAGAGACCTCGAGGCAAGAGGTCAACCGCTTCTCCTCCTGCTCAAGCTCCTTGACGCGCTTCTCGAGCCCCTTGCGTGTGGACGTGAGGCGGTCCTCGAGCTTCGCGACCTTCTCGTTATACTCCTTGGAGAGGCTTTCGCGGACGAGTTTGACCTTGAGGTCAGCTTCCTCTTGGAGCTTTTTCTGCTCTGCTGCGAGGTTGGCCTCGTCGGTGGCCACCCGGCCTTCACGCTCCGCCAGCTGCCCCTCGCGGGTGGCCTGGTCCTTCGCGAGCCGCTGGACCTGCTCCTCGCGCTGCTGCAGCTCCTTCTTCTGGAGGGAGAGCTCTTCCTCGCGCCGTTTCAGCTCGGCCTCGCGAGGCGCCAGCTGCCCCTCGCGGGCGTCCAGCTCCTCGCGAAGCTCCTTCAGGCTGGCCTTGGCGGCCTCGGAGTCGGCGGCGAACTTCTGCTTCGCGGCCGCCAGCTCGGCGTGCTTGGAGGTGGTTTCCACCTCGAGCGCTTCCCTGGCGGCGCCAAGCTCCTCCATCACCTCCTGCGCCTCCCGCTTGACGCTGTCGCGGGTCTCCTTGGCGAAGCGAAGGGCCTCTTGGCGTTCCGCCTGGGCCGCCGCGTCCCACCGGCGGCACACCTCCACCCTCTCGAAGAGCAGGGCCCAGGCTTCGCTGAGCCTCGTTTTTTCCTTCGCCAAGGCGTCTTCTTCCCTGGCGAGCTGCTCCTCCAGCCCGTCGAGCGCTCGTCGCGCCCGGTTGAGGACTATCCGGCGATGCGCTGCTTGGCGATGCGGCGCCTGCAGCGCCAAGGAAATTCCCACGCTGCTGTGGGGCGCAGAGGCCTCGACGCTTGTCGAGGCGCCTAGGGCATCCTGCCCCAAGCTTGTGGCGGCCCCCGCCGCGGCGTGGGGGCTTGTGGGGGCGTCGTCCTTGCCGCCCACATCAGGAGCCCTCAGGGGGCTGGGCACCTCCTCGCCCCTGGCCCCGTCGCTTGGGGGCTCCAGAGGTATCTCTGCCTCCTGCTCCTCCGGGGCGCCTCCGGCCCCCTCTGCAGCGGCCGCGCCCGCCGCAGCCTCGGGCGCGTCAGCCCTTCTCGAGGCCCCCTCTTCTGGAGGCGGCTCCGCGACGATGTCCTTGTCCATGGGTTCTTCCTCCGCCTCCTGCTGGACCGGAGGAGTCGCCGCCCTGGTTGGCGACGTCGCCGCCTCTGCGGTCTCCTCCTCCACGTGGTGCTCCGCCGCTGGGGGGGTCGCCGCCCGAATCGGCGACGCCCGGCTCTCTTCGGCCATCACCGTCTCCGCGCGGTGCTCGACCGCGGGAGAGGCAACTGCCTGCTGCGGCTCGCCGGCTGCAGGCGTCTCCATGGCGACGCTGGTGGTCTCTCCAGCCTCGCCGAGCCGCCGTTTCTTTGGCTCCGCGGGCTGCCTGAAAAGAAGACAAGTCGAAAATCCTTCAAAGGGGGGAATTCTCAAGGTGAAATCTTGAAGAAGAAAGAGAAATCGAGGGCTTACTCGCCGGCCATCACCCACACCCTCTTCTTTGCCTTGGGAGGCTGGGTGAGGCTTGCTCCGGCCTCCTCCCGGGCCGCGCCTGTCTCCGCGCGAGGGATGCCTCCCGCGGTTGCGGCCCTCCTGTCGTGGACGGCCTTGGAGCGGGGCTCGCAACGCCCTTTTCCGCCGCCGCTCGTCTCCTCCCCTCCCTCGGCGCGCTGGGAGCGGACGATGCGGAAGGCGTCCTCCTCGTCGCCAGAGGATAGCACCTGGAGGTCCACTTCGGCGTGGGCGCTCCTCGAGGATCCGGCGCCCTCGCCGACGGGGTCGTCGCCCCTTGAAGCCTCGTCTTCGCCAAGGGGGTCTTCGCTTCTCGAGGCCTCCTCCTCGGCGGACTCGGCCTCCTCAGCCTCGGGAGCCGCGTCCACGTACTCCGGCTCCGCCGCCCACGGGTTAGGGCGAGGCCCGCTGTGCCCCGCGGGCACGATTCCCCACTCGTCGAAGATGGGCATATGCGAGCGCTGCTCCTCTATGCTCTCCTCGGCGAAGACGATGAGCGGCTTGGTCGCCTCCGTCTTGGCGGGCGGGATTTCCGGCGATGTGAAGAGGACATTCATGATCTGGCGGAGCACATCAGGCTCGAAGCCGTCCCTGCTTAGCCGCATGGCGTCGTCTTTGCCGTTGTATCGCCACACCGGCTCGGCGTGCTGTTGAAGGGGAGCGATGCGGCGCCTGGTGAAATCCTTCGCCACCATTTGGCCAGTGACCCCTGCATCGCGGATGTGACAGATATATACATACACCGCATCAAGCTTCGAACCCCTGAAGTCCGCGCTCGCCCAGCGCGCCCATTTCCTCGGCGGCGCCTCGGGCACCTCCAGGAGAGGGTTGGTGGTCTTGGCGTCGACGAAGACCCACTTCTCGCGGAACTTGTCGACCTTTTTCGTCACCTTGGTGACGGCGACCTCGCCAAGCCAGGCGATGGGGATGTAGTTGTCGCTCCGGGCGTCGACGATGCGAAAAGAGACGCATCCGAGCCGCTCGCCCTTGGCGGAGTTCCGAAGGGAGTAGAAACTCCGGAAGAGCGCCACCGAGGGACGGATGCCAAGGTAAGCCTCGCAGAAGTGGGCGAAGATGGCAAGGATGAGGATGGAGTTGGGATGAAGGTGAAGGAGTTGGATCTGGTACGTCTCCAAGATCGCCAGGAGGAAGTCAGAGAATGGTGGTACCAGGCCGGCGTAGAGAGTATGGATGAAGATGGGGTAGAAGGTGTCGGTGAGCCTGCTACCGGCCGGCCTCAGCTCGGTGGCGCCATGCTCGTTGGTCTTCGCCGCCGCCAGGTGGCGCACCGTCGCTATCGTGGCGGCGGTGACGCGCGTCTTCGGCAGTGCTCCCTCGAGAGCAGCGGCACGCGCCATCGCCGCGGACGTGCCCGCCCGCGCTGTCGCCGCCGACGAGCTCGCCTGCACGGTGGCCTTGCCCTTCAAGTCGGCACCTGCTTTCTTGGGCGCCATTGGTCGCCGGAGAAGAAGAAGAGAGCTCTGGAGAGTGGAGTTCTCCGGAGAGTTGGAGGCGTGGGGAGAAGTGTGCGGAGGAGTTACGGGAGAAGTAATGGGCGCCGCCTGCGCGCCCAGGCTTTATTGACCAGCACTCGAGTCGTGGCGGGCCCCACCACGTCGCCCGTTGGAGCCGAGGAGGCCGCGGCCGCGGGCGCAACCGCTGCGTGACACGTGTCGCGGCCCTGTCAGGCATCTTTGGCCCCTCGACGCTTCGCCTTCGTCATGGGCCTCGGCGTGCCCATCGCGGGCCCGGGGGCTACTGTCGGCACAGTGGAAACCAGGGTACCACGGGCCGGCCTGCCAGGGCCCACAAGATTCTTCAGGTGATTTTCGCTAAGGACCAGGCTCTCTAAGCCTGGCGAGCTTCGCGAGGATTTCTCTCCTCGCGAAGGGTTTTCTCCTCGCCAAGGGTTCTTTCCCTCGGCAAGGGATCGCTCTTCGACAAGGCGTCTCCGACGCCGCCCTCAAATTCTACTAAGGACCAAGCCGCGAGGCTTGGCGAGGCCTTTCGCCTCGCGAAGCGCTTTCTTCGTGAAGCTATCTCTGCCCCCGCGGCAGAGCGCACATGGACTCTGCGCCATGCGCAGAGTGACGCGCGTGCCTACGCGCGATGACGACGACGCCGCAGTTGCCGTTTCCATGTATAAAGCAGTCAACAAAGCGGAGCCGAGCAAAGCGGACAACGAGTATTGCCTCTTTGGTGACAAGGGAACAGTCTGCAGCTACGCTCCAAGGACGACGTCACCATGGGCCGCCTCCCACCTCGGCAAGCGCCAGCCCGCTGTCCAGCTGGTCGGTGCCCCCCTTTTCAGCTTTGGTGACGCCGTTCCCCTGCCGTGGACCGCGTCCACGATCTTTACCTTTATGGTAGACCTCACCTTTACGGTGCACCGTGCCTCCTCCTTCGTCGCCATGTGGTAGCCCTTCCCGCCCAAATGTTTGGGCAGAAGAGGCCCAGGACGCCTATAAAAGGAGGAGGAGCACGCCCAAGCAAAGGGTTCGATCTTCGGTTGGTGCCACTCTAGCAAACCCTAACCCTAGATCTAAAGACTAGCGAGTAGCCATTGTTAGCCACCTCGAGCTCGACAAGCTCTCCTTGTACTGTAAACTCTTCAAGCAGTGCAATACATCATAGCAGGACGTAGGGGTTTTACCTCCACAAGAGGGCCCTGAACCTGGGTAATATCTTGTGTCAATCTCTGCAGTGTCGTCCGCAGCGAGCCTGACGAGCACCGTCGCCGGAGCACGTTGTGGACTGTTTGACTCCGTGTTCAGCCCCTTACACGATACCTTGGAGACACCCCTAGTTCCTGGGGACAATCTCCGACAGGTAGGACCTAGGAGGACACGTAAACCTTGGTCTAATACATGAAGTTACATTAGGAGGGGATTTATATTGGGGACCTTAGAGTGTAATGCTATGGTGGGACTTTATGTCTTAATAATTCTTGTACAGTCATTTACTTGGCCACATGATCCATCATAAGGAGTTTAGTTTATTTATTTAACTACACCTAATTATGGCTCTGTCCAAAGAAGATTAAAACTTGACAAAATGTTTACCTTGTTGTTCTAAAAATATTTATGCCACGAAATCCATGTAGCCCTTGGGAACGTTTTCCACCTATAAGAAACACACCACTCAAGCTTGTCCTCTTGCTACATAGAGGATTGGGCTTTCTCTATTTGAGAGCTTTCACTTGTCATATTTTATTTTCAGCCTTTTACTTTATTGCAAACTCTACACCAAAAAGCCAAAACACTTGCACCATTTAATCATTTTAGTTTGTCTAGTGCATAGATAATAAGAGAAGTGACACTCTTATTTGAGAGGATAAATACTTATACCTTCTAATCCTTGTGGGATCGATAATAATACTTACACATCGAAGATTTCAACGATCCCCTATACTTGTGGGTATCAAGACGTTTTCTGGCGCCGTTGTTGGGGAGTGTAGCGCTTAAGTTTTTATTGTGGTTTGCACTAGATATTTATTTTCAGTTCTGCATTTCTTTTTGTTTGTTTTACATCTTGCAATCATCTAAGCTTGGGGAGGTTTCCTCTCTAACTTGTTTGGTTGTGAGTTTTTCATATATTTACTTTCAGTTTTGCATTTAGTTTAGTTTTATTTTCAGTTTTATATATCAAAACACAAAAAAAAATGGAGAAGCTTTCTGGAATGTCTATGCCTAATGGGTATGTTAAAAATATGGAAGCCTACTTTGAATATGAATCAACCGAAGAGGGAAGAAGAATGCGTAAATTGCTCGAAGCTCTTCACAAAATAGCTATTTAGTTTTGTGAATTACATGATATAACTTGTTGCAATAGAAGAGTTGTTAAGCATTCCCACTATCAATGCAAGTATAATAGTGATCCTATAATTGCATCAAACAAAATGGGATAGAATCCCTTTCCCAATCTTTTTAATAGAATCCAACTTAATTCAACCCAAATTTCCAGTAGCTCTCTCATATAAAAATTATAGTGGTGGTCTCGAGACAAACAAAAATAAAACCGAAATAAAAAGCAAATAAAAGACGCTCCAAGTTTATGCGATAAAGTGCATTGATCGAAAAACAGAAGTTAGACGTGTGCAAACCGAGAGTGTGTTGGTCCAGTGGGGTTGTCTTCACATCCCCAAACTTATGGTCTTCACCATCCTTGGATAGCTCTTGGTGCATCTTCTCTAATCCCTGTGAAAAAACTTCAAAACAGTGTTTCTCCCATTTCTTTTCTGTGGGGTGACATTAGTAGTGATAGACAAATGAATTGCTTGCTGTATAAAATCCTTAAACAAAAATTAATATGAATGTCCAGAAAGTGTATAATGTTTTATGCCTACTTATAAACTCAATTGGATAATAAAGATTCAAGTTAAAAGTTCAAAGAATGCATCAAACAAAATGGGACAGAATCTGTCCAGAAAAATAGCAGCAGCAAAACGCATTTTTCTACCCTACTTAAATATGTCTAAAATTTCTGAAACAATTCATGCTTACAGAGGATGAAAAGTTGCAACTACAGTTAAAATATCAGCTCATTCGAAGTTACAGAATAGGAGTGAAAAATTATACCGTGAACACATTCGTGCTGGAATAAAATCTCCGAATGCAAATAGCAACTTTTTCAAACCAAAATGGGTAAAACTTGATACTTTATTAAAAATTCAGAAACAAAACTAAAAACTAAGTCTCTTGTTACATCAAGAGGACACAAAGAAAAATCAAAAATAAAAAAAACCGGGTTGCCTCCCGTAAAGCGCTTTCTTTATAGCCATATAGCTAGGCTTCTTACTTGATATTTATGATGGACGAAGCTCATGAGGGAGCTTGAACTTTGGTGTGTCCCTTTTCCTTGGGAAGTGTTCCATGTATTTCTTGTGTGGAAACTGAAACTGCACATTCCCTTCTTTTGAATCAATGATAGCACCTGTGGTACGAAGAAAATGTCTTCCAAGAATAATTGGACTAGAGGTTTTATTCCCCATATCCATGATTAGAAAGTCAACAAGTACAAATGTCATATGCAACTCTACCATAACATCACTTACTTTTCCTAAAGCATGTTTAATGGAATCATCAGAAGTGCAACTTCAATAGAGCATTTTTCAAGATTCTTTAATTCAAGAACTTCATATAATTCTTTAGATAAAACAGAGACACTAGATCCTAAATCTAATATAGCATGGTGTGTCTCTTTTCCAATGGTTACTAGTACTTTGGGAATCCATACGTCCCCAAGCTTAGGTGGTATCATAACTTCTTGGTTGTACCTAGCAATCTTTTTTTTAAACATGATTAGCAATATAAGAACCAAAACCTACTTGCTTAGAGTTGATGGAAGGATCACTTGCAAATTTTTGCAAGATAGATATTAATTCATGCAAGCTACAATTCTCTAAGTCAAGTAGTGGTTCCTTGACTTCACTAAGCATTTTAACTTCCTCAACCTTTCTTTCTTTCATTTTTACCCAAACTAGCTTCTCATTTCTTTTCTTTAGAGAAGCATTCAAGGCTATTTGGAGATCGTCCTCCTCTTTTGCAAGTTTTTTATGTGTTTTTAAAATTTTAAATGCAAAACTGAAAATAAAATGACACTAAACAATGCAAACCGAAATAACAAATGCAACACAAAATGCAAAACTGAAAATAAAATATGCAAACCGAAATATAAATATGATATGCAAGACAATAACAAAACAAAATAAAATGCTTTGAAGGTAAAGATGGATAAGATGATGCTCACGTAGGTGCAACCTCCCCAAGCTTAGGTGTTTGCACAAGTTGGTGATGAAGTTGACTTTGTTGTGAGATACTCCTTTGGACAAATCTTTACAGCAATGATTCCCCGGCAACGGCGCCAGAAAACGTCTTTGATGGCCTTGAACTTAGCTTAGGATGAGACTCCAAGCGCAGAGTGTGTAGTATAGGAAAGACGGTTTCCCCACGAGGAGTGACTCGAGGGTTTAATATCGAACTCTCGGGGAATCAGTAGTGAAAGATTTATCTTCTTATCCTTCTCTTGAAAACCTGCAAAACAAAGTAAATTATTTTGTGCCCTCAACCTCACCAAGTGGTTGTCAAGCACAAAGTGTGAGAATGATATGAAAATATAACAAATGCAAAACAAGAAATAAATATGCGATGATGATAAATAAATATGCAAGGATGGTCGAAACAATGATGGATGATATTTTTGGGTTTTGTATTGTAAATGCAAGATATAAAAGTATTTTTGTATTTTCGGATTTTTAAATGGCAGAAAATGGAAAATGCTTATAAGTTGTTGGAAAGGTGTTTCTTATGATTAAAAATGGAACGGGGTTCATGGCTTCACAAATGCACTCTCTCTTTAATAAAGTGGTAGATAATGGAATACTAGAATTGACATATGCGATTGCAACAAAAAGGTTTCATGACAAGTTACTAATTATATGGGCATCATGTCCTAACATAGAGATTTTTTTTATTAATCTCTCTTATACTCCACCAAGATGTGAACTAAATCTTAGCACCTCAGTAATTAAGATAAATCAGAGTATAGCTTTAAGTCTTATGACATGAAGTTAAAATAAGAACATGCTAGATCTAGTCATGGAGAAGTGGAAATGGTCACACCCACACCTCCGGTAGCATGGTATTTTTCTTTATCCCTAGTGAGGCAACAAAGTAATATAAAAATACCCAAGTGGATCGCGGAACTTCTCTCACTTTCACCGCACTAGCCACCCCTCATTACTCCAACTAATGCATACATTCCCCCACACACGCTCTCATAAACATACTTGATCAAAATAAGTAGACAAGAACGGGGTACATAATATGCATCTACTTTCAGAACTGAAACAAAATAATTGCAATCTCAAACATATATTAACACATAAAGAGATCCACCATAAAGGAATCACATAGATGACCGTAATCATGTTCGGCAGCTTATACGGTGCTAATTAGTGAAGCTCAAGAGAGAGGATAGATACATAAGTTACTTACACAAACCCATAGTCCAGGGGTGGACTACTCCCTCTTCATCATGGAGACGGTGGAGATGTCGTTGGGGGGAGATGGAGACCATGCCGGCAGCGCTCTGCCGGAGTTTTCCCCCTCCAATCTGCAGCTCCAGATCTCTGTTTTGGTGTTTCTGTGTTTTCGGCGGCCTCCCCTCCGAAGGGCGTCGGGGACTATTTTTATAGTCGGTTTTAGGTCAAGACGAAGGTTCTGGAGAAAAGATCGACGACAACGGAGCCTCGAGGCCCCAGATGGTGGGTCCCACGTGGCCAAGGAATCTAGCCGCATGGGCCACCCTCTTCTGGCCCTCGGGCCTCCGTTTGTTCGCTTCCTACGCTTTGTTCCTTCCAAAAACTGATGCTCATAAATTTTCAGGTCATTTGGACGTCGTTTGGGTCCCTGAAACATCAAAATATAGAAAATAGGGTTTTCTGCCACTGCAGGGTTAATTTCAGAAAAATAGGAAAACTGTGAAATCTTCCCAAAATCATTATAAAACAATGATATAACCCTTATATGATGCAAATATGATTGAAATATGAGTATTATAATGCAAAGTTCATGTATGCATTTTACATGCATCAACCCCCCATCTTGGGCCTCGTGGCTCCGATGCCGTCCGTTTTCGTCTCCGTGGCTTCGTCTTGACCTAAAACCAACTATAAAAATAGTCCCCCGACGGCTTTCGGAAGGAGGCGGCGGAGAAACACAAAACCAAGAAACAGGAGACAGAAGGCTGCCGCCGGAGAAGATCGGAGGGGGGAAACGCCGTCGGAATCACCTCCGAAAGGCTCCTCCATCCCCCCTCCGGAGTCTCCATCAACACCACCGTCAAGACCAGCACCATCTCTATCACCATCTTCGTGATCCACTTCATCCCCCTCATAGTTTGAGATAGTTCGAACCCTAGCTATTGTCTAAGTACTATTCTACATGTTTGTGAATTGCTACTTGTCATTGTTTTGTGGGGGAGATTATATTTTCAGATTGTGTTGTATCACTTATACCATTGAATCATATCATGTCTTCGCGTTGTGAGTAGTTCTCTCATGTTCCTGGGGCATAGGATGGATTGGCAATAATTTTCACTTAACTTGTGTTGAGTATTTGGTCAAGTTTTTATCTTTTATGATTGTCTTGATGTACAATGTATGAAGTGCACCATATATTGATTAATGCATGAAGGTGCTATCACACTAGTGTGATGGAATGGGTAGGACCTAGGAGGACACGTAAACCTTGGTCTAATACATGAAGTTACATTAGGAGGGGATTTATATCGGGGACCTTAGAGTGTAATGCTATGGTGGGACTTTATGTCTTAATAATTCTTGTGCAGTCATTTACTTGGCCACATGATACATCATAAGGGGTTTAGTTTATTTATTTAACTACACCTAATTATGGCTCCGTCCAAAGAAGATTAAAACCTGATAAAATGTTTACCTTGTTGTTCTAGAAATATTTATGTCATGAAATCCGTGTAGCCCTTGGGAACGTTTTCCACCTATAAGAAACACACCACTCAAGCTTGTCCTCTTGCTGCATAGAGGATTGGGCTTTCTCTCTTTAAGAGCTTTCACTTGTCATATTTTATTTTCAGCTTTTTACTTTATTGGAAACTCTACACCAAAAACCCAAAAACACTTGCATCATTTAATCATTTTAGTTTGTCTAGTGCATAGATAATAAGAGAAGTGACACTCTTATTTGAGAGGATAAATACTTATACCTTCTACTCCTCGTGGGATCGATACTAATACTTACACATCGAAGATTTCAATGATCCCCTATACTTGTGGGTATCAACAGCCCGTGCAGTTTCGGGGCCAGCAGTACTACCGCCAAACCGTTTCTTCACCAACTTGAGCTTTGTGTCGCTACCTCGTCTACCTCGATGCAACCAAAGGTATAATTTGTGACACATCCCTTTCCTTTTCGCAAAACTTTTTCCTATGAGCCAGCTCTTCAAAGTGCGAGCATTACACTAGTGTGACACCAAGTGAGCATATCATAATCTTGTGAGATCAACTTGTAGCGGACTCGGCTCGGGCAAAAGTATAAGGGAAAATAATCAAAAAAAAAGAGAAAAGAATAAAGCCGAGCCGTGATCCTAGCCCTCCTTACCACATCAAAGCTCCAATATCCAATAGAGAAACGTGTCCACTTGTGCAAATCGGGTGTTCCCTCCTATACACTTGAGCTAGTTGTCCTTCGAGCGGTGGTGCGACACGAGCATAGTCTTCGTTAGGTCCAAGTTGCTCATCCCCATAGTCGCACCATCCACGTTTGTCTCCACGTGTGAGTTTCCGTTGTTTCTCGGATTGTGTGGTTAGTCTCTTTTGCTTCTTGACCTTTGTGGTTATCCTCCATTTGTTGCAATAGCTTTATCGTTTGCTTCGTTTCGATTTCTTGCCACTTTGCCATACCTCAGCTCCTCATAAGTGTGTGTGTGAGTCGCTTTTGGATTGCTAATCATCCAACTCTTACTCTTGTGATACCTTTTGTCTCGGAAGGCAAGTCCACTTGGCCAATACTAGCAACCAAAGGTAAGAGCGGTTGCTAGCCACCACATACTCGACATATTACTTGTGTTTTCTTATCATGGCTAGGGAAGAACAAGATGCCGACATGAGCAAGCAAGAGGAGGCTCTCAAGAGGTACATCGACGACAACTTACGACGCTATGAGGAGCGACATCATGGGAGGTTCTCAAGAGGTACCTTGTGTTTTTGTACGTATGTTGCCACATGTGCGCTTACTGTGTGGACAACGTGGCGTAGATGCGACAGAGTGGTCGTAGACGTGGCGAGGCGGAGGGGCTTTTTTTTTTTGCAAATTTGACACATATATCTAGTTGGTTCGGTCGGACCCGTTCCCAAATCCAGCCCTCCTTCCCCGATGTGCCAAATCCATAAATCCTAAATCGAGCCCTCCACCGTCCCTGAGCACCGTCGCACTCGCCGTCGCCACCCAGCGTTGCGCCCGCCATCGCCACCGGCCATGTCGTCGTCTAGTTCCATCATGGGAGGTCTCCGCGGGGGGTTGATCAGTGGCGGTGCCCCTCATCGGCTGCCCTGACTGCGGCAGGAAGGTGAAGTTCTACGTCTCCGACACGGAGGAGCATGAAGGATGGGTCTTCTACAAGTGTGCTGGTGATGGTGTAAGTTTCCTGGTCCTACTGATGGTGTGATGGCAAAGAAATTTGTGTGTTTGATCTGAAGAAATGCATGCATTTGTTCATAGTGAAATGAATCAGTTGTTGCTTGCGCTGATAATTTTTTGAATCTTGTGTTGTTTTCTTGATAGAAAACCTGCGATTTCTGGCATTGGGAGTTGGAATATGTGGACTATCTGGTTGAGCATGATGTGATACTTGAGGAGGCAGATGCAGTTGAAGCCATTGGGAGAGCAGGAGACATAAGGGAAGAGTTGGAGAAAGCAAAGAGGGAGAAGGAGTTGAATGTTGCCACAAGCAGAATCAAAGGAACTGGACTGCAGAAGGGAGAGATTGGTATCACCAGCAAGGGAAGGAAATCACAAAAAGTGACCAAGCTCCAAGCATCTATGCTACTAAGATTAGGAAGGCAAATGCTACTGGCCATGCAATGTTTGCTGGCACTAGTTGGCCTTCTCTGTGTGCTTTGTGTTGCGCTAATTCTGAAGAAATGATGTGTGTAAGCTGGTCTTCTTAGTTGTGACTTAGGCTAATGTATCAGACAATGTGTGGCCCAATGCTATCTATGTATCAGACTATGTGTGCTATCTAATGTATCAGACAATGTGTGTCCCAGGCTATCTATGTATCAGGCCTTAGGCTTTGTGTTGCTATCTCTGTATCAGACAATGTGTGTCCATGGTATTTATGCAAGGAATGCATGTGTTAAGGCTATCTATGTGTTCGAATTTGTGTTGTTGATCTGGTTTGATTGAATTTAGCCACATTGCTATGTGTGTGCATGTGTTCAGGCTATCTGTTTGTTCCAATTTGGATATATCAGTACAGATTCAACACTAGCCATTCAGTACAAGATTCATATATCAGAAACACTGGTTACACCATGGTTTAACTGAAATCAGTTCAGGATTCAACCCAAGACAATATCACAAGTTTGATACATTACAGGTTTTCAAAATGGTTGAACTGAAGTACATGGAACACATGCAAAATTCATCTTAGCTTGTCGAACATGTTTACTTTCTTTTGCTTCTTGGCTACTGGTTGGTCACCTTCACCAGATAGTCCTTCCCTTGTTGCCTTCTGTTCTTTGTTCTTAGCAGCTCTGAGTGCTGCCTGCTCTGCTCTCCTAGCTGTAGCCTCCTCCTCCTTTTTCTTAGCTTGTTCTTTTTTAGCTGTTGGATGCTCTGCTCTCCTAGCTGTAGCCTCCTCCTCCTTTTTCTTAGCTTGTTCTGTTTTAGCTGCTGCCTGCTCTACTCTCCTAGCTGCAGCTTCTAATGCCCCGATTTCCTTCTACTGTTGAGAGTGTGCCTTCTTTGCCTCTGCCTCATCTCTTTTTCTATCCTTTAGAACTTGCACTACAACTTCAACATTTGTGTCAAATAGATCATCATCACCATCTTGCAGATCAAAATCAGAGTCATAGAACTCTGGAGTGTAATCCTCATCTTCTTTAGATTCTGCACCTTCTATTTCATCAAATGGTCCTGCTTTTTCAGCTCCTTCCATGTCCAAAGCCCTGCAAGCTTTTCTTGCTCTGAACTCATACTGAAGATGATGTTGTCCTGGTTAGGGAGGTGATGGTACATATGCTTCATCACTCTCACAATCTGGATCACTTTCTTCTTTGTCTATTTCTCCATCTGCTTCTTCATTCTTCTCCATCTGCTTCTTCATCTTCTTGTCCATCTGCTTGTATAGTCATCAATGGCCTAATTGGATTAATGACAGGTGGCAGTGAGGCCACTAGAAAGTGAACCACCTCATCAAAATCTATCTTCAATGGCCCACTCCACTTCACCACTAGAAGCTCTTCTTCATCAGATGAGGGCACAGGAACAGGTGAAACATATGAAATGATGCTGTCATTGTGATCAAGATATATCTCCTGAAAATGATTCCCATTTCTAGCATGTGACAGCATGTTTTGTGTCATTGTATTATCCCCTTTCTTGATCTCTCTAAGCCCATTCTTGTAGATTGTCAGTCCAGGTACACACCGGTATATTTTCATCCTCCCCTCACACTCATACCCTAGCTCCTCAATCAAATTCTCAATCACATTTGGAGTCCAATTATCCCTATCACATTAATCAAACCACACACTAGCACCACCAGAGTAATCCCTACGCTTTCCACTGCCGAGGAAACAACCACAATGGTGCACCACCACAGAGAAATGATTACTCTGTTTATCTACATAGAACATCAGAGAATATTCAGTAAAGCATGCATTTTTTCGATGAATAACTGACAATAAAGCCTTCACAACACTAATATTTGAACAATAGCATGTAAATCTTCAACTTTCCAACATTAATTTCACAAAATTAGTTGTGTATGTTCATGGTACAGAAACAGGGCAACTAACTGACGAAGCATGGCAAACAGGACAACTAAAGCGTGCATGTTCAACAAGATTATACCTCAAATCAATGATACCAAACCCCTAAATCACAAGCTGACACCAAATTCATAAACCTTACCAAACCCCCAATTGGATTGACCTGCGGCGGCGGCAGAGAGAGAGAGAGAGAGGACCGCATGCGCTGCAAACCCTAACAATCTCTGGACGAACAGCTCCATCTCCGGCGCCGCCGTCGCCGTTGTTACAGAAGCATATCGAGGACGGGAAAGGGAGAACAGCGCGGAACTTACCGTAGAGAGGCAGGAAACCCTCATCCAACCGCCGCTCTAGAACCTTCCGTCTTCGACATGGTGTGGACGGTGGCGGCGCTTCGAAATCGTATGGCGAGCTCATCTCGTCGCCTCTCGCCGCCGCTCCCAGAGGCGCTACGACGATCGCCTCGAGCTCGTCGACCACCTCGACCTCTACGACAGTGGTGGCACCGAAGCGACGGAGTGGCAGGGAAGGGGGAGTAAATGCTATTGTTCTGTCCGAATGAGGGGCTTTATTGCAAAGTGACCGTTTCGCTGGCAAATTAGCCATGCTGTCCGCACAGTTGTCACACACATGGCCGCCTGAGTGGCAACATACGTACAAAAAAGGTACAAAAACGGATACGGTGACCAGACTGAACCCCTAAATAAAAAACAGTGATCGTATTTAGGATATTCTGAATGTTAGTGACCAAAGTGAGACCACCGCTCAATTTCATTGACTGTAGCTGAATTTTTCTCATTGACTATATTTCTCCAAGTAAAGCCCAACAACGTTGTTCTCGTTCCTAAACCCTTTAAACCCTAATAATCCTACTTCTATCCATTCCCCTCTCTGCTCTCCCCCAGCCCGCCCCGCCTCCATGCTCACCTGAGGAATCCCGTACACCTCAATCCGCCAACCGCCATGGCCTCCTCCAAGCTCCTAACCACCGCCATGAGCGCCTCCTTCCGGCGCTTCTACCGCCTCGCCTCCTCCCACCTCCTGCCGCCCGCCACCCGCCGCCTCCCGAGCCCATTCCTCTCCGCACGCTTCTGCTCCGCCGCCGCCACCAAACCCGCCCCCGAAGCGCCGGATGTCGCCTACTCTGCCGTCGCCGCGGTATCCGCGGGCCACCCGTGGCCTGAGTGGGGCGACTTCCTCGAGAAGCTGCGGGTCAGGGGGGTACTTCGAGCGGCCCCCTCCCCCCGGCTCCGATGCTGCCAAGAGCGCCGCCGGAGATGGAGAGGTGGTGTCGGACCCTTACGTCATGAGGGATCAGAACAGGGTGAAGAACGCGTGTCTCAAGTTCGCACGCGAGCGCTTCGATCTTCTCAGGTTGGGAACCCGCGAGATGGATTGCTTCTGTACATGAATTGGACTTTACTTTGTTGCATACTGTACCTAGGGGGCGAGGCCTCAGTTTATTTGTAGTATGCCGCTCTTAGAATTGGCTGGGTACAACGAAAATGATCATGTCCGTGACTGAGTGAAAATGCAGCAGAACCTGCTAATTTAGGCTTTGGTCTGTTCCTCAAGTAGTCAAGTATAACATACTCAACAGTTGTCCCTATAGTAATTTTTTTTGTAGCTTTGATTGTTTAAGTTAGTAAGCCGACTCAATTTTTGTTCCGCACTAAAGCATAGTTTATGAGCACTTTCCAATGATGCATTCTTGGAGCATCAGCGAAATTCGTTGCTGCAGCTATTTGACGAACATTTTATAATGTCATGATCCTAGTCGTAGGATCATATGTCTATGATCACACAAACACTAGCCATACCTGGTAGGATCGTACTCAGCTCTCATAGTTGTACAATCCCGTGGTAGAATACTTCACACTGTCAGATCTATTTTTTATTTTTTGCCTTTTTCCCCGCAAAAAAAAGATCTATTGTATTCGGTTCTGTCCTGTCCTACAATTCAAATTGTATGTTAAGTAGTACTTGTTAGAAAACATTCAGATTCGGAGGTCCAGAATAACAAATATTAATTTTATTTTTAAATGGTCTGCTAATCATGAGGTTGTTCGAATCGTCATTGGTAGCACCAAATGGCACCAAAACAAAACCGAGATTCTAGCGGTGAACAATATATTGGTTAGATTACTCACGAGATGGCAAAGAAGAACACTGTACAATTGTGAAATGTGATCTGATCCAAATATGTGACCTCTGCCAGACTGTCTTTGGTTCAGTTCAGAAGCTGGTAACTTTGCCATTAGGATTAAGTATCATCCAGAAAGGCATATTGTAATTCATCTTAGTACCCTGGTTATAGGCAATTCAGCAGTGATTCTGTAATTGGTTACTCTGTTTATGCCTACTACCTTAGAAATGCAAGTGGTCCACAAGTAGGCTACCCTCTACCCTCTTTAGTTCAAAAAAATAAACTAACTTTTCCAATAGCATCATCATTTTGAAAAAGTTAGTTTATTTTTTGAACTAAAGAGGGTAGAGGGTACCCTAATTGTGAACCACTTGCATCTCTATACTACCTTTGTTACTATATATTTCTAGCTTGATTGGAATTTAATTTGAATGCATTATTATCGCAGCTCTCTTGCAAAGCAGGATATTCAAGCTATTGTTGAGTGTGGGTGTCCCAATATCTTCCGAAAGGCTGTCAGTTCTGCAAAAAGGCTGAGAGAATTTTTGCAGTTTGACGAAGCAGATGTAAGTCAAAGTGTTCTTTTAGTATGCATTCCCTTGTAATGAGTCTTAATTTTTTTTTAACATGCAACAAGTTTCTTTCCGTACTCACAGAGTCACAGTTTATTTTGATCTCAAAAGGATGTTCTCATATTTTTCTGCTTTAATACAGGCATGCAGCGTTTGCAAATTACGTGGATCTTGTGATAAAGCCTATGTCATGCCAAATGCTGAGGAAGCTGCTCGGACCGTTGATGTTGTGCGCATACTGCTAACTTATGCAATAGATCCAACTAGCCTTTCAGGAGAAAATCCTGTTTCCGGGGGTGTGCAAGAATCTGCAAGAAAGCTTCTCTCAGATCTTACTATGCTCTGTGACACAACAATTGATCCATCTCTTCGTGAACCTATATTTCAAACTCCTAGCAAGAAGGAGTCATCGACCAAGCTTGGCAAGGGCACACAATCGCACACCAAGTCTAGGGTATCAGCTGGAAACGGTAGAGAAACAGCTGTGACTGAAATGAAGAAGGGTGATTGGCTGTGCGCAAAGTAAGTTTGCTATGCTGCTCTTTCATCTGTTTTGTGAAGTTTGTGTTCTTTACATTGCTCTGTGAGATTGCTGAGTTAGATATTTTGGTTATTTTGACACAACCATTAATTGTGTGCTGTTACTAATGATCAATGATTCCCTCACCTCACTTCACCTCGTGTAAACATAGGTGTCTAATACCATCATTAGCATTAGTTAATTCTGTTCAGGTTTTAACTACTTCTGTTGAGTGGTGGATAGTCATATTTTCCATTGTTGTCACAGTTAATAGAATTTTATAACTACTTCATGACATATTAAATAAGGCCATATTTATGGCTATTTGTGGTATGGTGATTACTTTTGTCCATTTGAATGCTTTCACTGTTTTATTAAAAGAATCCATTTCATGGCAGTCGTTGTATCCTCATGTACCACTAACCACAACTCAATTTGTCCTTTTCTTACTGTGACTTTTATATGATCCAGGATATTTCTTTATTATTATTGTTTAGTGGCCAAGTTTTTCTCTTAGGTTTTGCTCCTACCATGTTAAGCATTCTGGAATTCTGACTTGCTACAGTGCATTCTTCCAATTTAGTATTTGCACTTTCAGCATTCTGACTTGCTACAGTGCATTCTAATAGTACATAACCTAATGGGCCATGACAATGTCATCAAAAGCACTTGATGCAATCCCATCGCTTAGATTTGAAATATATATTCTTGTACGAAAGATTTTTTTTTGAAATATATCAGTTCTGGATTGATTTTCTATAGCATAGTATATTCTATTGTACCTGCAATGTTTAGCCAGGTCTATTTGCATGTTCGGCGATATTCTCTCCTTGGATATTTGAACCGAATTCAGATGTATCTATTATATCTTGATGGCCAGCTCGAAATACCTAATGTTGTGATGGATTCCTTACTTCCTAGCATGTCCACATAGCAACGTTCAAAAAAGCGGTAAGCGCTAAGCGAGCGGTGAGATACCGATCAGAGGAATTGAAGCTTAAGCGTTTTGTACGAAACTGTACAAACAAAAAATAGGGAAGCAATTTTAGGCATACATAAGCCTAAAATACTTGTATTTTTATATCCTTAAAAAATGAAATGCTATATTTTGAAGGCAAAATGTTGAGGGGCACATCACCAGCACACCCAGCAGCAGCACACAGCCACAGATCCACGCACACAACCTCACAACCTCACGGGCTCACGGCCTCGCACACAACCAGCACACACAGCCTCACGGACTCACACCAAATTGACAGCCCCACACACAACCAGCACGGAACACCCAGGCTCCAGCACAAACCACACACACAAGCCGCTCTGCCTATCATCCAAAGAGAAGGAACGAGCAGAGGAATAGGATTACCCGAGATGGCGAGGTCACGTCAGCGCGAGGAATGACGGAGGAGAAGTTCCAGGTCCGGGCGGCATCCAGGGAAGAGGAGCTCGGCAGAGAGAGGAGAGGACAAGTGGAGGAGAGAGGGGGTAAATCTACTCCGACGGCCGGCGCACAAGGAGGAGCCGGCGAGGAGGGAGCAGATCGACCCCGGCGGCTGGCGAGGAGCTTGAACAGCGGCATGGGAGGAGCTTGACCGGCGGCCCGCGGGAGAGCTCCAATGGCGCCGCCTCTCTCTGTTCTCTCTTGATCCAACTGTGGAAGTGGTCGATTGAAGTATTTGTAACCCTAACCCTCAAGTTCCCTCTCTCCTTTCCCGTTTCCCTCACATTTCCTCCCAATTTCCCAATCTCCCGCCGGCCACCATCGACGCTCAGCCGCCGCGTTTTTCCGCTTCAGCACCGCTCTAGCACACGGCGCACGCGCAGGAAAAAGCGGAACGCTTTTCTCCACTCAGCACGTAATCGACCGCTCAGGCCAAAAGCGTCGCGGTTTGCGACCGATGCGCTTCGCAGCGCTTTTTTGAACCTTGCCACATAGTATCTAAATCTAACAAAAGATTAGGTGGTGATCTCAGAACCAAAGAGAACCTTCTAAAATCAACTTATAAGCCTCATCCCTGAGGCTGTAGCTAAACTTAGTTGGTTCCTTATATGCTAGGTTATACAGTTTCTTGTTGAGTTCACTCAAACGGGCTGGGCTGCCAGTCTTGTTACAGTTTGTTAGATATGTTCTATAGTGTAAAATTCTTCTATAGTTCTATGCTTCAATAAAAATATCATAGGTTTTGAAGTAAATGTTTGTAGTTAAAAATGGGTGATGTTTACCAACTCTTTACTATTGCTAGGAGGTTCAGAATCTGTGCAAATTTCTTCAGTGGATCATAGAAGCACTTCTTAGATGGGATGCACGCTGGTTATGTTCCATTTTTTGTTTGGCGCCATTTAAATTCTATTTATATTATTGCGGGAAAGCTAAGGTTAATTAGTGCATCTCTTATTCGTCTGTTTGAAGTTGGGCTATGTTGCTTGTTAATGGATTTTTCTGTAATTTTGCCAGCTGCAACTTCTTAAATTTTGCTCGGAATCGACAATGTCTTGAGTGCAAAGAAGACGGACCAAAGAAGATTCAAGCAGACACAACTGAAATGAAAGCGGGAGATTGGATCTGTCCAAAGTAATTATCTAGTTTTCTATATGTTTCTCCTAGTGTTTCAGCACTGCTCTATTTTCTTTAATTGTTTGAATGCGCTTTCAGGTGTAACTTTATGAATTTCTCTCGCAACAAGATGTGTTTTAAATGTGAAGGGCATCGGCCAAAGAGGCAGCTCAACCCTGGAGAGTGGGAATGCCCTCGTATGTGACTAACACCCATCCCCTTTGGCACCCTTCCCTACTTACAAACTAATCAGACATTATCTCCCTTTATAGATGTGACTTTGTGAACTTCCGACGCAACCAGGAGTGCAAGAAGTGCACCCACGACCGCCCTGAAGATGATACCCAGGATAATAAGCTCGGCTATGATGTATGGAGAAACACCAAGGGAGCTGATAAGGGCAGAAGCTTCGACGCTCAGGAAGATGATGATGGCGACGAAGAGGTGTTGCCATACAAAGGGGAGCACAGGCATGTAGCGAGCAGAAGGGCGCCACCGGCCCAGAGGGGGTTTGCTGGCAAGAGTAGGAAGGATGATGATGGAGACGACGTCCTGCCATATGAGGGGGAGCGTAGGCATGCATCAAGCAGAAGGGAGGCACCAGCCCGCAAGGGATTCAGGAAAGATGACAATGATGATGTCGAGTTCGATGTCTTGCCCTTCGACGGGGAGTGCAAGCATGTATCAAGCAGGAGGTCGGGACCAGCTCGGAGGGAATTCAGAAAGGATGAAGGCAGCGAAGACGATGTCTTGCCATACGAAGGGGTACGTAAGCATGTGGCGAGCAAAAGGGCCAGCCCATCCCCAAGGAGGTTCACTGCTGCTAGAGGCCGTTGAGAATATGTGGTGGCTATACAGCATTGATTTAGGTTCTCCTTGCAGATACTGTATTTGCGCATACTTTAGGCGATGCATGAGATAACAGCGTTTGGGAAAGGACAGTGCTGAGCGTCCCCCGGGGGAATCGGGAGGTTCCCATCCCTCGGGTCCCCGTGCTGACACGTGTATCTTTTTTTCTGATCAAATTCTGCTTTTGCTTCATGTAGCAAATAATAACCCGTTTTTGCTCCCTATGTAGCAAAAACGGTTCGCCCAGAAAACAGAAAAGAAAAGACCGATTTCGCCGGAGACCTCACCGGACTCGCTGAACCTCACCGGAGATCTCGTAGCAACAAAAATGTGCTACTGTAGCAAAATCGACTTCGTCAGAGATATCGACGAAAACCTCGTCGTAGACATGGTAGCAAAATCTTTATAACAAGGTAGCAAAACCACATAACTATAATAGCAAAAAAAAAAAAAAATTTACATCGCCTTCTATGCGGCGTTGGTAGCATCGCCGGTAGCAACGTCGTGGGCCGTTGGTACCATCGCCGGCTCGAAGGTAGCAACGCCGCTCCTCTACGGTAGCACCTCCGCACACTGTTGGCAGCCACGGAGATCACCGATGGTAGCATTGCCGTGTGCTGCCGGTAGCATCACCGGTAGCAACGCCATGGGCCGTCGATAGCATCGCCGACTCGCTGGTAGCAACGCCGCAAGCCGATGGCAGCTCCGTCGGCCTTCCATGGTAGCAACGGCATGTATCTACGGTAGCACCGCGGGACGCCGATGGCAGCACCCCCGCCGACGGTCGGTAGCACCGGGCGCCCCCACCATGGCGGAGGTTGGGAGCACCACCGCCCCCCGCTTGCAGCAGTCTCGGCCGCCGTCCTCGCCGAGGAGGCGCGGGGGGGACGAGCCGACGACCTCACCAAGGAGGCGCGCGGCGGCGGCCGGGCCGGGGAAGGCGCGCATCGGCGGTGACTGGGCCGGGGATCCGCGTGGCAGCGGCGGGCCGGGGAGCCGCAGAGGCGCGCGGGTCGGCGGCAGATCGGGGAGCTGCGCGGCTGCGGCCAGGCCGCAGAGGCGCGCGTGTCGGCGGCGACCGGGCCGAAGGTGCGCGGCTCCGGGCCGGGGAAGCTGCATGGCGGCGCGGGCCGGGGAGGAGCGCGGCGGCGGCCAGGCTGCAGAGGCGCGCGAGTCGTCGACAGCGTGGTGAGAGAAAAATAAAAAGGAGTGGAGGAGAACGACGGGTGAAGGGATAAGATCTTGGCCTCGCGGTGGGACACGTGTCGTACGGAGGATCAGGAGGATGGCAGCACGCCGATCCCCCGGGGGAACCCAATCATTTCCCTTTGGGAAATTTGGGGACAAATTGTATTGACATCCTCATGAGGAAGGCGTTTTGGCTCCCGGGTCCAGCACCCGGTATGCCTTTTGATTTTTTAAAAATTGAAAATGTTTCTAAATTTTTTGAAAAAAATTGGCCAGAAACATACGCAAATGTCGAACAGTCGTGAAAAATTTCGACACAAAATACCAATTTTTCTGCTCTGTGCAAAAAAGACAAATTTCTGACAAAAACTGAGTATGTTTTTTGTCAGAAATTTGTCTTTTTTGCACAGAGCAGAAATTTTGGTATTTGCTGTCGAAATTTTTCACGAGTATTCGACACTTGCGTATGTTTGTGTACAATTTTTTTCAAATTTTAAAAAATCAAAAGGCATACCGGGTGCAGTGCACCCGGGAGCCAAAGTGAATTTCCGCATCCTCATATACTTTGGTGATGTATGAGAAAAAACGTGATCAAATACAACTGCTTTTGTACGATCGACCTTATGTCTCTCGGATACATTTAAACTTCCGTCGCCATATGAGAGGCCGGCCGGAAAGACACGGCAGATCGAATCTCCAAACCCTAGCTAGCACCTCCTCTGCCGCCATGACGCAGCTCGTCCGCGACCAACCAAATCACCCCTCTCCCTCTCCTCTTCCGACGCCCGGAGGCGACCAGCAACCCACGTCCCTATGTCGTCGTCCCGACCAAATTCTTCTTCCCGACGGCCGACGAATCTCTATCTACGAAGGTCGCCAGGGGGTTCTCGTCACCGACGACATCCGCGGGCGGACACGACCCGTCCTAGATGTCTACATGGAAGCCCTCTACGACCTCCACGCTGCGTCCCGCTGTCCTCCACCCCGCATGGGGGATCCCTTCCGTCGCCGGCTCCTCCAGCTCGGCCGCGATGCCCACAAACTATGTATTCTTCCCGACAACCGAACAATCCATGCCTACCTGGATAGGCGTGGGGTTCTCTTCACCGACGACATGGACGGGTCGACACGACGCGTCGAAGATGTTTGCAGGGAAGTCATCTCCGACCTCCAGACGAGGCGCCGCCGCCACGGTCCTCCACCCCCCATGGCGAAGCCCGTCCGACGCCACCTCCAACTCGACTGCGATCCCCACAGACCGGAGATCCTTCGCTTATGTCCTCTTCCTGACGACCGAATAATTCATGTCTACGCTGACAGATCTGGTGTTCCTGTCACCAAAGACAGGGACGGGTACACACGGCCCGTCCGAGATGTCGTACAGAGAGTCCTCTGTGACCTCTGGATGAGGCCCCGCGATCCTCCACTGCCGTATGCGACTGCTTTCTTCTTTGCCTTTTTTTGTTTTTTTGTGTGAAGTGGTTCTTATCGTGTTTATTGAATCCTGAGCAAACTTGCTTGGTTTTGTCCATTGTCATTTTGAGCCTCCGCCCCTACCGTTGTGCCACCACACCATTGGCATTGGCATTGCCCCTGCACCTCGCAGCGACAAAGGACAGAGAAACAAATTAAATTTGTTATTAGAGCACTGCACACCTTAGTTACCGCTTAGATATTAGTACTACATAGACTTAATGCCCAATTTGAACTGGTAACCCCAACTTTCTTTACTCTATTCTACTATTGCCCGTCCCACTTTCGAAACACACTGCATGGTCAACAGAGTGGTATTTAGATGAAGAGATCTAAGTTGTTTGTCGTTTCTTCTTTCTTACACTCTTGAAACCAGATTGTTTTTTCTGCATTACAATCTCTATTTTCTTCTTCTTATGAATCTCTCTCTCTCTCTCTCTAGATCTTCTCCTTGGGGAGAGATGGTTAGTCATATGTACTGTCCATTTGTTCTTATCCTTTATGCTTATGTTCTAGTCGAAATCAGATTTCTTAACTGAATTCAATGCTCAACTTTCATTGCTCTCTTGCTCGTGTGCCAGTTTCGAAACACGCTGATCATCTGAGTGGTATTTAGATTATGTTGCCTTTTGTTTCTTCTTTCTCTACTCTCTTGAAACCGGATTGTTTTTCTGCATTACACAATCCTCTTTCTTTATATCAGGCACGAGGGCAGGGAACCAAATGTCTTGGCCTCGAAGGAGCTGGTTGACAGTACATCGGGGAAATCATCCATCATGGACGCTTCCTCCAACCGGGCAGAGGCAGTGAATCAATCACGGACGCCCCTCATTACGTCCCGGAAACCTGCCGGTTGGAATCATCAATTTTTCATCCGAGTAGATTTACGGGGAGTTATCCACATGTATCCTAAGCTGGATGGACCGTTCGACAGCTTAGAGCAAGCTGAGAAGGCTATACTCCGCCACCTTGATGACCTGCGTGATCCAAAAATGTGAAGCTTCTTCTTAGCTCCCCCTAGACTTTCTGAAAATAAGAGGCAACCAGTAATACTTAATCAAGTTGGCCAGTTAAACTATGAACTGGACATAATAGACAACTCTCTAATTAATCGAAACAGAAGCCAGCAGCAGCTGTATTCATCCTCTAACTTGTCAAAAGTTTCTCACTCTTGCACTCTTACGGGTTTAAAGTTGCTCATTAATTGGGTTTCATTCATTGTTTATGAGGTGCAGAAACGACGGGCTTTCCAGATCGGAGATTGCTATACGAGATGCTCTTTACTGGCCAGATGGCACGAAGAAGTATTCTTTGAGATCCAATCCAGACACAGATCATATGGGGCTATTGGTTCAAGCTTTGTTGGACAAGTACAACGAGGCGTATAATCTTTTGGGGGTTTGCTCGCTCTCCCTCAATCACTCCCAGGATTCACTTGCATCATCAGTTGCTAATTTACCTTTGTGGCTACTCTGTTGAATGTGCGCATGTGGCCTTGATTGTCTTGTACTATACCAATTAATTATTGATGCAATCTGATTTCAGGATGCTGCATATCATGTTGAAAATGTCGTGAGGTTCCAAGAATTCTATAACGGTGATGGCGATGATGGCACATACTATCATCTGAATTGTACTAGAAAGACTAAAGGTGGCGTCGACAATCTCTTCTTTGCCGAAGTCAAGAGAACAATTAGAGAACGACTTGACGAATTCGAGCTCACCTGTCTCCATATGGTTAAACCCGCTGTTGATAACGGTACTAGTCTGACTTTGATTTTTCTAAGTTTTGTCCATACAGCTGTTTGGCTTGTTCCCTTGCTTGAGCTTTACTACATATACATTTTGGCATCTCTAAGAGCTAGTTAAATGAAATATGAAGGTCCATGCTATGGTTGTAAGAACGACAATGATGGTATGAAGCACCCCATTGATGCTCGTCAATTCAAAGGTGGCCACGTTCCCTTGCGCTCACGATGTTGCTGGGGTTTTCCACCGGGTTTGCCCAAGGATATTGATGCTATGATAAGAGCTAGGGAGCAAAGGATTATAAATGAATACAAGGTATGTATTTTTTTTATCTCGTGTGTCGTTTGTTGGTAATAATGTCACTACTCAAGTAGTTTATTTGTTTAGAAACTTGATGTGGTGAAATCGGATGCTGGAAGAACTGCTGCTTGTGATGGTTTGGACAAGAGCCAGCTGGGAAGGAGGGGCTTACCAGCCGCAGATGCTAGGATGAAGGAGGAAATGATTAGATATACATACGGGGTATGTAACCAGTATTTTATCTCGCGCACTTGGTACTGTTTCTTAGTATAATGCCACTCAAGGGGTTTATTTGTGTAGGAGCGTGATGTGGTAAAATCGGATGCTGAAAATCGGATGCGCATGCATGTATCAAGCAGAAGATCGGGACCAGCTCGGAGGGAATTCAGAAAGGATGAAGGCAGCGAAGACGATGTCTTGCCATACGAAGGGGCACGTAAGCATGTGGCGAGCAAAAGGGCCAGCCCATTCCCAAGGAGATTCACTGCTGCTAGAGGCCGTTGAGAATATTTGGTGGCTATACAGCAATGATTTTTTTGCTTGCAGATATTGTATTGCGTATACTTTAGGCGATTCAGAAATAGCAGTGTTTGGGAAATTTAGGGACGATATTGACATCATCATATACTCTGCTGATGTATGAGAAAAACGAGAATACAAGATCAATGCAACTGTTTTTGTCTGCTGATGTATGAGAAAAACGAGATCAATGCAACTATGTTTGTACGTGGTTTCCTTCAAATGCATGTCACTTTCTCAAACCGGAAACAAGAAAAAAGATTTGTGAAGTCTGTCAGACAGACTACAGGGTTAGCTGGGCAGGAACGATCCTCTACAGCCGACGGATTGCTCCCATCAGGAGGGAACCTAGCCGTTAATCACGCTCTGGCCCAGAGGTCAGAATGCATCAACCAGACTTAAGTGCTCGCCTCCGCTCAAAAATTTTAAATAATACAATTTTTTTATTCTTTTCCGGAAATAATACGCGTTTGTAAAGATTTACAGAAATAATGCACCCTCGGCTTTGCGCACGCCGACCAGGTCCTTGTTATAAAATAGCGCTGCAGAAAGTAGATCAACAAACAACAAGAACACATATTTTACGTGGAAAACCCTTACGGGAAAAAACCACGGCACGCACGAAGGCGTCTCACTATAATTGGGAGGAGTATTACATACACGAGAGGACAAACCCTTCTCGTGCTATCAACGAGGCTCTGCCTCTTTCTCTCTCTCTAATCTATGACTACCTGGACCTATATATAGTGGGGCAAACAACTCTCTTTCTTGGCGGACACGAAACAGAGTTGTAGTCAAACGCCGTAGTCCGGTAGGACTCCATCTATATTACAACAGGTACGTGGGATTCGGGACACAATAAAATAACACTACACCTTGGACCGAAATCCCTTACAATAGTCATAGCTAGCATCAACTCCTCAATTAAAGTCATCACAAGTAATCCTTGTCTTGAAACGTCCATAGGACTAATACACTTCTCACGAAGTCACATTGAGCAAATCAATCGGTAGGTCGTCCAGTAAACAACACAGCTGTCAACAAAGCAGACATACGAAGCTTGGGTCTTCCCAACAAAAGTCTGAGTCTGTGCCACTGACCTTAAAACCCGAAACTACTCAATCATCAAATGACATGCGTCATCATATCTCCTGTGGTGCCTGAACGAGCGCATAGCTCATAGTGCAACATCTTGGTGCACACAACATTGTGAAGAACTCATCTCATGGAATCTGAACGTGCTACAAAACCAAGAGCACAAATCTCGGCAAACAATACTCATGCAAGAGCATCTGGTACGGATAGCATCACGTACACCCACAACTGCCGACGGTCAATGAAAAAATCCATGACATGGTAAAAAAACTATCCTTGTAGAACAACTATCAGATGAAGGAACCTCCTGAACTGCAACGAAGCTCAAACTCTACAATAGACCCCTCTTAAAAGAGCAAAGACAACTCAGTTGCACTGAACCTTAACAGTACTCATGTTGTAGTATCTAGCAGAAACAAATCTCCTCCTGGCATCTCAGCTAATCCTCATCATGAATAGAATATCAAAAACAAAACCTTCACATGCATAGCAGCAATACTTGGAGAGCAAAAGTATATGCTGGCTACCAACAGGCTTAATAATTACCTCCTCCATAATTTTTTTTTTCGGATAATTGTGTTCATCATATAATTGCAGCAATGTATCTCCCAACGCTTGCGCCAACAACGCCCGCATCTTGACTTGCCATAGAGTAAACCTTGTGTCACGGCCCAACAACGGTAGATCATACTCCATAACCATGAGTAGATAAATCCGTACACAAGTAGTACAAGCCAACAAATATTCCTTGCAGAATTAAATTTGCGGAACAGACAACTGAGAAAATAGGACCTGGTAGCTGATTAGGTGGATGTAGCAACACGGATATTTTCATGGTACACTTATAGTGCACGTACCAATTTGTAGATGAAAAATTAATCTGAACTAGTACTCTCGAGACTTCAATGCTTCACATGAAGCTAGCAGCAGCACTAGGTAGCAGATTGCTTTGATTGCCTTGCATTGGGTCTTGATCCAACAGAGCTGACCGGTGGAATTTATTTGCTTGTCCATCAAACAGGTATGCTGCTTTACGTGCGGTGAAGCACGGACGAAATCCATCTAATCGTCTGTGTCTCCTCGATCGGTACTCCACGCAAGGAATTGGAAACCGACTAGAATAGGCGGCGGATCCGAACCGATCTGAAAAAGGCTTGCACACAGACAAGAAAATAGAGAACGGCTCTGGCGATCTCGGCGGATTGAAACAGCAGCGAAAAACAAATCTTACGAGAGGCGGCGCAATGGGCGCCCAAACGAAAAATCGTAAACTTTCAGCTCTCGTAGATTGGATCTCACGAAATACCTCAATAAAGCTGCATGAAACCGCAAGATTGCGGTTGTTGATCCGACGAAGATGAACTGCGCGATGCTGCCCCGGGAGCGCAGCGGGAAGTCTCCCGGGACAGCGGATCTTGAAACCTCAAGCTCTGATACCACTTGTTATAAAATAGCGCAGCAGAAAGTAGATCAACAAAGAACAAGAACACAGATTTTTACGTGGAAAACCCTTACGGGAAAAAACCACGGCACGCACGAAGGCGTCTCACTATAATTGGGAGGAGTATTACATACACGAGAGGACAAACCCTTCTCGTGCTATCAACGAGGCTCTACCTCTTTCTCTCTCTCTCTAATCTATGACTACCTGGACCTATATATAGTGGGGCAAACAACTCTCTTTCTTGGCGGACACGAAACAGAGTTGTAGTCAAACGCCGTAGTCCGGTAGGACTCCATCTATATTACAACAGGTACGTGGGATTCGGGACATGATCCTCTAGTAACCTGCCGATGGATG
Organism: Puccinellia tenuiflora; assembly: GCA_012064385.1. NCBI lineage: Eukaryota > Viridiplantae > Streptophyta > Magnoliopsida > Poales > Poaceae > Puccinellia > Puccinellia tenuiflora. The sequence goes on along the minus strand of QRDG01000129.1, from coordinate 1,230,897 downwards.
CTTTCGATCGATCTGGTAAACTGCTTCATGTGAACGTAACGGATTTGTATTGCTGCCTTTGCTTCACCTTGAAACTTGATCCGTCATGATGATCGATGTAGGCTTTGATCGATCGATGGTATACATGGCTCAGCTCCTCACATGGAATTGAAAGACCGACTAGCTGATAGACGGCCGCTGGGAAACTGGCGACGAGTGCAATCTCGGCGACTTGACAGAAAACGACGCGGAAGCGACGAAAACCAACTTGATCTGATAACAGACGTGCTTGCTTTGGAATCGATCTGGTCATCTGTGCCTTCGATAGGTACTCCACGGCGATTCATGCTTAACTCCTCGTACAGAATTAATACCGACTAGAGGACATAACACAAGCGTGAATCAAAAGGAAATCATACCGGACTTGAAGACTCTGACGTGGTGAATCCAACCACACAGACGGACGGATCGTCGAAGGCGGTGCACGGGACGCCGTCGAAAACTGTGAACTTTAGTCTCAGATCAGATCTCACGAATCAATCTTGATTTACCTCGGTGAAGCTGCATGAGGCCGCAACTGCCTCAATAAAATAACAGTCCTGTCGGCTTCGTCCACGCCGACGAGGTCCTGTCGGCTTCGCCCACGCCAAGCAGGTCCTGCCGGAGGCCGGGCCCAGTCTGCGTGCACCCTGTCGGCCTGCAATCGGCCACGTCGACGCCGAAAGGCTTGTCGGCCTCGCCGAAGCCGACCAGCCTCGGTGATATCGCCCGCGCCCCTGCCGCTCCTCTTTCTCCTCTCTTCTTCCTCCTTCCTCCACCGACGGCCGTTTCTTCTCTGCTATTTCCTCTCATTTGTTACCTCCTGTAGACTCGATTTTAGTTGATTTTGCACCCAAAAAATCATACCCAAAGCAGTAGGCAGTTAGGAAAAGCTTCGATCTGTTGATGGGCTAGTTCATGGAGGCGATTTGGAGGTGCTATTAGGGGGAATTGGTGGAGATCCGGTGGAGCTTGGTGTTGGAGTAGGAGCTTGGTGTTGGGCAAGGTTTGTGCTCCCTGCCCGGTGCTGCTGTGTGGTGGTGTTGGTGGTGCTTCTTCTGCTGCGGTGATTTAGGGCACGCTTTAAGGGTAATATTTTTTATAGATTGGTTATATTATGTTAGATTAAAAATAGAATATTTGTTAGTAGTGCAAATATTTTGTTAGTGCCGGTCGGGCCAACGGTCGTGTAGTATAGTGCTATAGTTAGTAGTGCAAATAATGTGTTAGTGTCGGTCTGATATTTGGGGGCAACAGTCGTATAGTAATATATGTAGAGTTGTTCGTATAAATAATTTGGTCCGGTAGTAATATTTAGTACTCGTTGGGCATTATTTTTATACTACAATATGGTAGTTGACGAGTCTTATTATATATTTTTTAGGTCAACAGAGATGTCTACTTTAGTAAGATTTTTTTATGGTTCGGGTACAGTCCGAACAAATGATCAGGGAGTTGATCTGAGTGAGTTTCAGTTTGTGAACATGGATATGAATGCCCCTGCCACATGGTCTATTAGTCAGGCGAAAGACTGGTTGACAGCATGTTTAGGCCTTAATCCGTCAGTATACACCGTCGGTGTGCATGCACTGTGGACGAAGTCCAGAACCAACGCCTTCTTTATTTTGAGGCCCGTAGAGGACACCTCTCAGTGGGTGCGATGGTTGCAAGGATGCGAAAAAAGGGGAATAAACCCTACAGCCTTAGTGATTCCCGTCGAGAAGGAGATCACCCCCCCTGAAGGAGAGGGCGGGTACAATCCATGCCAAAATAGTGAGTATATGTATACTTCTGAGTCAAATTATGGAGGTGCTGGTTATGAATCAGGGCAGAGCAGTCAGGTAGTTGGAGGACATGGTGATGGTGGCGAGGAAGTCAGTGTCGATGCAGCTAGTGGCGAGGCAGATGGGGACGAGCCAGATGGGGAAATGCAGAACCAGATGGAAGAAGAAGATATAGATGGTGAAAGTGGTACTGGTAATGAATCTGACGGGGGTAGTGAAGAAGAGGAGTTGCCTTTGCTTCATGCATGGAATCAGGACTTCAGTAATTCAATGAATGTGAACGATGGCCACGATTCTGCCTGGCAATATCACCAGAACAACATGGCAAAAGGTGCTAGCTATCAGGACAAGCAACATCTGAAGGACGCCATAATTCAGTGGGCAATTTCAACTAACAGGGTTTTGAAAACAACTGTGTCAAGTAAGCGATATCTGACAATGGAGTGTGAAGACATTAATTGTCCTAGAAGGGTGCACGGGTATATCCCTAAGTATGACACAACATGGGTGGTGAGTGACTTGGTACTGCACACATGCCGTATTACAAGTATCCCCAAAGATCATCGCAACTTGTCTTCCACTCTTATTGCTCGGATGCTGTACACGGAGATTGTGGAGAGCAAAACCATGGAAGTAAGGGCTATTATGCATAAAGTGAAGACAAGGTGGGGTTACCAAATTGAGTATGACAAGGCTTGGAGGGCTAAGCAGAGTGCGCTTGAGAGCAGATTTGGGTCGTTCTTTGACTCATACGACTCTGTGGTTCGTCTCCTGCACACACTGCAGGCCCGAAATCCAGGCACCTATGTAGACATCCAACACTTTTGGATGCCTGAGTTCCCAACGGTGAAGGTGCTGCATCGAGTTTTTTGGTCTTTTGGTGTATGCATTGAAGCTTTTAGTCATTGTCGACCTGTGATATGCATTGATGGCACATTTCTCACTGGCAAGTACAGAGGTCAGATTTTGACAGCCATAGGTCAAGACGGGAACAATCGGGTCGTCCCACTCACATTTGCCTTTGTGGAGAGTGAGAACACTGCAAGTTGGTTATGGTTTTTTAGGCAGTTGAAAAAAGCTTTTGTGCATGACAAGCCGAATGTCTGCATCCTTCATGATAGGCATGCAGGTAGTAATGCCCGGGGTTTTTCCCCAAATTAGAATTTGCTTGTTATTTTATTTTTGCATCATCATGACATCAGCATCATCGCATCGCATAATTTTTGCAACAAAAATTATTTTTATTAAACCCTATTTTATTTTCTAAAATTGTCGGAAAAATATTTTTATCGAGACAGTCGTCTCCGTTTTCAAAAAAATTAATTATCAAAATTATTTTGCAAAAGAAATAAAATGTTTTGAGCGAAAGAGAGAGCAGCCCAGCTAGCTAGGCCCAAAAGCCCAGCTAAGCAAACCCTAATTCCTGCCCTGGTGTTTTTCTGTTCCTACCCCCTCCTTCTTTGCAGCCACCCTCTCCCCTTTTTCTGGTTTCGCGAAGATACCCTCCCACCTCCTCTTCTTTTCTTTTTTCCCCCTCCCTTTCTTTTTCTTCCTCTCTTTTCCTTTTCTCTCTCCTCTCTTTTTCTTCCTCTCTCTCTTTTCTTTTTCTTCCTCTTCTCCCCGCAGCTCCCACACCCTGGCTCGATCCCGAGCTCCTCCGTCGATCCCGGCCATCTCCCTCTCCGGCCGAGCCTCTCCCTCCGCGCGCCCCTTCTCCTCCCCGACCTCGCCTCCCACACCATGGCACCCCCGCCGGCTCATCTCTCCACCGTCGCCTCCCTCCCCTCTCCTACTCCTTGCCGCCGTCTTCCCCCGTCGCCGGCAGCACTGCGGTCGCTGCTGCTCCTCTCTCCTCTCCCCTGGCGCTCCCCATCCCCGGCGGCCCCCTTCCCTCTCTCTCTCCTTGCTCCTCCCCCCCGCATCCTCTTCTTCCACCTCGACCCGAGCTCCCCCCTCCGTGCTCCTCCAGACCGCGTCGACCGACCCCGACGTGAGCCGGCCTCTCTCTGCCGCCTCGTCCCCGTTGACCCGCGCCTCCGCCACCTGCTCCTCCACCGCGCTGTGCCGTCCTCCTCGCCTGCACCTCCTCTCCCGGCCGGCCTACTCCACCCCTCCCGGCCTCCCTCCTTCTGAGCTCCTCCCGAACAGCAGCTCCACCATCCCGTGCACTGGCCACCGTGTGCTGTGCTCGGTGCTGTTCCCCGCCGCCCAATGGTGTCCTGGTCGTGTACGTCTCCGTGTCGTGTGTGGTGTTGCCGGCTCCGTGTCCTGTCCGTGTCTCCGTTCCCGTTCCCGTACACGACCCGTGTTCCCGACTCTGTTGCCACCGTCTCCATTCCCGACGGATGTCCGTCTCCGTGCTGCTGCTGCGCATCCTCGTCCGTGTCCCCGACACCGTGTCGTGGTTGTTCCCGACGTGTTTCCGTGTAGTGTTCCCGACACGCAACTTCCCCGTCGTGAAGCCGTTTCCCCGAAGTTTCCCGATCCATGTTTCCCCGATGCAGTTTCCCGATTCCGTTTCCCCGATTCTGTTTCCCGATGGGAAAGTTTCCCGGTCGTTTCCCGTTTTCCCGACGTGAAGCCGTGAACCGACGCAAGTTCTCCGCCGTGAACCGCGACGACCGTGAACGACTACCGGTGCCCGAACAACGACGACGCAACGACAAGAACTTCCCCGACCGGAACCCGCCGAGTTCTCCGATGCCGTGAACCCCGAAGGTCGAGTACCCCGACTCCGGACCCCGACGACCCCGAAGCCCGGAACGCCAAGGTCCGCTACGACGACGACCCGAGTACGACTACTTCCACAACGTCGACTACCTCGACTACTTCAACTCCGGATGAACGACTACTTCGGCTACCTCGACTCCGGACGGACATCTACTTCGACTACGACGACTACTTCGACTACGACCCGAAGACGACGGCTTCCGAATCCGAAGTTTCCTCGATCCAATGTGTGACCCCAACCCTAAACCCCTATATGCCATATATATCCGTATCTTATAAAATCATGCATCATTAATTAACATCGCACCTTTATCCATTTAGTCGAATTAAATCAATTTAATTATGGGATTTGTCCGGTGCATCTATATTGTGCACCGATCCCATTTAAATTGTTTTGCCATGTGTTAGGGAATAAAATTGGACAACATTTAATTTGTCATGCATCATGTCATCAACATGCCGCTTCTTTTGCCGTAGAGTAAAATGCATCTCTTTCGTTGCCCAGTGTTCGTTGCTTCTTCGGGATAGGCCGTTGAGTTGATGTGAGCAACGACAGGTTCTGCTACCTCTACCGGATTGCAGGCAAGTGATACTCCCTTGCTATCTTTGCTTGTCTTCTGCCTCTCACACCTCCTATCTTTTGTTCCTTGCTAGCCTTATATTGCGATGCATGTGTCTCGATCCTATTTGCATGTTTACCTTGCAGCCATGATATAGCCACACCCCCACAACCTATTAACCCTGTTGTTTGTTTACCTTGTTGGCCCTTGCGAGTCGTAGGCATGCTTAGGTTTGTTTTGCTCAAGTCTTTATCTAGTCATGCTTTAATATGATAGTTGGGTTAATTCACATGTTAATCTTTAATGTTTGGCGATGGGATATAATTAATAAAGATAAGGCACCGGCAGAAGGCCAATCGTGGTGATTTGTTCTGCTAGTGTCGCCTAGGACCCGAGTTCTTGTCCTCTGATCCAAGACTGAGCGCACTACCCACATGTGGGAGGAAATGGGACTCCCCTCGACCTAGTACCGGATCTGCAGCCTCGTCCAGGGCGCCACAAGTAGTTCGGGTGTTTCCATTTGCGCGACGCTTTATTTTGATGCAGGTACGGATGGGACGCCTCCGATACGATGATGGTTACTTACGGTAGGGCTGCGGAGCGTTCGTTTATCGAGTGTGGAAGGAGGGGCAATCGTATGAGTGTTCCCTCCCGAAGCCGTTCTCGCATCGGCTAGGTCCACCTCGGAGCTTCGGCCGGACTTTCAAGGTGGGTCAGACTTAGCTAGGTGGTTCCCTGGACAAGTGCGGTAGTGAAGGAAAGTGTAGCGTCGGATACCCTGCCGGCACACCTTAGGAAGTGTGCTAATAGCTGGCAACAAGGGTTGAAGTGCGTGTGGTTACATTTGTGCACCCCTGCAGGGTTAAATCTTTTCGAAAAGCCGTGTCCGCGGTTATGGACGACTTGGTGAAATGTGCTGGCTAACAAGATCATAGACAACTTACACCAAATGATTATAATTTGACTAGTAAGATAGAGCTACTTCAATAATAAATTATAAAATTGCCAACTGTGTGAGTGCCTTTGGGCTTGCTGCTCGTGGGATAAACGGGCTGGTAAGGAATCGGCTGGGTTATGTTTGGTGTTAGCATAGTTGGTTACCTATGCGCTCTCTTACCTCCTCTCTATTAGACGATTGTTGTAGTATGTCTCTATAGGTGGTTAGTGCTGCTTGCTGCTGCCTCAATCGCTAACCCTCTTTCCTCGGAATTCCAGCTTTGATATCTTGTGAGTATTACTTGCCAGTACTGTTTATAGTACTGACCCCTTCGGGGCTGCTATTCCAATGCAGCCAACAGGTTTGAAGTGTGACGACGTTAGCTTGGGAATCCCTCCGGCTTGGCCTGGGCAGGGATATGGTGCCTTTGCTTATCTTCAGGACTCTTAGTCCAATTTGTATCTTGTCCGTAGCTGGACACTCTTTCGTTTCCGCTGTTCTTTTGGATCTTTGTATTGTATCTTGTTGTTCTTGACTCGGTGAGTCGTTGTTGTATATATATATGTTCTTTTGTGGGTTCCATCAAGAACTGTTGTAATGTTATCACTATTCCACCCGCATAACGTGTGTGTTGCGACGTGCACGTTATGCCTGGTGGGCGTCCTTTAGGATCGTTATTATGCGGATTTGGCGGTAGCGCTCAAATCTGCATAGTACCGATCTTGGGGCGTTACAAAGTGGTATCAGAGCTCTGATTCTTCGATACCCCGCGGGTCCAGTCTACCTGTAGCATACCCTAGCTAACGGTCGTTGTTTGTAGATTGTCCAAAATATTTTTGCTAAAAGTTATTTGAAAATATCTCAATAGGACTCTTGTTTATTCCTTATCCCTTTGCTATTCCCCCTCTTACCTTATATGGTTTAAATCTTCTCTCTTATCCACCTTCCGGTTATAGTATCCTCGTGGGTGGACGATCTCTTGCCTTTGACCTAATAAGTTCGATCTTCAGAAGAATCTCGATAGACGAACATCGCCATCGATGTGAGCAAGAACCTCTTGTTAGTGGTGTCGAGAAGATCAACCAGGTGCGACAAGATTCGATAGAATAACTTCCTCTTCTTCTTCCTTACGGTAGTGTGGATCTCGGGGCGAGATCCCTTGTTAGTGGTGTCGGTTGTAATGCCCGGGTTTTTTCCCCAAATTAGAATTTGCTTGTTATTTTATTTTTGCATCATCATGACATCAGCATCATCGCATCGCATAATTTTTGCAACAAAAATTATTTTTATTAAACCCTATTTTATTTTTCTAAAATTGTCGGAAAAATATTTTTATCGAGACAGTCGTCTCCGTTTTCAAAAAAATTAATTATCAAAATTATTTTGCAAAAGAAATAAAAATGTTTTGAGCGAAAGAGAGAGCAGCCCAGCTAGCTAGGCCCAAAAGCCCAGCTAAGCAAACCCTAATTCCTGCCCTGGTGTTTTTCTGTTCCTACCCCCTCCTTCTTTGCAGCCACCCTCTCCCCTTTTTCTGGTTTCGCGAAGATACCCTCCCACCTCCTCTTCTTTTCTTTTTTCCCCCCTCCCTTTCTTTTTCTTCCTCTCTTTTCCTTTTCTCTCTCCTCTCTTTTTCTTCCTCTCTCTCTTTTCTTTTTCTTCCTCTTCTCCCCGCAGCTCCCACACCCTGGCTCGATCCCGAGCTCCTCCGTCGATCCCGGCCATCTCCCTCTCCGGCCGAGCCTCTCCCTCCGCGCGCCCCTTCTCCTCCCCGACCTCGCCTCCCACACCATGGCACCCCCGCCGGCTCATCTCTCCACCGTCGCCTCCCTCCCCTCTCCTACTCCTTGCCGCCGTCTTCCCCCGTCGCCGGCAGCACTGCGGTCGCTGCTGCTCCTCTCTCCTCTCCCCTGGCGCTCCCCATCCCCGGCGGCCCCCTTCCCTCTCTCTCTCCTTGCTCCTCCCCCCCCGCATCCTCTTCTTCCACCTCGACCCGAGCTCCCCCCTCCGTGCTCCTCCAGATCGCGTCGACCGACCCCGACGTGAGCCGGCCTCTCTCTGCCGCCTCGTCCCCGTTGACCCGCGCCTCCGCCACCTGCTCCTCCACCGCGCTGTGCCGTCCTCCTCGCCTGCACCTCCTCTCCCGGCCGGCCTACTCCACCCCTCCCGGCCTCCCTCCTTCTGAGCTCCTCCCGAACAGCAGCTCCACCATCCCGTGCACTGGCCACCGTGTGCTGTGCTCGGTGCTGTTCCCCGCCGCCCAATGGTGTCCTGGTCGTGTACGTCTCCGTGTCGTGTGTGGTGTTGCCGGCTCCGTGTCCTGTCCGTGTCTCCGTTCCCGTTCCCGTACACGACCCGTGTTCCCGACTCTGTTGCCACCGTCTCCATTCCCGACGGATGTCCGTCTCCGTGCTGCTGCTGCGCATCCTCGTCCGTGTCCCCGACACCGTGTCGTGGTTGTTCCCGACGTGTTTCCGTGTAGTGTTCCCGACACGCAACTTCCCCGTCGTGAAGCCGTTTCCCCGAAGTTTCCCGATCCATGTTTCCCCGATGCAGTTTCCCGATTCCGTTTCCCCGATTCTGTTTCCCGATGGGAAAGTTTCCCGGTCGTTTCCCGTTTTCCCGACGTGAAGCCGTGAACCGACGCAAGTTCTCCGCCGTGAACCGCGACGACCGTGAACGACTACCGGTGCCCGAACAACGACGACGCAACGACAAGAACTTCCCCGACCGGAACCCGCCGAGTTCTCCGATGCCGTGAACCCCGAAGGTCGAGTACCCCGACTCCGGACCCCGACGACCCCGAAGCCCGGAACGCCAAGGTCCGCTACGACGACGACCCGAGTACGACTACTTCCACAACGTCGACTACCTCGACTACTTCGACTCCGGATGAACGACTACTTCGGCTACCTCGACTCCGGACGGACATCTACTTCGACTACGACGACTACTTCGACTACGACCCGAAGACGACGGCTTCCGAATCCGAAGTTTCCTCGATCCAATGTGTGACCCCAACCCTAAACCCCTATATGCCATATATATCCGTATCTTATAAAATCATGCATCATTAATTAACATCGCACCTTTATCCATTTAGTCGAATTAAATCAATTTAATTATGGGATTTGTCCGGTGCATCTATATTGTGCACCGATCCCATTTAAATTGTTTTGCCATGTGTTAGGGAATAAAATTGGACAACATTTAATTTGTCATGCATCATGTCATCAACATGCCGCTTCTTTTGCCATAGAGTAAAATGCATCTCTTTCGTTGCCCAGTGTTCGTTGCTTCTTCGGGATAGGCCGTTGAGTTGATGTGAGCAACGACAGGTTCTGCTACCTCTACCGGATTGCAGGCAAGTGATACTCCCTTGCTATCTTTGCTTGTCTTCTGCCTCTCACACCTCCTATCTTTTGTTCCTTGCTAGCCTTATATTGCGATGCATGTGTCTCGATCCTATTTGCATGTTTACCTTGCAGCCATGATATAGCCACACCCCCACAACCTATTAACCCTGTTGTTTGTTTACCTTGTTGGCCCTTGCGAGTCGTAGGCATGCTTAGGTTTGTTTTGCTCAAGTCTTTATCTAGTCATGCTTTAATATGATAGTTGGGTTAATTCACATGTTAATCTTTAATGTTTGGCGATGGGATATAATTAATAAAGATAAGGCACCGGCAGAAGGCCAATCGTGGTGATTTGTTCTGCTAGTGTCGCCTAGGACCCGAGTTCTTGTCCTCTGATCCAAGACTGAGCGCACTACCCACATGTGGGAGGAAATGGGACTCCCCTCGACCTAGTACCGGATCTGCAGCCTCGTCCAGGGCGCCACAAGTAGTTCGGGTGTTTCCATTTGCGCGACGCTTTATTTTGATGCAGGTACGGATGGGACGCCTCCGATACGATGATGGTTACTTACGGTAGGGCTGCGGAGCGTTCGTTTATCGAGTGTGGAAGGAGGGGCAATCGTATGAGTGTTCCCTCCCGAAGCCGTTCTCGCATCGGCTAGGTCCACCTCGGAGCTTCGGCCGGACTTTCAAGGTGGGTCAGACTTAGCTAGGTGGTTCCCTGGACAAGTGCGGTAGTGAAGGAAAGTGTAGCGTCGGATACCCTGCCGGCACACCTTAGGAAGTGTGCTAATAGCTGGCAACAAGGGTTGAAGTGCGTGTGGTTACATTTGTGCACCCCTGCAGGGTTAAATCTTTTCGAAAAGCCGTGTCCGCGGTTATGGACGACTTGGTGAAATGTGCTGGCTAACAAGATCATAGACAACTTACACCTAATGATTATAATTTGACTAGTAAGATAGAGCTACTTCAATAATAAATTATAAAATTGCCAACTGTGTGAGTGCCTTTGGGCTTGCTGCTCGTGGGATAAACGGGCTGGTAAGGAATCGGCTGGGTTATGTTTGGTGTTAGCATAGTTGGTTACCTATGCGCTCTCTTACCTCCTCTCTATTAGACGATTGTTGTAGTATGTCTCTATAGGTGGTTAGTGCTGCTTGCTGCTGCCTCAATCGCTAACCCTCTTTCCTCGGAATTCCAGCTTTGATATCTTGTGAGTATTACTTGCCAGTACTGTTTATAGTACTGACCCCTTCGGGGCTGCTATTCCAATGCAGCCAACAGGTTTGAAGTGTGACGACGTTAGCTTGGGAATCCCTCCGGCTTGGCCTGGGCAGGGATATGGTGCCTTTGCTTATCTTCAGGACTCTTAGTCCAATTTGTATCTTGTCCGTAGCTGGACACTCTTTCGTTTCCGCTGTTCTTTTGGATCTTTGTATTGTATCTTGTTGTTCTTGACTCGGTGAGTCGTTGTTGTATATATATATGTTCTTTTGTGGGTTCCATCGAGAACTGTTGTAATGTTATCACAATTCCACCCGCATAACGTGTGTGTTGCGACGTGCACGTTATGCCTGGTGGGCGTCCTTTAGGATCGTTATTATGCGGACTTGGCGGTAGCGCTCAAATCTGCATAGTACCGATCTTGGGGCGTTACATATACTCAGTGCGATTAAGGCACTGACAAATCCTAGTCCTGAGGAAGAAACTCCATGGCTGGACTTGTAGAGCCGTTGGTGCATGCGTCATTTAGGGGCAATTTTTTTTTCACAGTTCAGACATAAGAACCTTATGAATTTATTCAAAAAATTGTGCAAGCAGAACCAAGAATGGAAGTACAATGTTATCCGTGNGTGGAACCGGTCTCTCATACACGGACGAGTAAGGTTGGTCCGGGCTGCTTCAATCTCACCATACCGTCAAGATACAAAGTGCACGTGAGAAGTTAGCAACATAAAATATCAACGCCCACAACTCCTTGTGTTCTAGTCGCACCAACATCTACGAATAGATCTAGGCTCTGATACCACTGAAGGGGGGACGTTGCATAGAAAACAAAAACAAATTCCTACGAAACAAGCGGATGAAACCCCACGATCTAGATCTACTAGATGCAAGTAGCGAGAAGGAGATCCAATCTCTTACCTTGAAGAACAATCAAATGCGTTTTGTCGGTGTAGGGGTCGGCTAATCGATCCCCACAACTAGACGTATCTAGTCGTGAGGAGATGTATTATCCACGCGATCCAATCCGTCGAAGCGCCACAACGAGCAGCACCTCCGCGGTATCCACACGTTCAGCTCGATGAAGACGTCCACTCCTTGATCCCACAAGCGAGGTAGACGTGGCTAGATGAAACTCAGCAGCATGATGGTGTGGTGGTGATGATGGTGTAGATCTCCGCGAGCAGGGCTTCGCCTAAGCCAAGCAAGAGGAGGAGGAGGTGGTGGCGCACCAGCCCTACGGCTAGGGGTGGCGTGGTGGCAAGAGGTGGAGGTCGGCTAGGGTTAGGGTTTAGGGGTGGCGGCTAGGTGGTGGTGCGGCTTGGGCTCCTTGGGGAAGCTCCTCTGGTGTGTGCCGCACCCCCCCCCACCCCTTTAAATAGGTGGAGGCAAGCCTAGGGCCGGCCGGCCCTAGGACTTGCTTGCCCACCAAGCAAGTCATGTCCTCCTAGGACTCCACCTCCTCTCCTTTCCCCTTTGGCCGGCTAGGCCCATGTGGGCCTATGGGTGGTGCGCAGCCCATGTGGTTGCTGCACCCCCTTGGTCCATGTGGGCCCCATACTTTAGGTGGGCCCTACTGCTATACTCCTCTAGAACTTTCTAGAACCTTCCGGTACTCTACCGAAATATTCCGGAACTTTTCCGATACCTCCGGAAACCACTTTCCTTATATGAATCTTATTCTCCGGACTCCTCCGGAACCCCTCATGACATCTATGATCCCATCCGAGACTCCGAATCACCATTCGTCCATTCTATCATTTAATTCATCGTTAACCCTAACTTCATCGGAGCGTTAAGTGTGTGACCCTACGGGTTCGAGAATATGTAGACATGATCCTATCAATAATTAATAGCGGGACCGGGATGTCCATATTAATTCCTACACAATCAACGAAACTCTTTATCGATTGAACCACGATGCCGGAGATTCAATTAATCTCATATACGATTCCCTTTGTCTCACGATATTTTACTTGCCCGAGATTTAATCGTCGACATCCCCATGTCTAGTTTAATCTCGTTACCGGCAAGTTCTCTTTACTCCTCCATAATATAGGATCTCCGTGATTACCACCTAATCACATGTCTGCAGACTTTATGATGCTACATTATCGAGAAGGCCTAGAGATATCTTCTCCGTCACATGGAGGGACAAATCCCACTCTTGATTCATGTCACCCAACAACCTACCATCGGAGATACCTGAAAGCCATCTTTATAATCACCCAGTTACGAAGTGACGTTTGATGTCCGCAAAGCATTCCTCCAGTAAACGGGAGTGACATAATCTCATGGTCTAAGGAAACTATACTTGGCATGTACTAAAAGTGTTGGCAATGAAAACTTTGTGACGATCAATTGCAACTCTTTATTATTTGGGTCTTGTCCATCATATCATTCACCCAATGATATGACTCCGTTATCAAGTGACTATAACAAGTCCTATTGTTAGGAAACCTTAACCAACTCTTGACTAACGAACTAGTCCTTCAGAGGCTTACTACGGACACCTGGTTGTTTATATTCCACACATGTATTATGTTTCCGATTAATACAATTTTAGCTTGGATAACAAACTATTATCATAAACATGAATATGCTAATAAACCATTTTATTATTGCCTCTAGGGCATATTCCCAACAGTGGACATTGACTAGGCCGGATACGACCAACAAGACCACTACTTCCTTTAGATTTGATCAAGAAATAATGGGAAAACAAAGAGACATGATTAGCTGCTATTCAACAAGTCTTCCCACATCACCTTGGGTCAAGAGAAGTTAGAGACCAAGTTCTTCACGTTTTGGACACAGATTCGGACTTCAGGGATACACCTGACTTCAAACGATGATCATTTTTGCATACGGACTTCGATTTAGGTGATTCTTGTTTTGTTGGAAAGAGCATCTCATTAAATTTCCAATTCCATTGGTCGCACCTCCAAATTCGCTACGAGCAAGAAATGGCGGCCAAAACAGTACAATGTTGTTGTAGGAACTGGGCCAGAATTCGAGTCTAAAGGTGCTGCGTCACCTCTAATTGGGCCCAAATGCCTTGTCAAATTAGGGTTGGCTTTTAGCTGCCTTGGGGCGTGCTTCCACCCTCTTGGCCACCACCCATTAGTCCTATATAAGTAGATCCATCTGGTAGCGTTTAGATTTGGATTTTATTTAGTTAAAAGTTAGCAAATTGCTGCAACTTCGTGTACTCGATTTGTGTCAAACGGCCAGATCAAGACCGCTTACGGAATCCCACCTTTTCAATAAAGGTTGGTAACTCTTGGAGATTGATTTAGCGATTGCGTTGGCGCTGTGTACTTGTACGTGGAAGTCGGATCGCCAAGGTCGAACTTCATCAGAATCGATGTATCTCATCTCATCGAAAGATCAGACTACCTTTGCCCTATCACACAACGGTTGCTGGTATCCAGTTTAGCAACATAAATTTTCGACACGATCTTCTCACTGTGACATGGCTAATGGCAGTGAATAAATTTGGAGCTTGGGCCATGACCTTGAACTTTCTACAGAGGCGGACTTCATGGTTATGTGGATGATACAATGTTCAGGTCTTGGTTTTGGTGTTGGTCTGCAGCTTGGTGTTTGGCGGTCGATTGCGGTATGGGCCGTCCTCTTCTGTGAACACAGAATTTGGAGGACACCGACAGTATGCGACGCAGTTAGGACCCTCTGTAGGCCGGTGTAGCTGCTCCACTTTAGTCGCCTCGCTTACGGGAGGGGACCATGACCAGCTTATAAGGGATAGTATCCCTCCTCCTTTCAGTCGGGACTTTTGAGATGGAGTGTGCTCTCCTCCTGTAGTTGGGCCGTGTGCGCATAAACGTCTGAATGTAGGCCGAGTATTGGGCTGGGCTTGATCGAGTGGACGCTAATATTTGGTATTAGAGCCAGCATCACCATGCCCTCCTGGGGGGCTTCCTGGGGAATGGGATATTAGGACCCCTCTGTAGGCCAATGTAGCTGCTCAAGTTTGGTCCCACCTCGCTTATGGGAGGGGGCCATGTCCAGCTTATAAGGGAGAGTATCCCTCCTCCTTTCAGTTTGGGATTTTGGGATGGAGAGTGAGCTCTGGCCTCTGGTAGTTGGGTCGTGTACGCATAAATGTGCGCACGTAGGCCGAGTGTTGGGCTGGGCTTGAGTGGACACTAACAGACGCCCCCTCCACTTTGAGATCAAGTTTGATTTGACTCGGCAAGTGCTACGAAGGACAACTTCGACGAAGTTGCCAAGTCATGCCTTGTTGGTGGGGGCTATGCATGGCATCTTATACAGAGGTGTCAAGTTATGCATGTTCCTGGAAGGTGTTGAGCACGACGTCTCTTCCACGGTGTCAATTCATCCATGTGTTTTGTTCGGTTGAAGGTGATGAGATAGTGGTTGGATACGTGACGGTATGGGACGTCATCGACTTCCAGTTTCTCCTCCAACTACATGTGGTTAGCGACGAGTCGCTTGTCTGAGAAGTGACGATGGTAGCAGCGTCAACATCGAGTTTGCACACTTCGGTGGAAACACTTAAGGTAATGTCGTTGTGAGTGCTTGTGTCATGTCCTTACTTAAGGTGGTGGCTCAAAACTCGCCTTTGGGAGGAAAATACCGAACTCGACTTACGGTTGGACTCGTCATCATCGGCGCACATGTAATTCCTTATTAAAGGCTTTGCCTAGAAGATGTGTATTTTCTCCTTGTTTATGTATTTTACGATAGGATAGTGGTATCCTGGTGAAGGTATTGTCACTAGGCACGAAGTCTCAGGTTTGTTTTATTTGTCTCTTTATTTTCATGGCATCCAACCTTAAATCCTACACATGGTATTCAAGGATTACTTACGGAAAATCTCTTCAAATATAACTCACGGAAATCATTAGTTCAGAGGTATTGTCATTAATTATCAAAACCACACATGGGGCTCCATGCACTTTCACTAAGCATATCTCTCTCATATCAATGCTTCGGTCCGTTAGCTAGAGTCCTTCCTGGATGTAGCCAAAACACATTTTCAGACCAGGATGCATCATGACCACATCGATTCAAGAGATAGTCGATGGAATTATGAAACCAAGTTTGCGCTTCGCTATCAACGAACCAGTCAACTTTGCATTCTAGATAGGTACGGTTAGAACCAAGGCCACAAAAAAATCCACCATGATGCAACTGAACACTAAAACTTTCCTGGCTAGATGCCCACATTACACTAGACAAATCACACAAAAAAATCCCCTTGTAGAAACCCTAATTCGACTACATCGAATGTTCTAAGCAAGTGCGCCTAGTATCCAACGATTCCATACACTACACAGCCACCTGCTCCTCTTTGTGCCGTGTGATGGTGAAAAGACCCTGTGATCGAGTAGTATGTAGAGCTAGCTTCTACTATTATTATATATTAGTGGGTTTCTGGATCGACTTTGACTATAGATGATGTGTCATCGAGATAAAGATAGCAGCCGGATCTTCTATTAACCATGATCTACCCCCTCTCACTACTAGGAAAAGGCTTATAGGTAAGCCACGTATCCGTGGCGCACTGTAAGCATTGTGCGCCATGGCTAATTATGCGTGGCGCACCTCTTGGTGTTGCGCCACTGACACAAACTTATCCGTGGCGCAGGTTTCTGAGATGTGCGCCACGGCTAAGATGGGCCCTGGCCGGCGCGGCCTGTGCGCACTCAGGCGTGGCGCGGCACAAACATGTGCGCCACGGGTAGCCTCTTAGCCGTGGCGCATAGTAATACCCTGCGCCACGGGTAAGTGTAGCACCCGGCCGGCCCACACAGAGGGGAAATAAGAGAGCGCATCGATCCCCAGTGTGGCGCCGCTCTCGATCCGGCCCCGATCTCCTCCTCGCGCCGCCTCCGCCTCCTCCCCGCGCCGCCTCCGCCTCCTCCCCGTGCCGCCTCCGCCTCCTCCCCGGCCGCCTCCGCCTCCGCCACCAGGAATCCCGCAGGAGCAGGAGGACCCCACGACGACGGCGCTCGATCCGCTGCTCCACGGCGACGGTGCACGGCACTGGTAAGCCACCTCCCCGCCCCCTATCCCCTCACCCTCCTCCGCCTCCTCTCTGCCCTCCTGCTCCCCCGCCCCTAACCCTAGATTGACGGCCCTCTCCAACTCCCTCTCCCTCCCGCTCCCCTCCCCCAAGCTCCCCCTCGCGGTCCGCACCGCCGCCCCCTATACCTCCCCTCGCGGTCCACTCCGTCCCGGCCGCCTCGCGGAGCACGACGTCGTGCTCGCCCTCGCGGACTCCCGCGGCATCCCGCGCGCACCTGCAGCCGGACCTCCTCTCCTCCCTTGCCGACGCCGGCCGCCCCGACCTCGTTTGCGCCGTCCTCCGCCAGGCCGCCGACCTCCGCTCCTCGCCGCGCTCCGCTGCTTCCTCTCCCCGGCCTCCGACGCCGCCTACGACGCCAAGGGACGCAGGGAAGAAGGAGAACGCCGTTGAGCACCGTGGACTGCGTCGACTCCCTTGTCCTGGCCGCGGCCGTGTCTGAGCTGGACGGCGGGGAGGTGGCCGGCCTGATGAGGTACCTCGTCAAGTGGATCAGCAAGTACTGGAGGTTCTCGGAGGCGCGTCCTTGCCCGGAAGCAGTGGGAGTTCCAGGGTTGGAGCCGTGCGAGAGCGTGCCGTCGCTCGGTGCGGTGACCAGGGGGATGGGGCTGGTTCTGGACCAGCATTTCTCCCACCTCGTGCTGAATGCGGAGGTGCACAAGGACTTGTGCGATGCGGAGGTGATGGTGAAAGAGCTTGCTGTCGAGGCCGAATCTTCTGGCCCAATCCTCGACTTCTTCTTCTTCTTACATGTAAGCTACATTATTTGCTTTGTCAGAGATATCTCTGGAGTGTGCATGTGTAGCTTTTGCGCAACATGGTCTAGGTCTCGCCACCTCTCCGTGCAATGAGATCGGCATCGGCTACAACCTGTCTAGGTGAGCTCCAGCTCCTCTGCTACGAGTTATGGCCAGCGTGTTCTAGTGTTAGGGTTTTGATAGCTAGGGTCAGGATTTGGTTCTAGTGTTTTAGTGTTCCGGTAATAACACTAGTTAGGCTTATTAGGTGAGCTGCTGGCTTGAATGGCCGTAATGGTTATGGCTTTAGCTAATTGCTCTGGTTGAGTAGGTACACTAGATGTATATGGTCCGTGGCTGCTACTTGCTGGTATTCTCTTACATTATATGTGCTATTTTCTTTCCTAACCACCGGACTGAATTCTGTGCTTGTTTCGAACTTATTTTCTTCGAAAGCCGATGATTAAAATGTTGTGGCACTAGGTTGTAGGCCTGCAGGTCTTGTGAGCCTTGTGATATGCACAAGTACCAAGTTTTGTGCATCATACTTGGCTCACCAGATCCTGCAAGTCTACTTGTGTGTCCGACCTAAGTATGAGGCGCAAAATCTAAGTCATTTTTATTTTGTTTTGTTTTTTTCTTCTAAGCCGATGATTAAAATGTTGTGACACTAGGCATTTTAGCCTCCCTGCAGCGAATGGCACACAACGAGCGTCTACCTTTGTCACCGAACCCAATGGCTGGATTTAGCCTACCTGCTGGCATGTTCTCTGGCATTATTGTGTTGTCTTTGTTCACCGGCCAGCCATTAGATCCACCTCCTGTAGGTCGGTGAATAAAGACAATACAACGATGTTGTTGGAAACACAAGCCCTCAGGTAGGTTGAATCCAGCCACTGGATTTGGGTGACACAATAATGAATTGCCGAGGATCCTGCAGGTCTACTTGTGTGTCCGACCTAAGTATGAGGCGCAAATCCGAAATCATTTTGTTTTTTCTCTCTTTCTGAATGCCGATGATTAAAATGTTGTGTCACACTATGTGATTCAGGGAGGTGCTAGCGGACCTTGTGATATGCACAAATAAACATCTTGTGCATACTCTTACTTGGTCCGCTTACCCCGTTCCTGATCAATGTGTGTCCAATCTAAGTATGAGGCATAAACTCAAATCATTTTGTTTCTTCTCTATGAATTGACAAAGCCGATGATTTAAACTATGCCATGGTAAAGGCAAGGAGAGTGTGTACAATGCCTTGTAGTATATACAATTGGAGTGTTTGTATTAATACATGGTCTTGTACACACTCTTTTTGCCTTGTTTTGCACGGCAATGATATATGAGGCTTTCCATTGTTAACTTCTCGCATTTCGTAAATTTTAATATTACTTTTGTAACAAAATTTTGACTTAAGCATTTTTTACTTAGGTGTTCTCGGTGACGATGTCCATGTTGGACCAGAGGGGCGATGTGCGGGACTGGGCTCCACCGGGCTGGCACTGGGAGGTGCTACCTTTCGGGACGCGCAGCTTGGTGAGGAATCCGGGTGACGTCGTCGACCCTGATCTTCTGTGGTGGCAGTCGCGTGGGCCACGCTCGGTGCAGAGGGAGCCGGCCCCCGAGGAGGAAGTACGTCGCCGTATTAGGGAGGAGGACGAGCACGTCCGTCGATACATCTATCTGCTGGTTAGGCAGTATGACGGTAGGTGGTCGTTTCTTCAGAGGGTTCCTGCTCACGTGAGTTATGACCCTGTGAGGGTTCCTTCTCTTTGGATGCGTAGCGCCGCCGTCGACTCAGTACAGTTCGATGAATCAGAAGGTTCATGTTGAAATTAGCTAAGCTTCATGTATTAGCTACTGGATATGTAATAATATGATCGATGAACTGTGATTGTGATCAACTTTGTGTAATAATATGATCGATGAACTATGGTTGGAAATTGTGTATTTGTACTGGTTTATCAAATATTTCTCTCTATATAATATTGGAATATGAATTTCCTGTAATGTGATATATCTGTATTAACAACTGTTTGTATAAATACCTGTATAAATACCGTATTTTCTGTATATAAAAAATACAGAAAAACTTAGCCGTGGCGCATGACAGAAGGTAGCCGTGGCGCACCCTAGCCGTGGCGCATGAGTAAGCAGTGCGCCACGGATACTTCCCCTTAGCCGTGGCGCAGGATAGACATGTGCGCCATGGGAAATACTCGTGGCGCACATCTGTGCCTGCGCCACGGGTAAGTTTGGTTACCCGTGGCGTGGCAATCCGTGGCGCAGCCCCCTGCGCCACGGGTAGCCTTATTTCGTGCGCCACGGGTAGCCTTTTCCCTAGTAGTGTCTTGGCCACAAATTTCACAATGCATGTCTTCTTTGTTTACATGCTAGCCAAATATATTTTGGTTTGACCATCAATAACATGGAAAACACATACATACATACATACATACATACAATGATGCACAATACCAGATCCATCGAAACCTAATCCAACATATTATTATGAAACTGGATGGCCAAAATGATCTTGGAAACCGTGTCAATGTGTATAATTAACGTTCTACGTTGTGCCCTTATTTGGGGGAAATGGCAAAACGCGTTGGATCACAATGTGCATGCACTGGTTGGTTGTGAGTTGTGGCCAAGTGTAGCATATTTAAACCTGGCCACGAGGATGGAGCCACCCAGTGCATGGCTCACCTAATCTTTCCGATAATGCAATGCAAGCAGGGTTTGGTTTTCTTTCTCCAGGCACATGAGCGAGTATCTCGTGGAATTGAATATGGGATCACTCAAGATAAGGGGACACACATGCGAGTTCATTATGCTATTCGATCCCGTGGGGTGGGGCGATCTGTTCATTTTCTACGAGGCCACGTATGTCTTGCCAGGTTCTTTCACGCAGAAATGTAGCCGGGACTCAGCGGCATGATGGACGTGGGGAGCATATGCTCCAGCGCATCGACAGTATTATTTTAATTTTGTACGAACTTTGATATTACTTACTCCATTCCATATTATAAACCGTTTTGGCAAACTAATTTAGTTAGCCAAAACGGGTTATAATATGAAACATAGGTTGTATGTTTGTACGGTTTCTTGTACATACGTCTCTGGTTGTTGTCTGGTATGAGCTCAGTACCACGTATACTCCCTATTTACAAATACACATATACATGTCCTGAACTACCAAGGGCTTGCTTGAGAGTAGGGATTTTCATAAGAAATTATGTAGGACTTCAACACATCTGGATCAAGGGAATGAGCCCGACAAGTCAAATTCATAAAGCTCCTAGCAAACGGACCCAATCCATATTGTGTGTGTCTTGAATTTACTTATTCTCTCCTTGCAAAAAAAGAAAAAGAATTTACTTATTCTCTCAACCTTGCTTCCACACACACACACACACACACACACACACACACAAACAGGTTTCATGTTCGATTCAGGAGAGACTATATTTCAAGTCTTTTTTCTGGCTCTTCCTTCAGTTAATTAGGGGGAATTCTTGACGTAATTTCGAGTTTTTCTGGACTTGTTGCGTGAGAATTGAGAATCACATGCTAACTTGAATATCCTGATGGTTTTGGTTGGGACCATGTGTAGAGCCTCAGCCACTAGACGCTACAGTTATCCTGCAATTTTCTATGCAGCTCTGCCTAAATTTCTGTACCAGCTGCGAACTAAATTCGATATCTTTTTAGCAGATCTGTGTGTGTGCCGTGGGAATGCGTAAAGGAGAGGCGCAGGCTGCAGACGATCTCTAGACTGAAGCTTTTCTTCCCTGCGCACTGATGACTGACTTGATAGAGAAGGTCTGGCTGGCCAGGAGGTGAGATGATGGAGAGAGTGAGAAGGAAAAAACTGGTAGGTTTGCAGATGCCTTTTCACCATCGCAGGGCTTGCATGGTGTCATGTTGGTACTCGCTTTCCGTCAGCATAAAGTTGGTCTTTAGTGAAGGGAGACAAAGTGGAAGCAACGGCTCCTGATTACCACGAGTCTCCTGAAAAAGGTTGAACATACTAATGAATAGCTGGAATAAATAACATGCCCATATCGAAGACGAAATTGCAATAAAAAATACAATGCACAAATGAGATCAGTACATGGAATGTATTGGCCCGCTCCGTTCCTAGTGGCAGCACAGGCGAAACCCTAGTTGCCGCCCGTCTTCCTCGTCCGCTCATCCCGCCACCGTCGAAAGAAGCTAATGAGTAAAGCCCGTTCGGCGGACGGCGGTAGTGGGCTCTCGTCACCTCCCGGCCGCTACCAGTACATATGGTTGGCGTGAAGGGACGGAGCTCGGAAAAAACTTCATGTATATATCTACTCCATTTTACCGGGGTCATCTTCTATAAATAATCTCTAGCTAGTGCTAATTAATAATCAGCTGACCCCACCTCATCTAAGGCAGCTCCGTCCCTGTTGGCGTGTGGTCCGAAACGGTGTCGCACTCAGTGGAGCTCAGAAACCGGGACCATAGTTACAAAGCTTTTTGGTGGTGGCATGGCCGCGACGGCTGTGAGGTTGTGCGCAATGGCGAAGCCACATTGAGAACTGTGTGGTCAGTTGACCACACATGTTTTTGGCAAATCCTTTGTATAGAAGCATAAATCGTGGAGAAACAATTAAAAATTAGTAAAAGCACATGTATTTGACATCACAGATTTCAAATGACATCACAGTGTTCAATTCCTGGCACCGCCACAGGCTGTGCGGTGCCCCCAGTAGATTTGGGCAGCGAATACATCGACATGTGTGGCTGCTGAAAAAGGATCAAAGATAGAGACGTCATCCATGGCGGCGATCGTAACTTGCGATACGGCTGTACCCCAATCTGAGATAGTAGGATACTATGGCTTTATATATCGTTCTAGGCTGCAAACTGGGATTAGTGCGTGGCCGCGGTTGCACCTGGACAACGGAAGAGGTTCTTTTGTTAAGGGGATCCCCTTTTCCCAAGTTGGCCATCTGTTGATGGCGAGGCCCTTAACGTGGGTTCTGGCGATGATCTCGTACGTTGTCGTCGCCGATCACGTTAGAACTTGACGTGTGACCAGTGGTTGTAAGGCTCAACATTGAGGCCGAAAATATATATAACGTCGCATGGCTCTCGTGTGTGAGGCTTGTGCATACTCGTTGCCAAAAGTTGTTTGGGACACAAACACAATGCGTATCTGATACTATATGTGACGACCAGCTGAGCCTGAGCGAGCATATCATGAAAACTGTAGCAGTACCAAGAAGAGTCACACTACCTTGTCGATCGTCCTCTTTGGTGCATGCAGCACGAAAGACCTTCCTGACATCACCACACAGTAGCACATTTGGTCACGTGGCTATACCTAACTAGCTAGTGGTACTCCATCATCGTCTCGACGTCTCGCAACCGCAGCAGCCAGCGGCGTCACCACAAGATGGTCCCTTGCTGCTGGGCGAACAAACAACGTCGTGGATTCATGGTGCATGGATTCAACAGCCCTCGTCCCAACAGTTTGCAGTGTGTTTCTGGTACGCATGCCTGCCACCCACGGACCAAGAGACACGAACCAAAGAGAATGCGGCTGACGACGCAACGCAACGGTGGTCGATACTACAAGCTACCCCTTTGTTTTTCTTCACCTGCCCGCATGCATGATCTGCGTGCACACCTAGTTGGATCTTGTCAGCTGTATAGTATACTCTCTCCGTTTCGTGAATAAGGCTTTTTTTTTTAAGTCAAGCTAAGTTAATTTTGATCACACTTTTATAAAAAACTATCAACAACTACAATATTATATGGACATCATGTGAAAATATATTTCATGATGTATATAACGATGTTTATTTTATATTATACATGTTCATAGTTTATTTAAAAAACTTGGTCAAACTTCACATAGTTTGAATTTTCAAAAATAATATAGCTCTTATTCATTGGAATGGAGGTAGTATCGTAGTATTTGCACCTGCAGAGTGCAGGCTGATGTAGATCGACAAACTAGCTACTGCAGTACTCCTACTACATACTACTACTACCTTCCTTGAGTGAGTCATGTGGCGACCAAGCAAGTGACGTAGATGATGAGCCACAGTCGAGTCGAGCACATAATTATGTCCCCACTTGCAGCAGCAGGGAGAGAGGGAGAGAGAGTTGGCCTCCTCTCCAATCGATCAGGTCACACCTCAACCTCGTGTGCGGACTGCGTGCCGACTTGTTGCTTCACCAACCACGGCGGCGCAATTCTTATTTGCCGCTCCGTGCGGTGCAAAGCGTTCGCGTCACTGAAGGAAGCCTGCAAATAGCCGGCCCATTCGGCGGGGTTTTCAGTCTACTTTTTATTTTGTTTTGTTTTCTCTTTCTTTTCGGTTTTTTCATGGGTTCAAAAAAATACGTTCTGGATTCGAAAAAATGTTTATTCATATTAATTGTGATAGTGTAGTTTGAAAAAATGTTCATGGTTTCGAAAAATAGGTCTGCGAATTCAAAAAAATGTTCATGAGGTTCAATAACAACCATTCAGAAAATGCGATCAATGACTCCAAAAATAATAATGGTGTTTGAAAGATATTCATGATTTCGATTAAATAATACGTTCATGTATATTAAATAATATGTTCATGTTTAGACAATGTTCATCTTAACTCGTACTACTAGAATATAAAAAACGTGCATTGCCACGCCCGTCCATCTTGATGAGAAAACGGTATAAATATTTGACACACTATGGATCATAAAATACTAAAATTGTTACAATGCCTCATATGGATGGAGTATATTTGGTAATAAAATCTACGTTCATTCAAGGTCTTACATATTGCTAACATAAATCGGCATACACACACTAGAAAAGAACATGCAGGTGTTGGTATCGTGGTTTAGGATAGCATACAAGTATCTATGTAAACACTATCAGACATCATTAACGCTGATTCAGGCTAATCTCTTTTGAAATTTTAACGGTAAGGTAGCAATCTCTAACAATACCACATTTACTATTACCCCCCTTAAGAATTTATGGACTAGAAAAGATGTTACAGTACAAGGACTCCTATTGCGTATGATGTGTATGGACTATGTTCAGAATTACTACATGTAAGGAGAGAGAGAGACTTGAGTACATTTCAGTTTCAGATTTCTTCTCCATTGATGTATAGTGGAACTTGCAGATGTTGGTACCGTGGTTTATGATGCCATACAAGTATCTACTCCCTCCGTTTTTCTATACAAGGCCACTTCGTTTTTCGTGTCAAACTTTGACTTTTAATTTTGGTCAACAAAAACTGAGTTATATTTCATAAAAAATATATCATTGGAAAGTTCTTTGAAATGTGCATCCAGTGACATATCTTTTGTGGTATATAACTCAGAGCTTGTTGGCAAAATTAACGACTAAAGTTTGTCCTAAAAACATGATGTGGCCTTGCATTCAAAGACAGAGGGAGTATATAAGCACAGACATCATTAACACTGATTCAGGCTACTCTCTTTTGACATTGTAACTGTAAGGTAGCAATCTCTAACATTACTACATTTACTATTTTCCCCCTTAAGAATCAGAACACCCACAGGTATTTCTGGATTGAAAAATATGTTACAGTACAACTGTACAAGGGACTGACAGTGCCATTGCAGATGATGTTTATGGACTTTGTTCAGAATTACTACATGTAAGGAGGGAGAGACTTGATTACATTTCAGCTTCGAAATTTCTTCTCCATTAATATGATGATAACTTCATAAATTGCATCATTGCGGCCTCTTGCATGCATCTTCTTCGACGCTGGAGTTGGAGCTTGCAACACTTATAGCTCAAACATCATACAACTTCATTATCTGATAGGAAGCAACAACAACAACAAGTACTTAGTTTCCAATCAATATGAGTAGCGAGGAGGAGAGCATGACTTCAGTACAGTTATATTTAAGCAATCCTGAGTTAACAAATTAAATATTTCGGAATTTGGGAGAAAGACGGAGGGTGAAACTTGGTGTGCGATGATTAAAATAAATGTTTAAATTATTTTTATGCAGTTTTTCTTTTCAAAACAATAAGTTCAGCATCGACATTCCATAGTAGCACATATCAATATATCATGTCCTACAGAGCATAAAAATATAGTGAACTATGAGGAAAAAAGGGGGACAATCACATCCAAGATCATTTACCCCATAAACCAACATAATTTCAATTGAAGAAGGTAGATTGATAATTAGGTGACGGGATAAAATATAGATGATGCCGTGGAGTACACACATACAACAATTGTTATTCATAAAGCATGCATATGTTCTATCACTTGTAATGCATACCTAGATCTCAGGAACAAGTGATTAAAGGAGGCACCAACTTAGCAAAACTGGTAAATAAAAACCACGACAAACTATCGATCGTACATACGGCGCCGAAGCCGAGCCTAACAAGGACTTCCTCAGAGAGCTTTTTATGGTACCCTATAATGTCATCCCGCTTTTGATTTATAAGGTTTTTTCTCATAACTGACATTGCCGATGAGGCAATATGCTAGCCCATTTGCTACAAAGTCTTTGTTGGGAACCGTGTACTCTAAATGACTACTCTACAAGTTTATATATAGATGTATGGTTGCCTAAGTATACACGAGAAAACACTATTAAGATATTTACTAAACCGTACGCTTTAGTGATTTCTACCATGATTTTGAGGAGTTATAATAGACATGAATGCACATGCGCATATATACACACACAAACATAAACATATAAACTATAATAACTATGCGATCATAAAATATCAAGGAAAAATCTTTGACAACATATGGTTTAACTTTCCCAAAACTGAGAAAATTCAATGATATACATTACAAGTTATAACGAATCACAATGTAATTAAATATTTGGAATATTCAAATGTGGTTAACTATAGAAACTCGTAGATAGAAATGTATACTAGTTAAAATTCTAGGATGATAAAAGTATGCCATATATAAGTATAAAAGTTTAATATAATCTTATTTCCTTTAATTTGCCTTAAGTTCAAAAAACAATTAAGGTGATGTTTTCCCGTCTCTCTTGAAACTGCACCTTGAAGATTGCAGCTTATTCAACTTTAAGAACTTAATCCACATGTCTTTGATGAGTCTCAGACCGATCAGCTCTATTCCTGCACCGCTATGGATTGAAGTTTTTTTTCGAAATAAGAGTTATTACAGATCTCTGGTTGTCCTGATCTAGTGTCTATCGGTGGATAAGAAGAAATTGAACACACCGAAAATGTTTTTGTGGAATTGTTTCCAATGCTAAAAGGTTTGGGACAACCTCTTCAAAGAGGTAGACATCCCTCCAAAGCCACTTTGAAGGTAAGATTTTAGTGTAAATGTTGATTAAGTTATCAGTACAAAGAGTCGAGAACACTTGTTATGTACATTAGTTGATTTAGACCATCATTTTGTGTATTTTCAAGTGATGTTGCATCAACATTCTTGTTGCAAGTGGTAGGTCCTGTGTGCTTCTGCTCAGGGCTGTCACTTGAGAATTGTGATGATTCTTTTCCATGCAAGTCCGTATAGACTTCTTTTTTGTCGCCGCGGTGTCATCTGTATTTTCAACAGGCCCATGTCTAGAAGTGAGAGATGTGATGCAAGTAATCCCAGCTGGATCCTCCATCCTCCAGTACCTCCTGAGGTTTCTAGACCCTGGTCCATGAGTAGTCGGCTATTTTGAGGACATTTGATCCATTGTTGTTTACATGCATATGAGGTGCTGGCCGTTGTGATGGCATTTGATTCCTGAGTAATTTACATGCAGATGTTTGTAGCCTGAAGTTGGTTGTTGTGATGAAATTTGATATGTAGACAACTTTCTGTCAAAACATCACCAGATTTCTTGGAATCTACTTTTTTTTGAGAAATTTCTTGGAATCTACTCGTTGGAAGTTTTGCTTAGTTCTACTCACCAGAAGTTTTGCTTAATTATGCACTATGATGTTTCTCCCGAACTGTTGCGAGTGTGGCACAATGTGTTTCCACTGGCACTTTGGTGGCGACCACATCCATTATTGATTTTTTTTTTCAAAATGGGGAACATAGCCCCGGCCTCTACATGAGAATGATGCACACAAGCTTTTTTATTAATAAAATGAACAAAAGTCATCAGGCATTGCAAAGAAATACACCGAACAACGGTAAGCCACTATCCAGACGAAAACTCGCTACAACTACAAGCTTGATCAAGGGGATGGACCTGATCGAAGGCAAGTGCTCTGATTTCACACACCTACACATATCATCTAAATCCGAAGGCCTCAACCAAACTGCTCAACGAGTAGCTGGGAGCACAATCCGGTCTTGTAGACACCCAACACGCGCCACATGCGCACGCTGATTCCGCCGCGGCCATCTTTCGCTGATCCATCTTTAGGAGTGATCAATGTAATGACCTTGCTAGGCCTACTGTCGACGCCGCCACGCCGCCAGATAGCGCCACCGCTCTGCGTGCGTGCGTCCATCATCATGCTTCCATCGCTGAGACTTCGCAGCGGCAGACCGCCGAGCCCTACTGATCTAGCCATTTCACCAGCAGGTGTCATCGAAACGGCTAGTGATGCTCAAGTGCTCAACAGTACTAGAGTTGATTAAAATCCATGTCGAAGCTGAAATTGTCAATAGCAGTGGTACTGGTGATCAGCGATCTCCACTCCTGAGAGTTGTTGGCTCGTCCGGTATTTGCGGTGACGCGGTCGTTGGTGTTCGCCGCCGACGGTGCATGCTGCCGGCGGGCCGCCGTTTGAGCATAGCCGGGAGGATTGAGGGGCCGGCGATCGAAGGATCTTAGCGTCCCCGTGCTGATGTACACCCGGCACACGCTGAATTCGTTCCTCAGCTGCACAAAAAATAGAAAAGCAATGGTCCAAATTATTATTTGTTAAGTTAGCGATTTGCAGAGTATCAAGACCAGCGAGTTGCCTACCCTGAGAGGCGCCGTTTTCTGGTGTCCGGCCGTCGCGTTGCCGTCTTCTTCGTCGTCGGCAGCGACGGCCTTGTACTCGTTCATCTTCCACGCGGTCTTGGAGCCCGCGCGTGGCCGGCCCTGGTAGAAGACCATGGTCCTCTTAACCCCGATGACTTTGCTGCTCGCCGTGGCGCCCGAAGAAGAGGAGGAGGAGGAGAAGACGCAGGACGGAGAGCCCGTGGCCTTCCAGTACCCTGACGGCGTGGTGCGGCCGCGCGTCTCCCTCTCCGCGCGCGGGCAGAAGAAGAACCACTGCTCCGCGTCGCGCACGTTCGCCTCCCCCGCCATGGCTGCAAATGTGTACAGCTTAATTAATTATAAATAAACAAGCTGTGATATACTTGCATTAGTCAATTTGTTTGCTTGACGATGAGCTCAATTACTTGGGAGGTGCGAAGGGTGGTGGCTGTAGACGTCAACGACGGGGATGACGCGGTGGACGTGCGGGCCGGTGGTGCCGGCGAGGTGGCGGCGGAGGTAGAAGCCCAGCAGCTCCTCCTCCGTCGGGTAGAACCGGAACCCCGGCGTGGCGGCTAACAGATCATCGCCACTAGTTGTCATCCATGCAAGTTTGATCAGCTGCAAATGTTGCTGTACGTGTTCGATCTTGTTACTGCAACTATTGATCGCTCAGACCAAGTAGGAATGATGCTTCTAGCTATGCATATATATATATAGTGCTGAATCGATCTATCGATCATGTGCACTTACTTCACAGGATATATAGGGTGGAGCTTCAGATCGAGGTTCACCTACAGGTCATGCATTTCGAAACTTGGGAAATTCACAGGTTGACGCCGCGTACGAGCTGAGAGTGAGAAGTCAAGTTAGATAGTCTACTAGGCCAGAACGTAGGTGGTAGGGCAGTGACACGTTGCTGGCTACCAAACTCTCAGCTGTACGTGCGTACGTACACACTCTTGGACTCCAAACAGTATTGTTTTCCATTTCGCCCGTACGATTCATTCAGATCATCATTTGTATTCACAAATGTTCGCGATGATTGCTTAGCTCTAGCTGATATTCCTGAACAGCCGACGATGAAATGGAACCGGGGAGCGATCCCCTGATCTTCTAAAAAAAACAGTGGACAATGCCAATCGATGAAAGATCGATTTGAGCGTGAAGAATCAGAGCCGATAAGATTAAACGACAATAGTCACTCCAGACATCCGATCGAGAACCTGTTTTTTTTTTCCCTGCAAATTAAAGTTTGCAGAAATTTCACACACAAACGAAAAGTTCAGTTTCCCGCGGGCCTCAGGAAACGATACAGAAATCTCACGAAGAATCAACGTGAGACCCTTGAATTGCGTCCATTCGTTCCTGAGTGCGACCCCGTCTCCACTGACGACTGACTCACTACACTACAGGGTGATCTGGCTTCGACGTCTCTTGACTGAAATGCTCGCGACGCAACGCAGGGGGTCGTCGCTCCTGGCACAAGGACGCGGTTTCACAGCTGTGAAAACGCTGATAGGATTGCTAGTTGCAGCGAGCCTGACTAAATTTGGATTCGCTTAAGTACCTTCTAAATAACTGGTTCACGAGGCATTTCCTCTGAAACAATTCCATCCACATATCGACTTGTATACTGGTGAACAGGTACGTACGGTTCATGACATTGACAAGGATCCTCTGACGTGGGTCGATCGCTTGCTCAATTTAACCTCACTGCTGACTTCAAATTCAAAGTTCACACGGTCCACGGGACGATCGCAAGACGTTTCAGAACAGTTGGCACAAACACCCCGTAAACAACAGACGGAGATGCATAGCAAGTTAGTCTAAACATTTAAAGCAGCGAATCTTCTCGCATGATCTCTGACCTAACTTCGGTTTTTAGTCGGTTTCTATCGAGGCGTGCCAAGTGGAAACTACCTGTTTGACTGTACGACACCTAACTTATCAGCATAAGAGTCTCGGGGAACAAGTATAAATCATCCAAAAGTTAATTAAAATATGGTACAAATACAATATTTACCTGCACTGTTTGCCATTGACTACATAGAATTGAAGAGCCGGCTCCACCACTGTTGAGGACACTCGTATATCATGTTTGCCTCGCAGGAACCCAAAACCCGCAACAGTGGCTCATGCCTACCTTAGTTTGCAAGCCTTGGGCTCCTCTAAGTATATCATACCTACCTTATAGTTTGGAAGTCTTGGGCTCCTCCTACGTGTAAAATGTTTTCTTGGTTGATCTTCCAAAACCGAATTTGGACAGGAGAGGATGGCAAAATTATGGGCTTTGCAAGCTTTGCAATCAAGTTCAAGAAAGTGTTGTCCACCTTATTTTCAAGTGTCGTTTCTCCGTTCGGATTTGGTCCGCCTTAAAGGATTTGTTGGGTTTTCATGATGTGAGGCCGGGTGATTGGCATGCGATCCACCATGCTCATTGAGAAGATTAAAAATGAGGCTACAATGTGGTGTCTAGCCGGGGCTAAAGCCCTTAGTAATGTAATGCCGCGAGAGTGAGGACCATTGTTGAGCCGTGGGGGTTTTTGCCTTGTAAGACTTCTAAAAAACTTCCTCTTACTAAATGAAAATGGCAATATTTTGCCTTGTTTCAAAAAATAAATAAATAAATCGCAACAGTAGCCCATAAGTCCAATTGGCTTCCGACCTCACGGGAGTCTTTTAATCTATTTATTTGAAAACCACAATTCTAAATCTGAAAAATGGATTTTTTTATAAGAGTACATCTAATGTCTATTATGTACGACACAAATTTCGTCAAAATATATTATTATCCGTAATCTATACCTAATAATAAAAGGAGTAAGGCTTCTTCCGGTCGGGTCGTCCGTCAGCTTTTTACCGTTTTGCCCTCCCATCAAATCGTTATTACCCACCACTGCCATCATAAGTAACATACCGTTTCGATTTTTTCGACCTACCGCTTCATCTCTTCTCTTCTCGTCTGTCAGCTCCACCCCCACACCTGCCCAGGGCGGCCGCCATGGTTCTCTCCTTCCCCTCCCCGCCCGCCGCTTCCCCAGTCCGCACCCACCCCCAAGTCACTCCATGGTGCCACTCCCAAACTCACATTTTCTCACCGCTAGCCAGGTCGTCGATGCTGGGAGGACCGGAGGAGGTCAGGCCTCACAAGTCACAATCTGAGGGGTTTCGACCAGATCTGGTGCTTGACTTTTGGTGGTGTCGTCCTCCCCCTTCTATAGAACAATCATGGTAGGTGCTTTGCAGGTTCTTCTCCCGACCTTGATTGCCGTTCCGTATGAAACTTTCCTTGCTGCTGGAATTTCTTGGCCGATGCGGGGCATGTGCTCCCCCTGATGCGCGGATTTTTTTCGGCTCGAGCTGGAGCGTCAGGGCTGGAGTTAGCTCTTCCTCGGCCTTCTCCTGGATGGACCCTCTCTTTATCCCCTTTGTCACAGGTATACATCCCTGGCAGCTTCTTGATTTGCGCCGCCTTTGGGAAGGCCGACTCGATCAGTCGATTGCTGCTGTGGCGGCCGTCATCGTTCGTGACTGGGCTGGCCACGGATGTGCTGAAGATCCTCTTGAAGGTGAAGCTGAGCGTGGTTGCAGGTTGTTTTGCACCTGCACATGCTGGAGAGGGCCGGTCCGTGCACGCATAGCTAGCTACTAGAGAATCGATCCAATCAATCAACCAGCAAAAAAAAAGCAATACCCGGGCCAAAAAATAAATCAAGACAAGAAAATTTCAGTGCTTCGGGTCATGGACTATTGTCCAAATATTTTATATATGTATATAACCAATATAGTTAAATTTTGTTTGGATTCAGTTGAATTGGTTGTTAAACCAAAGAGTATGAAACAATCCAACCATATGTTTCTCGCACATTTCTCTGAATTGGTGTCGCACGTGGACATCAGACTAGGGGTAGCCTTTTGTTTGCCGTCGACACGCCAACACTTGATAATGGTACGACAACCCCCCTCCTCCCAAAATACATGTTTTTTTTTTTGAATGGTAAAATAAATTCTTTTTCTTGACGGTTATACGGTCCAGAAATATATTTAATTTAAAAAACATAGCAACACACGGACACGTTTGCTATCTATTTATACCTAATAATAAAAGCAGTAAGCTTTCTTTCGATCCGTATTTACCGTTTTGCTCTCATACCAAATCCCATATTATGGTGAAACTGTCACTGCACCGATTTGTTTGTTTTCCTTTTCTCCCGTTGCAACGCACGGGCATATGTGCTAGTCTACACAGAAAAGGCAAATATGGGGTCAAAACTAGTTCTTTGTCATTTTTGTCTAGCCCAAGATTCTCAATATTTATCCATGTAACTTTACAGATCTTTAAATCATATAAGTATGTATCCACATATCCAAAACTATCATTTTTTGAAAGGCCTAAATACCACTTTTATTTTATTTTTAAATAGCAAAATTGACGCACACCATGCTTCTTGAACTATACAACATGATTATATTACAGCGTGTTAAAACTTCATTTTTCAACTCAAAGCTACAGCCAGTGGAAATATTTGTGTCCAATAGAGTGTGAAATAGGCAATAGGGAAAGGTTCATGTGATTTACAACTGTAGGCATCCAATAACTCCGGGGCGGGGGAATCCAAGGATTACGATCCTCCTATACTCCTTTGAATCAAATAACCTCTGCTTGCACTATATCATGAGGATTGGAAGCATTTCAATATTTGAGGAACATATTTACTGCAGTACCATCCCAGGAAGGCCAGGAGCAAAAAATTCACAGAAACTGCCCACAAATTTCGAAGAATGGACGCACAGCATATTGACTGGCAAACTGAAGCAGCACGATCTTCCTGTGAGCCATCTTTACAGGTTACGACACAACACAAAGTTCAGAAAAATCTTTCCAACATGTCACACCATGACAATCATAGCACTGGACCACAAGAGAGCGTGAGAGCCCTACATCACCACAAGTGTCCCAAGAAAACAGAAAAGAATCAAGGACAGACATGTAAACCACATGATCACAGAAAGCAGATCTGGGCAAGCAAGAACGCAAGAGGCACGGCATTCAGTAGTCCAGAATGGGGCCAATTTTCTTTCAGCAGATTCCAGAATATAATTCAGTCGACGCCCGTAACCGCAATCACATGAAAATTTGCCAAGAGAGAATGCATACAAAAGGAGAACCAGAAGTATACGCAATTGTTTGCAAACACATTTATACATAGACCAGAACTGCAAGCAACCGGCTATGAAGGCATAAAGCAACAACAACATACACACGGACACGGAAACCACACTTTGCAGATTGATACCAGGACGTAAAAATAAAGTAGGCAATTGGTGATCTATGAGATAGTCTAGCTGACTACACTAAAGCAATAACTGATTGCTGAATCGATAATATGATGGAAGTAAGCATCATATATTGTTTACTCTGTGATAGAAATACGAGTTAGGCTAATTAAAAAAAAACATGAGCTGGACATCACATATTCTCATTAAGTTATGGACCTGTGGCCATCAGCAGACAGTGGAGGATACGTTGTATATTCATAGCAGTTGAGCTTCATAATGTGGGGACCACAGGGGCAAAAAGAACTCAATGGCCCAATTATATGTTGGAATCAAATAAAGGGACATCAGTGGACCAAGTCTTGAAAGGGATAGCAATTACTGAATGATTAAGACATAATGATAGTGTTTCTTTGACCACGCAGAGTGTGAAGGCAATTTGTACAAGGTTGCCATCGGTTCTATTAATTATTACCAACTGAAATGTATAACCTATAGCATTTAAAGAAATAATGAATATGGACAATTACACAATAATGAATGTGGAATGTGGGTTGCCTTTTGATAATCTGTTCCATGATCTCGAAGCTTCAGAAGAGAAATGTAAATTTGAGTTCATTCGACAGACAACTTAATCGGTTTGAACAACATTTCCAGAAGAGAAATGTATAGAATGACCTCGCAAACAAAAAAGTTACTTGTTTTAATCTGAAACAAGAGCTGATCATTAAGCAGGATGGCAAAATCCATGTTCTTCAATCAAATTCCTGATAGTGATAATCCAGTACAAATCAATCATGTCAGATTCAATTATTTTTCAATAGTACTACTGTTGCATTAACAAAAAAATTTTTATTGCGCCAGACTATTGACTACTCTGAACACACAGCAACGTTTTAAGTTTTCTCTAAAGCTTCCATCGTTAAATAGCAATTTCTTGAAGTGACCGGGCAAAAAAACTTTATTCCAGAGGATAAGACAGCAATGAGCTAGATCATCTGAATAATTGTATCTTGATGGACATGATCCAAGGACGGTGTGTCCTTGTGCATACGAGTTATCACTGCATTTGAATGAATGGACCATTTCATTAGTAACGCCGTGGCAATGCAGTGGTGGTCCTTGTACCTAAGGAACTCAAATAATTCCATGACAATACTAGGATGTTGCGCAATGGTTTCCAGAATTATGGTAAAGTATCACTACTGAAACAGGAAACATATTACTCCAGTGGAGTTCCAAGGAATCTGAACTTATGCTCTCATGTTAACAGTGTGTTCTTTCAACTACGAATGTAAATAACAAATAATATTCCGATATCGAAACAACATTTTAACCTAAGAGTTACCTGCCTCTAATCTCTGCAAGAATACAACCTTTGCTCAACAAACAACCCTCACCTTCATCGCTAAGTTTCCGTGTGAGAACTCAGAATGAATTTGCATGAAAAACTACAAGCAGAAATAAAATGCCAACTAATTATTACCATATTTGATGACCCCTAACCGGCACAAATGTTTTAAGAACTGTCAAAATTCCACCACACAGAACTACTACAAAGCTAACCAATGCTGCTAGATAGCATTATTGTGCTGAATTTTCTCCACCAGTAGATAGATATGGAAAGATTCTATGTTCTAAATTTAACAACACATGATTAACGATAATAGACTAAGCACAATCCTGTGAAAATACAGTCAATCAATTCAACAATGCTGATAAGCATCTAGAGTGCAACAAAATAATTTCAGTTTGCATATTTGACCTGTTTCTCATCAATCACTATAGAAGTTACCCGTGACATAATTAATCAGACACTAATTTCTCGCCACCATGGGACCAATCCTAGATTTTCACTTCATCAAGAAACGTAGTATGAGAACTGAACAGATATAATGGCCAAAATTTCCATATATGTGATCGAATGGAACAACACTGTTATTGTCGTGTTATAATCCTCGCTCACGCATCTCACCTCACCTCTTTTCTTTTCATCCCCATCCGAACAGGGAATGAAATCAAAACAGCCGGAAACGAAAGGGGAAAACTTAAAAGAAGTCAAAACTTTATCGCGAAAGCGACGAGGCGACTCGCCTCCGCCTCTCAGTCGAGGAAGCCGGTGCGGCGAAGGACGGCGTTGCGGACGCGGCGGAGGTCACGGCCCTTGAGCGTCCTCCCGGCTCCCTCCAGCACCGAGTTGTGCGCCGCCGCGCGCCGCGCCACGATCTCGTGCGGCGGAACCATGGCGTCCCCGTCGTCGCCTCCCCCCACGGTATGGGCCCACCTCCCCCTCCGCGCCGCGGTCTCCGACGGTATGCGCACCGGAGCCGACCTTGCCGCCGCCGCCGGGGTCAACGCGGCCTTCTCTGGGATGGCGCGGGAGGCGGATCGGACTGCTGGCCCTCCCGCGCGCTTCTTCTTCTTCTTAGCCTCGTCATCGGGCAGAGCGGCGAGTAGGCCGGGAGGCGAGGAGGCGGGCCAGAGGACGTCGAGCTCGAGGAGGTCGCCATCCGCGGTCGTGTCAGCGCCGTGGACGGGGGTGGGCATCGGGGGGCGGGAGAGCAGGAGGCGATCCATCGTGATTATGCGGCGATCACCAGTACGGCGGATCTCCGGCTACGTTGCGGCGCTCCGGCATCGGAGGTCGGGGAATTGGGGTGGGTTAGGCGTGAACGAGGACACGATACCGGCGAGGGGAGGTGAGCGCGGCGGAGAGTTTATAGGGAGGAGGTCGGTTTCCTGTTTGCATTTGGGCCCTTACCTTTTTCGATAAATTTCTACTACTCCCTCCGTCCCAAAAAGATATCATTTCTTTGTCTAAAGTTGAATGTATCTAGACACTATTTAGTGGTTAGATAAATTCAAATTTGGAGAAATAAATTATATCCTTTTTGGGACGGAGGTAGTACATCAGATCCATAAAAACTTTTGCCAGCTGTACTACTTCGAACTGGCGCTAGTGTTTTCTTCCGACAATTAAAGCGGACCGGAGGCAGTAATTAATTTTTACTTTGTGAATTTAGAAATTGTATGATATCTATATATATATAGTATATAACAATAGGATCATTGTTAAACTATGTACATAATATTCTAAAAAGGTCTTAGTGAAGTTTTAGTGTAGAAATTTCTATGAAGATCTAAGAATAATTCATCCAACGCCGAACATGTGTGACGGGCGTCGTTGTGGCGACGTGTGCAGCTTTACTGATGCATCTAGGTTTATATGGAGCAAGGCGGGGCTAGCCAGATCGATGAATCCGTCGAGAATGTATGTAGCCAAGTTAATGTCGAAGTTGAGTCGGATTCTGAACATGACGTTCCATAGGTTAACACCACCCCCCAAAGCATTGAACTAGTTAAGAGCATCTCCACTTGCTTTCCTAAAATAGGATCGCAAAAACTATTTTGTAGAAGAGAAGAGAAGAGAGAAAGAATTGATACATTTTTTCCCTCTTCTCCATCTGCCTTTCCCACGCGTGGTATGAATGTTGGGATTGTGGTTGGGTAGCTCATATTCGGAAGGAGGAGGGAGTTGGAGAAACTTGCACTGGTTTCGGCTAATTAGAGATTAGCATACACTTAATGTGATATAATTATATGGAGCGAAAATACGTATTGCTTAAGCCCTATAGACTATAGTGTATTGCTCGGGCCAGAAGGAAATATATGCAGCATATGAGAAAAGAACACACTGGCCGCACCTAGGCTAAGACAATGTCCCTCCTTGTGAGTGAAGTTCACACCCAGGATGAGACAATGTCTCACCTAGGGAGAGAACTTCTTAGAACAACAGTAACAAATCAACACAAATCCCTTGAGATCTTGTATCATATCAATAAGATTTCTGGGGTGCGTCTTGGTGTGACTGTTTGCTTTTGTTCGTCTACTTTCTCTACGGCAATGCACATCTACG
Source organism: Puccinellia tenuiflora (assembly GCA_012064385.1). NCBI lineage: Eukaryota > Viridiplantae > Streptophyta > Magnoliopsida > Poales > Poaceae > Puccinellia > Puccinellia tenuiflora. Next base: position 1,193,349 of record QRDG01000129.1, on the reverse strand, counting down.
TCACATCGACACCATGGCCATGATGGCAATGCTGCGGTGATGACCTTCCCGGTCAACACGTATGTTAGATAATGTCTAATTTGTACTAGTATTTGATCTATATGGAGATCTATTAGATAATGTCTAATTTGTCTTATGTGGTCAAATAATGCATCTGTGGAAGTTGATTTCGTTAAATAAACACATCCAAAAATTGCTTACTATTCCAGCATATTACGTCTCAAAATAAATGTTCGTTTTTTATTTCCTATCAACAGAGGGAAGGCAATAAAACGGAAGTCCCAGAACTGGATACCGAAGTGGATTGCATTTTTATGGACTATGGCGTAACAGTGTGTGTTGGTTAACTGATTCACACGGCATGGATACTTGCTTTGGATGTTGCTCCGAAGCGGTGATGTAATACTATATGAGGGTTTTGAATAAAGCTCCATCGTCAAGGCCTGACAGCACTAAATTTTCAAGCCCCATTGAATCCATCGTCTTATACTCTTATCCTAACCAAACATTTCAATTCGTGGCCCATGAACTATCTGATTCAGCCTTGGACACGGGCTTGGTACAGTTCACATCTGCGGCATCCGTTTCACTGGACGTGCAAGTAATCCATGCAGCATAAGCATACAAACCAAGCCCGTAGAAATAACTTCTGATCTAAAAGTGCTACCGAGCTAGTAGACATCACTGAAACTTTCTGACCAGCTCGAGTTTACGAGCCTGGAAGAACTTACAACGGGCTTTCCCACTCGATTCGATCTCCTCGGACTTCCTTTTGAACCCTGTGAAGCCTAAACTCGACAATTTGACCTGTCGCTTGGCGCTTCCGTTGCTAGCTGCATCTTCATCAAGTTCGTCAGACTCCCTACAAGTGATTCCACATGGCACAGATTACAGTCATTCACAATTTGCTTTTACCAATGCGCATCCGGCGGTTAAGGGTTCAAATTATAACTTACCAAGTGACCTCAACTCCATTCTTGAAGTATGGCGTGCAAGTTCCCCAGCTAAAACGCACCAAAGATGGGAAACCAAATACCGGATGCTTATGATCTTTTAACCATTGTATAGTATTAGGATCTGCTCCATTAATAGGGAAGACCATTAAAAGCAGTCATATGATTAAACATTGACAACAGCATTTATGATAAGCAATCGCTTACCTCCTGGATATCCTGATCCAGTGTTCATGTGCATATCCTGAGCTGTTTCATCAAATGCCCAGTTTCTCAAGGCTCTATCCCTAGTGACCTGCAATTGCATAAGACCAGTTGGCTACTAGTAAGACATTTTCAGAGTTGGCTACTTGAGTTTGCCTTTTTGTGCATCAAAGTAGTCACATATGAAATTTTTTGAAAGGAATTACCTTTGCTACTATACTTGCTCCACTAACAACAGGGTAAAGACTATCAGCTTTCTTGGCAACCACAAATTTGATGCCTGGAAATTTTTCAGTAATTTTCACCCTGTACTTTTCAGGATCTCCAACTGTGTCGATATAGACCTTTGCAACGAGGTACAACATTAGAAAGGTTAGCTGCATAAATGAATAACTTTTCAAGAACAAAATATTTTACCTCAGTCAGTAGAACTCCCATGTCAAGAGCCTTTTTAACAAGGCCCATTGCAGAGTTATGAGATATTTCGTTCAGATTAACTTTTGTCCTGAAACCAATGATTATTAATCAAAATAGGGTTGAGATTTGAAGTTCACTACGTACTAAAACTAGGCATACCTTTTTAACATTTTTGCAGACAACACTTTTGGGCATATGACATCAACCTCCCACCCAATGGAGCTATTCGTCTTCAGACTTTCAAACATCTCCTCCCTTTGTTCCTCCTTCAATGTTTTGGAATCTGTTCAATGATAGAAGAACAGTGAGCTAAGCAAGTTCACTGGTGGTGAAACTGCTCAGTAGTCTGGGTGATTGCGGAACCTCTTAAACTACTATTTTAATTGCTCCGCTTCATTTAATTTAGTAATCAAGCAAAACTACATTACCATCCAGCTCTAGGACTTGAAAATGTGGAATATTGTGTACATGGTAAAACTTCCGAAATAAATTCAAGATTTGGCGACCCTAAAGTTTGAAATTATATGGGAGATCTCAAACGGCAGAAACTGACTTTTAAAATGAAAAATAATATTTATGTTTACACAGATAAGTACATGAAAGCAGCTACAAAATACAAGAATGGAGACAAAAAGGGATGAGAGAAATTATAGACAAAGGAGGAACCATGGAGACTAGAGAGGATAGAAACAATTGATCAGGTTGGACTAAACACAAATGAGATGTCTGTAGCCTAAGTGTTATTTTTTCTGTCTTCCATATAACCTCAAGGGTCCATGTCCACACACACTGTGTCAACTTTCTAGAAAATATGTGTGTTTCTTTCTTCTCAACTCAACCAAAGTAATGAGCGCTAGTGACCAAATCAACATTAGGTAATAACTTAATATGAGACAGATAGAAGTTTGTCGTTAAAAGATAATGTCAGCTTCCAAAGTTACCCATTTCCCTCTTGGTGAAAGATGCATGTAATTTGTTCATAAAAGTAAAATATGTGATGTATCAGCAACTTATTCTATTACAGAAGTTAAGTAGAACGTGCATTCCAACAAGCAGAAGGGTAAAGCAAACTACTCAATTTATAAAGCACGAGAAGAAGGCATTAGAGACCTGCAAAACTGAGGGTGGCAAGAGTGCCCTGGTAGGAACACGCGCAGTACATGCAGCCATACACCATGGGACCTGTGGGAGAAATAAGCATGAAGAAGTTATGATTCTTTCCAGAAAGATTACATCTGATATTTCTGCTCAATGCATGTACATATCCAAGTTTTGCTCGGGATATTCCAGATGGGAATGCACCCAGACCAACTAAATTTCAAGCAAGGTTCCATCTTTCCTCAACGAGGTATAAGAACTCTAATTCACAGTAAAACAAATTATTTGCCGAACAATACAAGAAGAGATGAGCAGCAGGAACACATCAAGAAGAGAAGGGTAAAGTTCACTTATATATATGCAAGATAAAGTTCACCAAACTGAAAGCTCAAATCAACAAGGAGATAGAGAAGAGGCGGTTACCGAGCACAGGGCCTCGTCCAGCCTCGTCGATGCCCATGAGGCAAGGCTCTTTGGTGGCCCACTCTGGCGCTGCTGTTGCTACCACCGCCATCTCAGTCGCAGCTGCAGGTGAGTAAACCTGGAGTGGAAAAACGGAACGTTGATTCCACAGAAATGGCGAAGCCAGGAATTTGATGATGGGTATTCCAAATCACAATTGTTTTTTGCAGCAGACCAATATAAAATAGGGATGTTCGCAATAACAATAACAATAACAAAACTACAAAAATTCATATAGTAGTGACAATATCTCGACTAATTAATGCTATTTCTCAGTCTTTGTTTGGATGTAGTGTTGAGAGCTCGGTATTGAACTGGGCCGGGATACCAAAACGTGAGGGGAAATGAAATGAGCCTCCAATACTAACATGTTGTTTAATTGTTTGTGTAATTGATAGATGGAATCAAAGGGCATAGACAATTCCAAAATAATGTTTGGATGTATGAGTTTTGAATTGGAGAAACGTCCATCCGCCTCCTCCTCCCTTTCTCACTCTTCACCCCAATCCCCTCTGCTTCGAGCTGGACACCCGATTCCCTCTGCGTCCATGGCTATCGTGGATTTGTGGTGGCAGCCCCGCCCGTTCCCCCTGCCCGTGCGGGGGGTGCGGCCGGTGGTTCCCAACACACCAGGGTATTAGCAGCCATGCCGTGGGCCACAAAAACCGGCGGCTCGCCGTCGATCTAGGGTTAGGGGAGGCTGCTGGACGAGAGAGACGACCCAAGGAAGCGAATACAACGGAGGAGGGCCAGGGAGGAGGAAGGCCAGAGAAGAGGAGGGCTGGAGGTGGCCTACCTGCGCGCGCCGCCGCCGGGGTCTGCTCGTGCGGGCTGTTTCCTGTTCGTCAGCGGGAGGACGAAGCGTAAAGGCGCGGGGGAGACCGAATTCCACAGAAAACCGCGGGGGCACCATTTGCCGACCAGCGCGGGAGTGAATCGCTCCCGCCAGCACCGTTTCCATCATGGGCCGCCGAATATAGTTATCTTTTGGACGCTGCTAGGGAGCGGCCGCTGCTAGTTAGTTTAATTGAGCGGCCGGCCAAAAAAAGGAAACAGCCGATCCACCCCCGCCAGAAAAAGGTAAGAAGTGGTCCCCGCCCCCCGAAACAGAAAACCCACCCCCCGCCAGCTGTCCAACAACCCCCCCCCCCCCCCCTCCGCCAGCTGTCACCAGAAACAGACAACTCCCTCCTAGGGTTCCGTCCCTTCTTCCTCCCCCCCCCCCCCCCCCCCCCCCCCCCCCCGATGGTTCTCCCCACCTCTCTTGCGTAGCGCCACTGCTCCAGGAAATAAAAAGCAAGTCTACAGACCAGGAAGAAATCAAAGTTGCAAGTATACACACCAGGAACAAATCAAAGTTGCTCCAAAAGAAACCAAAGTTCCTTCAGGAAACCCGAAGCAGAGATGAATCCATAGTAAAAGTTGCTTGGTCTCTACCTTACTAGAGGTTCCAAATTCAGAATTCCGCATGTAAAAACCCACTAAAATTACTCCTTGTTCATACTTTCGTGGCATAGATCTGGCCCCCACAACTAGACCTTGCACCTGTGTTTTCTATTGGTAGATCCCCCCTCAGTACATGCTTCAGAATCCTAAACCCCCAACAAGCAAAGAAATTCTCCACCCCTACTAGCCTGGATCCATCTGTTAGTTGCCTCGTTTTTTTATATGTTAGCCTCAGATCCCCTTTTTCCTTGGAGCACCTGGAGCCTGTAAAAAAAGGAAGCAAGTAAAAATTCGTGTTAGTGGTTTTGTTATAGAACTTGCCTAGTAAAAACAGGAAGGAAATTGCACGGTATGAAATTGCATGGTATGGAAAAAAGGAGGCAATTTTATCCAGGACTTCCCACTGTAGTTGTTTTGTTTGTACCAAAACTTGCACATGTTATGTGTAAACTTGCCCCTAGTTTGCCCCACGGTGGATTTTGGCAAGCAAATTTTGCTTGTTGTATATGTGGTTTTGTTTTCTTTAGTTGTCTTCAGAATTTGGCTAAAAAATTGTGTTACCTTGGCTGTGCAGGGGATGTCTAACCTAGACTTGAATGTGCTCCCTGATCACATTATGGTTGAAGAGCCAGAGGGGTATAATGAAGGGCAGCCACTGTTTCGTACACAGATTCCGTCGGCTGGAGGCTATGGCACGATTGAAGGAGTTGGCGAGTCTCTGAACTTGCTTGATCAGATGCATGGTGTTGTTGGTGTGTCGGATGGAATGGTGACACGCTGTAATGCAGATGGGCCTGCTGTGGCAACTCTTCCAAGCGAAACTCATAACTTGCCCCAAGTTAATGACTCTGATGTACCTGCAGGAAGTGATGGGGGTGATGATACAGAGGTAAGATCAACACCGGAAGAGCCGTATGTGGGGATGAGGTTTGATTCTATTGAGGAAGTGAGGCTGCATTACAATGCCTATGCAAAAAGGCTTGGGTTCTCAATCAAATCTAACACCTCTCGGAGGTCGGCGTACACTGGTGTTCTAGAGAAGCAACAATTCTGTTGCAATAAGTCTCGTAAACCAAGTACAGATGTTGCTACTAAGGTTCCAGAACTTGAGAGTTTGAGTTCAGACTCTGATAGTGATGAAGATGCAGGGGCGGGAAAACAAAAAAATCAGGCAGCAAGATAGGTAGTTTTGGCAAGATTGTAAAAAAGGAGGAGAGAGTCAATCAAGCAAACTAAGTGTAGAGCGAGCTTGCTGGTAAAGTTGATTGAGGGCAAGTTTGAAGTGACGGCTTTTATCGCTGAACACAATCACGATCTGATTAACAAACCCTCACTCACTAAGTACCTCCATTCTCATCAAGGGATACCGAAGGAGGAGAGAAACATCCTTGCTACGCTTCTTCACTGCAACTTGGAGATAGGACACATGATGATCGTCATGTCGGAATTCTATGGTTGTGCAAAGCTTGTGTTGTACACGACTAAGAAGATAAGCAACCTGCGGACCAGCATCCGAACCTCGGAGAAAAAGAAGCCGACATGGCAGCAACACTTGCTTACTTCCATGATAAGAAGAAGGCTGATCCAGGTTCCACTTCTGAATGAAGCTGGACAGTGATGAGAGGGTCGAGAACTTGTTCTGGATTGATGGAGCAGCTAGAGAAGCATATACTAAAGCCTATCATGATTGCATCTCCTTTTATACTACATACCTCACGAATATGTACAATATGCCCTTCACACCGTTCATTGGAATCAACAGGCATGGGCAGTCATTTATGTTGGGATGTGGTTTTGTAAGGCAGGAGCGAGCAACTAGTTTTGACTGGCTGTTTGAAAGCTTCCTAGATGCTATGGATGGATTGCCGCCAACCAACACAATAACCGACCATGACATTGCGATGAAGGCCTCTATAAGTAAAACGTTTCCCCTTGCTTGTCACCGGAATTGCAGGTTCCATATAGTTAGGAAGGCTTAGTCCTATCTTGGTGGGTACCTATGTAGGCGACCAGAATTGGCTACAGATCTCAACGGGTGCATGATTGCTACTGATGAAGAGTTGGGTGGTGCCCCAAGCGAAGGCGGAGATGTAGCAAGCAGCAGTTTTCCCTCGATATCGAACCGAGGTTTATCGAACTAGTAGGACCTTGAAATCAACAACAAAGGGAATGTTGAAGATCTCCGGCGCTTAATCTTCAACAGACGTGGACCTGCACACACTCAACCAAAATACTTTGCCCCCAACGGCGGAAAGGTTGTCAATCTTTCCGGTCTCGCAGAAAACAAAGCAGTTAATTGTATGGTGAAATAGATGAAATATGAAAAGTGACCAGAGGAGTAATGATGGTGAAAAGTGATGAATAAAGATTGCGATCAATGTAAAAAGGTGGACCGGGGGCCATGGGTTCACTAGTGGAGTCTCTCAATTAAATAGAACATTCATATGATGGGTAAACAAATTACAGCTGGGCAATTGACAAGATTATAACACAAACTTAATCTAGCTATGACAAAGAGAACATGATAATATTTAAGTAGGCATCACGACAATGAACAAAGACCGTTGAGTCCAACTACATCTTTGTCTAAAAAGTCCACCGTGGGATCGCTATCCAGCCTGTCACTCATCGGTATTAAGTTGCAAGCAACAGACATTTGCATTAAGTAAAGCACATGAAGTAAGCAATATTAAATATCAAAATAGACTTTAACACCGCTGTTTTACCCTTAGTAGCAACAGCACACCCTCGCCCTTAGACGTTTCTGTCACTCGTGCCCAGGAACAAAAGGGGGCATGAACCCACTATCTAGCATAAATACTCTCTCTTGGAGATACACACAATCACTTGGCCAAAGTAACTACGCACATCGGAGAGCATGCAAGAACATAAATCAACATATAAGAATCATGCACAATCCGATCATAACTTTATAATCCATCGGATCACAGCAAACACATCACATAGCATTACAATAATCGATCTTGATCATGTTAGGCAGCTCACAAAATCATAAGACATGAAGCACAAGAGAGAGAGACTACCATCTAGCTACTGCCATGGACCCAAGGTCCAAGGTGGGACTACTCACAAATCATCCCGGAGGAAGGCATAGTGATGAAGAGCCCTCCGGAATCGATCTCCCCTCCGGCAGGGGTGCCGGGATTTGCTTCAGAATCACCCCCGAATTAGGGTTTGAGATGACGGCGCCTCGGGATGACTTCTCTAGAAAATAATGGCCACCCCGTCGTTTTTAGGTTAATTGGGATTTTATAGGCGTCGGAGGGAGCCGAGACGGCGCCCAGAGGGCAAGGGCGGGCCCCACCCGCGGGTCCAGGGGGTCGCGGCAGGGACCCGCCTGTGCCCTGTGGGTGGCCCCTCAGGTTCCCCTTTGGTCTTCGGGTGTCTTATTTTGCATAAAAATCTTCGTAAATTTTCGTCCAATTCCAAGAATATTTCCAGAAGTAATTTTCTGAAATACAAAAACAGCAAAAACAGGGAACTGGCACTGGGCATCTTGTCAATAGGTTAGTCCAACAAAATGCATAAAAATGATGTGATAAGATAATAAAAACATGTGACAACATCACAAAATTAGCATGGATTACTCAAAAATTATAGATATATTTAAGACGTATCAGTGCATCGACATGAGCATGACTCCAGACGAGTTTGATTTGGGCTGGGCTTCTATGCTCGAGAAGCACGATGCTGCAGGCAATGAGCACCTTGCAAAGTTATATGAGATTAGAGTGCAGTGGATTCCATGCTACTTCTGGAGGGATTTCTTCTCTTTAATGCAGTCTACCCAGACAAGGGAGGGGTTCAATGCTGTTTTGAAACGGTATGTGAACCCACAAAATTATGTGTTGAATTTTGTGAAGCAATATGAGAAGATTAATGACAAGATTCTGGTGACGAAGGAAGGAAATGACTTCAGGACAGATGAATTAGCAACAACAAGAACATGGTCTCCCTTCCCTATTGAGAAGCAAGCTTTGGCTGTATATGACATATACTACAAATTTCAGCATGAGTTTCAGATGATTGGTCGGTACAACGTTAGGCCGCAAGGCAAAAACATGTACGTGCTTGTTCTAACAATATATATGTTGGTCCCTATGGGCGTAGGTCATACACAGTAACAGCTAAGGTTGAGGAACAAGATTACAAATGTCAGTGTTGCAAGTTCTACAAAGATGGCATGCTATGCGTCCATATACTAAAGGTATTCACTCATCTTGGTGTGGATGAGATACCTTCCCGGTATATACTTGCCAGGTGGACGCAAAATGCCATACGAGGTGCTCTACCAGCAGTTGAACCAGTGGCTGACGTATTGTCTCCGGAGGCGCTACAAATGATCAGGCATGCGAACTTGTGTACAGATTTTCTAAAATTGCTAAAGTTGCTTGTAGGTATGATGAGGGCACTTCGATTTGTAAAGTGCACATCCGGTCAATGAGGACTGAGGTTGGACAAATGGACAAGGTCCTTAGGAGGAGAGTAGGGAAACAGGCAAAAACTTCCGCTTCTGCAGGTACAACAGCATCTGTTGGGGAACCTAATGCAGGTCCTTCTCGTTTGAAGAATCCATTGAAGACATCGACAAAAGGACGCAAGAAAGCTAAATGCTACGATTCTTCCATTGAATTGCACCCTAAGAGAGCTATCAAGTGTGGTGTTTGTGGGGAGCTAGGACACAACGCTCAAACTTGCAGTCGGAGACTGAACCAAAGTGTTTGAGGAAACACCCTTATTTCTCGTTTGTGGGTGCCATGTGGGATCTTAATTTATTTGCCTGTTTGTTGGCAGTTTGTCGCTTGAATGTTTTACATTCAGACAAGTCTATTACTGGAACAAAATGCATGGAGTACTTGTAAAAAATGTATGTTTTTTTTCTGTACTCGCATGTTAAGATGGTTAAGAAGAAGTTGCCTGCAAAAATAACAGGGCAACAAAATAACAGTAGGTAAAAATGAAAAAAGTTGTGTGGTTGCTACTCACACCTTTCTGATGTTCAATATTGCCATCCAGTTAACGTTGTTGTGGTCGCACTAGAGCCACTTGACTGTCATTAGCTTCCTCATGTTTGGTATATCCTTTGGCCCAAACTGTGGTACTACACTCCCCTCCCATTTGTCGGTGTTATGCAGCATGTAGATGCCACAATCGTAGATTTTTGTATGCACGAAAAGGGGACAGGGAAAAAAAGGTAAGGAATCGACAAAAAAGAGTTTGTTATGTCAAAAAAGATGATAGTAAGGGAAGACATAGATGATACTAACCCATTGTCTTGCTTGGCACTGTTGATGTCGATGAGAGGCCAGTCCTTCTTAACCTGAACCTTAGATTTGCTGTAGTGTTGCTCCCAGTTTGCTGAAATCCCTTCGATTATCTTCTTAGCTGTTGCCACCAATTTCTTGTCTTTCATTGTCCTCAGGGAATCGAGGATTTCAAATCGCTCATCCGTTAAGTTCAACACCAGTAAACAATAATGACCAGATTCTTTGGGACATGTGTGGTCAAGTATTTCTAGTGATGGGAGCATAACCTGACATTTTAAGTAAAATGGAAAATAAAATAACATTTAGTTACTCGGTAACCAAAAACTTGCCTTTGTTGTTCTTATTCAAAATCGCCTACATGTTATATATGAACTGAAAGCATTTAGGCAGTAAGTTGCCTACAGATCACTAAAACATGCTTGGGGAAAAAATAGTTGCCAACATTGCCTCGAAACTGAGTTAAAATTGCATCCATATTCATTTAAAATTGTCAGAAAAAACTGAAACAACTAGCCTCTGACTGAACCTAAATTGTCCCAAAATAAAAATAATTTATCTCCAAAACTGAACTAACTAGATACAAATATGGATGCAATTTAGGTCACTTTCCTAGGCGGTTTTGCTCCCATTCTACTTCCTATGCATGTGTTACTTACGATTTGCATCGGCCTAATCTTTTGGTATCGTAGTTGAACCACTTGTCGACTTCGCTTCTGATGTAGTTTCCATTTTGAAAGAAAGTCTGTTCATTTGGAGGGCAGGCACCATATGTCAAAAAATAGTGAGGCAAAGAAAACAGATGACTAGAATGGCAGTCCTGAATGCTAGAAATGAGGTACTTTCGAGAACTAAGTGTGCTTACGGTGATCCTCAAAGGCATCAACCTTTTCTTTGGCCTCAACTCTAGAGTCCTCAAGGCTGAAATTCCAATTTCAGCAGCACATGATTCAAGCTTCGCACCCTCGGCCATAGAGCATGCGAGTTCCTCGCATGAGATGAAGAATTCATCATAGTTTATCATTGGTTTGCTGTCCAGACCGTGAGAAACAAACAAAAAAAAGCAGTTGTTAGATGGATGGGTGCATGTAAAAAATGATGAATCTGCATATTAAAGAAAATTGAAAGAAGATGATACCTCGTGTCACTTGTTTTGCCTCTAGATGACCTCCTACGGGTGTACTGGCATACAATGTTATAAATTGTTGACTTCTTTTGAACAGAAAAATGGGTCTGTGTTAGCAGGATCTACATATGGTGACGTTGTAGAGCAGCTCCTTGTAATACTCTTCATTCATGTCCAGCTCTTGGTGGAGTTCTTGATGAGCTGCTACCTGTGACTTCTTTGTTACCTGTTGCTGTTGCAATTGGAGTTTCCATGATGGTTGTCTCGGATTGCTCAACCTCCTTGGTGTTTTTTTTGAAAGGGTTGCTCAACCTCCTTGGTGTTGAGTTCCATTGCCTTCATTTGTGCAAACATCTCTTTCGCAACAGCTTCGACTTGACTGAGTTCAGCCATGTCCCATTCTTCATCATCGACAAATGAATCCTCTAAATTTACTGGCCTAATTTGAGTCCCTTCTATTTCATGTGGGATTGAGTTGAGGTCGATAGAAGCACACGCAAATGTCACCCGCCTGGCCCTTTTTCGCAGATCTGTTCCGGACCCATCTGGTGTACATTCTGTTGGATTCACGCATGCCTTGTCTGCTGACGGAATCAAGTTGATGTCTAGCAGGACAGATGGTTGTACTAGTATGCCAATTTCTGTAGCCACTGGTGGTGGGCAAGTTACAGTGTTGGCAGTAGAGTGGCTTCGAGTTAGACCTACAACCGGGGTGTCCAAAAAATTCTGATGTTCTGATATTCGGTTTACTTGTGAAATAGTCGCCTGCTTTGGAAATAAGGTGCTTGGTGCATGCACGGTGTTGCCAGATCTTTCCCAGAAACTGCCTCCACAAGATGTCAGAAGTTGTACTGTCATTCGCAGTTGCTAGTTCCTCTTCATGTACGGAGCCTTGTGCAACCTTTGCTGTAGGTGGTGCTGAAGAAATTGGATCCACCTCATGCGCTTCTAGGGCTGTCGTGTCTTCTTCCGGGAGCGGGCATTCAAACCTGGTTTCCTCTTTTTTTCTTGTCTTAGTTGCTTACATTACCATAGTTGAAATGTTTGGTACAATGGCTAGCTTCTCCGCTGTTGGGACGCTATTCGCCGCAGACATGGTTTTTGCAGGAGGTTTTCCAGAACTTTGTCGGCTTTAGCTTATACCTTCCGGCTGCTGCTTTGTGGTTTCTTCTCGGGGGGACGAATGCATCTGAATCGTCGTCCTCAGAAGGCTCACGTTTGTGTTTCCCACTCACTCTTGCACATATGTCTTCACTACTGATGCTCATATCTTCCCTGCCAACACTATGTTGCCTCTTTTTCCTTGGTGACATGTATTCATTATCTTCATTCTGGTTGCCAACCAGCTTGACAAAATTGCCAATCTCTTCTGAGATTCCTCTGCATAGGTCACTAACAAATGCACATAGCTTCCTTTTCTTCTCCAAAAAAAAGAGTAATGTGCTTGGTCAGAACAGACTGTTTCCTTTGAGTACATGACACTGAAGGAAAAAAAGAAGAAACTTGGGGTGTGGGGTGGGGAAAAGGGGACACATACAATTTCTTTGAAGTTGGCTGGCAACTTTGATGCCACAAAACGTGCGGTCTCGTCACAACCCACAAACAGGCCGCCGCCAGGTTTGACCAATGCATTTGGCTTCACTCTTAGACGTTCGAACCCACCGCCTGGCTTCTTATCAGCCTTGATGACCTTTGCTATCCGCTTGTTGTCCCAAGCCTCTGCCCGGATTTTGCAGGCTGTGACATTGATTTGAACAACCAATGAGTCCACAACTCCACATATTGCACCTGCATTATCCCAAAAAACACAGAGGGGGGGACGTCAGATCCAGTCGAGGGTGTAAAGAAAAGGAAGAAGACAGTGGGACATGGGGATGATATCTTACCACCATTTGGTGTACGCAGCAGTTCGCGGATTTCTTCTTAGTCCCCATATCGGTAACAACAACCATTATCTGGTCGGCCATGAACTTTGCAAAGTTGAGCCTCTTCACTCTTTGCAAGTTGACCACAATGGGATAGCATCATGGGCTGATCGTTAGGCCGGTGGTGGGGCAAAGGAAACATGTCACCATCAGTGATATACATGCATGCATGAAGTCGTCGATCGCCTTCCCATTCATGTCTTCTATCATCTTGTAGAAAGTAGTTATTTCTGGTGATGTTCCTTTTTGGAAACCATATTTACTCATCATGAACTTATTTGCATTGGGGTCCCATCCATAAAAGATATCCCCCCCTCTGTTGGGTAGCCCCAGGACCTCCGTTACGGAATCTTCCGTTACAGGTATTTCACCCTGCACTTGAACAACTATGCATTTTTTGTTTGGATCAACCTGCTATAGTCTAATGGCATTGAGTGTGCAGATATCTTTAGCAGCCCATCTAGGCCATACTTGGCAATCTCTGTTCTCTGGTCATCACTAAGGCCGTCATTCAGTTTCATGATTGAAAGGACAAGGATGTCGCCTAGAGGGGGTGAATAGGCGATTTAAAACTTTTACATTTATGGCTTGATAAATGCGGAATAAAACTAGCGTTTAATTTATCAAGCACACAAAACCTAATATACTAGGTTCACCTATGTGCACCAACAACTTATGCTAAGCAAGATAACAACAAGGTGATAGCAAGATATAATACTTCAAGCACGAAGGCTATCACAATGTAAATTGCATAAATAAAGAGCTCGGGTATAGAAATAACCGAGGCACGCGGAGACGAGGATGTATTCCCGAGTTCCTCCTTGTTAAGGGAGTACGTCTCATTGGAGGGATGTGAACTCGCCACAACAGGCCTACTCAACGCCACAAAGGCCTCACCCTATTTTCCGATGAACCTCGTTCTTGAGGCACACACCCACAACTCAATCGGAGGCTCTCAAGTCACCACAACACCGTCTAGGGTTCAAAGACCCAAGAGTAACAAGCTCTCAAACTTCACTTCCACGAATCTTCGTGGAGAGCACAAACCGATGCAACTAATGCAATGGCAAGACCGCAAGTGCTCAAATCCTTCACTCTCAAATTCCAACAAAGTAACAAATCCTTATGGGGGAATAAGAGAAGAAGAAAAAAGAGGAGAACCACAAAAGAACTCCAAGAACTAGATCCACTAGGTTCCCCTCACTTAGAGGAGTGATTGATTGGTGGAAATGTACATCTAGATCTCCTCTCACTTTCCCTCAAAGATTTGCAAGAATCATGGGAGGGATTGTGAGAGGGGCAAGATTTTTGAGGTCAACAATGGTAGGGGGAGAGAGGGGAAAACGTGCTGGAAGAAGCTCTCCACCCTTTGGGGAAGAAATAGGGCCTTTTATAGGTCCCCACGAAAAAGAGCCGTTGCAAACTGCTTACAGCGGAAGCTCCGGTCTGCCCAGACCTGAGACTCCGGTCCTAGACCGGAGATTCCGGTGCAACTCCGGACCAGGGACCAGTACCGCACCACGTTTCGGACGAAAAATAAACTGCGCAGACCGGAGACTCCGGTCTAGGGCCGGAGTGATGTAGGGGGTTGGCCCGATCTTCACGGATTTGAGGGGAAAAGAGGATGAACACGGAGGTGGAAACGAAGAACACGAGGGGAAAAGGGCAAATTCGTGGGGGATAACTCGCGAAGCCTACAAGGGAGAATCACCCGGCAACAAACCCCCAATGGAGTAGCCTCCGGATCCCAAAACCCAAGTCAACAACACGCTTAATGAAACCGATTTCTCTTACCGGCCGGTCCACCGATCCAATAGAATCACCGCAGTGAAAGATTGGTTTGCACTACTAGAGACACCTCAGTGAAAGAGTAGCTACAACAAGAGATTCATCATCCTCCTCGGAGGAACCCATCACGGGAAGGAGCAACGCTCAACTCTCTAGTTCATTCTTCTCCAGTCTCCAATGGAAAAGGGGAAAAGCTATTTATAGTCTAGTACAAAAAGGAGCTGAAAGGTGGGGGTCCGGCCTGGGGGCCGGCCTAGGCCGGCTGGGAGGCCAGCCGGCGCTGGCGGGAAACCGGCCTAGGCCGGCGGTGTCTGGAGGGGAACCGGCCTGGAGGCCGCCGACGTCTAGAGGAGGACTGGCCTGGGGGCCGGCCTGGGCCGGCCTGGAGGCCGGCGGCGTCTGGAGGGAGACCGGCCTGGAGGCCGGCGGCGTCTGGAGGGGGACCGGCCTGGAGGCCGGCGGCGTCTGGAGGGGGGACCGGCCTGGAGGCCGGCAGCGTCTGGAGGGGGCCCGGCCTGGGAGCCGGCCTAGGCCGGCCTGGGGGCCGGCTGGCTCCTGCCTTGTGCTTTTGCCTTGACGCCTCCTCCTCCTCCTCATCCACGCGTACGCTTTGGATGAAATCAACTCTTGGGATTCCTCGACACCTCCCATCGGCTTCGTATCCATCGTGTCAAACCTAGCAATGCAAAGGGGCGGATGCTCAAGTAGCATACAATTCCAAAGTGTAGGAAATGAGATCTCAAAGAGGAAGGAGTTCACCTTTGACGCCCATGGTGACTTGGCATGTGTCGGATGGCTTGTCATGGTGATGGACGTGGGTTGGGCTACATCATCTCCCCCTCCTTCGAAAAGCATCGTCCTCGACGCTAGCACGTCCTTATCATGTGAATTAGATAGATGTCTCGTGGTTGAAGTGGAAGTTACCATGCCGCTATTGTTATCTATACGCACCAAAGACCAAGCAAAATATGTGTGTGCATGATAGAGGAGCACATCATTGGCGACATGTCCAAATTTGTTCATAACACCGTTAGCACAACACACATGTGAATTAGATAGATGTCTCGTGGTTGAAGTGGAAGTTACCATGCCGCTATTGTTACCTATACGCACCAAAGACCAAGCAAAATATGTGTGTGCATGATAGAGGAGCACATCATTGACGACATGTCCAAATTTGTTCATAACACCGTTAGCACAACACACATGTATAGAATGTAGTTCAAAAGCAAGGTCATTGGGAAAGCAAATCTTCGAAACATCCTCAAAATGTGGGAACACAAAATCTCTAAGAAAATTAGAGAAGGCTAAGATAGCTATCTCATTTTGAACCATATGATGTTCATTGCATTGAAAGCATCGGAAAGAGAAGTTTGTGAACCACACAAAGTGAGAGAGGCTCTTATCATCGCCATCATGGGTGCAACCAAAGCAAATAGAAGAGCAAGTTTTCATCGATTTTGTTGCAACACCAAGAAGACAACATCCAAAGGCCTCATGACAAGACATGCTCAAAATATCATTATGGTGACCAACAAACATAAGGAAAGAGAAATTGCTCATCAAGTTTGCGGCGACACATAAATCATCTATGTGAAAGATCATGGAAACATGTATGTCACAAGGGGAACCAAAATCACTCACATGTTTGCACGCGAACCAAAGGAAAGAGCAATTGTTCAATTTGTTCGGTGCAACACATGGAAAAGGAAATAGAGGTGGAATGGAGCCACAACTCTCATGGAAAATGCTCTCAAGAGCTCTTTTTGTCAACTCATGCTCAATTGAGGTTGACATGATGAAGCGTGAGCCATTACACACGACATTCCATAAAAAGAAATTGTGTGCATGGTAGATGAATGCATCATCCATTATGACGCATCTATCCATTTGCACATCACCAAACACACCAATATCAAAAGGAATGTATGACATATGTGAGTGGTCAATATGCAAAAGGAAGGGTAAATTCTCAACATGGCAAAAGGAAGAATCTCTAAATTTCGAGAAAGCTATGGGGGCATTCTCATAAGACATCATATCAACATTATTGCAAACCAAGCATTGGAAAGAGAAATTGTTCAACTTCTTGGATGCAACAATGGGAGAAAAGTTGAAAGTTTCATAACAAGGCATGTATATGGAAAGAGCATCACAAGTAGGTAATTCCGCATGATCAACATTGGTTTGAAACAAGGTATCACATGGGAACATGAAAGAAGCATATGTGACATCAAAAGTATAATCCATAGCATGCAAGCAATCACAAGTCATCATGTCCACTAGTGGGATCATGGCATCATCAACACCCATATGCGTACCTTTGTAGTCCCGCTCATGTGAAGTAGGTGTTGTGGTAGAAGTAGCGGCGTCCATGTGGCCGACTTGTACATCTTCATGGAAGCATGGGGTGGCATCGTCTTCATCCTCCATGTACATCCTCTCCATCATAGGCACCATCATGTCGAGTTTTGGTGCAACATCCATGGGACCTAGTACAACATGAGAAAACACACTAGAGGTAGAGGGTAAGTTGTTAGAAATCGAAATGGCCTCACTTGACCTATCAACTACCTCTCCCAACTCAAGGTGTGTATCACTCATTCCCTCAAAGTGGAAGCACTCAATCTCGCATATGGTGGAGGCACTCAACTCACTATCACTCTCACTCAAGTGGGCTAGGTGGCTCTCATGCTCACATGGGATTGGTACCATTTTATCATTCAAGCACATAGGGATAGGCTCGGTAGTCTCAACTCCATTCGCCGCCTTGGTTGAAGGGACACTCCCATGCTCAACCTCTTCACTTGGCTCGCCGTCACAAGTGGTAGCCTCTTCAATGCTCGCCTCCTTGGTCGAAGGGAAAATCCCATGCTCGACCGTCTTCTCGCCATCTTCATGGTCACCATCTTGTAGTGGCGTGGACAATAAGCTTGGTGAAGAGTCATGTGAGGGCTTGAAAAACTTGGATAACTCGACAACGAACTCCTCGCGGATGGTCTTGAGGTCGGTCAAGAGCTTGTCGCTATCGGCGTCGGCCTTGAGCTTGGCTTGCTCGATCTCGAAGTTGGCATTGTCGGTGTCGCGCTTGGTCTTCCACTCGTCGAGGATGGCCTTGAGTTTGTCCAATTCCTTCGTGTAGCTTGATCTATGCTTGGACGCTCTTTTGGTTGTGGCGCACAGAGGAAACTCCATATGATCTGTACTTGCCACCATCTTGTATGTTGATGTAGATGCGTGATGGCGTGGCCTTGAGTGGCTTGAGTCCTCATAGTGACGTCGATGATGATCATGAGTACACGTACGCCGATGAAGATCCTTGGAGTTCCTTGATGAAGACTCGTGTGCATAGGAACTTTGCAATGGCCGCCGTCTCAAGGGTGAGGTAGCTTGACGTCGATGAGGAGGGCCTGTCTCCTTGTCCTCTAGGCGAAGATGCCTTGAGCCCCGTCTTCTTGAGCTTGTAGGTGCTTGACGGCGGTGGCGCTCTTGAGTTCGTGTCCTTGAGTATCGTCTAGGTGGGGACTCATCGCCGGTGTCGTCATCCACATGATGTGTAGCTCATCGTTGGAGATCCTTGACGTGCCTTGAGGAGTCGTAGTCCATGTAGGGTTCCACCACCTCATTGGAGTTGTAGTCGAAGTAGTGGTCCGCCATGGTGTTGATGCTCTTGGACTCGAACTCAGTGTAGCTCGCCATGTCATGGACGGTTGCGGCCTCATAGTCGTGGTAGTGGTGGTGCTCCGCCATGAGATCCATGCTTGTGGAGGTGTCATCGATGTCGTGGTCCACCATGTCATCCATGCTTGGGGCGCCGTAGTCGTTGTCGCTCATGATGTCATCCATGCTTGGCGCGCCATAGTCGTTGTTGCTCATCATGTTCTCATCATCATGGCCTCCATAGGATGCTCCGCTCTCACTAGACATGGTCAATCACAAGACAAGTGTATATATATGTGGAGGTGAAAGGAACTAAGAAACCAACCTCACCTAGTAGATAGTATTGGAACTAGTGGACCATGCCAAGAGAAACCGATACACAAGAATGCGGGTGACTTGAATTTCAAAGATCCAAATGCAACTCCAAAACACACGCGGCTTATGAGGAGCTTAGGTATGGCAAAGTGGCAAGAAATTGAAACGAAGCAAATGATAAAGCTATTGCAACAAGTGGAGGATAACCACAAAGATCAAGAAGCAAAAGAGGCTAACCACACAATCCGAGAACAAAAGAAACTCACACGTGGAGACAAACGTGGATGGTGCGGCTATGGGGATGAGCAACGTGGACCTAACGAAGACTATGCTCGTGCCGCACCACCGCTCGAAGGACAACTAGCTCAAGTGTATAGGAGGGAGCACCCGATTTGCACAAGTGGACACGTTTCTCTATTGGGTATTGGAGCTTTGAGGTGGTAAGGAGGACTAGGATCACGGCTCGGCTTTTCTCTTTTTCTCTTTTTTTTGAATCTTTTCTATTTCTCTTTTTGCTTTATGCTTTTGCCCGAGTCGAGTCCGCTACACGTTGATGCTCGCAAGATTATGATATGCCTACTTGGTGTCACACTAGTGCAATGCTCACACTTTGACGAACTAGCTCCTAGGAAAAAGTTTCGCGAAAAGGAAAGGGATGAGTCGGAAGCTATACCTTTGGTTGCGTCGAGGTAGCGGGAAATTGCTCCGTGAAATCTTCAATCCGACGAATTTTGGGCAAAATTGGCACAAGGAAACACCAAAGGAAGGTGGGGAAAGGTCTTAAGCACGAGATCCGTGGATCAAAACCACAAATCGCTCACCAAATCGAGAGATCAAACGAAATCCATATGGGCTATTTTTTTTTGTGAATTTTCGAAATTGGTATGGGAAAGAAAAAAATTTGGTGGAAAATGGCTAATAAAAGGTGGAAACACGATCCAAATCCGTGGAAACCCTTGCTCTGATACCATATGATGTAGGGGGTTGGCCCGATCTTCACGGATTTGAGGGGAAAAGAGGATGAACTCGAAGAACACGGAGGTGGAAACGAAGAACACGAGGGGAAAAGGGCAAATTCGTGGGGGATAACTCGCGAAGCCTACAAGGGAGAATCGCCCGGCAACAAACCCCCAATGGAGTAGCCTCCGGATCCCAAAACCCAAGTCAACAACATGCTTAATGAAACCGATTTCTCTTACCGGCCGGTCCACTGATCCAATAGAATCACCGCAGTGAAAGATTGGTTTGCACTACTAGAGACACCTCAGTGAAAGAGTAGCTACAACAAGATATTCATCATCCTCCTCGGAGGAACCCATCACGGGAAGGAGCAACGCTCAACTCTCTAGTTCATTCTGCTCTAGTCTCCAGTGGAAAAGGGGGAAATCTATTTATAGTCTAGTACAAAAAGGAGCTGAAAGGTGGGGGTCCGGCCTGGGGGACGGCCTAGGCTGGCCGGGAGGCCAGCTGGTGCAGGTGGGCGTCCGGCCTGGGGGCCGGCCTAGGCCGGCTGGGAGGCCGGCCAGCGCTGGCGGGAAACCGGCCTGGAGGCCGGCGGCGTCTAGAGGGGAACCGGCCTGGGCCCGGCCTAGGCCGGCCTGGGGGCCGGCTGGCTCCTGCCTTGTGCTTTTGCCTTGACGCCTCCTCCTCCTCATCCACGCGTACGCTTTGGATGAAATCAACTCTTGGGCTTCCTCGGCACCTCCCATCGGCTTCGTATCCATCGTGTCAAACCTAGCAATGCAAAGGGGCGGGTGCTCAAGTAGCATACCATTCCAAAGGGTAGGAAATGAGATCTCGAAGAGGAAGGAGTTCACCTTTGACGCCCATGGTGACTTGGCATGTGTCGGATGGCTTATCATGGTGATGGACGTGGGTTGAGCTACATCACGGAGACTCCGGCCTACAGAAAAACTACAGAAACATCGACACGAAAACGAAGATATCTTTATCATCCGAACTCCATTTTCGATGTTCTTGGGCTCATTGGAATCGCAACGAAAATATCTACAAGAATATACAGAGAAACATCATAGTCCAACAAGGGAGAATAAAACCAAATGTGTAAAGGTAAAACCATTGTATAAAGATCAACCGGTAAATCCTCCAACATAAAGTACCCAACAAGTTTTTCATCCGGACTCCGTTTTCTATGATCTTAGGATTGTTTCGAAGATAATCACAATACCTAAAATACCATGCATATACACATCACAGTCCATCATGTGAGGAGGAAACCACAAGAAGAGAGTTTGACCTCTGTTAGAAGAGACAAACCGGTAAAACCTCCAATATCAAAAATGCAAGAAGATATTCATGAAATCCGTTTTTGATGAACTAGAGCTTGGTATGAAGATGAACACAAGCTCTAAATCCTCACGTGGATAAAAGCCAAATAACAACCAAGAAATGTGATGCCAAGGATGCAAAGGTTTGAGCTCTCTACGAACGATACGATCAAGATACTCGCTCGAGAGCCCCTCTTGATAGTACGGTTACCTATCCAATAATCCGGTCTCTCAACTAACATCATGAGACCGGTAAAATAGAAAACCTATCAATATAATACCTTTTCCTTGCACATAATCCACTTGAGTTCGATGATGATGATCTCCATCTTCTCAAGATGGACCACCTTTCTTGATTACGTTTTGCTTGGTGAAGACTCACATGTTGCTCCCCCATACACCAATATGGGAGAATCTCTTCTTCGGCATATCTTCACTTGGCCATTATCTTGATGACGATCCATCCTCCACGAGCTACATAGGATCTTCCTCTTGATTCATGCTCATGAAAAAATACTTAGCCTTGATCAATAAATAATCTTCTTCCCTTAGTCTTGACTCCAACAAATGGAGATCAAGCAATGCTATGGACCAAACCTACAAGTATGACTTGAAGCACACATTAGTCCATAGAGATTGTCATTAATTACCAAAACCACACATGGGGGCAACCATGCACTTTCAATCTCCCCCATTTTGGTAATTGATGAAAATCCCTTTTTAAGAGGGTTTATATAATGAATTAAGCAACCTTGCAAGATAAGTAAGCAAGGATGGAAGAGCATTAAAGGAAAATGCTTAAGAACCAAACAAAAGCATAAAACCATATTCCCTAAACCCTCTAAACTTCTCCCCCATTGGCATCGATTACCGAAATGGGAGAAAAAATTTAGAAAGCCAATATAGTGTGAGATACTCAAAAAAGTGTGCATTTCTCAAGATATGAGTGAAATAAAATGCACCTATTCAATGAAGAATATTTGGAGGAAGTCAAACTATATTGAGGATCCAAAGATTGCATATAAGATGAGCTCATTCTAAATTACTCCACAAAGGAGAAAATCAATCGAAGAGATCCAAAACGAGAGTTCTAAATAAAAATGGAGAAGCTCCCCAATGCTCATGCACTATTGAGGAGTACACAAATATGGAATTCTTACTTCCCCAAAATCATCTAGAACACGCAACAAGTGCAAGAGAGCATAAAGCTAATGCAAATCATAGCACTTGCACCAAAGATATGGTTGAGTCATAAGAAGATACCAATTAAAAAAAAACTCATCATAAGATAGGCCCAACCAAGATACAAAGAAGATTTTTTTAAAAAAAATGTTCACAAGCTCAAGGATACCAATTGGAGACTAAAACCAATTGAAAAGCCAAGAGCTAGATAGAACATTTAGCCAATAAAAATCAACATGCTCACCGTGATAAGCATGAAGACAAAGATCTTCAATAAAATGTGAGTGCGCAAATATGCAAATAGAAATAAGACAAGCACTCACGAGACAAATTTGGAGCCACCAAAGAATTATAGATGAAAAACAAGGTGGCTCGAAAGAAATAGGATACCAAATAAAAAGTGACCTCTCTCATATGTATAGGTTTCTAAGTAGACAAATCGTTGATGATATACATCCACAAAGAAACATGTACATATGAAATGGTTAATGAAGCATGAGAGAGGTATCCAAAAGGAAGTCATAAATACAGAAGTAAGATTATTGCTTAAAAGCATAGCACATAGCTCAAATTTATCTCATTGCATATAAATGGACTTCAAACACATCAAATGTATCACACATATCACTAAGGGAACAAGAGATAGTGGAGTTGCTTTGAGATAGGCAACAAGTATCACTAATAAAGAATACCAATTGAAGAAAAGGTTTTTACAATTTCATTACAAATATCACAAAGATATACCAAGTGAAGGAAAAAGGCCAAAACCACAACAATTGCACATAAAAGCTTTCATGCCAAGAGGCAACCGACACACGGTTGAAAACTAGAAAGGTATGCATGAGGTAGATACTTGTTACCGAGATGTCATTGGTGATGAAGAAGATGAGAGTTTGCTAATCATCGTAGCTTGACTCCTATAATCACATGGTGAGAACACCTTCTTTATGAATTAGACAAGCCTCCAATGCATCTCCATTGTACCTAAAAACAAAATTCAAGTACAAAATGGTTCCCAAACTCATTGGGTCCGATAGTAGTTAGATACACTACACTACATAGGACACACTCCACATAAATATGTGCATATAGATATGAAATTGAATTTCATGCACATCTTAGCCCATTTAGGATTCGGTGGAGTATACCCTATATATTAGAACAAGAGAGGCAAACATGCCATATAATATATATGTTAAAGGATATACATACAAAGTCTTTCAAGAACCAAACGAGATACAATTTGGACAAAAACACCAAGTAAACCAAAAAGAGAGCACACCAAAGTGTGACACGGAAAGGTTGTCCAAATTATATCAAAATCCAAATCAACACATGATTGAGGAAGAATCAAATCAACATATGATTGATTCTATAACACATCAACACATGAAGTGAGATATCAAAAGGAATCAAATCAAACAACACATGAGAGATAAGACACCAATTGAAAAGGATACCAACTAGAAGCGAGGATACCAAAAGAAGGATATTACTCGAAAGATATCAAGTAAAAGAGAAGTCAAGAAGCAAGGTATCAAAGCTCCCATAAGAGATACTAATTGAAACAAATATCTATGGATGAGATATCAAATTCCAATTAATACCAATTGAAGGTACCGAGGCAAGGCCAATGAGCATATAAGATAAAGGAAAGAGACATGCTCAAAAGGATTTTCTCATTTTTAGAGGATAAACAAGAAACAAGAAATAAGAAAGCAAGACTCCCAAGAGAGAGCAAGGTTACAACCAATAAACCAAACACTCTCTACACTTTTCATGATGGCACAAAGCATCAAAAGAAAATGTTTGTCTTCCATAAACACATAAGATAAAAATCAAATGTCAATTGAAAGGATCAAATATTGATTGATAGGGTTCTAAATAATAAACGAAAGCTCCCCCAAGATTCATGCATTATTTTGATATTTGCATTTGAATACAAAATGCACACACAAGGGATCATTACTCTCCATATGTTATATACAACACTAAACTATACCAATTGAAAAATAGGATCCATGCAAGAGGCAAGGAAGACAACGGAAGTCAAAATAAACACTTATCAATAAATGAGGCAATACAACGCAAGAGACAATGTGAAGATGGTCTACAAAATCCACCACAATTATGAGTATCACTTGTCATGGACAAGGAGCATAGAGAGACATTTCTCGGTGGTATATAGGAATGATATTCAAGACCAACTTCACAACCAATAAGCATATGGCAAGGATAAGATTTAAACACAATGCTTCGAAAGAGTTTATTGGTAGCTCCAACTACTCGAACCAACCGACAAAGCCATGGTTAGAGAAAGATGAAGGCGAATGATTTCCCAAATATGATATGGAAATGCATATTTGAAGAAAACCACACCACGCAAACTCATAAAAACAAGATCACAAAGAAAGAGCAAATAGAAACACTAGATCAAATTGGAACTTATTTGAGCAAAACATGCCACATGGGAACAAGATAATTTACAATATCAACTCCAAGTGGCACAACCTCAAATGTTCACGTTTTCTAGGATTGTAATAGGCACGTAGCTTATTACTCCCCCATAACATGATAATTAGTTTCTTTCTATCAAGAGGCTAATAAATTCCAACTATAGAAATTAATGGACATTGTAGAATTAGAATTTCTCATGAGAATGACGTACCACATAGTGGCTAGATAATATTGAAATATCAATACTAAGTGGTAACACCTCATATGTATAAAAAATTTAGGATTGTGAATTGCACGAAGCATATCACTCCCCCAAAATGGGATAGTCCATTAATATCTCAAAAGAGCCAAATAAAATCCACACAAGATCCAATAGAGGCCCAACACAAAGTTTACACAATACATGATGTACTAATTAATCTACACATGCTTGATTACTCAAGTTAGATAAGAAGCACAACATATATAACCATATGCTAGGAACAAAACTAACACATGCAAAGGGGGCAAGCAAATTTAAATGTATATATGATTTAAATACAAGTTACTGCAAGAAGGAACGTTGGATATGAGATAGAACAAATAATCCAAATGACTTGGCTTGAGGAAGAAATATAATCATGAAGATCCCTTAGTTCTTCAAAGATACCCAAGTCTCCAATGTCCTCCATCAACACTTATTGATCAAGTTTGAGATTGTTGGTCCCCAACCAAGTTGGGTCCTAAGAGGTTAGTCACAATAGGCTTGGGGACTCAAATGGTTCTTTTCTTGACACCACTTTGAGTTCCCACATATTTGGCAAACACATTGCCAACCCTATCCTTCCTAAGAGAATACACATCATTAATTATAATGTGGTTCGATAGGGTACCGTTAGTGCATGAAGAAGCAAAATGGCCCTTCTCACGTCATAAATAGCAACTTCGACTCTTCTCTTTCTTCTTAATAGGCTCCTCAACTTGAGGAGCAATAGCTTGAGTCTTTTTAGGAAGTGACCTTTGTTCAACTCATGGTGGAGCATGAGATTGAACGAGAGGCCGCTTCCCTAGTTGCTTCTCACTAAGAGGCTTCTTCTTCATTGGGCAAGATCTAACATGGTGCCCTTCAACTTTGCACTTGAAGCAAACAATCTTGGCCAAATTCTTGACTTGTTCTTGGCCCTTCTTGTTGTCAATCTTGGACTTGTTCTTGTTGTTGGAGTTGAATCCAAGTACACTCTTGTCATTGGGGGATTGTTGCACACTCAACATGTTGTCAAGTGTGGTCTTCCCTCCATGACGCTTTTCCAAGCCTTTCTTCAAAGAAGAGGCTTGGGCCTTGAGCTCTCCTCTTTTCTCTACATGGTTAGTAACAACACAAGTACTATAGGAGGTAGATGCACCATTGTTAGAGCAACAAGGCATAGAAAGTAATTCATCACAAGATGTACCAATATTGTGAGTGGATGAATTACGAGGACTAGCACAAAGCAATATAGCATTTTTACTAGAGGTTGTGCCATTGTCCACATGAGGCTCACTAGATGTTACCTTGTAGTGATGGCCTCAAGAGCTAACCTTAGCTTAGTATGGGAAGATAGAAGATCCTCATTAGAGCTAGAAAACTTTTCATGGATTTCTTCCAATTTCCCATACTTGCTAGTTAGCAACTCAAGTTGAGCCTTTAGCTCAACATTCTCCTTCAAAATAGATGCTTCACAAGAAGTGGAGTTAGTAGCACAAGCATCATTAATATTAGAAGTGGAAGAAGACAACTTGACAAGCTCATCATTCAATCTAGCATTTTCCTTTTTAGACACTTTATATTTAGCATGAGCATGGTCATGTTCTTTGATGAGTTTAGCAATTATTTCATTATGAGACTCCTCAATGGATTCGAGTTTCTCCTCAAGATCAACCCGAGTCTCATGCTCTTCCTCAAGGGCATTCTCTAAAGATGCTTTTTCCATAGCATCCTCTCTTTCAATCCTTCCCTTTTCTTCAAGGCTTGTTTCTAAAGCCTTAATAGTAAGCCCGCGCTCAACAAGGGTGCTCATGATTTCATAGAGGTTATCACAAGCAATTTTATTCTTTGAAAGAGCCTTAAGAACCATTAGACCTTTATTATGAAGGAGAGCATCATCATTTTCTTCATCATCATTATTATTATCATCATCATCATTACTTGAAGATTTAGCCATAAGGCAAAAGGTGGTTGATGAAGATGAACAATTAATTATTGAACTACTCAAGTTGACAACTTGTTCCATAGATATTTGGGTTTCCTCTACATTATTAATAATACAAGGATTAGAGGGAACACAAGAATGTTTATCATGGCAACAAGATAAGGCAAGCATATCATCATGAGATTTATAATCGGAATTTTTAGATGACATGCAAGAACTATCAACACTAGCATGTAAATCATTCATAGTGCTATATGTGTTTAAGTCCAAAGATGAGGCATTGCAATGAGATAGAGATGAATAATCATCAACAATGAGTTCAATATCCAAATTGCAAAACCCATCACTACTCACCATTACATTAGTTTGTGGCTTACCACATATTGGTGAAGTAGACGAAGATGAGAACTCATTACGGCCGGAGGTGGAGGGAGAACAATCATCCTCAATAAAGTTGGACACTTCATATTTATCTTGAAGCTTGGTCCACAACTCATGTGCATTCTGAAAAGGCATGATTGAAGCAAGAACTACATCGCTCAAAATACAAATAAGACCATTAGATACTTGAGTATCGAGATAAGAGTTTTCCTCGTCCTCTATAGATAATTCTTGGGAATCCATTGGAGGAGAAAAACCCATATCTACAATACTCTTTATATAATTTGGACCCATGGCCCTAAAAAGATTAAACATGTGAATTTTCCAAACATCATAATTTGTGCCATCGAAAATAAAAGTGGGATCATGCACTAATTCTCTAAACGACATCTTTACTCTCTAGGCGGTAAAGCCTAATAATGAGAGCCCAGGCTCTGATACCAATTGAAAGGACAAGGATGTCGCCTAGAGGGGGGTGAATAGGCGATTTAAAACTTTTACGTTTATGGCTTGATAAATGCGGAATAAAACTAGCGTTTAATTTATCAAGCACACAAAACCTAATATACTAGGTTCACCTATGTGCACCAACAACTTATGCTAAGCAAGATAACAACAAGGTGATAGCAAGATATAATACTTCAAGCACGAAGGCTATCACAATGTAAATTGCATAAATAAAGAGCTCGGGTATAGAAATAACCGAGGCACGTGGAGACGAGGATGTATTCCCGAGTTCCTCCTTGTTAAGGGAGTACGTCTCGTTGGAGGGGTGTGAGCTCGCCACAACAGGCCTACTCAATGCCACAAAGGCCTCACCCTATTCTCCGATGAACCTCGCCACAAAGGCTCGGTTCACCTTCCACTATCGGAATCCTTCAAGGCGGAATCCGGAGCCTTTACAAAGTTCTTGAGGCACACACCCACAACTCAATCGGGGGCTCCCAAGTCACCACAACACCGTCTAGGGTTCAAAGACCCAAGAGTAACAAGCTCTCAAACTTCACTTCCACGAATCTTCGTGGAGAGCACAAACCGATGCACCTAATGCAATGGCAAGAGCACAAGTGCTCAAATCCTTCACTCTCAAATTCCAACAAAGCAACAAATGCTTATGGGGGAATAAGAGAGGAAGAACAAAGAGGAGAACCACAAAAGAACTCCAAGAACTAGATCCACTAGGTTCCCCTCACTTAGAGGAGAGATTGATTGGTGGAAATGTAGATCTAGATCTCTTCTCACTTTCCCTCAAAGATATGCAAGAATCATGGGAGGGATTGAGAGAGGGGCAAGCTTTACAAGGTCAACAATGGTGGGGGAGAGAGGGGAAAACGTGCTGGAAGAAGCTCTTGACCCTTTGGGGAAGAAAGGGGGCCTTTTATAGGTCCCCATGAAAAAGAGCCGTTGCAAACTGCTTACACCAGAGACTCCGGTCTGCCCAGACCGGAGACTTCGGTCCTAGGCCGTAGATTCCGGTGCAACTCCGGACAAGGGACCAGTACTGCACCACGTTTTGGACGAAAAATAAACTGCGCAGACCGGAGACTCCGGCCTACAGAAAAACTGCAGAAACATCAACACAAAAACGAAGATATCTTTATCATCTGAACTCCGTTTTCGATATTCTTGGGCTCGTTGGAATCGCAACGAAAAGCTCTACAAGAATAGAAAAATCATAGTCCAATAGGGGAGAATAAAACCAAATGTGTAAAGGTAAAAGCTTTGTATAAACATCAACCGGTAAATCCTCCAACATAAAGAACCCAACAAGTTTTTCATCCGGACTCCGTTTTCTATGATCTTAGGCTTTTTTGAAGATAATCACAAGACCTACAATATCATGCATATACACATCATAGTCCATCATGTGAGGAGGAAACCACAAGAAGATAGTTTGACCTCTCTTAGAAGAGAGTTTGATGAACTAGAGCTTGGTATGAAGATGGACACAAGCTCTAAATCCTCACAAGGATAAAAGCCAAATAACAACCAAGAAATATGATGCCAAGGATGCAAAGGTTTGAGCTCTCTACGAACGATACGATCAAGATACTCGCTCGAGAGCCCCTCTTGATAGTACGGTTAACTATCCTATAATCCGGTCTCTCAACTAACATCATGAGACCGGTAAAATAGAAAACCTATCAAGATCATACCTTTGCCTTGCACATAATCCACTTGAGGTCGATGATGATCTCCATCTTCTCAAGATGGACCACCTTTCTTGATTACGCTTTGCTTGGTGAAGACTCACATGTTGCTCCCCCATACACCAATATGGGAGAATTTATTCTTCGACATATCTTTACTTGGCCATTATCTTGATGACGATCACCATGACGCCATCCTCCACGAGCTACATAGGATCTTTCTCTTGATTCATGCTCATGGAGAAATACTTATCCTTGATCAACAAATAATCTTCTTCCCTTAGCCTTGACTCCAACAAATGGAGACCAAGCAATGCTATGGAGCAATCCTACAAGTATGACTTGAAGCACACATTAGTCCATATATATTGTCATTAATTACCAAAACCACACATGGGGGTAATCATGAACTTTCAATGATCCTTGTTGGTGATGCTCTTTCCTACCTATTCCCATTCCCTGTGAAAAAACATAGAACAAAATGCAGATATGGTCAAGTCTATATTGAAATTGCCTTAAGCGCGGGTAAATTATACTACCAATTGCCTACATTTCGCATGTAGAAGTATACATTGGTAATTACAAAAAACAGATTAGCCCACATTTATACATAAGTTTCCTATGTGAGTTGCATAATGACATGTTAATAAAAGTTGCCTGCCAAAAAAAGGTTTAGGCTAATAAAAGTTGCCTGTCCTAGTACGAAAAAAAATGTTCAGAGAATGCATGCATATAAATGCCTATCAAGTCATATTTTCCTACTGCCGACTTCGCGAAATGTCATGCGCATGCGCGGCAAAAAAAGGCTACCTCTCTAGCATCTTGTCCCGGTATGTCAGCCATGATTTCCTCCTGACAAAAGCTATTCCCCAAAAACAGAGTAGTTTCCTGATAACAAAGTAGAATAAAGAACACCGGTTAGATGAGCTGCAAATTAGTTGCTTGTATATAGTGATTTAATTGCCTAAAACAGGCTATTAGACTGTATAGTAAAGCAAAACATGCAGGTGCAACCAAAAAAATTAGTGACAAACAAAAACACAACACCTAACTTGCCTTGGAACTGAAACTAACTTGCCTCCATGAAACTGAACTAACTTGCCTCCAACCTGGACTAAAATTGCATCCATATTCATTTTAATTGCCCCAAAAACTGAAACTAACTTGCCTCCATGAAACTGAACTAACTTGCCTCCAACCTAGACTAAAATTGCATCCATATTCATTTTAAGCTCCAAAATCTGAACTAACTTGCCTCCATGAAACTGAACTAACTTGCCACCAACCTGGACTAAAATTGCATCCATATTCATTTTAATTGCCCCAAAACTGAACTAACTTGGCTCGGAACTGAACCCAAAATTTATCGAAACTGAACATAAAATTACCTCCATAAAAACTGAACTAACTTGCCTCTAAACTGAACCTAAATTGCATCCATATTGACTTAAATTTCCTACAAGTGAATTGCCTCAAAACTGCATCCAAAATCATACTAAAAATTGCGTCAAAACTGAATTAAATTGGCATAGTAATGATTAAAATTGCCTACACAGGTTATTTGCCTATATAACCGTAGTACAATTGACAACAAACACAGAACCAACCTCTGAGGCAAAAGCGTCCCTCCCTCGATTCCAATGTCAATAGCACATAGCATAGAGAAAAACCCCTACCCCAACATTGTGCATGCTACGGATCATGTACGCAAAACCCTACCCCACAAAAATAAGCATGTCGTCTTCCCCCTACTGAATGCAACTGGAGGGGGACTGGAAGCGTTGGCGCGCCTCAGGGCGACCACGGAGGAGTTTGGAGCATCAGCAAAATCTACTTCCCCCCAATCAAAAATGAGTCGTGAAGCTCTCACGGCGCATCGCGTCGACAGGGGATTCTGGATCTACACTTGTAGTAACTAACCTGGTGACAAACATAGTCGATCCCCCGCTGAACTTGCTCCCGTCGTGTGCTTCCCCTTTAAAACCCCTGCGTCGACCTAGCCCAGAGAAATCTCGGCTCAAATGTAGTGCCCCACTCCTCCAAGGTCGTCCCGTAGTCCTCGTATGAGGCCCCCACGCCCTGGAAGCCTCCAGACGCCGGTGAATCGACGACGACTTGGTCGAGCCGCAAACGCGAGGGAGGTCGATGTGCGGTCATCTCCCCTGCAAAATTGATGCAGAAAACTCCTCCCCGAGGCCGCCTCGCAGTACCTGTATGAAGCCGCCACGCCACCACGCCTTCGACCCCTCCAGTCACCGGCGAATCGATGGCGAATCTATGGGGAATTCATCGCCAGCGCGAGAGAAGACCACGCGAAGAGAGATAAGACCGGGGGGGGGGGGGGGAATGAGGCTTCTGGAAACGGCCGTTGCGAGATGTCCGTTGATGATTGATGATGAAGAGTTGGGTGGTGCCCCAAGTGAAGGCGTGGATGTACTAAGTAGCAGTTTTCCCTCAGTGAAGAACCAAAGTTTAATCGAACCAGTAGGACTTTGAAATCAACAACGAGATGCACGTCAATGATCTCTTTCATGATTTTTGTAACACTACCATTAGCATGGGAATGATAAAAAGGTAATCAAAAAAATCTCCAAAGTTTAAAGAATCAAAAACCATTTTTCGCATAGTAGACATCATTGAACCAATATCGCAATAGGCAAGGAAAGTTTGTTCTTTAATTTCAATTTTAACATAAGGCTCTCTATCACCTTCTATCTCAAGAATTTGGTCACTTTTCAAAGTCCCCTCCTTTTCTTTAACATTTAGATTACTTAGATATTTTCTATCTTACCTAATCTATCAGTTATTCCATCAATTTTAGTATTCATAGGGAAAGCAACCAATCCATCAATAATGTGAAGAGATTTTATTCCATCATATTCAACAAAGCTTCCTCATACCATCACATCTAAAGCATGTTTGCACTTCTCGAAAAGACCAAAGTAAAAACATCTCAACAAAACATAAACAGCTAGCATGGGTTGTATCTTTTGATGTAATTCTGAAATTCTATCCCAAGCATCTTTAAAACTTCCACCACTCCTTTGTTTGAAAGTGACAAGCTCAACCAGCGGTGACATAGTGAGAGAAAAAGGACTAGACATGGTAGCAAACCGAAAGACTAAACAGGAATTAAAAACAGGGATAAAGACTATACTAATATTTTTGGGTTTTAAATTTTTTAAGCAAGTAAATAAGCAAAAAAAGAAGTAAACTAAGCAAGACAAAAACAAAGTAAAGTGATTGAGAGCGCGAGACTCACCTTGCTGCCGCTCCAAAGTTGCCGGCAACGGCGCCAGAAAACTGCTTGATAATTGGTGATGAAGAGTTGGGTGGTGCCCCAAGCGAATGCATGAATGTAGCAAGTAGCAGTTTTCCCTCAGTGAAGAACCAAGGTTTAATCAAATTAGTAGTACTTTGAAATCAACAATGAGGTGCCCGTCGACGATCTCTGGCGCTTAACTGTCGACGAACGTGGACCTGCACACACTCAACCAATTACTTTGCCCCCAACGGCAGGAAGGTTGTCAATCTTCCCGGTCTGCTGAAAACAAAGCGGTTAAACGTATAGTGTAGTGAATGAAACTATGGAAATGGACCAGCGAGCAAGTGAATATGAAAAGCAAGTAAATGAGGTTGTAAACAATGTGAAAAGATGGACCGGGGTGCCATGGGTTCACTAGTGGTGTCTCTCCAATAAATAAAATACTCATATGACGGGTAAACAAATTACAGTTAGACAATTGACAAGATTATGACACAAACTTAATCTAGCTATATCAAAGTGTTCATGGTAATATTCATGTAGGCATCACAACAAGGAATAAAGACAGTCATCCAACTGCATCTTTGTCTAAAAAGTTCACCTAGGGATCGCTATCCAGCCTGTCACCGATCGGTATTAAGTTGCAAGCAACAGACATTGGCATTAAGTAAATTGTATGATGTAAACTATATTCATAATCATAAAGACATAAACACCGCTGTTTTACCCTTAGTCGCAACAACACACCCTCGTCCTTATACGTTTCTGTCACTCGTGCCCAGGCACAATAGGGGGCATGAACCAACTATCTAGCATAAATACTCACTCTTGGAGACATAAGCAATCACTTGGCCAAAGTAACTACAGACATCGGAGAGCATGCAAGAACATAAATTAACATATAAGAACCATGCACAAATTAGGCGATGAAGAGCCCTCCGGGATCGATCTCCCCTCCGGCAGCGTGCCGAGAACAGCTTCAGAATCTCCACAAATTAGGTTTTGAGGTGGCGGCGACTTCGGGATGGAGTTTGTGGAAAATAATCTCCGTCCCGATAAAATTAGGGTTATTAGGAATTTGTGGGCATCGAGGGGGCTGAGGCGACCTCCAGGGGGCAGGGGCGGGCCCCACTCACAGGTCCCTGTGGGGCCACGGCAAGGGGTCGCCCCTGGCCCCTGGGTGCCCCCCAGGCTGCCCTTTGGTCTCTGACATCATCTTGTCGAGTAAAAATTCCTCGTAAATTTTCATCCAATTCCGAGAATATTTTCAGAAGTAGATTTTCTGAAATAGTAAACAACAAAAACAAGGATGGGCATCTTGTTAATAGGTTAGTCCAATAAAATGCCCTAAAATGATATAATAAGATCGTAAAAACTTGTAACAATGACATATAACTAGCATGGATCAATAAAAAATTATAGATACATTTGACACGTATCATCCGCCCACTTCATGGTCCCACCTGTCGGCGCGGTGCAGTCTGCGCGAATCTACGTGTGCGATTGGCGGCTCGCGTTCTGCCGCTCGTAGACGCAGTTCCGCACGCGCTTCTTAGCATTTGGGTTATCTTTTTTCTTTTTATCTTTTATCATTTCTTATTTTTTGAGTTTTATTTTCTCTTTTTATTTTTCATTTTCTGTTTTCATAGTAAAATAATGTGTTCACTTTTGTGAAAAATAAGAAAATAGAAAATTTGTTGTAAAAGATATAATGTTCACACATGTATTTTTTTGCGAATGGAACTTGTATTACTCAAAAATCAGGGATTACAATCTCTATGATAAATGTTTTTTATTAGTAGTTATAACATAAATGTTCATTTACAAAATCGCTCAACTGAGATAAATGTTCATTATCATATTTGAATGATTTTATAAATGAACATTTATCTTAGTTCAAAGATTTTAAAAATTGACATTTATGTTATTTGAACATTTTATCAAATATGAATATTTAGGTATATTAAACGGTTTATAAAGAGCATTTATTTTATTTGAACAATTTTTCAATATGAATAATTATGTTATATGAATAATTTTTTAAATAAGAACATTTATATTATTTGAACAAAAAATACTCGTATGCTATACTTGTATTTGTTCAAAGAAAAAGAAACAGAAAATAAAATAAAATATGAACATTTATAAAATAGAAAAGAAAAAGAAAAACAAATAACACACATAAAAACCAAGAAAACCCTGGGTAAAACTAGAAAAAATTGGTAGGAAGTTTCTAGAAAAATCCCAAACCAGTGGGAGAAAACCCTACTCGATGGGCCCATGGAGGGGTGTGCGGGAGCGAATCGCTTGAGCTAGCGTTACACGTCAATTAGGGTTTGCCAAAAACCGCACGCTACCAAAGAGACATGTGGGGGGAGTGGGCTCGGAATTTGCTTCCGTTCACAGACCCAAATACCAATCACATATAAACGATGGAATTTGAGCCACCAATATCACATGGGCAAGTCCGAGCTCTCGATTCATACTCCCGGATTGATTGTGTCATTAGAGCTTGCTTACAAAACCTCGATTGTATTTGTATAGTGATGTGTGTTGCCCTACGAGTTGTATATCGTTGCGATTAAGATTTCCCTATTTATATATGGGTTGTAAGTGAGATTTTTCTAGTTATACATGAGTAGTAACAGAGAAAAAACATTTAAATGTTGAATGTTTGTCGTGAATCATATTATGTATGAGTTGCACATGAGATGTAACTGAGATGCAACTGAGATTTGAGTTGTTAGAATATGTGTACGCGTTAGACTAGGATTTATAGATCATGTTGGACCCCAAATCTATTGGTGGTTCTATATTTTCTACAAGTCTTAGGTATGCAAACTTGAGGGAAGGTTTGTCGGTTTCGAACTCCACAATGTCAAGCGCGGAGATAACAAGTTACTGATGAGGTGGCTAACATTGGCTCTTTGTGAGGTGTGGTCCCCTAGTGGGTCTTCCTCGAGTTTTTGATGTAGACATCCATCACAGGACCACCGCCACCCATGCTCGCGACCCGGACGCGGCATCGCCCCCAAGAACGATTGCGGAGAAAGAAGACGATGCACATCGACGAACAGGGGATGAGCAAACCCTGCGACAAAAAGCCCCCCGTCGGCCCCAACCGACTGGGCACGACCGTTCATAGTCTATTTTTAGGAGGGTGCATGCTTCCGGACGAGATTGAGGCCCGGCGACTCGTCATACGAGCAAAAGTATTTGTAATGGTGGGAGACGAGCTCTACAAGCGAAGCACAACGGACATCCTCCAACACTGTATCCCATAGAAAAAAAGGATGGCATATTCGAAGCGACATCCACTTGGGAATGTGTGGCCACCATGTGGACCCATGGTGAAGGGAAACGTAGTAGAAAAGAAACAGAAAAATTGGTCCTACGAAGAGGGGCGCCTCTATGAGATATAGACATAGCCTAGCAACGCATGGGTGGCATCTGATGCTGTGAGGGTAGCGAGTTTGTCGGCCCGGTCGACACTATCAGAATGTCGGTCTAGCTGGCATGTCGCGTCATTGCGGCTCGCGTTCGAGCGGGGGAAGCTGGAGCGGCGGCTCCTGATTTGGATGTGTGTGTTTAGTGTGAACGTGGTCTGGTATCCCTGTGGGTGATGATGCTATGTTGTTTGTGCAGTATTTTCGCTCGGTTTTCTCATTAACAAGGTTACTATATACGGTTTTTGACCAAGTTTCCCTTATACATTAGATCAATGCGTTTATTTTAGCCTTCTCCTCTTACGACTGAAGTATATTTCTCATGTTTTTATTAAGAAAACAAACTGCAACTGCAATGATGGTGGACATCAGACTTGCTCCTTCCATTCAGCCTAGCCAGAGCTGGATGCACTAATTTCCAGGGGCCTCATCAATCAACTAAAGCATGAGTGGCTTAGCAAAAGAGAAAGAGATTTCACCCGGAAAGCTACAGAAGCGTAGTATATCCTGAAAGGAACGCACTTAAATTTGCCAAAAAGAGGAAACAGGTCGCTTTGGCCAATTATTGCGTTGATAGTGGGGTGTGATGGTGAGCCCATTTGCCTTTGCTTATCATCCATCAGACGCAATCTTTCTCGTTCCTTTTCCTTATTCGTCAAGAAGAGAAATTAAGGTATACTTACATTTCAGCGCCTCAACCCAAAGATCATGCAGCTGCCACTGCATCTGGCAAGGAATTGGAAATTGTTTTTGTGGTGTAACTACGGCGGGCCAAAGCCAACCTGAACCTTTTCATATCAACGGTATAGTCAAATTACCCGATACTTGTCCACGAAGGGAAAATACAGAAAGCGAGCTGTTCAAAGAGGATCAAATGAGTTACAAAAAAAAAATTAAGAAGTCCTCTTCAACAGCAGCATTCTGACACCCGTAGGTCATCCATCGGCGATGCGAGCCAGTTGAAAAACCTACACTTGCTAGGGGCTACATTACCCCAAACGCGGCCTGCATGCACATCATTT
The DNA here is from genome assembly GCA_012064385.1 of Puccinellia tenuiflora. NCBI lineage: Eukaryota > Viridiplantae > Streptophyta > Magnoliopsida > Poales > Poaceae > Puccinellia > Puccinellia tenuiflora. The sequence continues at coordinate 1,156,311 of QRDG01000129.1, read as the reverse complement.
TGCAATTATCTGAAATAATTGGCGTAGCCCTATTCGTGATTGTTTTGTTAGTGAAATGATTAAACCCCCGATGACAAAACTGTAAATGGAAAGAGCCTTAAGACGGAGGGTTAGGCATTTGGTCGGCATTGGAAATAGTAACAGCTGCAGAAAAAGGATAAAATTCTTGTGGCTTGCAAGTTTCTATCATCATTGCTGATTGTTGCTTTCAGCAAGCACTTAGTGGGATAACCACCAAATCTGTTCGATCTACAACTACGTACTGCAACGGATCCGCAATCTCTCTCTTTGAAACACACAGAGTGAGAGAGACACAAGCTAGGCTACATGATTGGCACGCGATTCCCCTGAATTTTGTTGAGCATATGATGCTTCAGTTATACATAACATGCATGCATGTATGTGTAGCAGGTGATGAGTGCATGCCGTTGCTATGTTCATGTGGGAGGAAGATCATGTAACTGCCGTTGCAGCACTAGAACGATCCATATATGTCATTTGAGAGGGAGGGAGATCATGCGTGTGAATCCGATGCTCTGAATCACCACTCTGAACTTTACACCAACAAGTATGACAGTGGTCATAAATCTAAGATGATCTTATCTAGGACAGGATTGATCAAGGAATAAACTTGAGCTTGAAATTCTCTCTTGTTCCTGCTTGGCCATGTCCATGGATCATACTACTGTCTGTGTAATTCAGTGGTGGAGTAGTCTGCTCCCCACTACCAATGGTACCAACAGATCGGAGTAATCTTCCTCCACTTTGTAATCATGCAGGAGGAATCCATTAGCACTAACCACATCCGTGTTAATCTTCCTATCTAGTCTCAATTTAATTAAGCTGGCCACAATCTTGAAATAGGATTTCACCCAGCTTTATTAAAAAAAACCAAACAGCTGAACCGATATAAATCTGACTAGCCTATCCATTCTATTTTCACATGCCTTGCGTCATCGACCTACTTAAAACAATTGTCTATAAATGGACCATATTTATTTTGGACCATATTTGTTCTGAATCAAAATATATTGCTGGTATTAATTTCTGAATCAAAAAGTATATGCACATGCTGGACAGGACAAACTCTGCTCAGTGCTCACGATATATGTCCAATTCCACGTGTCATGCATGGCTGATAAATAAAATGAACGTCACGCTATCTGTTGCAACGTATCAGTTGTCTGGCCGTTGCACCTTCATTTTGCTCTGTCACGTTCTTTTTTTCGTCTTCTTCCCAAAGCTGATCATTTTCGCCATGAATCCATCGTCACCACCTCATCACCAGCAGCTGCAAGAGGGAGAGCATGATCAAGATGGAATATGCCCGACCATGAAGAAGAAGGAGCCGGGGTGGGCTGAGGCGGCGGCGCGCGCCGTGGCCGGCGAGGCGCGTGCGCAGCGGGGCATCGCTCTGCCGCTGATAGGCATGAACCTGACGTGGTTCGCGAAGCAGGCCGTCACCACCGCCTTCCTCGGCCAGCTCGGCGACCTGGAGCTGGCAGCCGGCACGCTGGGCTTCAGCTTTGCCAACGCCACGGGATTCGCCGTCCTCACGGGTCTCTGTGGCGCTATGGACGCCATCTGCGGCCAGGCGCACGGCGCCGGGAACGCGGCGCTGCTCCGCAGAACGCTGCTCATGGCCACTGTCATGCTCCTCGTCGCCTCCGTGCCCATCGCACTCCTCTGGCTCCGCGTCGACACCGTGCTCCTCCGCGTCTTCGGCCAGCAGCCTGACATCGCCGCGGTGGCGAGGAAGTACGTCGTGTGCCTCCTCCCGGACCTTGTCGTCGCCTCTTTCCTCGGCCCGCTCAAGGCGTACCTGAGCTCGCAGGAGGTGACGCTCCCGACGCTCTTCGCCTCCGCCGTGGGGCTCGCCGCCCACGTCCCGCTCACCGCGTGGCTGTCACGGACCAGGGGCGTCGAGGGCGTCGCCGCCGCCGTCTGGATCAGCGACCTCGCCACCGCCGTCGGCCTCGCGGCCTACGTCCTCCTCCTCGAGAAAAAGAACAATGGCAAGGCGGAGGCGCCGCGGTGCGGGAGGTGGTGGTGTCCTTACCCGGAGAGGACGGCGGACTGGGTGCGGCTTCTCCGGCTGGCCGTCCCGTGCTGTCTGAACACGTGCCTGGAGTGGTGGTGCTACGAGATCCTGGTCCTGCTTACGGGCCGCCTGCCCGACGCCCGGCGCGCGGTGGCGGTGATCGCGGTGACGCTCAACTTCGACTACCTCCTCTTCGCCGGCATGCTCTCCCTCTCCGTGAGCGCCTCTGTGCGCGTCTCCAATTCCCTCGGCGCGGGCGATGCCAACGCCGCGCGCCGCGCCGCGACCATCTCCATCATGGGCGGCATCCTCGCTGGCGCCGCCGGAGGCGCGCTCATGCTCGCGGCATCCCGGCAGTGGGCACGGCTGTACACGCGGGGCGCGGAGGTGCGGCACGGCGTGGCAAAGCTATGAAGGTGATGGCGGCGCTGGAGGTGGTGAACTTCCCGCTGAACGTCCTGCGGCGGCATTGTGCGCGGCACGGCGAGGCCGGCGGTGGGGATGTACGCCGTGCTAGGAGGGTTTTATCTCGTGGCTCTGCCGGTCGGGGTGGCGCTCGGGTTCAGGGCCCGCCGAGGGATCGAGGGACTGTGACAGGGTTCATCGTCGGCGCAGCGGCGAGTCTGGGGGTGCTGGTCGTGGTGATCGCGCGCATGGACTGGAAGGCCGAGGCGGACAAGGCGCGGGTGCGTGCTGCTATCGGCGCCGTGGGTGATGATGAACCCGGCTCCGGCAAGGAGGAGGCGCCGTCCGGGACCGCCGGCGAGGTTTGACGACGAGTGACTGCATTGTCGTATCTGGGTGCTCGTTCTATCTAGTATTCCGACGCGACGAGTGACTGCATGGTCATATATTCGTTCACTCACTCCGGTATTAGTACTCCCTCCGTCAAAATTAAGGCGTCATTTAATTTCGTTGCGTTGCTCACCGACGTATAAATTTGACCATAATTTATACTTATAATATATTTATAAAATTAGTATGTACATATATGAAATATGAAAGAATTTTATATGAATCCAACTGTATCATTTACACATTTCAATCCTTATAATTTATTACTCCCTCCGACTCATAAAAAATGTCGCCCACTTAGTACAAAGTTTGTACTAACTTAGTACAAAATGAGCGACACTTTTTATTTATTGGAGGAAGTATATATTGTTGATGAAAGTTAAGCATCAAAGATCAACATAAAAATAGCACGCCTTATATTTTAGGGTGGAGGGACTAGCTATGTACTCAAGGAAAATACCAGAATTGACACATTTACTTGAAGAAAAAAACATATTTATAGTTCTCACAAAATTATATTAACCATTCGCTAAGTTTCGTGAAAATGGGACAAATGAAAATGTTACATTTAAAACTATAAGAGCATATCTAGCAGACCATTTAAATCTGCAACAATTAAACGCGGATACAGGCCACCGAAATTTGCTCCCGCGGAACAGAATTCATAAACAAAACTGTAAATGCAAATATGCCACCAAGAACTCCACTTGTCGGTAGTCTTTTCTTTTTTTCCTACATTTTCTCTCCTTTTCATCTCCTTCTTCCTCTAGCGCTCCGACTCTGCCGCTCCGGCCAGAGCTCTGCACCTACGTCGCCGCCTCCGTCCTGCCCTATGCGCCACCGCCCCGTGCTACGCTCCGCTCTGTCCTGCCCCACGCTCGATCTCCGCTCCGCTCCGGCCCGAGCTCCACCCCTACGCTGCCGCCTCCGCCCGAGCACTGTCACGTGGCCCCAGCCCACTCCTCCAATTTGGGCCGGTTTGGAGGAAGACGGCCAGATTCCGGCGAGTTTCATGGCGGAGGGACATCGGGGCGTCCTGAATATTCCCTCCCGCAAACGCCTCGCGCGAGATAAAGGGCTCCGTCGGGTCGGCCTCCCAACCTATGATTAAAGGTTGGGGGTGATTTCTCGTAGCCTTAAAAAAATTAAAGGCCGGTGTCGGATGCGGCTTCTGTTCGGGACGTGTTTTTTTTTCACAAAACTATAAAACTGACGGTTATTTTACAGTTTTGCGGGATATAAGGGTCTGGTAGAGTTGCTCTAAGAGCAACTCTAACATAACCTGTAAAACTTCGTACGGTGTTGCACGATGACTATGTTTCACTCTGGTGTTCATAATACATCATCATTTTTTGGGGAGTAGGCCATTACTTCCAAAAGAAAAAGGCCTTCCGTAAGGCGATCCATTATCACCATTCACCCATGTTATTCAACATCATGGTAAATATGTTGGCTGAGCACACAAATTAGATTGGGAAATGAGGGGTAGGTCCACACACTCGGATTATCTCACTAAGTTATATTGTTTTGGATCGATTCACTCACATGTGAAGCAAAAAAATCATGACATTAATTAAGCAACTGTACAAAAGCTTAATATTTTTTAGCCCTTCATTCTACACTAAGCTTCAGTCTTCTAGCTCTGGTTGTTGGGCGAGTAGCATGGCCGCACACCTATTTGTGTAAACCAACGCACATCGTCATGATAGTTGAGTATGGCAACAGAGGTAGTCATTATTCGGGGTCTAAGGTCACCACCAGAAGGGTACTCGACTCCGTATGGAGTTCCCTTGAAGATCATGACTTTCTTTAGTAACGTGTCATTTGGCCATTGTTGTCGCCACCGTCGCCCTACCTCCAACGCCTCAGCCTGAGCTAGTGAGCTCCTCAAAGAATAGGCAACCTGCAGAGGGGGTTTAGTGCAACTCATGGCCTCGGAGGCGACTCATCCATAGGTGCCTCCCTAGCTCGCCGGTGGTGCCTGCCTCTGTCCCAAAAAATGAGGAAGTACTACCACCTCAAAGCCGAAAGGATGCACCCTCATCCTCTTCCGAACAAGGCACCATGGAAAATGCCCCAATGCAACCAGATGGATCTTCGAGTTGTTGTGCACATACCCAGCGCATGCACAACACTCTCCCTCGCCATTGGCGAGTTCGTAGTCCATATTGATATATCTTTGGGGCAGCAATGGTATACTCCGTTGATTCTCGTCTTATTTCGATGGTGACTAGGGGTTTTAACAAGTCAATGTGTTTGGTAAGGAAGTGGACAAAGATTGTTTGCCTCGAGAAAGCGTGATTTTAAGTCACTAGTATGTGAGACCCTTCCAAATGAAGCACTCATAATCACTCTCACTTAAGTCAAATTTTCTATTTCTAAATGGTTAAAAGAGGTGCTTTGTAAAGTAAGTATCACAAATAAGATGAAAATGGTACAGTTTCAATTTTCACACAAGTAAATCATATTGGAGGCCTACAATTGGAAGATTTTGAAATTTCCAGATTTTTTTGCTATATTCCATAGATTAAATAAATTTCGACCAATTATCGAAAGTAATTCACTCTTCATAAAAAGTGTCAAAAAATCATGTACTATGGTAGGAATCTATGCAATGTACTTAGGAGCAGTGATTTCAAGACATTTGTATGGAATGGCATGTCGTTATTTTGCAACGCTTTGAAAAAATCAAAGAAGAAGAAGAAGAAGGGTAAAAAATGCCCTTTTAGGCATGAAGTCCTCTTATCTGTACTAGCTAGAAAAAATATAAACATGGACTTTACAACTTTTGAAAAAACTAGATTAACAAAATGGTTTATCGGGTATGAACATTCATGGGTTTCAAGACAAACACTAGTACATGCCGATACTAAGGACACCCCATATTGGCAATGACATACAGAAGTCCCACAGTTAAAAATATTTGTCTATGGCCAATGAGGACTGGGAGACATGGTTGTCTCGATCCACATCAGAAACGGTTGGTTAGTTCATAAACCACTTGACTTCATCCTCTCACGGGCTATGAAATCTTTCATTTAGATGCAAATTCATGGAAAGATACCTAACCCTATATAGAAATACTAAAACCATAGATCATGAGTTAGTTTACAAAGCTCGATTGACAATTGCTTACCATATCATGAGATAGCTTGAGCCCACTTGGTACATCATCTAGCTTTGTGTGTTGTTCAACTTGAGTTCACTCTGTGCACCTTTTCAAGATCGACCTCATACGTTTTGTTCTCTCTTCATAAGGATGATGTTTAAAGGTAAACATGAATACTCACTCAATCTTCTTATTAAAGACATACGTGTTATAGGATCAATACTCACATGATCATTCTTTGGATAAACCCCTTGAGTATCATTGTCGTGTCTCGGATCACGGACACCGGGAGTAAAGGATACCCCCTTTTTAGTTTCAGCACAGGGCGCGAAGAAGGCTGGAAGACACCTTCCCCGGGAGTACCTCGCCAAGCTCTCCGATCAACGTACGAGCAAGCAATACAGGGACGCAGAGAGTTTACCTAGGTTTAGGCCGCCCAGAGGCTAAAAGCCCTACTTCTGCATGTATGGATTGAGTGGATCATCATGGTGTGGCTTACAAAGATTTTCACGGGCGTGAACCCGGAAGGTGGTGGCTAGAGGTAGACGATGAGCAGATCCTACCCGGAGGAGATCACCTCTCGCTCTACCCTCTCGGCCCTAGCTAGTCTTCGTTTGTGTACCGACCCCTCCTTCCTCTCATGCATTGGTCCTCCTTTTATAGGCTAAAGGGATCCCACAAGGGCCTGCGAGGAGAGTGGGGGGGCTTCCCAGCGGTCCTTAGGAGGCGACGTGCCCTCCTCGTCCAAGTATTTTCTTCGAGGGGTTAGGTGCGGTCGTCCGTCTTTGGGAAAGCATGGTGGACAGAGGCTGACACCCCCCGCCGTCCATGTCGCCGCGCTGCGCCTTCATCTTCTTGGCGCCCTAGTCTTCTAGGAGCTTCCAGCAGGAGTTGGCAAGCTTATCTTCTTCGCCGTATGGAGGGGGAAACCCGGGAGCGAGCCTGGCCTCCTGCTGGGTGTTCGGGCTCTCGGGTCCTCCGCGTTGTTCGCCGGGTGGGGGGTGACCCCGGAAGGTCACCTAGTCCTTTAGTTGTGGTTGTCAATGTCGAGCTTGTCAGGTACCCGTAGGGCAGATGGGGTGGCCCACCTGCCGGTCTTGACTCCTTCCCTTGTCCATCTTCTTGGTGGGCCCACAGGCGGTGGACCCACTTTGGCCGCACTAGGGGAACCCCATGTTCCACTGTTGCGACAATAGCCCCCGAGCATAGTCCCGGCGGGTACGCTCTTCTGCTGCCGGGGCTATGACCAAAAAATATTAGTCAAAGTGGGTCCCCGTCATCTTGCTTTTCCATGAAGGTCTTGGTTGCCGAGGCCGCGCTCAAGGGAAAAACTAGCGCGAGCCCCCGGGTCTTCTTTGCCTTGGCAAACGTTGCGATCCGGGTGGATCGCCAACGTCTATATTGAATCCAACGAGCGGAAACGCCCAAAGCGGAATGCCTCCTCGATCCTCACGCCGGTCGGAGTAATGGGGCCGTGACGTGACGTGTGGGATGCCTTATAAGCCACGACTCGGCGGCACTGTAGCCGTTACTCTTCCCCAAATCGCCGAAATCCCCAAATCGCCGCCCAGCAAACTCCGCGTTCCTCCTTCTCGCTGAGCGCCGCCCTTCTCCGTTTCGCCACTGCAGAAGCAGAGCAGCCACGCTCCCTGTCCCGATGGCCAAGATCAAACACTCCACCCAGAAGAAGCCTGTAGGCGCCTCGCTCATCAGGAGGCATCGGTCTCCTAGATCTGAGAGCGCGCGGAAGAGGTCGGAGCGCACTGCTGCGGGTGGCGGATGCTTGCAAGCAGCAAGCCCTGTTCCCTAGCTGTTACGCCGACGATGAGGAGATGATGCGGAAGTCCGCACACTTCAGGGTGGTCGGGTCTGATGCAACGTCCGGCGTTCCAGCTCGCACGGCGACGGAGGTCCTGTCGCCATCGGAGATCAGGACGGCCAAGCAGATCCCCATCTTTGACAGCTTCATGCGGATGCGGCTCATCCTCCCATTTTTTGACTTCTTCCTGGAGATCTTGCGCGCGTACTGGAGATCTTCCCACCATAGGAGCAGTGAAATTTTCAAGACCTTTGTATGGAATGGCATGTCGGTAATTTGCAACGATAAGAAGAAGGTATGACGTAGCACAAAAGAAGTTTTCCCTTGATTACAAAACCAAGGTTGTCGAATCCAGTAGGACTTGGAGAAGGCTTAGCAAGGTGTCAATAGCGCCGTTTCTCGATTATTGACGTGGACCTGCACACAATCATCAACAAACTACTTTGCCCCAACAAAACAGAGAGGTTGTCAATCTCTCCGGCTTGCCAAACACAAAGAATTAAATGTGTGGATGTAAAATATGATGAGGATGAAATATGACCAGCGAGCAAATGACGATGAAAAGCTATGAAAACGGTTGTAAGCAATGTAGGAAAATAAGACCGGGGTCCACAGTTCACTAGAGGTGTCTCTCCAAAAGATATACATGATGGGTAAACAAATTACAGCATGGCAATTGACATAATTGTAGGCGCAAAACAAGGCTATCATAAAACAATATAGTTCACCGCATCATCTAATATGGGCATTACGTCAAAGTACATAGACCGTCATCCAACCGCATCTATGACTAATAATCCACTCTGGGATCGCTATCCAGCATTTCACCCAAAAGTATTAAGTTGCAAGCAACAGATCATTGCAATAAGCAAAGTGCATAATGTAAGAAATGTAGAAAACACGAAGAAATCACACCGATGTTTTCTCCCTAGTGGCAACAGCACATCTCTAGCCTTGACCGTTCCTGTCACCGAACTTAGACGAAGAGAGGCATGAACCCACTATCTAGCATAAATACTCCCTCATACAACGCTAACAATTACTCGGCCAAAGCAACCACTAGCATCGGAGAGCATGCAAGATCATAGATGAAACACATAACTGAACAAAAGTAATGACTTCCACAATTCATCGGATCCATGCAAACACAATCATGTAGCAATTACAAATAGATGATCTTGATCATGATAGGCAGCTCACAAGATCTAAGCAATGTAGTACAAGGAGGAGAGACAACCATCTAGCTACTGCTATGGACCCGTAGTCCCGTGGTGGACTACTCACGCATCACTCCGGAGGCAGGCATGGTGATGTAGATGCCTCCGTCGTCGATTCCCCTCTCCGGCAGGGTGCTGGGAAGAGCTTCTGAACCCTCCCGAACTAGGGTTTGACATGGCGGCGGCCTCGGGCGTCTGCTGGAAATATGATCGACTCTCTTGGGGTTTTTGCATCGAGGGGGATTTTATAGGCGAAGAGGCGACGCGAGGATGCGAAGGAGCTGCCCAGGTGGGCCCCAGGCGCGGCCTAGGGTGGGGCCACGCCTGGAGGGCGTCTGGAGCCCCTGGGGCTCCCCTCCGGGCGTCCTTCGGGTTCCATCTTTGTTTCATATAGAAAATAATTCCTATAAATTTTCAGGGCATTCCGAAAACTTTCCAAAACAACTTTTCTGAAACAAAAAGACAGCAGAAAACAGAAACTAGCAATGGGCATCTTGTTAATAGGTTAGTTCCATTAATCATGCCAAAATGATATAAAAACATTGTAAAAACATGTGGCAATTGATATATAATCAAGCATGGAACATTAAAAATTATAGATACGTCGGAGACATATCAACATCCCCAAGCTTAACTCCTGCTCGTCCTCGAGTAGGTAAGTGATAACAAAATAATTTTTGAAGTGACATGCTACCAATCACAATCATGATCAACTAATCTTGTAAAGCATATGAACTGAATGCAATGAGCCAAAACAAAGGTTCATTGAATGAAACAAACAATGATTAACCAGGTAAAACATCTAAATAAGAATCTACTAGAAAAGAGTACTTTCAAGTTTTAAAAGCATAACACTTAACAATGATTGATAACCCACAAAGCAATATTGATTCAACAAAGGAGTTTGGCCAACACAAAGGAAGATTTAAGTTTTCAGCAAAACCTTCAACTTGCAACTTATTTATCTCAAGATAAAGTCAATACAAAGTTTTCACAGTTAGACACAAAGATAACATGAAGTAAAACATGAACCAAAGTTGACACCAAGTGATTGCTTGAGGAGTTTAGAAGGAGGAGGAAAAATGACTCAACATAAAAGTAAAAGAAAGGCCCTTCGAAGAGAAAAGCAGGGATTAATCATGTGCTGGAGCTTTTTTTTATTTTGATAGAAGTAAAACAGTTTTGAGACATGCATGCTTTCGTCAACGAGTTCACAGCAAAGAAACTAGCTAGTCCCCCATAGCAAGCAAGGCTTTTAGACTTGTGAGAGCGGCTGGTTTTAGAGGAACGAGTACATTCTTCTTTCTCCTTTGTTTCACCACTAACCAATGTTTGAGCTGATTTCTCAGATTTTCATTGTGCGGAGGAGAATGGTGAGTTATATTTATATTTTGCTTAATCCACTCTCAGGTTGATTCAAGTGAGGACGTAAACCATCAACACCGGGTGAAAGGGGGGAAATGACCTTGCCTGTCACAAGTTATAACCAACTTCTTACTGCTTCCTCATGAGCTTAAAAACAGAGGCACAAAAAGGAGAATTTTGAATATTTTAAAGATAGCACATGAAAATTTTACTTGGAGTGGCAGGGAAATACCACATGTAGGTAGGTATGGTGGACACAAATGGCAAAGATTTTTGGCTCGGGGAGTTGGATGCACGAGAAGTATTCCCTCTCAGTATGGAATTTTTGGGCTTAGCAGGATATCAAGCAAACACATAACATCAACTTGGTTCAATGAATGACTACAGATATACATCATGCATAACCACTAGACTTCACACCGTCTACCTTGTTAGCCAAACCAACTCTTTGCAAAAGAATATCTAGACTTTGAGAACTACCAAGCAGGACAAGCACCACAATTTAAAGCTTTACGGCAGTTCCTTACTAATCTATTCTTACTAGATGATCCACAAGTTTAAGCATTAATCTACTTCATATCTCTAAACAACTACAAAGTATCAAAGATTCAAGACAATGGTCTACACGATTAAGCAGCACTTTTTACACTTCCTACATGATAATTTCCACTTAACCAAACACCAATCAACATATTTGAAACAAAACTAAAAGGGTGTAGCAACATGAGAAAAACTTCCTAACTACAAAAGCTAACAGCTCTGAACAAGGGATGCTTGAAACAAGAGCTAAAAGCATAAAAGACAAAGGCTAAACACTCAACACATATAAGTGAAGCACAGGAGTGTATAATGAAAAAGTGGAGCGTGTCTCTCTCCCAAACAAGCATGCATGGATCCAAATTATTGCAAGGACCAGAAAACTAACACAAACAAACTGAAAGTAAAAACAAACCGATGCTCCAAGAACAGCACATAATGTGTAAGGGAATAAAAATATAGTACCATGAGAAAAACCGATGATTGTTGATGGAGAAGGGGATGCCTTGGGCATCCCCAAGCTTAGACGCTTGTAACTTCTTGAATATTTTAGAGGAGGGTCCATGGGGAGCCTCCCCAAGCTTAGGCTTTTGTTCCTTCTCGATCTTTCTTCATCACCTCGCACTTGGATACTTGAAAACTTTCTTCACGCAAAACTTATAGCAACTTCATTAAGGGGTTAGTCCACAAAAACAATATCTTCCTTCAGTTCCAAAGAACATATCAAGAACTCATTTTTTACAACATTAGCTACTATCACAAAGGTCTAAGTAAAGCTCTAGCTTTGAAAAAACTTCACTTTGCCCGCGAAAGAAGCAATGCAAAACTGAGGACAGAATCTGTCAAAAACAGAACAGACTGTAAAGATCAATTTTGTTTGAGGCACTTCTGGACCTCAAATCAGAAAACTTAAAACTATAAAAAGGTAGACAAAACCCTGATGCTTGCTGTCAAAAAAATTCAGCCACAGATGACGTTCTGTGATTTTTTGGATTTTTGAACAGTGAGGAACAGAAATTTGTTTCTGGACAGCAAACTCACAAATTAGTCTTCCTCCCTTTTGAGGCTATTCTTGACACCAAAAACCAAAACAAAAGGATACAAGGGAGTTGTTACAGAAGTAACATCACCCAAAACTCAAAGAAAATAGTAGGTAAAAATAAAATGGGTTGCCTCCCATAAGCGCTTTTCTTTAATGCCTTTTAGCTAGGCTTGATAATTTTAATGATGCTCTTATAAGAATAAGAGTTGAAACACAAAGAAAGCATCAAGAAGCAAATATCAAATACATTTAAGCCTAACCCACTTCCTATGCATAGGAATCTTGTAATCAAATAAATCCACGAAGAACATAGTGATAAGCATAGGAAGATAAAATAAGAGCAATTTCAAAACTTTCAACATAAAGAGAGGTGTTTTAGTGACATGAAAATTTTCATAACCATTTTTCCCTCTCTCAAAATAATTTCCAGTAGCATCATTAACAAATTCAACAATATAACTATCACATAAAACATGCTTTTCATGATCTAAAAACACATAATTTTTATTAACCTATAAAATAGTATGATCAAAATAAACAGAAGTCATGACCTTTCCAATCCCATTATTAAACATGTTTCTTTTCGGTTTCTTTGAGTTTGGGTGATGTTTAATAGGGGAATCATGGTCATAAGTGTAGCAAGCATCAATTTCCTCCAAAAGGGATATTTGAAGAGAATCCATAAGAACATAACATTCATCCTCCTTTGGTAAGCATGGAGGGCAATCAAATAATGTAAGAGTTAAAAAGTTACTCTCATTAGAAGGTAGGCATGGGTAACCAATCCATTTTCCACCTTTTGTTTGTCACTCTCTTCCTCTTTTTATCCAATGAGCTTCCAGTTTTAGCAATTTCTTCTTCCATGATTTCCTACAAGGCATTAGTCTCTTCTTTTGGAGGATAAGTTCTCTCAAGAAATTCAGTAATATAAGGATTATCGTTGTAGTACTCAAGACAATATCCAAGTATAACAAAATTTTCAGATTTGTAAGAAGCATCATCAATATTTTAAGCACAGAAGTAATTTCATAGGCACCCATAAAAGCAACAAAATTTTCAATTTGTTCAAGATTATCCAAGTCATAGTTTCCTTTAGCATAAGAGGCCAATATTTCATTATCATTATAATCACATTGGAAAGGGAGGTGTTTATGCCTCCTACAGCAAAAAGATTCATTAAGGCACCAGGATTCATCATATGTAGAGCAAAAGTTTTCAGCAAGACTATTCAATTTATTTATTTGTGCCCATAAGTGTTTCCCTTTTTCAGACAAGCGGTATTCCTTATAATATTTCTGTTGTTCCTCCGTGAACCCACCTTGCCAATAACATCTAGTCTCAAACAAAGTAACCATTGATAGCAAGTAAAGAAAAAGACATAATAATGGGACAAAAACAAAATAAATTAGGTGCTGGAAATTTTAATTTTTTTGTGTTTTTCAGTTTCAAGGCAAACAAAAAGGCAAAACAAGGCTAACAAAAAATATAATAGGCAAGACAATAACAAGTAAAGTGAAAGGATGTGTGAAACTCCCCTAGCTGAAGCTTCCAAGTCCCCGGCAATGGCACCAGAAAACTTCTTGATGGCGTGATGTAGGGAAACCCCAAGAGGAAGGTATGATGTACCACAAAAGAAGTTTTCCCTTGATTACAAAACCAATGTTGTCAAATCCAGTAGGACTTGGAGAAGGCTTAGCAAGGTGTCAATAGCATTGTTTTTCGATTATTGACGTGGACCTGCACACAATCACCAACAAACTACTTTGCCCCAATAAAACAGAGAGGTTGTCAATCTCTCTGGCTTTCCAAACACAAAGAATTAAATGTGTGGATGTAAAATATGATGAGGATGAAATATGACCAGCGAGCAAATGATGATGAAAATCTATGAAAACGGTTGTAAGAAATGTAGGAAAATAGGACCGGAGTCCACAGTTCACTAGAGGTGTCTCTCCAAAAGATATACATGATGGGTAAACAAATTACAGCATGGCAATTGACATAATTGTATGCTCACAACAAGGCTATCATCAAACAATATAGTTCACCGCTTCATCTAATATGGGCATTACGTCAAAATAAATAGACCGTCATCCAACCGCATCTATGACTAATAATCCACTCTGGGATCGCTATCCAGCATTTCACCCAAAAGTATTAAGTTGCAAGCAACAGATTATTGCAATAAGCAAAGTGCATAATGTAAGAAATGTAGAAAACACGAAGAAATCACACCGATGTTTTCTCCCTAGTGGCAACAGCACATCTCTAGCCTTGACCGTTCCTGTCACCGAACTTAGACGAAGAGAGGCATGAACCCACTATCTAGCATAAATACTCCCTCATACAACGCTAACAATTACTCGGCCAAAGCAACCACTAGCATCGGAGAGCATGCAAGATCATAGATGAAACACATAACTGAACAAAAGTAATGACTTCCACAATTCATCGGATCCATGCAAACACAATCATGTAGTAATTACAAATAGATGATCTTGATCATGATAGGCAGCTCACAAGATCTAAGCAATGGAGTACAAGGAGGAGAGACAACCATCTAGCTACTGCTATGGACCCGTAGTCCCGTGGTGGACTACTCATGCATCCCTCCGGAGGCAGGCATGGTGATGTAGATGCCTCCGGCATCGATTCCCCTCTCCGGCAGGGTGTCAGGAAGAGCTTCTGAACCCTCCTGAACTAGGGTTTGAGATGGCGGCGGCCTCGGACGTCTTCTGGAAATATGATCAGCTTTCCTAGGGTTTTTGCGTCGAGGGGGATTTTATAGGCGAAGAGGCGACGCGAGAAGGCGAAGGAGCTGCCCAGGTGGGCCCCAGGCGCAACCTAGGGTGGGGCCGCGCCTGGAGGGCGTCTGGAGCCCCTGGGGCTCCCTCCGGGCGTCCAAATAATTCCTTGAAATTTTCAGCGCATTCCAAGAAACTTTCCAGAACAACTTTTCTGAAATAAAAAGGCAGTAGAAAACAAGAACTGGCACTAGGCATCTTGTTAATAGTTTAGTTCCATAAATCATGCCAAAATGATATAAAAACATTGTAAAAAACATGTGGCAATTGATATATAATCAAGCATGGAACATCAAAAATTATAGATACATCGGAGACGTATCAAGCGGAACGCCTCCTCAATCCTCGCGCCAGTCGGAGTAATGGGGCCACGACGTGACGCGTGGGATGCCTTATAAGCCACGACTCGGTGGCACTGTAGCCGTTACTCTTCCCCAAATCGCCGAAATCCCCAAATCGCCGCCCAGCAAACTCCGCCTTCCTCCTTCTCGCTGAGCGCTGCCCTTCTCCGTTTCACCACCGCAGAAGCGGAGCAGCCGTGCTCCCTGTCCCGATGGCCAAGATCAAACACTCCGCCCAGAAGAAGTCTGCATGCGCCTCGCTCATCAGGAGGCATCGGTATCCTAGATCTGAGAGGACGCGGAAGAGGTCGGAGCGCACTGCTGCGATGGCGGATGCTCGCAAGCAGCAAGCCCTGTTCCCTACCTGTTACACCCATGATGAGGAGATGGTGCGGAAGGCCGCACACTTCGGGGTGGTCGGGTCTGACGCAGCGTCCGGCATTCCAGCTCGCGCGGCGACGGAGGTCCTGCCGCCGTCGGAGATCAGGACGGCCAAGCAGATCCCCATCTTTGACAGCTTCAAGCGGATGGGGCTCGTCCCCCCATTTTTTGACTTCTTCCTGGAGATCTTGCGCGCGTACGGGTTGAAGCTTTTGCATCTAACCCCCAGCGCCATTCTGGACCTGACCGTCTTCGCTTACGCCTACGAGGCGTTCGTCGGGGTGATGCCCTCCATGGCATTGTTTCGCCATTTCTTCTATCCCCGCATTGGGGAGGATGGCTCGCTGGGGGGTGGAGTCACGTTCTGCTTCAGCCCGAAGGTCAAGCCGGACTACCCCGAGATGTTCGTGAAATCCAAGTGGGATGAATGGAGGAACCGCTGGTTTCTCGTCGGGGTGCCGGAAGCTCTGTTGTATCTCGAAGAGCGGAAGGAGTACCCAGTGAACTTGCCAACCTGGAGAAGTTTAAGCCCACAGGACACAGACCTTTCGGTGGCGGTGGCCCGCTTCAGGCTTCTGTGAGGGCAAGGAGTCTCCGGGGCCGCCATTGTTGCCCACGCCCTTTGCAATCGCCAGGCCCCTCTACAGAAGCTGCCTCACCCGGCCTGGGATTTCCGGGGCCTCCAGGACTCATCCCGCCTGAGGAGCTCTGACATGAAGGATTCCCTCCTCCGAACCAACATGAAGGGAATATCAACTGTCCGAGGGACTCCAGCCCTTGTGCGAATATCCGCGGAAGGCAGAGATCCTGGTGTCAATGCCAGCGTGTAACGCCCTTGGCCTTGTGGGTCGGACCGACCTCGGCCCCCAGCCTGCCAGGGTCAAGTCCCGCAAGGATAAGGCTCCCTCCAGCTCTGACGAGGATGGCGAGATCCCTTAGTCTGACGAGGAGAGCGAGGAATAATCCGGGGAGGAATCTTTTGGCTCCGAAGAAGACGATGAAGAAGAGGGCGACGGCAAGGAAGCCGAAGCCGATGACGATGACGACGAAGAGGACGACGACGCGGAGGAGGAGATGGAGGGGAAATCCCCTTTCCCGTGTCTCCCCCCGAAAGCCGCCACGGTCTCAAGCCCTCCTGCGCCGCCTGAGGGGGTGGTTGGCGAGGAAGGCGACCCTATGGACATGGAGGTCGACCCTGACGCCTTCGTGTTGGCGCCCCGAAGCGACGCGCCCTCCCGGTGCCCGCTTCTTGCCCAGGAGCCCTCCATTGCTGCGAGCGAGCAACACCTGAGCCTCCACGATTCCTCCGCCGGGTCCGGGGCGGATCCGTAGAAGTTCCCGCATCGCTGGGATGCAAACGCGCCCGCGGGTAAGTTTCTTGCTTATTTGCTTCTTCGTCCTGGATGTTGTTACCACGCTCGTCATTGAGGCCGCGCTCCGAGGAAGATGACCGAGTGTTGTTGCAGGGGTCCGCCTTCCCCGGAGGCGAACAAGAGGCCGCGTGACGCGGCCAAAGACGACACGGCCACTAGTGCCGAAGCTCGTAGAGGGGTGACAATCCCTCCTATCTCGGCAGAGACGGAAAATCGCCGCCAGAGCGGCGTGGGGAGCGCGCCCGAGGCCTCCCCAGCTCACCCAAGACCCGGCGTTGTTGAGACGCCAGAGGCGGAGGGTAAGCCTTGTCGTGCCGGGTAAAGTCCGTCCTTCGTGACTCACGCCTTGCTCATGTGACGTTGTTTTCTGTTGGCCAGATGCTTCAGTGGCGGGTGGATCCCCGCTAGGCGACCTGGGTGCCGCAAGTTTGGATTAGGAGGTGACCAATGCTGCGCCCGGGGCAGAGATGACCGCGCGCCCGGGGGACGAACGCGCAGTGGGGCCTTCCTGCAGCCCGAACAAGGAAGAGACGTCGAACCCTACAGAAGTCCCGGATCTGGTGGAGAGCTCATGGATGACCGGGTAGGAGCTGAGGGCCTTCACTGAGTTCTCGGCCTACTCCGGGGCGAGCGTCGAGATCGCCGAGCTGACAGAGATCAAGGCGGGTCTTTTCACGAAGCGCGGCGGGGGAACAGGCGCCGCGGGAGACTTGCAGGGAGGGGCTCCTTAGATCACAATCAGCGGGGCGAACACCATGGACGCCGTGCTTTAGGGGATGAGTCGGCTGACTCAGGAAATTGGCGCCCGAGAGGAGGCCCTGACGGGTGCTAGTTCTCACATCGAGGACTTGATCTAGAGGGGGTCGGATAAGCTCGACCACTGGTGGAAGCTGCTCTTTGCTTCGTGGAAAGGCTTCGAGAGGAAAGGCGCTGACTGGAAGGCCGAGCGCGACCATTATGAGCGGAGCATCTCTGACAAGGAGCAGCAGTTGGCGACCCGGGAGGCCACGCTAACAAAAGAGGTCGAAGCTCTGGAGCTCCAGAGGCAGGAGCTGGAGCGGGAAACTGTGCGGCGCCTGGAGGAGACAGAAACGTGCCACCAGAAGGAGCTTGAGGAGAATTCCAAGGACGTCGGCTATTGGCGGCTGAAGGAGGGAGAAGCCAACCAGGACATCGAGGATGTCAAGGCTCCATGCGGAATAGGACGCTGCCCGCGCTCTGCAGAAGAAAGCCAAGCAGGACGGAGGATAACCAAGTTGGAGGAATCCTTGAAGTCGCGGGGCGCGGAGCTGGTGACGTTGAAGGAAAAACACCTCAAGCTGGTGGAAGACCACTCCCAGGTATCCTCTGACTTCGCGGAACTCCGCCACCAACTGGAGGAAGGGTTTGCGAGCATAGCGGCCGCAAGCGCGGATGTTACGACGCGGGTGAAGCAGCTGGATCTGGTCACCGACCCGCCAGCGCTGGCGCCGAACTGCCAGAGCCTGCCTCCTGTGGCAGAGTTCATCTCGAGGGTAGCCGCCGACATCAGAACCTTCAAGAACAAGACTGCACGCCGGCTTCGCAATGACAGGAACGGGGCCAGCCAGCTCACGGCCGCATGGGTGATGGCGTTGTTCCAGGAGGCCAACCCGAATGCTGCCACAGCCCAACTTCCAGGATTCCATTCCCTCCGACGCCTCCCTTCAGGCAGTGGACGCCTCTACGACTGCTCTGGCCGCGAAGATGTTCCAGCGTATCTAGACTTCCTGCACAACATTCGAGCACTTCGTGCCCCAAATGTAATAAACATTGCGTCAGATCTCATACTTGTTTAAACTTATGCTGCAATGCTTAGAAAGTGCTACGCTACTCTACTTCACGGGTGTTTTTACTTGTCTTATCATGTTTTTCTTTCTCCACATACTTGAGGAATCCTTCGGGGATGTAAGCTTACCCGTGAGGTCCTGACTGATCAGGAATGCACTCACAAGCCCTACCGATTCCCAGAAGGTCCTCACCCTTTTGGCAGGCACGTCCCTGGGGAGTATCAGGTCTCTCGCCGCTTTCTACCCCCGGAGAGTCGTCACCCTAGAGTGCTCATTCAACGGTCAAGACATGTTCCCCGATTCATGCACGATTTTACAACCGCGAAATAGATAGCTTTGCATGACACAGGCATTGATCAAGGATAACTTATCTTTTATTGCTCATAGAAGTTCCTGAGGGACAACTCGGCTCTTCCGGGTAAACCTTGCGACATCAAGGACACTTTGAGTACGCCGCGCGGCTTGCTTCACCGAGCCTCACGGGGCGGAAGGTTGGAGACTTCCTCGGCCCACGCGCATCGGTCGGCCATCTTTCACAGGTCCTCCAGGGTATCCACAGCGTGAATACTTAGCTTCTCACGCTTTTACAAGTTGCGGACGTTGGCGTGGAAGACGGCGATGACGGAGATCTCTCGGAGGTCTGCCGGGGGAATACGGTCGATGACGCCCCGGAACCTCTAGATTGTAACAGCCAGATTTGGTACCTTAAAATATGGGCCAAATTTTCACTTTTTGCTTTGCATTGCATCATGGCATACATATTTAAATTGCTAAATTTAAATAAAGCAAAATGGAAAACATTAAAGGGAAGCAAAACCCTTCCCAAATTTCCCAACCCAAAAGCATTTGCTCAACTTAGCAAACCAAATTATTCTGGAATTTCCAAATTGTCCAGGAAGTTCCAAGAATATATTTGTTTAAATCTTTGTCAAAGACAATTGCTTGCTAAGCAAAGAAATAATTTTGAGAATTCAATCTTGGTGCAAATCAATTCCTAAATTGAAACCAAGTTAAACATTTCAAAATTTCCAAATAAAATTATAGGGAGCTTCATTATATTATTGGGAGCCTCCATGAATATTTTCACTTATTTTGAAAATGTTTAAATACCCCAAGTAAATGGATTTTGGGAATTATTAAAATTGCCATATTTAAACACTATGAGCAAATGTGATGCAAAACTTTTTATTTTGCAGAACCAATTTTTGTGGAGCTTCTAAATAACATGGGGAGCTTACATGAATATTTTCATAATTTTTGAAAATGTTTAACTGCCTCAAATAAATTCCAAAAGGGTGTTGTTATCAAATTTAAAAGAAAAACAGAAAAGAAGAAAAGGGCCAGGGGGTTTTCCAGAAAAATGCCGTCTTCCCTGTCGCCACAGTGGGCGCCCTGTGCGCCATGCCGCCGTGCCACCGTCCTGCGCCTCGCTGCCGGGTCCCCCCTCCGTGGAAGCGTCGACAAGGAGGCCCCCCCACGACGCGTCCTGCCTCTCTCTCTCTCTCCTCTCTCCCCCTGCTTTTCCCGGTGCCCGACGCCCGTGACCGCCGCTCGCCATTGCCGTGGTGCCGACGACTCCGGCCGCCCGAGCTCGCGCCGACACCGCCACAAGACGCGCCTTGCTTCCCTCGTCCCCCACGCCGAAGGAATCGGGCTGGGATGCCCGAAGTCGTCGCCACCGTCCGCGTCATCTCCGCCTCCCGCCGCCGCAGGTCGAGCACCGTAGCGCCGCCGTCCGGCCTCCCCACGCCTCTCCGTCGAGCTCTTCGTGCTCCTGGTGAGCGCACCGTCCTCGTGGACACCCTCCTTCTCCCCCTCTCCCTCTCACCGCCACTGCCTACGTGCACCGCCGCCCGCCGCCGCTCCGATGGTCGCCGCCGGCTCTCCGGTGACCAAATGGTCCAACCCGCCGCCCCCTCTGCTCCTCTCCACCTCCTCTAGCTCCTAAGGCCGGTGCCCTCGTCCAATTTCGACCAGAGCCGACGATTTCGTGATCAACATGCCGCCTGCTCCCTGATGATGTCATGCATACGTCATTGTTCATCTGTTTAGTGATTTTCAGATTTAACAGAGAGATGGAAATTGCATTTTCTAATAAATGGTAGATCAGAAAAATGTGTACCTTATATCAAAATGTTTAGATTTTCATAACCTACTCAAATATGTAACTCATACATGCAATTGAATTTAAAAACATGAATTTAAATTGTGAAATGCAAATCATCTGTGAGTTATTCAAATTTTTGGAAATTCATATCTAGAGTTTTATACTTCAGAAAAATGCAAATAATATGTTAAAATGCTCAGCTAAGCAAACTCTACATGTTACTGCCCTTAGTTGAATTAATTGGTTAAAATAAATTGCCTTTATTTGTTAAATAGAGAAAAGGGCAGATTTAAATCGATAATTGGGAAATTCATAACAATTTGAAATTTGCTCCAAGAATTACAATTAAGGTACCAAATTGTTCAGAGAATTAATATCAACATGTTTGTTATAATTACATGTTAAAATGAATTTTCTAAATTTCTGATAAAATTGAATTAACTAAAATGGCAGAATTAATAACAACTTTTAGAAAATCCATAACTTGAGTTTTGTTTACTCAAAAAATATGAATCAGCTCTCAAAATGTTCAGTGAACAATGATCTACAAGTTTATGTCATTTGAGGGAATTTTAGATTTAATATTGGTGCTGTTTATTAAAAATAAATAAAATGGCAGAAGTAAATCAATTATTGAAAATATAATAACTTGATGAATTTTGATCCAAAATTTGCAAATAAGATCTTAAAATGTTCAGGAAAACAACATCTAATTGTTAGTGCTATTTCCATGAAATAATGAACCTTTAATTTGCTGTTTATCTAAAATTATTAAAATGCAGATTTAATTCCAATTTTGGGAAAATCATAACTTGAGAAATAATCACTCAAAAATTGTGAATAAAATGTCAAAATGATCAGCAAGGCAATTGCTATCTAGCCATGTTAATTTCACAGTATGAAAATAACTTTTACTTTGATGTCATTTTGGAGTTGGTTAAAATACTTTAAATTGCATAACTGTTTAAATTCCCATTTAATCATCGTTAATCGGAAAATTGCAAACGAAGTACCAAATTGATCAGTAGGACAATATCTATCTAATAATGTCATTCTCATGCATTTAGGACCCATAATTTAGTACTGGACATTTTGGATAATAACGAAGTTCACTAAGTTAAATATGGAGTTTTGACCCGTTAATTGCAATAGTTATTTTAGGGGTTCCATTTAACTTGTGGGACATGCCCAATATTATTTCAGTGCATAATTTGACCATCTCATCATGATTGTGCATTGCACCTTTGTATTCGTGTTATTTATTTCGTTTCCTGTTATTGTTGTGTTTCGTTAGATTCAGGAGTCGAGGTTCCACCACAATACCTCGACGATCAACGCGCCCAGTACTATCACCAAGGCAAGAGCTAACCTAACCTTCTTGGCATCTAGCATCCTACTGTTTTATAAACTTATTTTATCCACCATAATATTGCATGCGATTCAAATGTCTCTTTTGATCAAGGTTTAGAGTATCCTACAAATGCATGTCTTCCCCGAACCATCACATGTTTCCCCTCCTATGAACCATAGGTTTGATGTGTTGGCCGGAGACAAAGATATAATGGATGTATTTATATGCTTAGCCATGCTTAGTCGTATGCTAGTTATGTCCGTTGATTAAATTCCATATTGATGATGTTGATGGAATGATTCGGGCATGGTGGATACATGTGATGCTTAATTAAATTGCTAAGAAGGCTAGGATGAGTTGCCATCGGGGATGGTGTTTTGTCTCGTTCCTGCCCCTATGTGCGAGTTCTTTACCTCTTGAACCAAGACTAGTGTGCTACCAACGGTGGGGGTATGGGCCCCTTACTAACTGAATAACTTGTGCGGGCGTATCCAAGGGTCCTCTAGTCTGCTATTTCCATTTGCGCGTGGGTGTGTGAGCGGAAAAAGGAATGAAGAGGATGGTGGTGTTTAGGACGTGGCGATGGGGGCAGGGGCTGAAATAGGCTGGGTAAACTTGTCCTGTCGCCACAGATGACTCTTGGATAGTCTCATGCGAGGTAAAGGTTTAACCGCGCCCACTCGCCGGCCTTCCCCGGAAGAGGGCCAATTAGGTGAGCCGGACGGTACCAATGGGTAAATTAGTACACCCCTGCAGGGTTTAATCTTTTCGAAAAGCCGTGTCCGCGGTTATGGACGACTTGGGAATAGACGATAAGATCATAGAGAACATTAACTTAATTGATATGGCAGCTAGAGGTTGCATAATCAATGTGTGGTGAAGGTTCATTTC
The DNA here is from genome assembly GCA_012064385.1 of Puccinellia tenuiflora. Lineage (NCBI taxonomy): Eukaryota > Viridiplantae > Streptophyta > Magnoliopsida > Poales > Poaceae > Puccinellia > Puccinellia tenuiflora. The sequence goes on along the minus strand of QRDG01000129.1, from coordinate 1,133,330 downwards.
CTCGAGGGTGATTCGAGGGAGTGCCTTGGTGGAGATGAGTTGGTGTTGGCTACAAATGGTTCGATGAGAACCGGAGATGAAAGTTTACTCTCTTATCCCTTTTCGGAAAACATTCTGAGTAGACGACGCCATGGTTCTTTATGTCTTTAAAAAAAAGGAAAACCAGCTTTATGCAAATTAGCTACCTTATACAGCATTAGAGCCTCCGTCAGCATCGGGCCTATATCGCCCTACTAATTCTTGCGAGTACGTCGTACTCAGCCTTGCTTTGTTGATTATTATTTGTTTCAGAGGAGGACGTCACCGAACTGGAAGGTGGGTTCTTTATTGACATCGATGAGTAGTCTGGGGTTCCCAGGTGGCAGCTTGGGACGTTTCGGAACAGGCTGGCTGGGATATGTTATTTTAGGCCTCTTAGGCCATATTTTGGATCTTGTTGTTAGACAACTATATTTGCTTCCGCTTGATGTAATGATGGGTCTGCGACCTCTGATTGTGATATTTGCTATCTTTCTCATATATGAGTTGAACTATGATCTCTTGTGTCGTAGAGTCTGTGATGTGCCAGTTGTTCCGCAGTCTTGGTCTCTTTGCTATACGTGAAAGCGATGTCTGAGCTTATGGCATGATCGAGGTGTTGTGTGCCGATGTTGTATTCCGAGCACGCCTGCCAATGAGTTTTGGCCTGGGATTGGTAAACCCAGTAACCCTCGATTGTGTAGCATGACCGGTTACACAACGTTTCACTGTAAAGCTCTGGGGTCGGGGCGCTACAAGTTGGTATCAGAGCAGGACTGCCTGTAGGAAACCCGTTCTACTGGTCGATGTCGAGTCTAGTGTTCGTGAAAATTATTTTTAACCTAAAAATGAGTTGTGAAAACCTTCTTAGGATTCTATTTACTCCTCATCCAACTCGCTCTACTCTGAGTTATCTTACCTCTATTTGATTTAACGATGCTTCTACTCGTCTGCAAAATCCAAATCTTTAGGATCACGGGTCTGGGTTCTATCTTTAGTTACTGGTTAACTTTTCTCGTCTACCAATTCTAAAGCCCGAAGAAAGGAAGTGTTGCGGATCGTCAAGAAATTCCCTTGCTTTAGCCCAAGATCTTGAACCGAAGGTCCCGGATTGTGCTAGGGCTCAGGTGTAATGATTTATGAGGGTTGTCACCCATGTGAGCATTATGCTATTCGTGAGTCCCAGTGCATGAAGCTGATCTTTAACCTAAGATCTTTCCGTTGAATCCTGATATTAGTGGCCAAAACCTACATTAGGTTGGCAAAATTTGAAGTTAGTCTTCAAACTCGAGGTTGCGGCCGTAATTGACTTGCTCAGCAATGCCCTCCTCTGACACTAGCTTTAGCTAGACTCTCTGCCACACAACCATATGAATCACGGCGGGATTGCTCTTAGCAAGTGGTCCATCAATATTTGTGATTCCTCCACTAACACCCATTCATGAAACCCTTTGGGCACTAGTTGTCGGAAGAGTGCTAACAAGGGCTTCTGCAATATCTTGGAATTGTGGTCAGCCGTTCCTTACTCTAAATCTGTTGTCCGACCTCTATCTGTCTGTTGACAGTCAAGTTTATCGTGCATTGGGGTGTTCTGATGCATGTGATTCTTGTGGTCCGTCAAGGCATTCCACTTTGGGATGTCAGGAGAAACAAACTCCGGTACCTTGTCCGTGTCTTGGACCAAGTCAAAGTATTGTAATCCGCAGAATAAGAGGCTTGTCTAGCTTTTGTTCTGTTCCACCTTGGAGTGTCACACTCTTTTATATCCAGAGGTCGTGCTTATTCTCATGACGTACTTGATGAAGTGATGCTCTTACCCTTCATTATCCATCTACCTCCGAGCTACTCGGGCTCGAGATTGTTGAGGATGCATAGTGAGGTGGTAATCGGATATTCTTAGCAAATGATATTGTTTTGAAATCCAAGGACTCTGATCGCAATCTAGCTAGTGTTCTGGAGCTTGACGCTGTAGTCAATTCTTGAATCCTTACCTCTCGTTAACTGTTGTAACTCCTTCCTCGGACATGTCAGGTCTGAAATATCCGCATGCTTAACCGAATCTGAATCTCAAGCAGAAATGATGGTTGGTGTTCTTAAGAGTATGACATAGGCCTTGTGTAAATCCAGCACGTTTGAGGTGGTGGTTGCCCTACTTAACTGGAAGGTCTATTGTGATATCCTCTTGCCTTTCGTAAAATCAAACCACTCTCCATGAGGATTTTGTGCTACTTATTCTAGAAGTTGCCCTTATGGTCTCTTCGCAACCTTAAAAGTCCGGCCTCCACTTGATGACCTATTGAAGGCTTTTCCGAAGCCTGATAGTGGTATCTAGAACATCGAGGAGAACATTAACGTGGTGTTGCTAAACATGTCTCTCAGTCATTTCTCCTATCCTCTGCTCGAACTTTGTTGGTCAACTTGTTCCTAGTTTTTCCCAATGGCTTATGGTCTTGTGCAAAGTTCATATTTCCAACCCTTGGAGGAAACTTGTCTGTCCCCTTGAACTATCTTCTGACTTCTCGTCGGCACGTCATGCTTGTTACCTTCTCCCTGCAACAAGGAAGATCATCGTGGGATCGAGAAGATTGTTGAAGTTAAGGGTTGTCATGTTTTCCCTCATCCCTCTTCCTACTCTAGGAATCTCGGGGCGAGATTCTTGTAAGGGGGGTAGATTTGTAACAGCCCAGATTTGGTACCTTAAAATATGGGCCAAATTTTCCCTTTTTGCTTTGCATTGCATCATGGCATACATATTTAAATTGCTAAATTTAAATAAAGCAAAATGGAAAACATTAAAGGGAAGCAAAACCCTACCCAAATTTCCCAACCCAAAAGCATTTGCTCAACTTAGCAAACCAAATTATTCTGGAATTTCCAAATTGTCCAGGAAGTTCCAAGAATATATTTTTTTAAATCTTTGTCAAAGACAATTGCTTGCTAAGCAAAGAAATAATTTTGAGAATTCAATCTTGGTGCAAATCAATTCCGAAATTGAAACCAAGTTAAACATTTCAAAATTTCCAAATAAAATTATAGGGAGCTTCATTATATTATTGGGAGCCTCCATGAATATTTTCACTTATTTTGAAAATGTTTAAATACCCCAAGTAAATGGATTTTGGGAATTATTAAAATTGCCATATTTAAACACTATGAGCAAATGTGATGCAAAACTTTTTATTTTGCAGAACCAATTTTTGTGGAGCTTCTAAATAACATGGGGAGCTTATATGAATATTTTCATAATTTTTGAAAATGTTTAACTACCTCAAATAAATTCCAAAAGGGTGTTGTTTTCAAATTTAAAAGAAAAACAAAAAAGAAGAAAAGGGCCAGGGGGTTTTCCAGAAAAATGACGTCTTCCCTGTCGCCACAGTGGGCGCCCTGTGCGCCATGCCGCCGTGCCACCGTCCTGTGCCTCGCTGCCGGGTCCCCCCTCCGTGGAAGTGTCGACAAGGAGCCCCCCCCCCCACGACGCGTCCTGCCTCTCTCTCTCCTCTCTCCCCCCTGCTTTTCCCCTAACCCTAACCCTAATCGGTGCCCGACGCCCGTGGCCGCTCGAGGGTGATTCGAGGGAGTGCCTTGGTGGAGATGAGTTGGTGTTGGCTACAAATGGTTCGATGATAACCGGAGATGAAAGTTTACTCTCTTATCCCTTTTCGGAAAACATTCTGAGTAGACGACGCCATGGTTCTTTATGTCTTTTAAAAAAAGGAAAACTAGCTTTATGCAAATTAGCTACCTTATACAGCATTAGAGCCTCCGTCAGCATCGGGCCTATATCGCCCTACTAATTCTTGCGAGTACGTCGTACTCAACCTTGCTTTTTTGATTATTATTTGTTTCAGAGGAGGACGTCACCGAACTGGAAGGTGGGTTCTTTATTGACATCGACGAGTAGTCTGGGGTTCCTAGGTGGCAGCTTGGGACGTTTTGGAACAGGCTGGATGGGATATGTTATTGTAGGCTTCTTAGGCCATATTTTGGATCTTGTTGTTAGACAACTATATTTGCTTCCGCTTGATGTAATAATGGGTCTGCGACCTCTGATTGTGATATTTGCTATCTTTCTCATATATGAGTTGAACTATGATCTCTTGTGTCGTAGAGTATGTGATGTGCCAGTTGTTCCGCAGTCTTGGTGTCTTTGCTATACGTGAAAGCGATGTCTGAGCTTATGGCATGATCGAGGTGTTGTGTGCCGATGATGTATTCCGAGCACGCCCGCCAATGAGTTTTGGCCTGGGATTGGTAAACCCAGTAACCCTCGATTGTGTAGCATGACCGGTTACACAACATTTCACTGTATAGCTCTGGGGTCGGGGCGCTACATAGATGTAGTGGCGCAGTGTCTCCCCAGACTCTTGCTCCAGGTGGTAGAGGTCAGGGGTAGTCACTGGGTATGGCGTGCAATAGGTCTTGAAGTGCTGGCTTGCCTGGCCCTCCATTTCCTCCCGGGAGCGGTGCCTGGGGTTGGAGCTCTGGCAAGTACCTTCATGGGTAGGTTCCATGGGTTTCTTGCCACAGGGGTCTTCGGGTTGCTCTACCTGGCGCGCCAGATGTCGTGTCTCGGATCACGGACACCGGGAGTAAAGGATACCCCTTTTTAGGTTCGGCACGGGGCACGAAGGAGGCTGGAAGACACCTTCCCCGGGAGTAACTCGCCAAGCTCTTCGATCAACGTATGAGCAAGCAATACAGGGACGCAGAGTGTTTACCCAGGTTCAGGCCGCCCAGAGGCTAAAAGCTCTACTCCTGCATGTCAGGATTGAGTGGATCATCATGGTGTGGCTTACAAAGATGCTCACGTGCGTGAACCCGGAAGGTGGTGGCTAGAGGTAGACGACGAGCAGATCCTACCCGAAGGAGATCACCTCTCGCTCTACCCTCTCGGCCCTAGCTAGTCTTCGTTTGTGTCCCGACCCCTCCTTCCTCTCATGCCTTGGTCCTCCTTTTATAAGCTAAGGGGATCCCATAAGGGCATGCGAGGAGCGTGGGGGTTTTTGGCGGGAAAACCCCCCCAGCGGTCCTTAGGAGGCGACGTGGCCTCCTCTCGCCAAGTATTTCTCCGGGGGGTTAGATGCGGTCGTCCGCCTTTGGAAAAGTGGGGTGGACAGGGGATGACACCCCCGCCGTCCATGTCCCCGCGCTGCGCCTTCATCTTCTTGGCGCCCAAGTCTTCTAGGGGGCTTCCAGCGGGAGCTGGCAAGCTTATCTTCTTCGTTATACGGGGGGAAACCCGGGAGCGAGACTGGCCTCCTGCCGAGCGTTCAGGCTCTCGGGTCCTCCGCATTGTTCGCCGGGTGGGGGTGACCCCGGAAGGTCACCTAGTCCTTTAGCCGTGGTTGTCGATGTCGAGCTTGTCAGGTACCACATGGTGTGGCCCACCTGCCGGTCTTGACTCCTTGCCTTGTCCATCTTCTTGGTGGGCCCACAGGCGGTGGACCCACTTTGGTCGCACTAGGGGAACCCCATGTTCCACTGTTGCGACAATCATCTTGATCATCACATTCTCTCCTTCTTCATCATATCAAATATATCTATCAGAATCAATGATCCTGATGTCAAAGACTCAATCATATCATTATTATCTTCATGACATCCAACATTGAATTCAACACACGAACTCCAAACACTGCCTATGGACAAACCATTTAAATATAAATCAATGCAAACATTAGTCCATAAGGATGATTAATTATCAAAACAACACATGGGGCACCATGCTCTTCCATAGTTCCATCATCTATATTTAATAAATCATTTGCTTTGCTCTTATTACAATATTTTTATGTCGCAAACCATTGTGTTTTTATTAAACACCAAGAGGGGGAGATTAAAAGGGTGTTTTGATGTTTATTGACAACATGATGGTGTTTAATAGTTTCCTTGAGAATTTAGCTATATTTGAAGCATAAGCAAAGTTATTTGTGAAACCCTCAAGAGAAAAGAACTTGAAGACGATGTATTTTGTGGTAGTTAGATGACATACTATCAAGAGGGGGCGCATAGAGGATCATTAAGGTCGAATCATATCCCATAAACATTTATTTTACCCACCAAAAATCCTACACAAAAGATCGTAGCACGAATCTCTCTATTATGCACTTGTCCGCCTTCGGACTGGTCTGGCCCAGGTATGGGCTGTGTCCGGGTGAGGCTCGGCCGCCTCTAGTCTAGCCCCAGATCTTTGCACGGATTCGTCTAGATAGCCCGAACCATCTTCTTGAAGCTTCCTTTTGCCCTAACCGGACGGATTGTTCGGGTTAGCAGTGAGATGTGCATAACGATTAGAATTTCAGGGCCCCTAAGTGCCTTCTTCCTCATTTGGAGGGACGCGACAGACACTCTCTCCACCATTAGCATTACACCTCAACGCATTGTGAGCATGAAGCAACCTAAGAAATCTCACAATCCAAAAAAATACTATTATGAAGCAAAAGGGGTTTAGAGAGGGGAGAAACCAATAGCATACCTGAACCGGGCGTCATCATTGCGTTAACTCAGCAGAGGATGCACCTACTGCCTCGAGGTGGGTAGAAAATCCTCAGGACACCAACAATGGATAAGATATTAAAAACACTAATAACAGAGGCAAACTATTTGATTGAGAAGGTACATCAGGAAGGGAACTTTCGGATCTAGCCACCCGGAGAGTTTGGGACTGAACGGGATGGTGGGGAAGGAGCTTGGGGCGGCGACAATGGAGGTTAGGGGTCGAGGGAGTGGGGAGGATGAAGGATTACCCACTCCCTCGAGCCTCCTTTAGACATACCCAGAAATCTCATGCAGCCTGACCTACCCGAACCAGTACTGGTGCTTGGACTAATCTAAGCGAAATAGTCTAAGAGCAACTCCAGCCGTTGGCCCCCCAGGGTATCTGGCGAAGGCCTTTTGGCCCTTTCGCTGGCGCTGCCCGAGGCATGGGGAGGCTCAGATTCCCAGTCCCCCCCCCCCCCAAGTTTTCGCCCCCAGGCCGGTTTTTTTTTAAACTGCATGTTGAAAGAACAAGCTATGCCCGGATGTCGCCTAGAGGGGGGGTGAATAGGCGATTAAAACTTTTTATATTTAGGGGCTTGATAATTGCGGAATAAAACTAGGTGTTTAAATTAACAAGCCAACAACCTAAAAATCTAGGTTTACCTAAAGTGCACCAACAACTTATGCTAAACAAGGCAAGCAACAAGGTGATAGCTAGATATAGACTTCAAGCACGATGGCTATCACAATGTAAATTTGCATAAGTAAAAGCTCGGGTATAGAGATAACTGAGGCACGCGGAGACGAGGATGTATTCCCGAGTTCCTCATTGTTAAGGGAGTACGTCTCGTTGGAGGGGTGTGAGCTCGCCACAAAAGGCCTACTCAAGATGCCACAAAGGCCTCACCCTATTCTCCGATGAACCGCACCCAAAGGTTTGGTTCACCTTCCACTATCGGAATCCTTCGGGGCGGATTCCGGAGCCTTTACACCACAAAGCTTGGGGCACGCATCCACAACCGAATTGGAGGCTCCCAAGAATCACCACAACACCGTCTAGGGTCCAATGACCCAAGAGTAACAAGCTCCCAACCGTCAATCCCATGAATCACCGTGGGGAGCACAACCCGATGCAACTAATGCAAAAGGGGAAGATCACACCAAGTGGTCAAATCCTTCTCCCCAAAATCCAACCAAAGCAACTAATGCTATGGAGGGATTTAGGAGGAAGAACGAAGGAGAAACACCAAGAACTCCAAAATCTAGATCCAACGAGTTCCCCTCACTTAGAGGAGATTTTGTTTGGTGGAGTAGTGGATCTAGATCTCCTCTCTTGTTTCCCTAAATTTGGGCAAGAATCATCGGAGGGATTAGGAGGAATCGAGCTCTCAAGTTTTGCAACAATGGAGGAGAGAGAGCAAGAAAAACTTGTTGAAACAATGGGGAAGAAGCCCCTTTTATATGGGGCCTCAAAATGTGGCCGTTGGGGGCTGAAAATGCTACCAGCCCCGACAGGCCCGACCTGAGGCCGGCCTAGGCCCGGCCTGGCCGGCCAGGAGCCAGAAGCGGCCGGCCTGGGCCCGGCCTGAGCCCGGCCTGGGCTGGCCAAACTTCAGAAAAACATCCAACACGAAAACGAACATATCTTTTTCATCTGAACTCCATTTTCGATGTTCTTAGGCTCGTTGGAATCGCAACAAAAGGTTCTACACGAATATGCAGAGAAACATCATAGTCCAAGAATATATTATACAAATAAATGGGGAAAGGTAAAATCTCCCATTTACAAATCGGAAATGCAATAACTTTCACCCACGAACTCCGTTTTCGATAATCTTGGACTCGTTGGAATCATCACAACGAGCACAACAAGATTATGCAGAGAAACATCATAGTCCAAGAAAATGTTATAAAAACAAATGGGGAAAGTTTAAACCTCTATTTTAAAAACCGGAAATGCCGAATCTTTTGCAAATGAAGTCCGAATGAAATAAAACCAATTTAGTTGGAAATAGGACGACAAATGCTACCTTTGAAAATGGCAAACAAGCAGTGGAGATTTTGCAAAGAAATGGAAGAGATAAATCTCCAATACCGAAACCGCAATAGAATACGCATATGAAAACCGTTTTCGGTAAACTTGGCTTTGTCATGACAAGCACAACAAGCACCAAGACCACACCACGATAAAAGACAAAAATAACCAATAAAGATGATTCCATGGATGCAAAGGTTTGTGCTCTCCATGATGATACGATCACGATATTCGGTCGAGAGCCCCTCTTGATAGTACGGTTATCTATCCTATAATCCGGTCTCTCACTAAACAATATGAGACCGGTAAAATAGAAACCCTATCAAGATCATACCTTTGCCTTGCGCATTAAACCACTTGAGGTCGATGAAGACGATCTTCATCTCCTCAAGACGCATCACCTTCCTCGATTGTGCTTCGGTGAAGATTCACATGATGCTCCCCCATACACCAAGATGGGAGACGCTCTCTTCGGCATATCTTCACTTGGCCTTGAGTGATGATCAACCCGCACAAAGCCTTGATCAACACAAACTTTTCTTCTTCCCTTAACCTTGACTCCAACAAATGGAGAACAAGCAAACAAATGGACAACCTACAAATATAGCTCAATGCAAATATTAGTCCATAGAGATTGTCATTAATTACCAAAACCATGCACGGGGGCGACCATGCACTTTCACATGTTCCCGCTACAAGTCGGCGATCAAGTTCGGTGATCATCATCACATAGCCACAAGTTTGGTGGACAAAAAATGCCACAAGTTTGGCTAACGGCCACAAATCAGAGATCAAAAGCGGCCACAAATCGGCCGTCGAACAAAATGACGCTGATACTCAAACAGCCGGCTCGTCGTCGTCCACTTCCACCACAGCAAGGTTGGACGATGTTGGTGCAGGGCTCGGTGACGTGGATGTCGACATTGTGGCTGATCCTGGTGTGGATCCAGGCGTGGTTGCCGCACTAGGCGACGGTGTCGTGGTAGAGCTTTCTGTTGGCGGAGTCGAGGTCGGAGATGGGGTCGGGGTCGGCGCTGGTATCTCGTTCAGGATGAGGTCGCGCTACCCCATGTACCATGCCTTCACCTTGTCGTCCATCGTCACCGGGTTGGCGCTCATAAAGAACGCCAGATCCGTGTTCCTCTTCTTGGTTGCGACGGTGGTCTTGAGGAGATCGATCTTGACGTCCTGCTTCTCCAGCAGCTGCTGCCACCTCGCGTCACACTTCTCCTCCCTCTGGACTGCGTGCGTCTTGGAGTCGGCGATAAAACGCTCAATCGACGAATGCAGACGTTCGGTCGCCGATGCATTCGCCTTCGCCGACTTTGCTTTCTTGTTCCCATCCGAGCGTCCATCCGCGGCAGCCGTTCCCGGCGTGTCAGGGTTGTAGGGTTATTTCCCCTTGCCGAGGTTTAGGCGAACCTTCCTCCACTTCTCGCACGATTTGATCCTGGTGAACACATGGAGGAATTTGAAGTCGGCATCTTTGTTGTCCTGCCGGTACGTCTCGAACATCCGGACCATCTGTCGGCGCACAACAAGAAAAAATTTAGCCGAAACCTGGCAAAGAGAACATGACGAGCAGACGGGCTTACCTGACGCTCGTCATTGGCGCCGCTCTCGGGGCGAGCCATGACCTCCTCGACGATCCCATACCATTTGCTGCAGGCTACCTGGATGATCGCCCAATGGTTCGCCATCGCTTTCTCGCCATGCGACATGTGGATTGTGTTGAAATCAGGATCGCAAAGCTTGCGCTCGTCGAACGCCGTCTTGACCCTCTTCCAATAGTTGTCCAAATTCTGATTCGCGCCGGTGATCGCGTCCATGCTCACGATCTTCCAGGCTTCATCCAGGCACTTGTCTTCTTTAGAGGTCCACTTGATGTGAGGTTCAGCTGGCTTGGTAGCGACCGGCTTTTTCTTCTTCTTCCCTATGGCCGCGGCAACTGGCTCTTCTTCTTCATCGTCTTTGACTTCCTCCTCCTTATCCCTGTCGAGCTCATCTTCAACCCCATCTTCCTGCGAGTACACGGGGTACGACGCCGTCACAGCTGAACTGGTCGCAATGATGTCATCCATGTAGGCCTGCGAGTCACCGGGCATTTCGCCGAACACGCTGCGTGCGTCGCCACCAAACTGGTGCGGGCTCATTGAAGGGTGGAACAGAGGGCCGCGGTGGTGATGGTCGGCGAGCTTGCGCAGGTAGACGAGCCCTCGTAGGGAAGGCTTGCTTTGGTGCTGAAGGCGGAAGGACCACACGGAGGAGGTTGGTGCGGGAAGGCGACGTTGGGGTTGAATCCGCCATGCGGGTCGCCGTCTCCGTAGTCGGGCGAGCCCCTCCAGTGGGGCGTGGCCGGCAACGCTGGTGAGAAGGCAGAGGCCGACAGCGACGCCACACTTGCTTGGCTTCCTTGGCTTCCCCACGCGTCGGGTGGCAAATAGAGGCCGTGCGGCGGAAACAGAGGTGAAGGAGAGGGGAAGCACGGTTTCGCCCGCTTCGCCGCCGCTGCCGAGGCCACCCACTCCGCTCCCACCAGCTCCGACACCACCCGTTGCGCCTCCTTGGCCTTCTTCCTCTCGGCCCTTCCCTTGCGGTCAGCGGTGAGCGTCGCTCTGCGCTCGAGTTCCATCGTCCACTCGATGTTGCTCAGGCCCAGCGGCCTAGCGCCCGTCGCCCTCCTTTTCGACGGCGCCGGTAGCGGTTCGTCGCCGTCCGACCTGGGGACGTTGAATTTTTTCGGTGCCATTGGAGGGGGTTCTGGACGCGCGTGGGGAGAAATGACGGGAGCAGCGCGATATGGAGAAGAAGAAAATGGAGGGAACCGAAAAAATGGCAGGAAACAGGTTTGTCTCGCCGACAGACCTGGCCCATGCAGCTTTTCCCTTCCGCCGGCACCCCCAGGCGGAACCCGACACGATGGGTTCGGCCTGGGAACGCCAGATTACTTTTGGGCCAAAACCGGCGAAAAACGAAACCCTGGGGGCGAATGGGAGAAAAATGGTCCGCCGGCGGAAAAAAGGTGGTCCTAAGAGGCTATCGGGGGGCAGGCTAGAGTTGCTCTAAGTTACGTCTCCATCTAGTCTGATTTCCAGGACCAGACCGAACAAATGTCCAAGGGGGCTCCAGCTACAAGCCGGACGGTCTAGCCTACGGGAGCTCCCTATTGGAACTCAGATTGTAACGAGAAAAACTTGTGTCCTTTATTGATCATCAGATGGGTATTTATACAAGGCTTCACGTCGGTTGGTGAAGTCGGTTACAAGGAAAAGGCGCCTCTACGGTAACTATAGGCATCTGTACAATGAGAAGGTGTCCCTACGGACAGACACGCCCGTATGGCCCTTTGGGCATATTCCAACCGCCTAAGGCGGTTAGGATCTAATCCTAACACTCCCTCTTGCACAAAGCTTCTTCTTGTATTCCTTGTATAATCTTGATTTCCTTGGATAATCTTGAAAATCATTGTCTTGATCACAAGTGTATATTATTTTGAGTAACTCCTCCAAAAACCCTGTGGGGAAAATATGAGGAGAGTAGTGTGTATGATATGTTGCTAAAACTCCTTAAAACTCGGTGGGAAATAAGGAGAAAATGATGCAACATATAATGTTTATTGTCTCTTTGGTAACTCATATGAGAAAACCTTTGAAAGGAAAAACTCATAAGTGAGTTTAGATAACAATAAATATGCCTTGTATACTTACTTTAAAAACCCCGGTGGGGAAAACAGAAAGTATGACATATGATGTTTGAAATTGATAATTCTCCCCCAAAAACCCTTTGGGAAAAATGTGAGGAGAATTGTATTTGATATGTTGTTAAAACTCCTTTAAAACCCAGTGGGAAAAGTAAGGAGAAAATGATACAATATATAATGGTAATTGTCTCTTTGATTACTTATATGAGAAAACCTTGAAAGGATAAAACTCATTGTTAAGTTTAGAGGACAATCAATATGCCTTGTATAAATCCGTTAAAAACCCCGGTGGGGAAAATAGGACATATGACATATATTCTTGTGTTGATATTACCTCATTAAAAACCTTGATGAGAACCATGAGAGTAAACTCATAAAGGGAAAAAGAGTGTAATATAATGTTTGAATAGGTTATATTTCAGGATGAGACTCCCCCTGATGCTTGCAATGTAGAGCCAATATGCTTAGTGATATTGTTTTTGTATAACTTGTTTGCATTTGAGCAACACAAATATTATTATCTTTTTAGATAATAGTTGGTGATTCAATAGAAACCAACACCACATGAATGTCGTATGTGGTAAATCATTTTGTGAAGCTACATATATCGACATGAAGCATTTTATTTCAGAATGATAGGTGGATGCAGTCATACGAGTCTGTTTTTAAGATATTAATAGAACGGCAAGCCCACCATGTAGGTACATGAAGCCTATTTGTGATCTAGCGTTATAAGGATCAGTTAAGTAGCCAGTATCAACATATCCGATGATATTGGAGTTCAAATTTATCTAAAATTAACAAATATGTCAAGATATATGGTGCATTGGAGGTATCGAAAGATACTCTTGTTCCTCTCCACTCGGAGTTAGGTCCAATGACACTGAGATAAGAAACATCAAGTCCCAACATCTCTTCTCCATCTTCTGTGGTATGAAATGATCTTTCTCTACATCTAGAGAACGAACAACCACTAGAGTTTAGATGGAAATGACTTGTCCATATTTGAATTTCTCCAAAAACTTGTGGATATAGGCAAAATGGTGTACCATATTTATAGAGTGAAGGTGCTCGAATTGTAGCTAAAGCAAAATTTGATTTTACTTATATCCTTCATCTCAAATTCCGTCTTTAGATGATTATGTTCTTCATCAATATCTTGTGTGTTGCAAATGATGTTATAATCATCAACATACACTGATTTGATAAATATCCTATTGAGGATTTTCTTGATGAACAGGTGTGAACAATCATCATTGTTAGATTTATCCTTTTGTATAAGGAACTCATTAAGTCGGTTGTACCAAATTTGTTCCGACTATTGTAAGTCATATAGTGACTTATTGTGTTTACACTATGGATGTTGCAATCTCTGTTTGGATTCAGAACTGTGATTCCCTTGGGAACCTATATGTCTGAATCAACTGACACATGAATATATGGTCACTACATCTATCAACTACATAATAGATGCTTTGTACTGCCATTGAGACAAGTTATCGGAAATTGATTCCAGTTGTATCCGGAGAATGGATTTTGGTATCTACGTGAACCATTATGCTACATGCCTTGCTATTGACTCACCACCTTGTTGTTCTCATTCCATTTTGGACGAAAACTGGTGTAGATATTCCTTCTGTGTATACCTTCCTTTATTGAGCAAGGCTATTTCTCCTTGGATTGCATCCTTTGATTGATTCCAGTCCAAGTGAGTGTTTTTCATACTCTGCCATGGCCATGGTCTTTGGATCCGGATCATTGTAAAGGTTGTTTGCAATCATGGTTGAGAAATGTATGTCGACAGTTGTAGGCTTATAGTTATATGATTCTCCATAATGTATATAATTTGTGAAAATATTGTTTACCCTTGGTGACTCTTCGTTGTTTCCCAATACGGTCGAGTCTAGGTATTCCGATATCCCAGTCATTGTGTGCACTATTGAGCTGGGTTGTGGTGGATTTCCATCCACTGGGTGCATATTACCCATTTTGTGTCTATCAACGCGAAGTTGACTTGCATTTACTGATTATGAGGATTTCTTCCTCATTTTCCTTTGTTGCTTGCAAGAAGCTGAATCTTGCTTTGTGGCCGTACTTCTCCCCCTCTTGTTTTGAACAAGCAGTTGAGTGGTTTTTGTTGGTAACTCCACTCTTTCAGGCACAATTGTTGCAAGACTATAGGATTTTCTAATATATCAGTAGCTAGTAAATGGATTTGGCAGGTTATTTGCAATCTCTGTTGCAAATTCATGATTTTATGAATGTGAAGTTCAATGTATTAAGTACGTGAATTTGAGGCATAAATGTGTTGAACATTCAGCTGATTTCCTGGCATTCTCTTGGTACTTAAAGTCTCCCCATAATGCCTGGAAAATGTCCTCACTAAGCATACTAGCCTTGAATAACTCCCCCTGATAGCTAGGGGCTTTAGGTATTTGTAGTTGACGGAAATACAGTTATTTCTCACATAGATCCCAAATTTCTGTGAGGGACCATTAATGTATGCCGCGGTGGTGATATTGGTATATAACCAAATAATCACAGATGGGAAATACTTTTGATTCGCACGTACAAATTTTAGAGGGAAGGTACTACGATATGTAGTATGTTGCAGTTGAATCATGTCAGCAGGGTGTAAAACTGCATGCATGACTCCAACTCAAGGTTGGTAGTTTGTAATTCATTAGTATGAGACGTACAATGAGCTAAATTCTCTCTCTATTTGAGATTCAGCCAAGCCATTTTGAGTGTGGATATATCAGACCGACTGTTGAACTTCAATCCCTAGGGGCCAAGCAATATAATTGAAGGCACGTGAGGAGAATTCAACAACGTTGTCCATTCGAATTGGTTTATTCGATTTTTGGATACGAGCTTGAATACAATAGCTCGTTTCATCATTATGAAAATTCATGGTTTCGTGTGGATTCATGATGATGTGTCCATTAATTAAAACCATGAAATTCTTAAATGGACCACACAATGGTTGGATGTTCCCACAAACACCGAAGGTTGTGGGACTTTAGCATCATTTAAATCAATACTAATGGAATTGCCGATAATTTTCCGCATCATCCCTATGCGGGGATGGCCAAAATGATCATGCCAAGTTTGGAATGCGTTGACATTCAGAAAATTACCTTGTCCGCAACATGTAATGTATGCGTAGGTCAATCTTGACGATAAAGAGGGAATCTTGCATTTAAATGCTCGTCATATCCGTTATTTTGGTAAAAGGAGATAATCCTCTTTGTTTTCATCATGGGTTTCAATATAGAAACCTATCCGGCGGATATCTATACATCTTGTAGGGTACAGATTGAATCGAGATACTATAAAGTGTTCTTGATTAATACTAATGTACTCCATAGGGAGTGTAATTGTGACTCGTTCAGCGCTATCAACTACAATATCACGTCTGGCGATTAAAATATATTGTTAGCTCTCAGTAAGAGTTTTGAATATATATTTACCGATGTATAAAGTGTGTGGTTACATTCTCCACAAAGATATTCCCTCTTCCATCTGATTGACTCCCATACAAGTCTATATGTAGATTCGAAGAATTTTCGATGTGAAAATCTTTATCAGATATATAGAACATATACAAATTTATTTGTATCATTAGTGCTGATACAATATACTATGATTTAACAGTATTTTATGACAACAAAATATTTATTGAAATAATAAATAAATGTTGATAAGGAGTGGGAAGACTAGTAAAGTCTCCAAACATGTCATATGAAGAATATTCGATGACCATGTTCTCCATATTCATGGGATTTTCTGACAATTGGAGAGCATTGTTGTTATATGATGTGAACAACTAGCTTCCTTCGTATTGTCGGATTGAAGATTGAAGTGTGCTTCATATCTTTACCCTTGAATAGTTCAGTTGCGTCCCACTGCTGTTGGTACAGATTTACCAGACATCAGGAAGCGTGACATTTTTGGTGGAATGCGTGTAGCATACACACTTTTGACAAAGAGTAGCTTTTATCAAACTTAATATTTGTAGTGTCTTTCCATGTCTGATGCATGTGGATTATGCTTCTTCTTGCATTTGTGTTTACCCTTGGACTTCGTTGATTGGACTCTAGGGGAGCCATCGAACTTGTTATTATTCCGAAAAATAGTATGTACCATGGTAAAGGAGAAACACCAACATGGTTCTAATGATGGTTCCTTAGAAGGGTTTCGCCATGTTTCTCCATGTGGAGTAGTACATGTAAGAGATCGGAATAAAGTAGGTATTTTTGCACGATATTGTTGCTACAAGATCCTATTAATAGGAAACATAGTAGACGGGGTCTTCTATTTCCTCAATAATGTATGATCTTTCACAAATTGCAAGTTGAAGCAAATTCTATGAACCCCATGACCGTAGGCCCCAATGAATTTGAAATATCCGAGTCGGAGATGAGTTCAATCATGAGTTTCTTTAGGCAGGTAGACTGTCATTGATACTCAAGCTTATTTTGAGAGCTTACCACATGGTGCTCAGAGATTCCACCATCAAATATTAAAAAAAAATATGATCATGATGGACCGAGACGAATCTCATCGTCTAGTGGGACATTTCTCCCATTGGGAGTTTGAAATGCCGCTATCATTTCACGAGACACATGGTTGGCCTCAACATCCCTAGCCTATGTATGCTAGTAGTGACCGCCGAGAGCAAAGTCATCGAATTATGGTCATGTTGGCTTACATGGGGCTTAAACCATAGACTTGATCAATTTACTTGTGAGTAAATTAAAAGTCATCATATTAATGTTGTAATAAATTTGCAAAAAATTGTAAACTCAAGTAAATACCTGAGTTGTTTAATGTAGACCTCAAACATCTATCATAACACTTTGGAGATAATCACCATTTTAGGGAGTACATCTCGCAGCACTATGAAGCATAATCTGACCAAAGTCAGTAGATGCCTTTATCTTAGTACCTTATGTTATGATTTAATTTAAATATATGAGAGAACATTGAAGGTAGTCATAATGTCGAAGTTGACAAAATGTAGACCTCACAATAATTGTGGATAATCTGCATATAATGCAGTAGATGCCACATTACCTTGTGATCCCATATATAAATTTGAGATAGTCACTTCACAATTTTTGCATATCAATTCAATTCGAATTAAGTCAACTTTGTGCTTCTTAGGCATTTTTGGACTTAATTGATGGCGAGTTTGATATTTAATTTTGCAAGAAAAATGAATCTCAATTGCAAAATAATATATTGTCAATTTGTATATGTTATAGGGATTACAAATTGCAATCCATTGAACATATATTATTTCTAGAAATAATAGCTAGAAATGTGATTTATACTTATACCGAAGTATAGGGTCTACAACATGATAAATAATAAAATAATTAACACAGTACTAGTTGTAGGACCTGAATGTGAAGTCTAAATAATATGACAGCATACTGCAATAAGCATGAGGGCTTAATAGAGAAAGGCAGGAATGCTTCCATAAATAATAGAAGGGGAAGGACTACAATGCAAAACTGACAAAGGGATAAGGTTTCCCTTTGTTTTGCTCTGTGTGGTACAGAGACGTGTAGCTATTTTCCCCGAATCAGTCGATTCTTTGTCATGCAGAGGTGCTCGAGCAAATCGAGAGGACGTCGCCTGGGAGTGATTCTCCCCTTCATGCGCCGGAGGGCTTCGCAATGACGGGAACCGGTCGTTGACCGTCGTCGCTGCCGCATCGCAAGGATGCAGGCCGGGAGCGCGTCCTCCGCCATGCCCAGGGTCGTGGCCCATGGCCGTGTCCGGGCTAGGCCTTCATCACCTCGGGTTGCAGCGCTGAGAGACGCCGAGCCGAAGGATGACTGGTGCCGTCGCTCCGAGAAGAGCCTGGCAGAGGGTTGCGGGCGTCGCCACCGCGCCCAAGTGATTCAGGCCGAGGGCGACGGGTTCTCGCGCCTCAACCTGCCGCCGGATGGTGGGGACCAACCGGGAAGGTTGAGGTTGGTGCTTCTCCAGTAGACGGCGAGGGTGAAGCCGCCATGCTCCGGGCAAATCTCTCCTGATAGAATCGATTGTGTGCAGGAAGCAACGAAAGGAAGATAGGTAAATATCACCTGATCTCTAGCAATTAGATCAAGACTTTGAATCTGCTTACGTAGTGTTTTGTCGCTGGTTGCTTTTCTGTTTTTCTATTCGTGGCCGAATTTTCTCTTCGGCTGATCTCTTTTTCTTGCGCCTCGCCTGCTGTGCAGAGGAGTCACCGCTGGTTCACCGTCGATGGTCCGTGCCGGGGCCGCCGTCCGCTGCTTCGGGCTGGAGCACGCACGGGCGCCTCGGCTGAGGAGTGCGGTCGTCCTGGAGGAGCCGCATCGTGCGCCGCCGGTCGTGAAGACCAAGTGCGTCGCCGCGGCGTGCTCCCCGCTAGAAAATGCCTTCGGTGACCTCGCCGCGAGAAGCCGGTGATGTGGGAATCGCCAGACGCCAGGAGGGCTTGGTCGCGGGCGCTTCCGCGCGGATGCAGGCCGCCCGCCGCCGACGGCCGTTCTTCATCCTTGAATCGCCCTGCGGGAGCGTGCTGATAACGTATTGGAACTCAGATTGTAACGAGAAAAACTTGTGTCCTTTATTGATCATCAGATGGGTATTTATACAAGGCTTCACGTCGGTTGGTGAAGTCAGTTACAAGGAAAAGGCGCCTCTACGGTAACTATAGGCATCTGTACAATGAGGTGTCCCTACGGACAGACGCCCGTATGGCCCTTTGGGCATATTCCAACCGCCTAAGGCGGTTAGGATCTAATCCTAACACTCCCAAACACAGCGGAAAGTCCAAATGGAGCCCAAGCTCCATGGAGCTCGGTTCTCCAAAAAAATTGAATCCGCAAATTTATGTTTAAAAAAATTCTAAAAAAATTATGGTTGTGAAAAATATTATGATCCATCACTGTGAAAATTTTCAATCACAAACTCCTTATATTCTGATCAGGGCAGAAAAGAGAAATCTGGCAAGATTTCAAAACTTTGAAATTGCGCATTGTTTACCGATTCAAATCTTCAGATTTCTCTTTTTTGCCCCGAACAGAATACAACGATTTTGTGATTGAAAATTTTCACAGTGGTGGATCACAATATTATCTACAACCATAATTTTTTTCAGAATTTTTTTAAAACAAAACAATGCTGATTTAATTTTTTTTTTTTTTGAAAATCGAGCTCCATGGAGCTCGCCCTCCAAATCACTGCTCTCCCAAAACACAGGCCTAACCGATCGGAGACAGCTGACTCGGCCATCAGAACTCCAAACCCCTCCCCACATTCAGAATTTCACAAACACACATTATAAACAAAATGTTTCAGCACACATCCAATGAGAAACAATAAACCCTCAAATAGCAACATTGGATGCGATTAGAAACAAAATCTGATAAATTCAAAAGAGAGAAAGATAGAGTGGTGGAATAGAGTACACATTGTCAACAAAGTGATCTTTTTTAGGACATGCTTTCTCAAAGATAGCAAAAACAAACTAAACCGAACGATCATTTCAATGTAAACTACATACGGACAAAACACACTAAAAAGCGTTTATATACATGCAATTCAGAAGAAAAAAAAGTAGAACATCTTATAATTCAGAACCATGCAATTCAGAAAAAAATAATATATAGTAACATCTTATAATTCAAAACAGAGGGAGTAGGTAAGAAAGTAGACTCGTCGTCGCCATTCTTGTCGTCATGGGAAAATTGAAGACTTTGCCCAAGGACAAACTGGTAGTGACGCTGTTTACCAGATACTGGTAGTGACGCTGTTTACCAGATTAGCGAGAACCTCCGCACATGCCATTGCTCAAACGAAGGGGGTCCGCACACGGAGTGTGGTGACATGGGTTCTAGTTTGTTTGCCGCTCGAGCTCAAGTGTTTACACTTCACGCAATAAACGCTAGCTCTAAAGACATTGCCAAATAACTGAAAATGAGTTCATAGATGAATTTTGAGCACTACAGCAAAGATACCAAAAAGGTGAAAGAGGGGAGGAAAAGAGAAGTGCTCACACCAGTACAGTACAAGAACAAACTCATAATAAAAAAAATACACCATTGATGATGAGCTCAGCAACATGGGAGGGGGTGTAGCGTCGTTGTTAGCCAGACAGGCAAGTTCACCATGAACAATCAGCACCATTCACAAATGTTTCTCGGGCCTCCAGCCCATTCACCAGGAACTCCCATTAAGTTGCTAGAAGACTTCCAAACAGTAACACAAAAACAAGATAGATCCGGTAGAACCATAGAAGCATATGTTCACACAATTTTCTCAAAATCAAAACACACGGTACTTAGCACTAAAACCGAAGAATGTTCCCAGTTTGCTATCTGCAATCTTACAATACGAATCCAAGGTTGGAAATTAAGGTGAAACCACATGGGCTTAGTGAGCCCTAATAACCAGTTTTAGTTTTTCTAGTTAGTCAACAGATATATTTTGCATGTCTACAAGACTACAACAAAACATTACGTGTTTGGTAACTATTTCATGTGGTCTAGACATGTTCCAAGTAACATTATGACAGTTTTGCCTAATGAAGCCTAAGAGGCTAAGAATACTACATTTAGTTGCTATTTTAGGCTTTCCCAACTCTGCACGCAGCGAGAGGCAGATAGTCAAACAAGGTTATAGACTACAAGGTTTGGATATTTCCAAACTACAGTTATTCTAAGGTATGCGTGTTGCATGAGTTTGTGTGATGATACTGGACAGTGGAAAGATAAGAACTGAAGGCAACAAACAAGAAGTCCCTAAGGGCGTGTACAATGGTTGATAAGACGGTCTTATCTTAGATCCGCCACGTAATCTAGATATGTTAATAAAACATGATATACAATGGTGATTTTTTTGTCTTATCTCTAATAATCAGATATCACTAAATTTGTGGTGAGACAAATTGTGCTAAGAGATCATCTCTTAGCTAAGAGAAGACAGAAGCTTTTTTTTCATTTCTCTCTCCTCCACCTCAGCAATTATCCTACGTGGCAACACTATGATATAACCATTGTACATGCCCTAATAAAAAGATTAGTCAAAGGAGGTGCACATTTATGGCCGATGAACCTATCTAAATAAGCTGGGATCAAATCCCCATGCATTTGCAGGTCAAACAAAGTTCTGATTTTCTACATAAGTTCAACCTCTAGAAAGTTGATTTGGAGTTGGGGTTCTAGAATTGTTGCCGAATAATTTTTCCATGCTCAGTTAAGGCAAGTTTGACCTTTGTGGCTAGGCATATAGTGCACAACCGCAACAGTGGTTTGTTGTGCTTTCCTTTAGGGCCCAACTTAACTATTACAGGATAATTTTCTAGCCAAAACATACCACAAAAATACAGCTTGCCACACTTTTAGCGCCATTGCAATATTGTCAGGTTAACTTACTAAATACTGGATATAATAGAGATCAATCCCATAAAACAACGAAACAGATGGGTGGTTTCACATGCTTGCCAGAAAAGGTCCTAAACTCCTAATAGCAGTCTCTAAAACAAGAAATTTAGTGTCTATGCGATCAACTAGTTCAAGCCAAGTTTTACAAATACACAAAATTGCAAATTTCATGTAAGTATTTAGGGGCATAATCCTTTGTCCAAAAAATCGAGAAACAAAGACAGACATAATCAGTTTATATATCTGGGTCCCCCATTTGTGGAAAAATTAAAGCACTTCGTAAGGAAAGTTGAATGCATATCTATCCTTACCGCCCTTCAGGAAAGCATGCAAGTACGATTGTATGAACGTGGAGCCCTCGCATGGAATTTGCTAAACTTGTCAATTTCTGCTTAGCAAACAGACAACAAAAGAAGCATATCATTCAATGGTCACCTTGGATGAAACACATCCAGAAAAAGGCTACTGCCAAGGAAACTTGTTCTATGCCAATAATTCATCACCATATCAACATTACTGGAGAAGCCATATCAAACTGAACTGAAATAAAATAAGAACGTTATTATTAAGGACAACAGGTGTCCATAAGTTCTAATGACATTCTCCACCCTAAAAGCTATGATAATCAAACCAAGAGACATGCTTGACTTATTAACGAAGCAACTATCTACAAGTAAACAATTCTTGTACTGGGATCAACAGTTCTGCGTATAACCAATTAGCTAGCTGAGTACACCAATGTCCATCTCAAAACCAAGTAAAGGGGCTCTCTTTTCCTTTTCATTTTTAGTGTTTAACCTGAAATGCACACAATTGTTGGGTACAAGACCTTTCAATCAGGCAATTAGACCACCATCGACATGCATACCTTACTACATGCTCTCATGCATCCAGGATCTGTATTACCATGTCACATGTTTGCTCATATTGTGTGTTCTGCCTAAGGTTGTATTAAGCGCTAGGTGTTGATTGAGCATTTTGCCTCCGCCTTTCCGTTTTCTGAAGGATTAAAGCGCTGAGTGCAATTAAGCGCATGTTTAAGCGCAGTTAAGCGCTAGGTGTTTTGCCTCCGCTTGGAGCCTAAGCGAGCTTAAGTGTACCCCTAAGCGCGCTTGTTATAACCTTGGTTCTGCCCCTCCCTTCCAGGTCTATTCCTATTTGATTCTGGAATTTGCATGCCCTCCTAGGTACAAACAACCAATCGATGAAGTGACATTCAGCTTTATGTGAATAAATCAAATCCACACTTTAATTAGGCATGCAGGAAGCTCTGCAGTAAGTAATTCGATAAAAGATGGTAAATAAGCAAATTCTTAATATATATCATGAATAAGAAAAGGATACATGTAGCTACGAGCAATGTTCTAAATAACGACAAACACTGAATGAACAACCACCCCACGATTTAGTGTTTACAAGATAGACGGCAACGTACACTGTTTAAGTACATGTCAAATAATTGTAAAAATGAAAAAAAAAATGTAACTCCCAGCTATTGTCCATGGAAGCACTAGAAAAGGGAAGATTTGGCTGAACTATGCTTGTTAAATGCTTCATTATAGATGTTTCGTGCTACAATTTGTGATGGGCAGGGGTACACATATTTCTACTATAAAAAGAAGCCCTATTCAATGTCTACATAAACTTTAGTTTCTATCAGTATGGACTTCAAATTTTATTTGATGCAATGGATAAGCCACCTTTACCTTGCAAATAGACTTCTCAGAAAGGTCATAAAGGTCTTTATTTAGAGCAGAGCTTCTTAGGGTCTATTTCAAGTGACCGGTCTTCTGGAATTTAATGTAAGCAAACTGATGGCAATTTTACATATCAGATGTGCCCTAAGATTATACACATTTGACATAACAGTTTTATGTTTCTACAAAATACAATATAGCTTTAAGCCTTTAACATGTTTGGTAACAATGCTATGTGACCTTTGGGCCCCAGTACACAAAATGACAAAATTCAGGTGTACCTATATCCATACATGGAAATCAAGAACTCGCTCCATCCCGTTTTAAACTATAAGGCAAATAGTTTTTGCAATCTCCTTTCAAAATAGGTGTTCATTTCGAAATGATGACTTTTTCTCACTTTTGCCCTCACTTATCTTTCATCCATCTTCACCATCTATGGCTAAACACGCATACTAATTATTCTCTCTAATGTTACACCATGGATGACATTGTCATTTCCCTATACTATTAATTGCGTATCTCGTGCTAGACCACAAAAACGCCTTATAAAATGAAATGGATAGAGTACAGTATTCAAAACTATTATCATATGTGCAAGATTGGAAGGCTGGACGCTCAGAAATAGAAGCATTCCCAGAGTCAGAATAACTTCAGGAACTGAATATCCAAAATAGCAACAAAAAGTAGCATAAAAGCATGCATAGTCTGCTATGTGACATAATAACAAAAGTTTGAGGCCACTACAAGTTCCATTACAAACATGCAGAACTACCTTAACCCAAATGCATGAACATGTCTCGATTTTCAGTGGTCTCAACTCTCAAATAGGCCCAGAGAGTACTGGCAGCAACCTGGTGAAAGAACGGGGGGCAAAGCAACTAACTAACTAAACTACTGAACTTAGGACAATATCGTTGCACTTGAGAGGGTAAATGCAGCCACCAAACCTACCTTCAGATCTCATCGAGTGCTGAACTAGATAACAAGAAGTCTAGCGCCTATTTCCACGGAAGTTGCCCTTCACAGCTCCTTTGAATGACTTGGGCCCTCCAGGAATCCTGAGAAATGGGTGAGAGTTTCAAACCAAAGTAATGTTTCGCCTGGGATGTTAAAATTCAAATTAGTACAAATATATACTTACATCTTTTGCCTCTTTGCAACATCATGCTTCATTCTCAGAACAATGTCCATTGCATGCTGCTGATGCTCCCTTGTATGCACATGTAGACCCAAGTCTTCTGCACTCCCACAGTTAAACATGCATATCCGGCACCAACCAACATCTCCATTACTGAAGAATCCACCCTGGACAATACAACAATCAGCCGTTAGTAGTTATTTGGTACATCGATCAAGTATATAACAATAGCATATGGAAACTCATAATGCATCGGGAATAAACGCAAAACAAAACAAATTTATGAATTCAATATTCATAACCCACCGAATTGAAGCGGCCAGATTCCTGTGGAAAACCGTGTCGAGAATAGTCATCAAGATTTGGATCATCTGGATGCATGTGACCATGGAACCGGTGGCCGGCAGGTTCAATTCCATGCAATTGACCAAGTCCAAGGGGTTCAGCACCATGTAGATTTCTCGGAGGAAAAGCATCACCAGGGTGGAAATTTGTATGAGGGAACCCTGGATTGCCAAAATCATGCTGTATATTCCCTGGAAGGTTGCCAGAGCCTAGTTTGTCTTTACGAATACCTCCAGGACCAGCTGCCATCCCTTGAAGAAATGTACCTGAAAATCATTTGAACCCATTAGAGAGCCATTGAAAAGTATTATGAAAAGGATCAAGTAGCCAGAAGCTCTCCGTCATTCATTATCCCCATGGAGACCTGCTGATAATGAGGTTTCATATCAAGCCTTGACTTATTAGACCATCTTACAATCCTTACCTGGGTTTCTAGGCATTCCATCAATCCTGTGAAGGCCAAATTCTGCACCAGGTGACACAAAGTCAGGATGACCAACAATTGAATGGGGTTTCCTTGACAAGTCATCAGGGAAGCCTATAGGATATGAGCCTGGCTTGTTCGGGAATGGGGGCCTTCCAGGTAATGAATCAAAACCATCAAAAGGCCTAGGGCCTCTCTGAAAACCGTCGCCATCAAGATGAGTTGGCCCTGGAAATTGCTTCATATTCTCTTCAATATCTTTAGGGTCGACATTGTATCTGCCAGGATATGGTGGCGCCAAGGACCTGAAATGTTCCCGTGAAGAATTGAACTTTTCTTCGTGGAAAACCCTGGAATTTCCAAGTGGCCCACCACCAACACCATTGCCCTTTGTCATCCCTGAATGGATGGAAATGTTGGTCAGGATGCTTACAATACAAGAAAAACTCAAAGGTGTATGTATTTGGTTCAAGAGAATTACCGGCAGAATGTGGCGGGCCAACATTTTCTGGAGCAAAAGGAGGCATAGTTGTATCATGATATCCAGGCAAGGGTCCACCCATCGGTGGACGAATCATGCCATCATCAGATCTGATGGCTCCAGGCCGTGGAAGGTTTTGTGCAAGCGTCCTTGGTGCCATCTCAGATTGATATAAACCAAATGGCTGCTGCTGCATTGTAGGACGGATATTCTCAGAAAAACTATGAATAGGTGGCCTCATTTGATTCGTCTGACCTTGTGTGAGCATATGCTGAGGAAGCCTGGTATCAGGTTCAGACAGACGTTGTCGACCCATGTCTGGGGGCATATAGGACCCTAGTGCTCCCATATCTTTCTGTGATGCATGTTGCAATGAACCTCCTTTCTCACAATCGTTGGATATATTTGAAGCTTCAGACTGTGTACTACTTTTCTGGCCACCTAATTCATCCTTTCCTTTGCCTTTGTCTGAACCATCTGCACCGCCCAATGCAATGCCAGTTTGTGCCACATTTTTTCTAGTACTACCAAAATCATTCTGCACTCCGTTCACATTTTTGTCACCTAGAGATTCCGGCTTTATGCCAGAAGATTCACCACCTCCATTTGTATTATCACCTACTTCAGTATTGCCAGTAGCATTAGCTGCATTTTCTGACTTCCCAGATTCTTGGAACTGGTGTGGTGCTGCAGGATTACCCATAGACCTGCTAGTCGAAGTTGGAACATGCTGCTGTTGCATAAATGGTGGACCATGTGGCTGGAAAGGTTGTGAATGCATATGTTGTGATGGGTGCATTCCTTGTTGGTACAGTTGACCTGTTTGTGAGGGAACGGGTGTGTTAACAGGAAATCCTTGTGGCGGTGCCTGGGAAGGAATGCTTGGATGTGTTGGTGGCCGTTGAACATGATGCCCAACATGCTGCTGATGCTGTGATGTATGCTGAATACCTTGAGGAGCCAGCATAGCTGGCTGCTGGCCCTGCAACGGAAATTGACCCTGCGGAGCGTGTAAGAGTGCAGGATGCTGAGGACCAACTAACTGTTGGTGTGATGCATGTGTAGGGCGTTGAAGTGGACCACCATGTGGCATCTGATTTGTTGGCTGAGGCTGCGAATATGATTGATGACCCGCTACCGCATGTACCGGAGGATTCTGAGGTTGTGCGACTGGATGAGGCTGATGATAGACCTGAGGTTGTGGGTACGATTGCTGCTGCACTTGTGGATGCTGGTGTTGTGTCTGAGATTGCAGATGTTGCTGCTGAGGTAGGAACTGCATTTGCGGATGTTGATGCTGGGCCACGACCTGCAGATGTTGTGGAGGATGAGGTTGTACATGTGGCTGCACCTGGGAGGTTATCGCTTGAGTTGTAGGCATTGCAAATGGTTGACTGCCAGCTTGACTATGGGCTATAGGCTGTGCATCACCTTGTGGGTGCATCTGTGGATTTTGAGGCGCTGAATTCGGTGGTGGATTCTGCTGAGGCTGTGGCTGAACAACTGGTGCTTGGGCTTGAGGATGATGGGACTGATTCTGGGACTGGTTTGGCACCATGTGTTGGGGCTGCGAGGGCTGCAGGAATTGGGGCTGAGCAAATGGAGCAGGTTGTGCAGGAACTTGAGCAACATTTTGAATTGCCACTTGCATTTGAGGTTGTGTGTACTGCTGGTATTGGCCATACTGTTGATATTGCTGAGTGTAGGGGTTGTAGCCAGGGTAATTCTGCTGGTAATACTGTTCGTACTGGAGCTGCTGCTGGTACTGCTCAGCTGTTTGAGTTTGGGGAGCAACTGCTTGACCTTGACTAGCAACAGTAGGTGCCCCTGCGAAAGAGGCCGCAGCCATCATGCTTGTTGTGGCCGCACCAGCTGAACTAGTTGCCACTGCAGGAACTACTACAGCTCCAGCTGTAGTTGCAGGTGGAACTGCTCCAGGTGCCACTGAGGAAACTGCATAAGGATCTTGGGTGACTGCCTGGGTTGTTGCGGCTGATGACTGTGTCAAACTACCCTGTTGTGTTTGGGGTTGCGCGCCCTGACAAGAGACACAAAGGTACAAAAGGATTAATGCACAGAGAAATAGTTCTAGACTCATAGAGCAAATCACTTAAGACACGATAGACGTACAGGACAAAGCTGAGCATGTTCTTGCACTTGACGATGTACAATCTGAGTACCACAGCGGTTACAAACAACTGGGGAGTTCCCATAAGCACAAGCAGTACCATGTGTGACGCTTTCAGACAGATTTCCTTGCCATTGGCAACCACTCTTGTTATACAGGCAGTGTACCGCAACTTTACCAATTGACTCAGCAAGCGATTTATTTAAATCCACCAGAGGCTGCATATTTGGAAGCAGGTTGTAACAAAGAGGACACTACATCCAAATATACTTAACTCACTGAATTAAGCACAAATCACTTCCTTAAGAAGAAAGCAATACCTTTGAATCGGCTTCTGTCACCAAGTAGCCATCATAAGGGCAGGCTTGTGTTGTTGCAGCTACATAAGTCAAACAAGGTTTGCAGTAGAGATGTGTGCACTGAGTTTGCAGAGCCTCGTTGGGGTATATGAGTGTCCGGCAAACAGGGCAAAAATATTCACCAGGAAGAGATTGTATATTCAGAATACATTCATTATCGAATCCCATTGTATGGTCCCACTAACGTCTATCCAATAAGGGTTCTGATACCTGCACATATGCTAATTTCATGAACTTGTGCCTTAAAAATGTACGAAGAGCTAAAACAAGAAATCTAACGAGGATAAAAATGTCAATTATTCAAACTGATAAAAGGAAGCAAAGACAAACATTCAAGAAGGCAAGTAATCAACACATCGCATCACTACATACACAAAAAAAAAATATGAACAAAAGCGTTAGCCAATGATGTACAATGATGATGAAACTGTTTATGTTTTAACAATAGCAAGGAAAATTTTAAGAGTCAACTAAGTCGAAGGTACAGCTGCTTACAGCTATACTGGATCAGAGCAAAGAATACAGGGGATGTCTAATTGTCGCCACACTCTCCATGATCAATGCTTAGCCAGCCGTGTAAAGTATTGCAAGTGGGTCCATACAGCATACTCATGTTTTAGCTTTCAAGCGGCAGGTGCATGATGCAACCAGGATACTAATAATAATCGAATACATTTATTAAAGCTCAAATCGCCGTGCTAACCATGCAAATAGTGAAGCACTAGAAAGCAGTGGCAGACCAAAG
The DNA here is from genome assembly GCA_012064385.1 of Puccinellia tenuiflora. Classification (NCBI taxonomy): domain Eukaryota; kingdom Viridiplantae; phylum Streptophyta; class Magnoliopsida; order Poales; family Poaceae; genus Puccinellia; species Puccinellia tenuiflora. The sequence goes on along the minus strand of QRDG01000129.1, from coordinate 1,104,349 downwards.
AACTTTTTCCAAAGTCTGGGCAAACCACAAATCAAAGTGTTACAATGTCAAAAAAAAAAACATGCTAATCACCATAAAAAATCACTCGAAGTCCGGCATCGCGCAGGGCAGCTGCCCCAGAAGGAGGGACACTAAGACCACCCATTCCTACGAATATAACAATGGTAACTGACAGCATAAACGACAATAAAGAGGGAATCTGAGTATCACTAGCAACAGACTACATTCTTAGAGCTGAAAACAAACTATTTCGATCTTAGATTATGGCGACTAATCAACGCGATGAAAGCTAGCCAGCTATGTTACTACGGCAACAGAAATAACATACTGAGTGAATCAAAGTAGCACTAGCAACAAACTGCACTATTAAAGCTAAAATAGCTTGCTAACTAACTATTTACAGTAAGGATTACGGAAGCAGGCGGGTTATTAAGGTTACAAAGCTGCCAACTACATTACCGAGCTGAGCGGAAAGGACATGTCAAGAAAATCAAAGTGACAACACTAGTGACTATATAAATTATAAGAATAGTAATGCTTTGGTGCCACTAGCCTACAAACGAGAGGCATGCACCAAACGTCTACGCAGAATACTAGCAGGCAGTCATGCCCTAAGAACAATGTTGACAGTGAGGTATAAGACAGCGTCTCTGAACACACTCACGAGAGGCAAACAAAGAGGACACGGATCAAGAGTGGGCACAAACGATCCACAGTCATCACTGGCGCTTTCACAACTAATTCACAAATGTGCAAGCAATGAAGCAAACTATCGGATCAGCAGCAGCAGTAAACCAGTGAACTATATACACGTGAAAAGGGACCAGCTAACTAGTGCATATCAGGCGGCATCAACTAATGATAGCGGAAATCTAAATCCAAGGTCGGACTTAACAGGGGAAACGGGGGTTCAGATGAACGAATCCCCAATTTGTTTTCTGAAAATAAACAGATATTCGGGATCTCAATCAAAAGTGGCGTCAGTTGAGGAGAATAGGCATCAAAATACATGGCGGGTGCACCAAATGTCCTGACGATCTTGAAAAGGGAGATTTGTCTAGATTTATTCGACTGGTGCTCACCCGCACAAAAATCCGAACAAGCTAGGGCTTCGTCACGAGCAGAAGGAATCGCGTCCTGACCACGCTAGCCCAGCACCAGTACAAGGGATCGGGGAAGGGGGGTCGCGAACTCGCGATGGCAGGCGCGCTTTGGTGGTGGTGTTGGAGGAGGAGGCGGCGGTGGTGGGGTGGAGAAGGAGGCTGCGGTGGTGGACGAGGGGAGGGTTTTCGGCGGCGACGGACACCGGGAGGATGCAGTGCGAGGGATTTGGGAGTAACAAGGGTTACGCACTTACGCTTCGTTCGCCAAGCGAACCCGACCAGAATATTGAATTTTGCATAGGGCTATTTTATAAACTGTTTATCAGGTCAAGGTCATGCCCGAAGGAGGATATTTCGATTTGATTTTCCATATGATAAGTACTAGCTCCAGTTAATAACTGTGTATTTACAAAATAAAAGTCTCCCGGGTATCTTTACAATCTCACTTTAAAAAAACGAAAAATCTAATTAATGCGTGGGCATGCTTGCATCGTTACACGGTGCGCACGTCTGGCACCATCCGATCAGCATCACGTGGTTGCCAAACCGCACGTGGGCCTTTCGATCCATGGGACAGCTCACCAAAACGCGTACGAGGCCAAATTTCCCCATTCGCATCGTGCGCATCTCCACCGAGCGGAGGACACGGCGATGGGCGGCTCCCAAATACGGCTCGCCGCCGCCCCCCGCTAACCCAGGGCACCTTCCCCGCCGCCCCCTCCCCCCCACCGACCCACCTTAGATCCTGCCATTGACCCTCTTTCCGGTTAGACACCAAACACCCCTAACGGCGGAGACTGCTGGTTTCTGTTCTTCTCGTTCTTGCTGTTGTTTCATCCATGGAGAGCGAAGGCTCGCCGATGTTATAGCCGGGAGGATGGGTAGCAGATGTGGTGGCGGCATTGGAGAAAGAGGGGACGAAGATCTGGAAGCACTGATGCTGCTAGCACTAACTGTTGGTCGATCTGGCAATGGAGCACTTGACGGATATGGACGAGTAATGGAGGGAGGAGGTCCTGGTTGCGCAAAGGTGGCCGTGGTTGAGCCGCTGGGCTGTGAGCTCTCGATTCATCCTGGTCTCCTCCACTCCAACAACCTATGGGGAAGGTGAGCTCTCGATTCATCCTGGTGGTTGTACCTTTTCTGGTACGAGATGTAACTTTCTGATACTCAATGTGATTGGGATGTAATTTTATGGCACTAGATGTATTTTCTCTATTTTTTCTTACATCTAGAAATCAAAGTGGAAGAGTTGGATGTTCATGTTCTTTTTTTGCAAGGGGTATAACTTCTTATTTTTGAACAGTAGTGAGATGTAACTTTCTGGAACTAGATGTAATTCCTATATTTTTCTTACATCCTGGGGATCAAGGTGTGAGTTGGATATTTGTCTTCTTTTTTGCAGCTGGGATGGAACTTTTAATTTTGAATAATAATTGTAATGTAACTTTGATATATGTTTTGGTTCCCGTGGATGTATTTTTTTTTTTTTTTTGCTTTGTTGTTTTTTCTGCGAGATAAGAAAGTCATATGTGAAAGGGATGCGAGGGGCAGAGGGGCAGATTGCTGTAAAACCGTTTGGGATCTGAATTATTGATGGGTGGTGGCCTGTGGAGACGAGAAAAAAGACCGGTGTGCTCAAGTACTATGAAGGGGCGTGTGAAGGGGACGGTGGTCCAAGAGCCTTTTTTGGAGTGTTTCGCTTTCGGACAGAGTGGGCACCGCGTCGCGCAAAATCGTGCGCGCGCACTCCCTAGCAACGTCCTTAAAAAAATACTCCCTCCGATCTGAATATTTATCGCAGCTTGTATACGTATTTGTATTGTGACAATACGATTTTCACGACAATCTTTTTTGGATGGAGGTAGTACTAGTAATCGCCTAATCGGGCACGTGCAAATGCACGTACTGACTAATGTATAAAAACATTGTACATATGAAATAAAGATGTTTCTTCTTCAATTTTTCAACAAAATAATGATGTTTAGAAATAATATTCCAGTGTTAGAAAATAAACAAAATCATCTGGTGATTTCAAGCTTTCAGGTTTTATTCTACGTGTAAAAATAATACTAGAATGGTTAGATGCGCCCGCTCGATATAGTGTCACAAACAAATGTGTGTGTGAAATATTCCATTAGATTCTAAAAGATAACATAACAAGATGTGAACATACATTACTGTAAGCTCTAAGAAATATTTCGTAGAACTCCACAAAAGTTTTTACCGAGGGAAACTCTACAAAGTTAGATATACTCCCGTCCAGAAAAAATATGTGATCAGGACATGATTAGGCCGGATACGACCAACAATATCACTACTTTCTCTATATTTGATTAAAAATGATGAAAAAACAAAGAAACATGATTAGATGCTATTCAAAAAGTTCTCCCACGTCATCTTGGATCCAAGAGAAGTTAAAGAACAATTTCTTCACGTTCTAGATGCAGATTCGGACGCAGAAGAGATATACCTGACTTCAAATGGTGATAGCTTTCACATATGGACTCCGAATTGGGTGATTATTTTTTGGTTAGAAAGCTCATCCCATGCACTTTCCGAAAAAATTGAACTCGCCTCCAAATTTGTTCCGAGCGAATTTTTCTTGCCAAAATAGTCCAACGATGTTGCTGAAACTGGGCCAGAATTCCAGTCAAAAGGCGTTGTGTCACCTCTAATTGGGCCCAAAGGCCTTGTACGAAATAGGGTTGAGTATTTGGTGTCTTGGGGCGTGCGTCCACCCCCCTGGGCGCCACCCTTGCCTCTCCTCCTTATACACCCCCCATAGTTCATCGTTTAGACTTGGATTTTGTTTAGTTAACAAGTTTGTCAGACGGCGGTGTGCTGAGGGCGACAGCGGGTCCGGCTCCTGCTGGGTGGTGGATTCACGGTGACGGCGCATGTGGAGCTACGGGGCGGCACAGCTAGGCGGTTGCCTGCGGGCAGCGGGGCGGCGTGGTTCCCATGGCCCAGATCTGGGCCCTTCGGGTCCCATCTGGGGTCGGGACAGGCCGGACTGCAGCGCGATCTGCAGCTGACATCGAGGTAGAGGGTGCATGAGGCATCGACACATCGGCCGGCATGTTGCAACGTGGCAACGGGCTTCATGGGCCTGATCCGGACACGATCGGACCCTATTAGGACTGTGTGCCCCCGTGGGGGATTTATGGGCCCGCCAGGCCCGACCAGACCTCACGAGGACCGGTGTACTCTGCGGTCATGTCCGGTTGACTACCGTCCTCCTCGAGGGTGGATGTAGTCCCCCCCCCCCCCCCCCCCCGCGCATTGTCACGGTACTGCTGACCCTAGTACAATGTACTCCTCGTCTCTGTCTTGTAGTCATCGTGACAGTTACTTTAGAGAGACGACGATGGTGGCTTCGTGACCGTGGCCGGTGGCGCATGTGATGGGTTCCTAGCATAGAAAACAAAAAAATTCCTACGGTAAGAACAACCAAGGTACCAAGATCTAATCTAGAAGATGCAAGCAACGGGCAACAAGAAGTTCTAAGAGAACTAATCTAGAAGATGCAAGCAAAGGGCAACAAGAAGCAACGGGCTGCGTGCCCGTGGTGGCGCATCGTGGATGATGTAGATGATCACTTACCGATCTGAAGATCGTGAAGATGAGTGTTTGATGCATGTAAAATGCATACATGAACTTTGCATTATATTACTCATATTTCAATCATATTTGCATCATATAAGGGTTATATCATTGTTTTATAATGATTTTGGGAAGATTTCACAGTTTTTCTATTTTTCTGGAATTAACCCTGCACTGGCAGAAAACCCTATTTTCTATATTTTGATGTTTCAGGGACCCAAACGACGTCCAAATGACCTGAAAATTTACGAGCATCAGTTTTTGGAAGGAACAAAGCGTAGGAGCGAAGGACGCGAAAAAGTGGAACCCCGAAGGCCAAAAGAGGGGGGCCCACGTGGCCAGATTCCATGGCCGCGTGGGGCCCACCAACTTGGCCCTTGTGGCTCCGTTTCCGTCGATCTTTCTTCCCGAAGCTTCGTCTTGACCTAAAACCGAGTATAAAAATATTCCCCCGGCGTTTTCCAGAGGGGAGCGCCGCCGAAACACAGAAACCACGAAACAGAGACCTGAAGCTGCAGATTGGAGGGGGGAAACTCCGGCGGGGCGCTGCCGGGGTGGTCTCCATCTCCCCCAATGACATCTCCACCGTCTCCATGATGAAGAGGGAGTAGTCTCCCTCGGGGCTGAGGGCTCATGCCGGTAGCTATGTGGTTTATCTCTCTCTCCCATGGTGTGATCTTTATGTGATCATGAGCTTTGTAATCTAGTTGAATCCATTGATGTTACTCTTCATTATCTTATGAATTATGCTACTCAAGTGGTTTTATTAATGTAATCTCCGGAGTCACCTTTGTCCCATGGTGCGAAGTTGACAGTGTGCACACCGTGTGTGGCTCTTAGGCTAAAGATTATAGGAATACTTATCATGAGTTATTATTTGTGTTGGATGTCTCTATGAAATTGTGGTGTTTGTCTAGTACTATCTTAGGGCGCTCAAGTTGACAGTGTGGGGTTCCCTAGATGTGGAATGCGACTTTAAGGTGTGCTTTTATAGCCCTACACAATGGATTGGTGTTCGTTATCCAACCGGATGATAGTTCGGGGTAGCATAGTGAAGAGGAAATATCTATGTATTCAATTATATTATTATTGTTGAGAGTGTCCACTAGTGAAAGTATGATCCCTAGGCCTTATTTCCAAGCATTGAAACACCGTTTACTCTCAGTTCTGCTGCATGTTTGCTTGCTGCCATTTTTATTTCAGATTGCAATTACCACTTATAATCATCCATATTACTTGCATTTCACTATCTCTTCGTCGAACTAGTGCACCTATACATCTGACAAGTGTATTAGGTGTGTTGGGGACACAAGAGACTTCTTGTATCTTAATTGCAGGGTTGCTTGAGAGGGATATCTTTGACCTCTACCTCCCTGAGTTCAATAAACCTTGGGTGATTCACTTAAGGGAAACTTGCTGCTGTTCTACAAACCTCTGCACTTGGAGGCCCAACACTGTCTACAAGAATAAAAGCGTGTGTAGACATCAAGCTATTTTCTGGCGCCGTTGCCGGGGAGGTAAGTGCTGGAAGGTATCTCCTTTAGATCCTGCAGTTATATCTTTTTGTTTCTTGTTTTTATTTTACTAGTTAGGATTAATGGAAAATAACAAAAAAATTAGAGATCTTTATGATCTTTATGAAATTTATATTGAATTAGGACATGATGCTTTTGAAGAGAAATTTAAAAAAACAATGGGAGTTTGTTTGCATAATATTGATAGCAATGCTATTAGCATGAATTCTTTGAACACCATTATTCCTAATGCTATGGAAAAGTCTAAGCTTGGGGAAGCTAGTTTATATGAAAATGATCTTTTTAGTTCCCCATCTTTGAAGGAGAAAATTTGCTTTGATAATGCTTTGTCTCCCATGTGTGATAATTCTAATGATGCTTGTGATGTTCTAAATCCACCTACTGAAAGTATTCCTTTTGAAATACCTATGGAAATTGTTGAAATGGTTATGAATGAACGTTATGCAGGGGATGGAACAGTCCATCCACATGATCACTTGTTGAAACTTACAGAACTTTGTGAGTTGTTTAAGGCTGCAGGTTTATCAAGAGAAGATGTCATGAGGAAATTATTTCCATTTTCACTTAAGGACAAAGCAAAGAAGTGGTATAGGATGTTGGATGATCGTCCTTCGAATTGGAAACAGCTTGAATCTCTCTTTTACTCTAAATTTTATCCTCTTCATGAAGTGCATCTAGCTAGGAGTTACATTTTCAATTTTTATCCTCATGATAGAGAAAGCATTGCTCAAGCTTAGGGAAGACTGAAAACATTAATACTCAAATGTCCTAACCATGAGCTTCCTGAGGAAATAATTGTTACTAATTTTTATGCAAGGCTTTCAGGTCATTACAAGGATTATCTAGATGCCTGTTCAGAGGGTTCTTTCACAAGCAAGAAGGTTGAAGCTAAATGGGATCTTCTTGAAACAATTCAACGCAATACTGAAGATTGGGAGAACGACAAAGGTAAAGAATCAGGTATAAACTATGAGTATGATTGCATTAAGTCTTTTGCTGAAACTTCTAGTTTTCATGGGCTTAGTAATAAAGTTGGTCTCGATTCTCAACTTATTGTTGATTGCTGTAAAACCTTTGCTTCTCATATTAATATTCCTAAAGAGAATTGGGACATGTATCATGAACCTTTTAAAGACACTTGCTTGGAAACCAAAATTGTTACTAATGATTGCAATAAACATGCTCGAACATCTGAAAATACTATTTCTTATAAGCATGTTAATTTTTGTGGAGCACTTAGACCTTGTGAAAAGAATAAAATCGAAGAGGAATATTGTATTCATCATAGGAATGAAAAAAGTACAACATGGTACAGAGCTCTAAGTGATCTTGCTGAAAAAGTTTGTGCCCTCTATCCTTTTATTTGTGAACTTTGCAGTGAAGAGGGTCATTTCAAATTCCAATGCTCAGGTTCTAATATGAGTGTTGCGAGAGACTTTTGTGATAACATGATCACTCCTAATCAGCATGATGAACTTACATTATTTTTGGGATGTGAAGAGTTATCAAGAAAAACTTCTTCGTTAGATATGAGTACTTTTGATATGAATAGCGTGTTGCATGGATGTTATCTCTATTGTGTTAATAATTGCCATGCCAACACTTACATACAAAAGATTATAAAAGATGGAATGGCTTTACCAAAATATGAAAGGACTAATGTTTGTTTTACTCTTATTAATGGAAAGGAGGAATCCTCCCGAGTTTCTTCTATTGTTTCTAACAATAAACCAGGGTATGTGGAGAAGCCTCTTTTCAAGCATCTCCCTCCTAAGGGCTCGTTTGGTCGCAGGGGGTAAAATACCCAGGGTAGAATCAGCCCATGGGGAATTTTCAACGACACATGAGATCCCCTCCCTCACGGGGGAAAATTTGCCCATTCCCTGTGGCCATTTGGTAGCAAGGGGAGCGGAAGAAGCTCCAGGCACAAAATGATCAGGAAAACTGATATATACATATTTTGCAAATATAATTGATTTTTTTTTGAGAAAGTATATACTAATTATCTGATACTAATAACAGAGTGAAGCACAGCCAAATTTGCACCAATCTGTAGCTTCATGGGACCTAATTAAATCAGAGTTATGAAAATGATAAAATTATACAATAAACTATCTCGTAACTGTGTACAAAACTAAAAATGCCAAGCTTATATTGTTAGAGAAGCATGAGACAATAATCTATGTATCTGCGCAACTATGAAGTAAACAGGATGACACCCTCCCTGATTCATGACTAAGAATGAACTGGTGAACTGTTGCCTATGCACAGATTGCCGCTACATCTACACTCATTTAACCACCACTAATTTTCACATAATCTTGGACATTAATCCTAGGGATGATGAAACCAACACATCAGATCACTTGCTAGAAAATTCGAACAACAATGCAGTCCACCACGAGCAGAAGATCTGAGTCCACCCTATCCACAACTAGTGAAGCAACTACTACCGTCAGGTTTTCTCATGTCAATACAATGGCGCACCTCAGGGGCTTCTTTCCTCTTTTCTTTACTTGACACAATTGCATAGAAGCAGATCCACAAGACCGCGAGGAACCAAGAAATACAGTGAGAAGATAAGAGAGAGAGATGGAACTGACTCCATGGCGAGAAGGCACCGGATCTGCTCGACGATGGCTGGGACACGCGTAGATCCGGAGAGAGATGGAGTAGGTCGCCAGATGGAGATCGACGCCCGAGGCGTCGCTTCTTGAGCGAGGGAGAAGATGAAGCGGCTACGGTGACGCTGCATGCATCGCTCCTTGTGGAGGAGTTCGTAGGAGACATGTGCAGCTGGTAGCGCCGGAGGGGGGCGGAGGTTGCAGGGCAGAGCGGAGGAGGTCGCGATGAAGACTAATCTCCGAGATGGCTGAGGTCGCGGGGAAGAGGCGGAGCACGGGGAGGCGGAGGGTGGAGGTGGACGAACAGAGGAGGCGGAGGACGACGAGACGACAGAGCTCGCGAGAGAGAAGGGGAGATTTTCCCGATGGTTGGAGGTGGGGGAGAGCGGCCCGGGGAAATCACGCGGATCGGGCAAGAAATTCCCTTCCATGATACCACCAAATGTGCCGCTGAAAAAACCGGGTTGAAATTTCCACGTGGGCTTCGCACCCAGGGAAAGGACGGGGATCCCGGGCGGATCCCGTGCAACCAAATGAGCCCTAAGGAGGGAAAGAAGAAGAAGGAGAGGAGGAGTAAAAGGAGAGAGGAAATGGTATCTTCCCCTAAGCATGTTGCTCCTATTATAGTTGCTGCTGATGAGTCTGAATTCGATGATGATCCTATGCCTGTTACTTATAGTAGTGATCATGATTGGGAAAAACACACTACTTTTGATATTGAAAATCTTTTTAGTACCAATTCTGAAAATGATGATGATATGTTTACAAATGAACGCACTTTGGAAGATAACTATTCCATTGCTTATGATGATACTATGCCTCCAATCCTTGATAATTATAAAGAATACTATGACATAGGCTATAATTACATTCATCCTCATGAAACTTGTCATAATTATAGAAGGATTGACCAAGACCATTCCTCTAATATACAACTTGTCTATCATCTTCGAGTTATTTATGATGATCCTACTCCCATTGTTATTAATAAGAAGAACTTTGCTTATGTGGAAAATATTGATACTCTTATGCATATGGATCATGGTAAGAATGTTTCATGTGATAGTTATATTGTGGGTTTTATCAATGATGCTACTGAAAGTTTTTATGAGAGAAGGAGACATGACTTCATATATCTCAATAATATTAAGTCTTCTCTCTTTATGTTGAAACTTTTGAAGTTCCACTTGTTTTGCCTTCCTATGCTAGTCACTTTGTGCTTTATTGATTTATTTTCTTACAAGTTTCCTTTGCATAGGAAGTGGGTTAGATTTAAGTGTGTTTGATATTTGCTTCTTGATGCTCTTTCATATTCAACTCTTATACATATGAGAGCATCATCAAAATTATCATGCCTAGCTATATGGCTATAAAGAAAGTGCTTTACGGGAGGCAACCCGGTTGTTTCTATCTTTGATTTTCTTTGTGTCCTCTTGCTGTAACAAGAGACCTAGTTTTTAGTTTTGTTTCTGGAAAGTTTTTAATAAAGTGCCAAGTTTACCTATTTTGGTTTGAAAAAGTTGCTATTTGCATTCGGAGATTTTATTCCAGCACGAATCTGTGCATGGTTTGATTTTTCATTCCTATTATGTAACTCCGAATGAGCTGAATTTTTTTACTGTAACTGCAACTTTTCATCCTCTGTATGTCTGAATGTTTTCAGAATTTTTAGACATGTTTAAGTCAGGTAGAAAAATGCGTTTCGCTGCTGCTAATTTTCTTGACAGATTCTGTCCCATTTTGTTTGATTCATTCTTTGAACTTTTAACTTGAATCTTTTTGATCCAATTGAGTTTATAAGTAGGCATAAAACATTATACACTTTCTGGACATTAATATGAATTTTTTCTAAGGATTCTATGCAGCAAGTAATTCATTTGTCTATCACTACTAATGTCACCCCACAGAAAAGAAATGGGAGAAACAGTGTTTTGAAGTTTTTTTCACAGGGATTAGAGGAGATGCACCAAGAGCTATCCAAGGATGGTGAAGACCATAAGCTTGGGGATGTGAATATAACCCCACTAGACCGACACACTCTCGGTTTGCACACGTCTAACTTCTGTTTTTCGATCAATGCACTTTATCGCATAAACTTGGAGCATTTTTTATTTGCTTTTTATTTTGGTTTGATTTTTGTTTTGAGACCACCACTATCATTTTTATATGAGAGAGCTACTGGAAGTTTGGGTTTAATTAAGTTGGATGCTATAATAATATTGGGAAAGGGATGTTTGAGTTGATTTAAAAAGATACATATAGTTGCATAATTCATGTGCTTTTTAATGAGTATTAATTTGCAAGTGTTTTATCAAGAGCTATCTCTTATTCATGTTTTGATGCTGAATGTTACTTTACTTTGTTTAACATGGATTGGTTAGTTCTATGGACACTTGTGCATTCATTTAGACGGTCAACTTTCTCCCTTTTGCTAGCCCAAAAGTTCCAACAAATAAAAACTTGTTTTCCAACACCTTCAACCAAAGTTTTTCCAGTGAGTCCACCATATCTACCTATTAGCCTTATGCTATTCCGAGTATGTTTATCATTATACTTCGTGTTATCTATACCTCTGAATTAAAATGTTTATGTTATTGATTGTTATGGGAAAATTTGGTCAAATAGCTCTCACACCTTACTATTGCACTTAATAAACATGAACCATTGTGATTAAAACTATGAAGTTGTGAATTTGACAAGAGTCTTGGTTGCTAGTTAGCACAAATGTGCTGTCACATGGCAAGCTTTCAACATTGCACTAAATTATATCTAGTTGATATCATGTACTTTTGTTTATGGATGCTTATCATGGTGCCAAATAAATGTGGAAATTTAGTAGGTTTAAGTAGTTGTATAAATGGCTAGAGAGATACCTGGGCTGCCAATCTAAGCCATGCTGTCATGGTGGAAATTTACTTACATGCTATGTGAACCTTCAGTGATACACCTCACAATAAAAAGCTATACCAATAGTAAATAAAAAGGGTGTTGAGATTGTTCCTTATGTTTGTTTGTCTTGTCATTTTGACATGGGCTTGTTCCATGTCCTGGGACAAGAGGTACCCCAGTTGACACTCTTGATGACGCTATTTTTTACAATGACTTTTACTTGAACTTGCTTTGTATCCCAAATTGAGTAACACCATGGTGTAGGTACTCATATTCAAGGGGCATGAAACTTTCAACCATTGCTTTGTCAAGCACACTACTCATATTTGCTTTCACTTTAAACTTTAACCATTCAAGATGTTATGATAAGGGGTAATGAGAGCTTGACACCAATACCACATTGCAAACATTAACTTAAGTAGAAGTATTTGGAAGTTAGATGAAACTTATTCATGTTTTTACCTCTACTCATTTATATATCTATCTATCCAAAGTGTCCACCTTTTACATTCAGTTTTATAAGAGTACTCTATGACCATTATAGTATCTTTTTACTTTTTATTATGCATACATTTGGTCAATAGTACTTTCTTCTATGTTACACTTTGTGAATTATCATTGAACATCCTTGCATTGAATATTTGATATCACTTTATAATCTATCTTGCATATTGCTATTCCTTTAAAGAATGAATCATTTGACTTTATGTAGCAATAGTAATCATCTTTGATATCCATTGTTAGTTTTAAAATGCAAAGTCCATGTTGGTTTTATCACCTTTATACTCGAGGACGAGTATAGGTTAAGCTTGGGGATGTTGATGCATGTAAAATGCATACATGAACTTTGCATTATATTACTCATATTTCAATCACATTTGCATCATATAAGGGTTATATCATTGTTTTATAATGATTTTGGGAAGATTTCACAGTTTTTCTATTTTTCTGAAATTAACCCTGCACTGGCAGAAAACCCTATTTTCTATATTTTGATGTTTCAGGGACCCAAACAACGTCCAAATGACCTGAAAATTTACGAGCATCAGTTTTTGGAAGGAAAAAAGCGTAGGAGCGAAGGACGTGAAAAAGTGGAAGCCCGAAGGCCAAAAGAGGGGGGCCCACGCGGCCAGATTCCTTGGCCGCATGGGGCCCACCAACTTGGCCCTCGTGGCTCCGTTTCCGTTGATCTTTCTTCCCGAAGCTTCGTCTTGACCTAAAACCTACTATAAAAATAGTCCCCCGACGTTTTCCAGAGGGGAGCGCCGCCGAAACACAGAAACCACAAAACAGAGACCTGAAGCTGCAGATTGGAGGGGAAAAACTCCGGCGGGGCGCTGCCGGGGTGGTCTCCATCTCCCCCAACGACATCTCCACCGTCTCCATGATGAAGAGGGAGTACTCTCCCTCGGGGCTGAGGGCTCATGCCGGTAGCTATGTGGTTTATCTCTCTCTCATGGTGTGATCTTTATGTGATCATGAGCTTTGTAATCTAGTTGAACCCATAGATGTTACTCTTCATTATTTTATGAATTATGCTACTCAAGTGGTTTTATTAATGTAATCTCCAGAGTCACCTTTGTCCCATGGTGCGAAGTTGACAGTGTGCACACCGTGTGTGGCTCTTAGGCTAAAGATTATAGGAATACTTATCATGAGTTATTATTTGTGTTGGATGTCTCTATGAAATTGTGGTATTTGTCTAGTACTATCTTAGGGTGGTCAAGTTGATAGTGTGGGGTTCCCTAGATGTGGAATGCGACTTTAAGGTGTGCTTTTATAGCCCTACACATGGGATTGGTGTTCGTTATCCAACCGGAGGATAGTTCGGGGTAGCATAGTGAAGAGGAAATATCTATGTATTCAATTATATTATTATTGTTGAGAGTGTCCACTAGTGAAAGTATGATCCCTAGGCCTTATTTACAAGCATTGAAACACCGTTTACTCTCAGTTCTGCTGCATGTTTGCTTGCTGCCATTTTTATTTCAGATTGCAATTACCACTTATAATCATCCATATTAATTGCATTTCACTATCTCTTCGCCGAACTAGTGCACCTATACATCTGACAAGTGTATTAGGTGTGTTGGGGACACAAGAGACTTCTTGTATCTTAATTACAGGGTTGCTTGAGAGGGATATCTTTGACCTCTAACTCACTGAGTTCGATAAACCTTGGGTGATTCACTTAAGGGAAACTTGCAGCTGTTCTACAAACCTCTCCACTTGGAGGCCCAACACTGTCTACAAAAATAAAAGCGTGTGTAGACATCAGCGTTGCAATCCGGCAGCGCTTCCACAATCGGTCACACATACACACTACAAGGGAACAACTAATCATCAGCGTGGCGTTTTCTTGATCACCGACGACTAACGCGCACGCCGGTAACGTCATGCCAGTGCTATTCCGGATCACCGGCGTGATACGTCTACGTCAGTGCTATTTTGGTATTACCGGCGAGAGTGCACACGCAAGTGATGATATTTCGGAAATTAAAAAAATAATAGACCACAATTATTAATTACCAGCAAAATACATGGAAACAGAAACATTAATAGAAATAGCAACGCTGATGTCTACACACGTTAAGCCACTTAACAAAGCATTAAGCCGTGATCATCTCTAGCTAGGGTCATGATACAGCAAAATCCATAGGAACAGAAACGTTAATTTATTCCTAAGTAGTACTACCTAGCTAGTCATTTATGGTAGTGATCACCTCATCAGGTATGAAGTTGTGATCATTTCTAGGGTCATGATCCTTACACTCAGAAGTACAGGTCACGTCGATGGCCCTACACAAGAAGTAGATCTCGACGGTATCATGGTCGAGAAAGAAGGTGCACCTCTCACCAGGTTGCATGCCGTACCGAACAACAAGTTATGTCCAACGAGGGCCACTGAAATATGTCTTGCTCATCGTGTTGGTGCACAGAATTCTGAACTTCCGGGTGGGCACCGTCATCTGGACCAGGATGACCTCAAATGTCTTGTGGTCGGTAATGGCAACGCGCACATGCTCCAAGAAGTCGCGTCTAGCCCTGCATGGGACGTTCTGAGAAAAACAACAATTAGACATTAGTGTTATTATAAGGCTAGGATAATGCAACAGTTGAACCAACGGAATAAACTAAAATGTGCCGAATTTAAACATACCATTCTAGTTTTAACATTCTCTGGCAGAATTACCCCAAACTTCCTATTCATAC